>CM053413.1:34753752-34828737 GCA_028644305.1 Xerus rutilus
TTTTTTTTTTTTTTTTTTGAGTTTTAAGTTTTTAAAAAATATATTCCAGATACAGTTCTTTTATCAGACATGTATTTTTGAAAATATTTTCTCTTATCTTTAACTCATCTCTTTATTTACTTAACAGTGTATTTCTAAAAACAGAAGTCTTAAATTTTGATGAAGTCTAATATCGATACTTTCATTTATGGATTGTGCCTTTGGTGTCTTCTTTGTGAAAGATTAGCCTAATTCATAGTTTTGAAGATTTTTCTGTGGATGTTGAATTATTTCAGCATTATTTTTAAAAAAGAATATCTTTAAAGTGAATTAATTATCTTGGCACCTAAGCCACAAATCATGGCTTTATTTGTGTATTTTTGTATTGGGTCTATCTATAGACTCTCTATTCTGTTCCATTGACTTATGAATTTATCCTTTCACCAGTACCAGACTTTCTTGATTAATGTAGCTTTATATCTAGTCTTAGAATCAGCTAGTGTGCATCTTACAACTTTGTTCTTAATTCAGAATTCATTGGACATTTCTAGTTATTTTGCTTTCCCCCCCTCTATTTTAGAATCAGTTTATCAATTTCTATAAAAATTCTGCTTGGGTTTTGGTTGGGATTATTTCAAATTTATCAGTTGGGGAACTGACATCTCATTCTATAATATGCTTTGCTCTAACCCCAGCCTCAAACCACTAGTTCTATGTTCTTTCCTTTGTAGTACCTGTTCAATTTCTGGAATATCTGTAAGCTAACACCACCTCTCCGTTCACTGGCATTCTCCTTATAGTGCTTCACCTGTCCTTTTGATTATTTTTCCAGCTTCTAGTCTTTTCTCCTTTTATTCTATTCTATACAATCTTCCATAGTTCTCTCATTTTGTAGCTAGTGAAATGTACATTATTAGCCTAGCATTTTGAGGCTTTATATCTTTTTCAGCTACTGTTCCTTTTTTTTAAACCACATTTCATAACACTCCTTTTTAAAAATTCTTTGCTCTGGTAAAAAAAAAAAAAGACCTGTATAGTGTTCCCATGATTGCTACCCATCATGCTCCTATCTTCTTTTTTTTTCTGGAAATCATCCTCCCTGCTCCACTGTCTACATTTATAGATGCTCTGTATCCCTTAAGGAGTAGTTCAAGATCTAATTCTGCCACACCTTTTCCAGAAGTATTTTCTAGTTGAAAATAATCTGGGGGCCAGGTGTGGAGGCACATGCCTGTAATCCCAGCTACTCAGGAGGCTGAGGCAGGAAGATCACAAGTTTGAGGTCAGCCTCAGCAACTTAGTGAGACTCTGTCCCAAAATAAAACAAGAAACAGGGCCTAAGTGACTAAAGATGGTGAGGTGGAAAACAAGATTATTAAAAAAGAGAAACTCAATAAGTGAGACAGCCAATATCAAGTAGATGGATCACCAACATGGATATTAACATTACTAAGAAGACAGGGAAGGTCACACACACACACACACACACACACACACACACACAGAAGAAAGTTGTAGACTCAGTTATGTATTCCTTTGAAATTATGATGAAAGCAACACACACTATCATTTTAGAAAATGCATGTACACATACTGTTTTGATCATGTAGTATTCAACCCCATGGATAGATCTCTAGACTAGCTGAAATTAGAGTAGCTTCTAACTTCAAAATTTAAAAATTTTATACAGGAAGTTTTGCTATATGTCCTTATCCCCTATCCATGCATATAGGCATCAATGTGATAATCATCACTAATCTGTGCTTTAGTTAAATATCCTTTTTGAAAGAATCCTCTTCTGTGAATGGAGCGACAAAGAAAGGTGTTTCCTCATTTTCAACGGTAGGGGGCACCCTAGCATTTCCAAACTTAATGACAGACCTTGGCTGTGCAGAATAGCTGCAGCCAGCTCAGTAATACCTTTTGATATAAAGAGGACGCTACACTGGAGGAAGGAGACTGTTTACCACAGTACTTTGCAAAATCCAGGGCTATACAGGCAGTTTCTACTTTTCTTACGTATTGGCAGTAATTAGAAACATTTCAAATAGGAAGGTAGAAGGGAAGTTTGGATCATGAAATGGCATCTCTTAATAAAGCAAGTAAGGCAGTATGAAATATACAAATGAGATATAAATAAATATCCAAATAGTCTCACTTAGATTATGTTTCTACAGTGTTCAGGACAGCCTATGAAACCGATAAAACTTTGAAAAACAAGTTTCCTAGCCCAGACAAATAAATTTAATACATTTTATTCATAACATAGCTAACAAACCAAGAAACTTCTTGGAAATATTATGTGAGCCAATAAAGGGTAATTTTATTTTATGTAATAACCACTTATGAAAACTCTCTGTAGCTTGATGTGAGGAGCTGGGCTAGTTAGAGGTTAACATTCCGATCATAAACTAACAATGAGGATAGACTAAAAGGGCATTTCTTCTATGATGAAACATTTACAATAATAACCTTGTAAAAAATAATGGGATCTATTTAAAGCTCATTTATTTCCCAGCTAAGTGGCAATTTCTCATCATTCAAAATGCTAATACTTCCTCCTGAAACCCTAGGGATAATCCAATTCATGTGTGTTCATTAAAAAAACCTGGTTAAAATAAGCAGGTGATTCTGTTTTAATAATATCTGTCCTGCCAGCAATAAGACAGTCTCAGTTGCAAATAAATATATCAACAAACAGATTTTCTTTAAAGCACACAGGGTCTCATATCATTCCCAAATTAGCCAATTAGCATGATGCTATTGGAAGAGCTAATTAAAAAGTGCATTTAGACTAAGAAATGTTTCCTGAGAGTAATCTGGAGCTTATAGCTCTTATTCCACCTGCAATTACTCTGCTTGATTTCCCTCTCAGCAGACAGAGGTGAAAGCACTTCCACCTGGGCAGAGGAAAAGACTATTCATTCTCTTGGTGGAACTCAAAGATTATCAATACCTTTAACTCATCAACATATGTTTATTTTTCTTTAAAGGAACTTCCTATACTTGTTCTCTAAATTAGAGAGTGTTTTAGATTAAGACTAAGAACGCCATCTTTGTGTAGAGACCCAGCCTATAGTTTTTCCTGTTGGAAATATTTTCATGATTAGAATTTTTGGTTGATGGTAAGCTCATCAGCTCTTGCAGTAAATATGTGTCTCAGAAAAACAGATGGACAGATAGAATTTTGCTGGGAGGAGGTCAGTGTTGGGGAGGGCAAGCAATGAGTAGGCATTTAATATTGGATATCCTCCATGCTAGTGTCTTTGACATTTTCATGTTGTTTTCGTCAGCTTTTTTGCTGCTGCAACTAAAACACCTGAGAAGAACAACTGTAGAAGAGGCAAGGTTTATTTAGGGGCTCATGGTTTCAGAGGTCTCAATCCATAGACAGCAGGCTCCATTCCTTGGGGGCTTGAGGTGAGGCAGGACATTATGGTGGAAGAGTGTGGCAGGGGAAAACAGCTCACATGATGATTAGAAAGCAGAGACAGACTCCACTTGCCAGATACCAATATTTGCCCCATAGCCATGCCCCCAGTGAATCACTTCCCTCCGGCCACACCCCACCTGCCTCCAGTTACCACTCAGTTAATCCCATTAGGGATTAGTTCACTGAGTAGGTTAAGGCTATGACCCAATCATTTCTCCTCCAAACCTTCTTGCATTGTCTCTCACGTGAGCTTTTGGGGGATACCACATCTCAACCATAACACAAGTGCATATACACTACCTATAGGTCTTGTTATAATCAGAATCTGCAGATTCTGATTCTGTAGGTCCAGTGTGGGGCCTGAGATTGTTCATTTCAAAAGCTTCCAGGTGACGTGCTGCTGGCTAGGAATCTCATTTTGAACCACAAAGCCTTAAGCCTTCTCTGTGCTTCATGAAAATCAGCTCACAGTTGTTCATGCTTCTACTGTATATAGCTCGTCCACTCTTTTTTACTGTTTGCACGTGCATACTTTCTCTTTAGGTAATATTTCTGTTTAAAAATAACCTTGCCTAGCATGCACATGACCCAGGGTTTAATCCTATGTACCTCAAACAAAACAAAAACAACAATAAGAAGCCTTTTTATCCTAAAATGATTTTGAATTTATAGAAAAATGATGAATAAAGTCCTCTACACCCAGTTTCCCTTAAGTTGAGCTTGTATGTTTGTCAAATTCATTGGTTACAATTAACAAAACAAGGTTGATGAATTATTAGCTAAAGTTCATACTTTATTCACATTTCCTTCATTATTACATGGTGTCCTTTTTTTTCTGTTCCAAGTTCCCATCCAGGATTCCATATTACATTTAGTTGTCTTGTCTCCTTGGGCTTCTCTCAGATGTGACAGACACTCAGGCTTTCCTTGTTTTTGATGACCTTGATGGTTTTGAAGAGTACTGGTCAGAGATTTTGTAGAACTGCTCTCAATTGAGATTTTCTCATGTCTTTCTTATGATTGGAATTATGCTTTTTTTGTGTGTGTCTGAAAAGACTATGAGATAAAGTGCTATTTTCAACACATCCTATCAGAGACAGGTACAGATGGTCCCTGACTAATAATGTTTGACTTAGAGCTTTTTACTTTACAATGGTGTCAAAGTGATACACATTCAGTATAAACTGTGCTTTCATTTTTTAATTTTCATCTTTTCCCGGGCTAGTGATAGGTAGTAAGATATTCTCTTATGCAATGTTGGCTGGCGGTAGCAAGCTGCAATTCCCAGGCAGCCTAAGGTGTGCTGTGTTGCTAAGCTATGATGTTCTATGAGTTTGTTGTATTAATTGCATTTTTGACATGATATTTTCAACATATGATGAGTTTACAAGAATGTAATCCCACTGTAAGTTAAAGAACATCTGTATTATCAACCTGACTATCCCTGTTGATGTTGACCTTGATTACCTGGCTGAGGCAGTGTTTTTCAGGTTTCTCCACTGTAGACTATGTTTTTACCTTTCCATTCCGTAGGAGGGAAGTCACTATGTTCAGCTTACACTTAAGAAGTGGCGCTATGGTCAGAAATGTTTGTTTTCCCTCATGTTTGTATGTTGAAATTCTAACCCCCAGGGTGATGATATCAGGAGGTGGGGCTATTGGGGGGTCATTAAGTCATGAGAGTAGACACCTCATGGATGGGATTAGTGCTCCTATAAAAGAAACTGCAGAGCTGCCTTGCCCTTCCATCAGGCAAGAATCAGCAAGAAGGCAGCATCTATGAACTAGGAAACAGGCCTTTTCTACACATTGGATCCCTTGGTATCTTGGTCTTGAACTTCTCTGCTTCCAGAACTGTGAGAAATGTTTTTGTTGTTTCTAAGCCACCCAGTTTATTGTATTTTCTTATCAGCCTGAATGAATTAAGGAAGAGAAACAGGGAGTCATGTTCCCCTTCCTTGAGGGTGGAATAACTACATATATTATCTGCAGTTCTGTTGCATAAAAGACTTGTCTTTTCTCCCTAGGTTCTACTTTCTAATCGTGTATCCATAACATATATTTATTTTATATTTTGGATTATAATCTCATACTATTTAATTTTGTTGCTCAAAATTTTCCAGCTTCTACCATTGGGTGCTTTTTAAGTTGGTTACTGTGTGCTTTTCACATATCCAATCATTGTGTGTCCCTGCCTCCCTTTATTTTTGGCTCTATTAGATGCTTCATACTGGGCATAGTGGTGCATGCCTGTAATCTAGTAGTTTAGGAGGCTGAGGCAGGAGGATTGAGAGTTCAAAGTCAGCCTCAGCAACTTAGCAAGGCCATAAGCAACTAAGAAAGACCCTGTCTCTAAATAAAATATAAAAGGGCTGGGGATGTGGCTCAGTGGTTAAGCATCCCTGGTTTCAGTTGCTGATGCCAAAAAAAAAAAAGGCTTCAGGTTCATTTTGCACCCCCGAAATTTCTAACATTTGTCATTTCCCACAAGGTAGCCCTATTATTGGAGAATGATATAAGAAACCATTTTACAGACATTAAATTATGTCAGTTGCTCACTGTGATATTGTATCTAGGCCCTCAGCTGACAAAGCAAGGAAATATATGTGTATATTAACTTGTATAAATACATGTATCTACAAATTTCTATGTGCCAACATATATATCTATATTAAGCAGAGCATGAATTTATGTTGATGTCCCCAACTCTAATTTATTACCACACAGATCATTATGACCTTTTCCTTTTGCTTATCTATAAACTCTCACTGAATAATGAGAATTCTGACTCCTGCTGTCTGCCATCTATTTATTTAATTGTTTAATTCCAGTATACGAGTGCACTGGTATTGAACTGTTAGTGTAATCTCCATGGGAAATAACTTTATCAACTACATTGCTACACTTATGTGTAGTTTCTTTTGCCTTATACACTCCAAGCATCTTTAAATTTATTAGGTAGCACATTTCCTCCCACCCACTTCAATGAGCTTGTTTTGTTGATTTGTAATTTGTTCAGATTCTCCTATCACAGTTTGCATTTCTTCCTGAGTTACTCTGACACCCAAAATGATTTTTTTTAAAAATTTGCCTGTATCAAAGTTTAGTCTTAATGATACAAAGTTCTATGAATTTTGAAAAACACATAGTACTTCTATAGTATCATTAAAATAGGTTTATCATCCTAAAATTCCCCTGGGCTTCAACCATGTAATCCTTATCCTCTCAATCCCAAGCAACAACTGATATTTTATTGTGTGTATAGTTTGATTTTTCCAAAATGGAATTATACAATATACAGTATAGTTATGTGTCACTTATCCACTGAGGTATGTTTTGAGAAATGCACCCTAGTGCTTTTGTCATTGTGTGAATATTCTAGAATAGATCTGTACAAACATAAATGATGTAGCCTACTACATACCTAGGCTATATGGTACAGCCTTTTGCTTGTAGGCTACAAACCTGTACAGCATGTTACTGTACTGAATATTGTAGGCAACTGTAACACAGTGGTCAAGTATTTGTGTATTTAAATATATGTGAAGATAGAAGTGTTACAGTAAAAATATGGTATAAAAGATAAAAAAATGGGCCAGGCACAGTGGCACATGCCTGTAATACCAGCGGCTCAGGAGGCTGAGACAGGAGAAGTGTGAGTTCAAAGCCAGCCTCAGCAATGGCGAGACGCTTAGCAACTCAGTGAGACCCTGTCTCTACATAAAACACAAAATAGGGCTGGGGATGTGGCTCAGTGGTCGAGTGCCTCAGAGTTCAATCCCCAGTACTCCTACTCCCCCCCCCCAAAAAGATATAAAATGGTGCACCTGTGTAGAACAGCAGCCACAAATGGAGCTTGCGCTGGGTGCAGCAGAGAGTTAGCAGTGGGGAATGTGAAGGCCTAAGGCACCACCATGCCCTGCTGCTGAGTCTTGAACACTGTGCATTTGGACTACACTACATTTATAAAAATATTTGTCTTTCTTCTATAATAAACTCACCTCATCTTACTGAAAGGTTTTTACCTTATAAACTTTTAAATTTTTTTTAGTTTTTTGACTTTTTTGTAATAACACTTAGCTTAAAACATAAGCACCATGTACAGCTGCCATACAGAAATATTTTCTTTATATTCTTGTTCTATAAACTTTTTTTTTTTGCATTTTTTAACACATATACATCTATACTTTAACTTTTAAAACTGTTCTGTTAAAACTTCAGCACAAAACCACCCACATTAAAGCTGGACATGATGACGTATATCCATAATCCAGTGACTTGGGAAGCTGAGGCAGGAGGATCACAAGTTGCAGGTCAATCTGGGCAACTTAGACTCTCTAGCAGAGAATAAAAAAGACGGGGAGTGGAGAGATGGGATGGTATTGGCATAAAAACAGAAATGAAGACCAATGGAATAGACTAGAAGATACAAACACATATAAATACAGTCATCTGAACCCTGACAAAGGTGCCAAAAACATATGTTAGAGAAAAGACAGCCTTTTAAACAAATGGTGCTGGGAAAACTGGATTTCTATATGTAGAAGAGTGCAACTAAATCCCTACCTCTCAACCTGCACAAAAATCAACTCAAAGTGGATTAAAAACCTAGAAGTTAGGGCAGAAACAGTGAAAATAGTAGAAGAAAACAGGGGCAACACTCCAACACATTGGCTCAGACACTGAGTTGCTCAATAAGACCCCTTGAGCTCAGGAAATAAAAGCAAGAATTAATAAATGAGATGATATTAAAAGCTTCTACACAACAAAGGAAGGAAGAGCATTAAGAGAATGGGAGAAAATTTTTGCCAGCTACTCTTCTGACATCAGAATAACCATAATATATAAAAACTCAAAAAAATTAGCATCAAAAAATTAATAGCTCCCTCAATAAGTAGGTAAAAGATACAGTTATTTCTCAAAAGAAATACAAATGGCCAAGAAAATGTGAAAAAATGTTCAATGTCCTTAGCAAAATCAGGGAGATGCAAATCAAAACTACACTGTTGTTTCATCTCATCCCAATTAGATAATCTATTATCAAGAATACAAACAATGATAATTGCTGGTGAGGATGTGGGGAAAAGGAGACACTTATACATTGTTGGTGGGACTGTAAATTAGTACAACCACTTTGGAATAAGTATGGAGATTCTTCAAAAGACTATATCACTCCTCAGTATTTATCCTTAAGAATTAAAGTCATCATACTATAGTAATATATGCATATCCATGTTCATAGGAGCACGATGCACAATAGTCAAGTTATGAAACCAACCTAGATGCCCAACAATAAATAGATAAAGGCAACATGGTACATGTACACAATGGAGTTCTACTGAGCCATAATGAAAAATGACATTATATCATTTGCTGGTAAATGGATGGAACTGGAGAACATCATACTAAGTGAAATAAGCCAGAATCAGACAGCCAAGTGTCGAATGTGCAGGAGCTAAAGAGAAAAGAGTAATAAAAAAGATGAATTCAGTGAGAATATAAGGGCAATCAGTAGAGTATTACCAAGGGGGATGGAGGAGGGGAGGGATAAGGGAAGCACTAACGAAATTGACCAGATTATACCAAGTGCATTTATAAACATACTACAATGTATCCCAATTATATATAACTATAATGTATCAATTTAAACATACACAAATAAAGAGGAGACTAATAGAGTGCAGCAAGAGGATCAGAAGGAGGGAGGAGGAGAGAGAAGTGGGTAGAACTGGGGATTGGAATGGAGAACACTATGTTATATGCATTTATGAATATGTCAGAATGAATCCCAATATTATTTATAGTGATAATGTACTGAAAAATAAAAAAAGATAGATAGTCCCTGGGTTTAATCCTCAGTACTAGAAAACACACACACACACACACACACACACACACACACACACACTAGCCTAGGCATGCACAATGTCAGGCACATCAATATTGCTGTGCTTGGGGCTGGGATTGTGGCGCAGTTGTAGCGTGCTCGCCTAGCACGCATGAGGCACTGGGTTCGATCCTCAGCACCACATAAAAACAAAGATATTCTGTCCACCTAAAACTAAAAAATAAATAAATAAATATTTAAAAAAAAAAAATATTGCTGTGCTTTACCTTCTTCCTTTGTTGTCCCACCGGAAGTTCTTCAGGGGCCATAATACACATGGAGCTGTGGTCTCCTATGATAACACTGTCTTCTGGAGTATCTTCTGAAGAAACTGCCTGGGGATTTTTATAGTTAATTTTTTTCTATAAGTAGAAGAAATATACTCTGAAATAATAACATAATGTATAGTAAACTTACAAATAAGTAACACATTAATTGTCATTATCAAGTATTTTGTGCTGTACATAATTGTATGTGTTATACTTACACTGGCAGTGCAGTAGCTTTATTTACAATAGCATTACTCCAAACACATGAGTAACATATTGTACTACAATGTTATAATGGTTATATCACTAGGGGATAGGCATTTTTCCATTTCATTATAATTTTATGCACAGCCATTACATGCATAGTCCATCATTGATCTAAATGTCATTATGAAGCCTGTGACTATCTATAGCATTCTCAGACAGGCTTCTTCCACTGAACAATATGCATTTAAAATTCATCCATGACTTTTTCTGGCTATCAGCTCATTTCTTTTTATTGCTAAATAATATTCCATTGTAGCTTGTCATGGTGGTGCATACCTGTAATCTCAGTAACTTGAGGATTGCAAGTTCAAAGCCAGCCTCAGCAACTTAGTGAAACTCTGTCTCAAAATAAAAAGGCTGGGGATGTGGCTCAGTGGTTGAGTGCCACCGGAAGTTATGCACAATAGTCAAGTTATGAAACCAACCTAGATCTCCAGTACTAAAAAACCAAAAAATTCAATTTTATGGATACACCACATTTGTTTACCCATTCATCTATTGAAGACTATCTTGAGGTTAGCCTTCCTGTTTTTAGTGATTATGAATAAAGCTGTTAAATCATTTATATGCAGGTTTTTATGGTATGTTTTTGAATCAATTTAATAAATGCCTAGGAATGTGATCACTGGGTTTTATGTTGACTATCTGAATGATGCACAGTTATGGGTCACCTCTGCAAATGTCGGGGCTTTTATGTACCATCATCTAATAGATTAGATAAAAATGTCAAAAGGATATATCAGTGATGTGTTTTGCCCATTTTTCTTTTTAGTTTGCTCTTCAAATGACTTGAAAGTATTTCTCAGTGAACAGATTTATGCTCCATTTGTTTGCAATTTCTATGTCTGTCTCTGCTTTCCATCTGGATTTGAATTTCTTCCCACTGAAGTACATCCTTTAGTAGTTCTTTCTGTAATGGCATGATTCTTATGATTAACTCAATTTGTCTGCAGTTGTCTTGCATTTTTCATTTTCAATCATATATTTTAGCTGGATATGAAATTTTAGTTGATCATTTTTGTTGCTCAGCAAGTTGACAATATCCATTGAATTTTAGTTTACATTTTTTTCTTTTTCTTTTCTTTTTGTGGTGCTAGGGATTGAACTCTGGGCCTTGTGCATGTGAGACAAGCACTTTACCAACTGAGCTATATCCCCAGCCCCTACATTTATTTTTTGAAATAACTGCTTCCTGCCAATTTGTTGTTTCTTTGTAGGTCACATGTATTTTCTCTCTGCTTGTTTTTAAGAATTTGCTTTTCATGCTCTATAATTTCACTGCCACATAGGTGTGAGACTATTTTGCTTGACTACTGTACTCCTTATCTTGGTTCATCTTTGGCAAGAGAACTTGAAATAGAAGCTAAAGTTTCATGTGTTTTATTCTCCTAAATAAACTGATTTAAATTGTGCTGGAGATTTTACCAAAAGGAGCTAACGTTTCAGAGGTGGAAATTCTAGTTTTGGACATGTGGAGTGGATAATGTGTTTTTCTTCCCACTACTAACACATGGCCCTGACAGATAAAATACAAGAACAGCAATAAGACTAAATCGTATCTTTAAAAAAAGAGGTGAAAATTCTTGGGTGCTTGAGATGAAGAGGACATTTAAAGTCAGAGAACTATGTTTGCAGCATGATCTCATGAGAGCCTGGGCCTGCTCAAGCCGCACATTAGATCTGAATTCTCTGCTTCAGTGAGTCTTTGTTTGGAATACTGCCAGAGAAGTCTTTGCATTTTGGGGTTTGTCCACTTGGAAAACTCCCTCCTGGAACCCAATATTATGCTGAGTGGAAGTACAAGATGCTTTGGAGCAAAGAGAGAGGCCATGTAGAGAGTTCCTAGAGGAACTCTCTAGGAACTTTTCCAGAGAGAAAAACCACATGGAGGAACTCCAAAGCATTTCATCTGGGCACATAGCTGAATAAAGTATATGAGTAATCCAGCCAACACCAGGTGGATAGAAAAATTGCCCAATGGAGCCCAGTCAACTCACAGAATCATGAGAAACAGTGAGTTTCCCCAACTAAGTTTTGGGAAAAATTTTTAGACAGCAAAAGGTAAACAAAATAGCCAAGGATCAAAACACCCAGTCAAAATAAATCTTAAACAGTCTCCCAAGACTGAGTGTTTGTGATAGTCATTGATTCATTTATTTATTCCCTCAATGCAGCATTTAATGAATGTCTATTATGTACTGGGCAATAAAAAAATTGTCAAGGACCTAGGGGAAAAAGCTAAAAGTGGCAGGAAAATGTGTGCTATTTAAATGTGAACTATTTAAATGAGACTTCACTTTAGAATTGGTTGTTTATTTCTTTCAGAAGATTTAAAACGGTCTTGACTGTGAAGAAAATGACTTCTGACTAATCAAGAATGACAACTACATTTTCCAGCATTTAAGTGGAGCTAGAAGTTATGTATGAAGGCCACATCCTTCCAGGGTCTAGCACAATTACCTATACTTAAAGACAGATTATGCTATTTTAAACTCTGAATGTATTTCATTTACATTGTAATAAGAAACCAGTCATCATTTTTCTGCTTTGAAATCTCTTCCTTCACTGCATGCATCTGACTACCTGAGTACAAATTGAATATTCGTCATGACCTTGAGGGCAATTACTAGCATCCCAGGCTATGATTTCCCCATTTGTAAAACCCTAAACAAATATTAACTAATGCCATCTTAGGTGGTTCCTGGATCACCAATTCTGCTTTAGAAATTTTTATTTTTTAGTATTTCAAATGAAATAGTGCTCATCTTTACCTCATAAGAAGCAAAAACCAAGCATCCTTCTACTTTACTTCATGCTTGAGAAAATTAAAGATGTTAGTAATACTAACTTTAAGATATTGTATTATGAATGAAATAATTTTTATACTTGTATTACTTTACTGCAAGACATCTGAAGGAGTTGGTGAAACATCTGAATATGCTTAATTGTATAGAGGAACGGGAAAGCAGGGAGAAAGAAACTGGCTGTTGGTTTCCTTTTTGGAAGAATGTTAAGAGATATAGGAACTGATAAAAAGAGAATTTGGCTTTCAGGGGATTCTGTTGAGTAGTGAGCCATGAGATCTAGCCAAGCTGGGAGATTTTGGAGTTTCTAATTTGCATAAAGGAGGAAACCTCCACTTAGCCAGCACTTGGAAATCATGGCTTCAGTTTGAGTTTTGATTTTGCCTCAGATTTGCCAGGCCTCAATTTCCAATCTGGCCACTCCTTACTCTCATGTCTGGGTATGTGATAGACTATGTCTTGTATTTTTCAGACAGCTCTGGAAAACCTTGTGCATTCACTTTTTTTCCCTCTCTATTGGAGATGGGGTACTACAATGTTGTTCAATGTGGCTTCAAACTCCTGGCTGGGCATGTGGGATCCTCCTGCTTCAGCCTTTTGATAGCTGGGACTTGAGGCATCTGTCACCATACCCAGCTCACCTTGTGCATTCAAATTACAATCTTGCCCTTTAGAGAAATAGTAATTATGAAACTGCATAAGGTAGGTCAAAGGGAGTGTGAGCTGGGAAAATATTTAGGAGACTTTTAACATCACCTTATCCCTTATCTATGGGATATTAAAAACTTGACACTGGTCAGGTGTTTAAAGGAGGGCTCAGGAGCTTCAGATCTGGGACCTTACCCTGGGTTCCTCACATATTTTCTGCTTTAACATACAGATGAGAGTAAAGCAAAGGAAATTGGTTGACATGATTGTTCTGTGAGCTATCCTGTAGATATCCCTATAACAATTTATGACGTTTTGTACTCAGTAGAAACTGTGGGCTTTTTGCCTTGGGAATGAGATTTGTGGATCTCATGGAGGGGGATCACCCATAATGCCTCCTTTCTTGCTTTTCCAGAGATACGGCACCAAAGGCCCTGGAACCTGCGCCACTGCCGGGTAGGAGTTGTAACCAAGTGAACTGTGGATTGTGAGAAGAGAAGGTGCTATAGATGGCACATGTAGATGTCACCTCTATATAGCCTTCTAACCATGTAAGGCAGATTGGATTTCAGGGAAAGAGCTATAGGAGATGCCTCCCTCTCTCTCCTCTTTATCTTCCATATATTTACTTCTTAGCACCTTCTGTGTTTCTGGAACTGCATTTAGGACTGGGGATATAATGGAGTAGGTAAGGTGCTCTAGTAAGGAAGTTGAATATTAAAATAAACAATGCCAATAAAGTGTGCTAGCAACTATGACAGGGGAGGTAAAAGGGTGCCTCTCCTTCATAAGATTAGAACATTTGCTACTTCTGCTGCACTGGCATTTTCTATGTTTTACTGGAAACTTCCATCTCCCTCACTGGTTGTAGTTTATTAGAGAGTCTCATTGGCTAGTATGTCCCTAGCATCTAGCTCGATACCTGACACGTGGAAATAACTTTTATTCCCAATAAGAATTTTTTGACTGCTCATAAAAAGCTTTGAACAGATATTTTATACATCTCTTTATATCATAATACTGAACATATAACTGATAACACAACAAATATGAGTGTATGAAATGAATGAAAAGCCATTGAATTATGAGACACCATTGTTGTAGAGAAAAAAGTACTGACTTAGGATGGTAGAGGGCCTGGGGATCAAGATCTACTTCTTCCACATACTAGCTATAGTTCTTGTAACCACACCAAACCCCTCTGCCTCAGGCTGTGATTCCTCATTTGTAAGGTCAATGTTACAGTGCCTTGTCCCTGTCTTCTTTGCAGATTTGTTGCTGGCCTCCAGTGGCAATGTAGATGATGCACTCTGTCCAGCTCTCTATCCCTTTGGCAATTCAGCACCTGCTTGGAGAAGAAAGGGGAGGAACTTTATGGTGAACCAGGGCCTCAGTATTTCTCTTCTTTGAGGAGCTCCTAGAGCTGGAGTTACAAATCCTTTCTCAGCTCCTGCTTTCCCAAATGTCAAAAGAAACAATGCCATCCTTTGTTTTTTCCCTTAACTTTTTTTTTTTTAAATATTTTTATTAGTTGTTGATAGACATTCATTTATTTATATGTGGTGCTGAGAATCGAACCCAGTGCCTTACACATGCTAGGCAAGCGCTCTACCACTGAGCCACAACCCCAGCCCTCCCTTAACTTTTTATATTGAAAAATATACATTCTACAGAGAAGTTTAAAACACATTGTAATACATTGTATACCTTTCACTGATATCGCCAGTTAACCGGCAAAATTTTTGCCACATTTGCATGCTCTCACCTTTCATTTTACCTGTATCTCTCTCTCAGTCTCTCTCTCTCTCTCTCTATCTATATATATACATATAAGAATAGGTTTCACACAGCATACTTTGCCCTAAATACTTCAGCATTCTCTATAACAACAATACAATAATCACACATGAGAAAGTAATTTATCAGAATTAATTAGATATTATTATTTAATATAGAATCCATATTAAAATTTCCCCAAGAGCTCTACCACTGAACTATAATTTCTGTCCAATGGCTTTCAAACTTGTTTTTGCAGTTCTGGGCATTGAACTCAGGACCTCAGGCATGCTAGGAAATGCACTACCTCAGAGCTACAACCTAGCCCTTTTTATTTTTTATTTTGAGACAGGGTCTTTCTAAGTTGCCCAGGCTGGCCTCCATACTTGGGATCCTCTTATCTCAGTCTCCCTAGTAGCTAAGATTATAGGCATGTGTCACCATGCCTGACACTTCAATTTTTTTTTGTTTTTTCTTTTTGGTACCAGGGATTGAACCCAGGGGCATCTAACCACTAAGCCACATCCCCTACCCTTTTTATTTTTTTTATTTTGAGATAAGATCTCACTAATTTGCTTAGGGCCTTGCTAAATTGCTGAGATCAGCTTTGAATTTGTGATCCTTCTTCCTCAGCCACCTGAGTAGCTGGGATTACAGGTGTGCCACCTCACCTAGCTCAAAACTGTCTTGATAGTGAAGCCCAAGGAAAAAAATACATTTGACATTGAAAGTCAGTATACATACACTCATATAAATGAAAAGATTTCACTCAACAATACTCTCCCACCTTTAGCATGTGGAACACATGGATATTTTCTACTTCATTTCATTTTATTCCAGTTATTTTTTCTATTTATGCCAATTACTTCATATAGTCAAGATTCCTAATTTGTTCCAAAAGGCTTCTATTAAAATGCAAGGGATTTAAGGGACTATTTGCCAGCTGAATTTTTTCCTAGGGACATTTTAGAGTAGTGATTTTCAAAGCCAGGGCTGGGAAATTAATATAAGTTGAACAGAAATCTATATGCAAACATGAATTTATTTAATATATATTTATTTTATGTTACACACATATATATATGGATTTATGTATTTATATACTCACATATGCATGTACACATGCACTTTCTTTTTAATGTGTACCTTAATCAAGAATTGAAAGCTACTGAGACTGTATTTATAGACCTTTTCTAGTCATTAAGAAGCAAAAATAGTAAAATGTGGCTCTGATTTTTCCTCACATCTCCTCACCTGTACTACGTAACCCTGTTTCATTGCTGTTTATGTGGTTGTGACAATATTCCTCAATAGCTCTTAGATAACGAAAGCCACAGCAATTCTGGGTACCCTCGCCTGTTTAAGAAAAATACCATGGGACTGTCTAGGTTTAGGCAATCCTGTGCTCATAACAACATGGCAAGGACAACGTGAAGGCAGGCTAGGAAGGGGTATCTGGGCCATAGGTCTCAAAACCTCTGTTCAGTTCTCACAAAATACCAGTAAACCCAAGTCAATAGCACATTTAAAAGATCATTCATAAAGCCGGACATGATGGCGTGTGCCTGCAATCCCTGCTACTTGGAAGGCTGAGGCGGGAAGATCACACATCCAAGGCCAGCCTGGGTAACTTAGCAAAAACCTGCCTCAAAATAAAAAATAAAAGGGCTGTGGATGTAGCTCAGTGGTAGGGGACTTTCTTCTTAGCAAGTGCAAGGCTCTGAGTTCAATCTCTAGTACCACAAAACAACAAACGAATAAAATAAACCATAAGCATTCACTATGATCAAGTGGGATTTAATCCCAGTATGCAAGAATAGTTTAGAATATGGTAATCATAAATGTGACACACCATATTAGGTATATACCTCAATGTAATAAAGGCCATATTCAGCAAACCCACAGCTAACATCGTATTGAATGGGGAAATGCTGAAAGTTTTCCTTCTAAGATCCAGGAAGAGAAGAATGACCACTTTTACCACTTCTATTCTTCAATACAATACTGGAATTTCTAGCTAGAGCCATTAGGGAAAAGAAAAACTAAATCCAAATTGGAACGCAGGAAGCAAAATTATCCCTGTTTGCAGTTGATATGATCTTATACATAAAAACTCCAGCAATACTCCTAAAATTCTGTTAGAACTAATAAAAGAATTCAGTGAAGTAGCAGGATACAAAATCAACATACAAAAGGATATTCTGATAACTTGGTTGGACAAAAATAAAGGAATGAAAGAACCACAGGGGTATTTAAAGTATCTACTTAAATGTTAAGTAAACATGAGTGTATTTTTCAGCAGAAAGAAAGGAGCCATATGATGCTTTAGCTATAGAGGTCAGACTATCAGGGGTAACACATTACAGAGAAATGTGATTAACCTATGAAAGAAACTTCATCCTGCTACAACTTGAAAATGTTCTAGCTGCCTACAAGTCCCAAAGATACCTGCTTCTTCCCTGGATCTATTTCCCAAATGTAGGGGATGACTTTTTTTTTTTTTTCTTTTTTGAGACAGGGTTTTGCTAAGTTTCCCAGGCTGGCCTCAAACTTGCAATTCTCCTGCTTTAGTCTCTGAAGTATCTGGGCCTACCAACAAGTGCCACTGTGCCCAGCTAAGGGTACCATATAAACTGAAAAGGCTTCATTTGGAAGTGGCTTGATATAGAATAAGGAGACAATAAAAGCAAGAATTTTATGACAGTCTTTTGGTACATAGTCCAGTCTCTCTCACAGAACACTTTCTATTCAAGCAAAAACAAAAAGAGAGAAAATTAAGGCTATAAATCTTCTTAGGAGAAAAATCTGCACTTACTATTTTTTTCTTATCATCTAACTTCTTGTAATCATGCTTTTAAGATAATGTCTTTACTGAGACTATTCTTTTGGAAGTTACTAAAACTTTGCAAATGACTAAATTTAATTTCTTATTTTTTATTATGGAAAACTTTAAATACACACAAAAGTAGTGAGAATACTATAATAACTCATATATTCATCAACAGTTCCTACAATGATCAATGCACTGCCATTCCTGTTTTATCCATCTTCCTTCCTCCCATGACTTTTTTCTTAATTCACCTATTTTTTGACTTCTTTGAAGTATTTGATCTACACATTCCTTCTTTCTTGAAATTTCTTCTTAACTTCTGAGACTTTACAGTCCTAGAACTTTTCTTTAATTTGGAATGATTTATTCTTAAGTGGAAAACTGTAAAATGCCATTCTAGAGAGATACCTTCTCTTATGCACATAATTATTATGTACATAATTAAGAAGTGTTACCCATACTTCCCAGGCCAATTTCTAGGAATAAAAATTGATCACTCTGTGCTGGGTGCAGTGGCGCACGCCTGTAATCCCAGCACTTTGGGAGGCTGAGACAGGAGAATTGCGAGTTCAAAGCCAGCCTCAGCAAGGGCAAGGTGCTAAGCAACTCAGTGAGACCCTGTCTCTACATAAAACACAAAATAGGGCTGGGGATGTGGCTCAGTGGTTGAGTACCCCTGAGTTAAATCCTCGATACCAAAAAAAAAAATTGGGTCACTCTGACCAGGTACAGCAGTTAGGAAAACAGAGAAGGTAGCATGTTAGCGTAGGGAGAGATCAGTGTGGATCGTTGGCACCTGGCCTGGAAGGAAAAGGACCTTTTCCTTCAAAGTAAAGCGTTCTTTATCTGGCCTGGTGGCACACACCTGTAATCCCAGCGACTCAGGAGGCTGAGACAGGAGAATCATGAGTTCAAAGCCAGCCTCAGCACAAGTGAGGTGCTAAGCAACTCAGTAAGACCAGGTTTCTAAATAAAATACAGAAATATAGGGCTGGGAATGTGGTTCAGTGGTTGAGTGCCCCTGGTACAAAAACAAAAGCCTTCTTTAAATTTTGTGAACATTTATAAAGAGTTTATTCCACTGGTCATACGTAATAAAACTAAAAAAATGTTACACCATGACCTATTCATTCCAGTTCTAAGTAACTGCTTTAATCCATTTTTTTTTTTTTTTTAATGGTGCTGGGGATTGAACCCAGGGCCTTATGCACGTGAGGGAAGCACTCTACCAACTGAGCTATATCCTCAGCCCTGGTTTAGTCAGCTTTTGCATCACTGTGACTAAATATCTGACAAGAGCAACTCAGAGGAGGGAAAGTTTATTTGGGGCTCACAGTTTCAGAGGCCTCATTCCATAGATCGTTGGCTCTATTGCTCTGGGCCTGAGGTGAGGTAGCACATCATGGGGGAAGGCCCTAGTGGAGGAAAGCTGCTCAGCTCTTGGTGGGATCAGAAAGCAGAAAGAAAGAGAGAAAGGAAGGGGATACAGGAAAGATGCACCTTTCCAGGGCATGCTCCCAGTGACCCACTTGTTCCAGCCATGCCCCACCTACCCGCAGTTACCACACACTTAATCCATATAAACTAGGACAACTGATTAGGTGACAGGTCTCATAATAATTTCACCTTTAAATATTCTTGAATTAACAGAAGCTTTAGGGGAACAACTCATATCCAAACCATAAGAATAACAGAAAAATTAGTACATATATCTACAAGAAGACATACACAAGAATGGCCATAGAAACTTTATTCAAAATTGCTAAAAATGTGAAATATCCTAAATGTCTATTAACAGGAGAATGGAGAAGCAAAATGTAGTAAATTCATATAGTGGAATTATATACAGCATAAGAAATTACTAATATGTGCAACAATATGGACAAATAATACACACAAAAGTCCATACTATATAATCCATTTATACACATTTCAATAATAGACAAAAGTTATCTATAGTATTAGAATCACCAGTACCTCTTGGAGAGACAGTATGGACTGGGAAGGGGAAGAAGGGGTTGAGAAATGTTCCTTAACTTGATCTGAGTTATATGAGTATAGGGATTTGGCATATTTTCCCATATCATTTAAATGGAATCAAACAATGTATATTCTTTAGAATATACATTGGAAGTCAGAACATGGCCTGGTTCATGGCTATACAAATGGATTGGTATGTGAAAAATTATTAGATTGTATACTTAAAATTTGTACACTTTATGTCTATAATTTTATTTTTTGAAAGGGGTATATCTTATAATTTTATTTTTTTCAAAGAGTCCATTGTCAGGGAAGATTTTGGCAGGTGATCAACCTCTGAGGATAAGACCTCATAAAAAATAGTGGTCATTGAGTTATAATCACCAAATTGGAAGAGTATGGTTAGTTCTTTTTCTTTTTCTTTTTTTGGTGCTGGTAATCAAACCCAGGGCCTTTTGCATGCTAGGTACATGCTCTACTACTGAACTATATCCTCAGACCCACAATTAATTCTGAAAACAGAACCAAGTATCATATGATATGAATTTTAGTAATCACTCATTAAATATCAGAGAGTGAAGAGAAGAAACTGTGACCTTTGCAACAGTTTTCAGTGAGGCCGGAGAGGCTGGGATTCACAGGATGTGTCCCAGGTGAGAAGAGGGCACCAGTGTTACAGAACTAGTTCTTTATTGGAAGTCCTGACATTGCTGTTCATTTGGAAAGTCTTTCTTGATGGCCTCTGTGATGACCTCTTTGAGACATCTCATCTAGACTTTAATCACCACCTTCACAAAAGCTGTAAGTGCAGAGGCTCAGACAGAACAGCACACAGATAGTCATTGCCCACTTAATGGCCTCCCAAAGGCAAATACTCTTTGACCACTGCAGGAAGCCAATTTCAGTGCTTGACCTTCTATTCTTATTCTGCTATTTTCACATTTAGTGGTATTACCATGAGGGTTTTCACTTATTTCCACTTACAAACTAGCATTTGAATGAAATGTACCCACTTCTTTGCACTGCAGACCCTCCTTTTGCCTTAAAGTAGTTGGTTTGTAAGTTGGCATCTTCTCACATACATACAACAAAAATGATGTTACAGAAACATATTGTGAGTACTAATCTGGATGTTCTGCTCACCCAGCTTGTTATATTAGATAAGATTTAAAAAAGCTGTGTTTGTATATATATGAACTGGAATTCTTCCCTTAGTGGTATGTTATTAAGTAATTACCATACCGTCTTCCTCTGCAATGGCTCTCCACCTGGCTAGCTGCTTTATGGAGTCAATAACATTTATGGAGACATTTTAATTTCCTTCAAGTTATATATTTAACACTTGTGTTTAAATAGGTTACCAGTAACCAACCCCAAAGAAATGGAGATCTAAGAATTGCCAAAGAACTTTAAATAATTTTAAAAAAGAAGCTCAGTAGTCTACAAGTGCACACAGAGAGACAACTCAATGAAATCAGGACAATAATGCATGAAGGAAATGAGAAGTAGGGCTGGAGCTACCATTATACACACCTCACCATGGTCAGACTATGTGCATCCGCGACTAGGAACTGGCACCTACCATCAAGTGTGCTCCTGTGCACTGGTCTCAGCACTCACTGGTGCCACTATGTGTGTTCCCATGGGCTTACTGGACACAGAACCTGCCACCGGTGTGCACACATGACCATGGGTCCAGGCGACTGCTGAAGCTGATTATACGTAAAGAATCAAACTCCTGCAACAGTTGTATCTGCTGCCGACTACACTGGATCCCTGTGCTTCTACCTCATCGTAATGTACACACCTGTGTGCCCACTATACAAGGCTCCTGTTATAACTGTATTTGTGCTTATAAGCCCACTAGTTCCAGCCTCGGCATGACCTTGGAACTAGTGTTTCCTGACATGGATTAGAACCTGTAGCTGCCATGCACTTCACCCACGTAGCACCTTCATTCCCATTGATGGGAGAAGGACTTTCACTTCCTAGGCCAGTCCTTTAAGTTTGGAAGGGGTGGTTCCTTCTTCAAATATGAAGGTAACAACATAAGATTACAAAAATATGAAACACCAGGAAATTAATAGAATAACATATATGAATTCTGGATTATGAGCTTATGGACTGGCCTGGAGAAAGATCTCCTGCAATGAGTGGGGCTGAGGGTGCCATCTGGGTCCCACTAAAGGATCATATTAAGTTACCAGTAACCCACCCCAATGAAACGAAGATCTACAAATTGCTGGATAATTTTTTTTTATTGAAAAATAAAAAAGAAAGCTCAGTAGGCTACCAAAGCACACAGAGAGAAAACTCAATGAAATCAGGACAATGATATATGAACAAAGTGAGAAGCTCAACATAGAAATAGAAATCATAAAAAAAAAATGAAACAAATTCTGGAGCTGAAGAATACAAAGACAGAAATAAATAATACAATAGAAAATTTCAACAGCCAACCTGATCAAGTGAAGGAAATAGCAGAGCAAACTTAAAGAGAGATCATTTACAATTGCCCAGATAGAGGAGAAAAAGTGAGAGTGGAGAAAATCCACGGGATTATGAGACATTATTAAATCTTAAAAAGGAAAAATATTCTGTCATTTGCATTAACATGGCTGGACCTTGAGAACATTATGCCAAGTAAAATAAGCCAGACACAGGAAAAAAAATACTTTGTGATTTTACTTATATGTAGAATCTAAAAAAGTTGAATTCATACAAGTAGAGAGTAGAATGGTGGTGACTAGGGCTGAGGGTGGGTTGTTGGGGAAATGCGGAGATGTTGATGGAAGGGTACAATGCTTCAGTTATGTAGGATGAACAAATTCCAAAGATCTAATAATGACTTATAGCTAATAATGCTGTATAATATATTCTTAAAATATATAAATATATACTTAGAAGAGAGTACATCTTTTATGTTTCCTCTGCAAACAGAAGCCCCCCAAACAAGACAACTATCTGAGATGATTGAATATGTTAATTAGTTTGACTGTAAAAATAACTTCACTATGAATATTATATGTATATTGCATATCAAAACATTATTTTAGAACATAGTTGAGAGAGTTCCCTTTGCCCTTTGTTGAAGTCTTTCTAATGTTAACATGCTACATAACCATAGTGTCATAATTTAAATCAGAAAAACAACATAGATACAAACCTACTAGCTGATTTCCAGCCTTATTTGAAATTTTCACCAACGTCCTTTTTCCGATTCAGGGTCCAAAACAGGATCCCACATTGCATTTAGTTTGTCTCCTTCGTCTCTCTAATCTGTAACAAATTCCTTAGCCTCTTTTTGTCTTTTATGGCATTGACACTTTTGGGGATTCCTGGTGAGTTATTTCATAGAAATACCTCTCAATTGGTTTATGTTTTATGTTTTCTCATAATTTGATTGAGATTACACATTTTTTTGGTCAAGTGAACCACAGAAGTGATGTTAAAACTTTTTTTAGTGTATTATATCAGAAGATACACTATATTGATTTTTTTTTAATATTTTACTTTTGTGGTACTGGAAATTAAACCCAGAGACACTCTACTATTGAGCTGCAGTCTTAGCTCTTTTTATTTTTTCTTTTGAGATGGGAGTCTCATTAAGTTACAGAGCTGGCCTGGAACTTGTGATCTTCTTGTCTCAGACTCCCTGAGTTGCTGGGATTACAGATGTGCTCCACTGTAATTGGCTTGATATTTTATTTTTGGGATGTTAACTTTGATCACTTGGTTAAAGTGATGCAAGTTATGTTTCTACATGGAAAATTTATATTTTTTCTTTGTAATTAATAATTATCTTGTGAGGAGTCATATTGAGATGATAGGCTCAGTTAGCTCTGGTTTTAAGATTACGGCTGCCTTCCAGCTTAAGCCAAAATAGTTCTGCATGGGCTGTTGGCTAAGAATAGTCATTTGTTGTCCTTTGTGGATTTTGTAAAACACTTTATTGGAGGGAAGTAGTTGACATAAGAGAGAATTTGAATTTTCCTAAATCCCATGGTCTAACACTGTTTTCTTATCACTCTTCATCACTCCTTATCAATCACTTTCTTATCAATTCCCATAGAACCTTTAAGATTTTGTCAAAATAATGGACAATTAGCAAGTCACTTTAATTTTGTGGACTTTATTTGCCTATTTGGATAGTTAGAACAAAAACAAAACAGAAAACAAAAAGAAAAACAAAACCACCAAACTTTCAGGTCCCCTTTCCTGACTCTGACTCATTCCTTTTGCCAGTGAGAAAGAATTCAGTAGAAGAATAAATGGAATGAAGCATATACATGGAGAAATAAAATTCTCAGAACAGAAGGCAGATGAAAAGGTCCCACCAAGCAATATAAATATGTATTTTAAGTTCATATTTAGATGTATAGCAATTAAAATTAAGAATAGCAAAGATGGTGCAAAAATATTATGTGTCAAACAGTTTTTCTCACTGGGCAGTGTGTAGTAAGGGCTGTGCGTTCATTCAACAGACTTTTGAGTATTTCCTATGTGCCAAACATTGTGTCAGATGGTTAGGGATTTAGAAGCACATGAGAGATGCTTGCCACAGTCACATATGGTATATTTAGCAATATACCCTAGACAAGAGGGATTTATTTCTCATAGTTCTGGAGGCTAGAAACACAAGATCAAGACGCTGGCAAGACAGGTCCATTCTCTGGCCTCTTTTTTTGGTTTTTATGTAGCGCCATCTTGATCTGTGTGTAAATGCCCTTTTTATGCATGAGGGAGTGGGGAGAACAAGCTCTATGGTGTCTTTTCTTATAAGGGTACTAAGTCCATGAGAGTGTCCTACCCCCATAACCTCATCTACAACACTGACCTCCCAAAGACTCCATCTTCAAATATCATCACACTGGGGCTAAACCTTTAATACGTGAATTGTGGAGGGATATAATTTAGTCCATAGCAATAATTGAGAAACTATGGCTGGGCAGATCAATAGACAGGACAGTGAATGGTTGCATCCACAGGCTAATAAATGAAATAACAGAGTTTACACGTAGATAGTTGAGGCAGCAAGAAGGGGCAATCTGCCCAGTGAGGTGTTGCACCTAATTGAAGTTCTCCAGAACTTCATCAAGAAGTGAAAAGTAACATATGAAAAATTGTTTTATTTTTCTTTTCAGAATACAGTTTTTTAAAAATTCCTTTATATAAGATGTGAACATAAAACTGGTAGTGGGAAAAATAAGTGTTAGGTGTGTTAGCTGCAGTCTGGTTACCGAGGTTAAAAAGAGGTTGGAGTGATGCACCAAGGTCCAAATGACTTCTGGGAAGCTTTCAATCATAAGCAAGTCATGAAATCACAGACTAGAGGAATAGTTCTAAATATCTCTATATTTCAGCTACAGCTGCAAGGAAAAAAGGAAGTACCAAGGATTGTATGTAGATTTGAGGAAACATACTTTCTTTTCTTCCTTCCTTTCCTTTTTTTTCTTCTTATACTGAGGATTGAACTAGGGGAGCTTAACCACTGAGAAATATTTCCAATCCTTTTTATTTTTCACTTTGAGACAGGATCTTGCTAAGTCACTTAGGGCCTTGCTAAATTTCTGAGGCTGGCTTTGAACTCAAGATCCTCCCTCCTGCCTTAGCCTCCCAAGTTGCTGGGATTACAAGTGTGGGCCACCACGCCCAGCTACATTATTTCTTATTAGAGTAATTTGAGTTGTCCTTATATGACCTTTATTTACAAAAGCAACAGAGAATTAATTGGGTTGAATTTTTAATAAATGCAGCAAACCCTTTTGTGATTAAAATCTGTAAGGTGATGGTTAGATAAAACATTTCTTTGTTATTTAACTTGATTTTTGAAGAAAGATATCACAAACACTGAAGGTACTTTAAAGTTTCATAAAGCAATGTAGCTGGAGGCAAATATCGTCAAGCAACTCATACAAGGGACATAATTGTATAAATAGCAGACTTTGGATGAAATTGAAATAATAAGAATATTCTACAACCTGCAGCTCACTGCACAGGACCTAAACTACTGGTCTTATTACCACTCATGGTGATGAAAAAATGATAAAGGGAACTGGACATATTAGGTTTCACAGTGTTAAAGTGGATTCACATGATAGTCATGTAGTGATAAGTTGACACAGTGGAATGAAGAAGGAAAATTTGCTGGTGAGATGTGCTTTCACAGTCCAATCTAATTTTAGGAAACAACTGTACAGATGTTGTTTTAAATAGCATAAACAAAATTCTAACATCACATCATGTGGCACTTATGAGTGAATGAGAGGACTATTTGTTTCTATCTTCTGTTAGCTTTTTTGATTCTAAGGTCTATGTCTGTGTGTAGGTGTATACATGTATATATGTAAATATATATACTTGGTACCATGCATGTCTCCTCTCTGAGATCATACTGGGATATAATACTATGTTAACCATTTTCACCTTATCAAGGATAAGTTGATCAAATTATCTAGCTTAGAAAACAGAGCTGTCTATTGCGTATGTAACAATCGAATAATGGAAAGCGAAACTTTTTTTTGTTTGGTATTGAGGATTGAATCCAGGGGCACTTTACTACTGAGCTACATCGCTACATCTAGGGTCTTACCAAATTGAGCTACATCCAGGGTCTTGGTAGGTTGCTGAGACTGGCCTCAAAATTGCTATTCTCCTGCTTCAGCCTCCCAAGTTGCTGGGATTACAGTCATGTGTCACTGTGCCCTGTGGAAAGGTAAGTCTTGCAAAGAAGAAATGAGGAATATGGACAAGATGTTTCTTTAGGAAACATAGTAAAGCAAAATTTCAAAACTTGCTTTTCAGTACCATCTCCTCTTTCTGAATACACTTTCCTTTCCACAGTCATCACAAGCTGGAATCTCATGTTGCTTAATTAGGATCAATTAATTTATAACAAATGTATAACATTTGATATATATGATCAATTAATTTATAACAAATATATAACAATGTGCTTTACTTCCTAAAAGCATGTGTATCTTTTAACAGTAATAATAATGATGATGATGACCTAATTCAACACCAAGAGGACCCTCAAGCCTTTGGGGCAAGATTCTTTTTTTTTTTTTTTTGGTACTGGGGATTGAACTCAGGGGTACTCAACCACTGAGCCACATCCCCAGCCCTATTTTGTGTTTTATGTAGAGACAGGGTCTCACTGAGTTGCTTAGTGCCTCACCGTTGCTGAGGCTGGCTTTGAACTCATGATTCTCCTTTCTCAGCCTCCCAAAGTGCTAGGATTACAGGCGTGCACCACTGCGCCCGGCTGGGACAAGATTTTTGAACAGGAAATCTTTAGGAGATCTACGGCAGGTCATACAGTTACTTCAGCTGGAATCCCTTTGCAGGCATAAAAAGTTCAAAGGACAGGGAAGCTGAGTGTTTTGGGAGAAGAGACTGATAGTAGGAATACTAATATTGAGAAGACAGATATGGCAGACTATATCAATAAATCCAAATGGGGAGAAGGAAAAGTAGTGTGATGGTATTGGAAAAATAATTTGCTTTTGTTGTTGAGATTGGTAATGCTCATTTTCAGACCTCTGAAGGATAAGTTTTCTTCTTTGAGATTTTCTGATGCATAGCTTCGATTCAAGAGAGTGTTCACTCCAGACCCAGAGCATGTCCCTGAGTCTTTTCTAACTGGAACTTAGTCTTCTCTACTTAGTCCTTAGCCATGATATTTTTCAACCAACATGTGTCCTTTGGGTTACTCTACCTATGAATATTTAAAAAATTTCATAATAGAAAACTTGATGAACCCCATGTACCAGCTTCACCCCGTTTCAACAATCATTGACATTTGTTGGTCTTCTTTCATCTATTCATACATAATAGTCTCTTTGCTCTCCTTAAACGAAAGTTCTTTGAAGCGAATCCCAAATAGGATGTCATTTTATCCATAAGTATCTCAGTTAAACAAGGGTCATCTTAATAAACCTAGGAATAAGAATAAAGTATAATATAGCTTACATTTATTAAGTTCTTTATTCAGAACTCTATCCTAAGCACTTTGTATTGTGTTATTTCATGGCATTCTTGTGCCATCCCATGAGCTAGGAATAATCCGGCTCACTTCTCTAAAGGGGAAACTGGAAGCTCTAAGAGGTGAAGTAAATTGCCAAAGGTCACACAGTCAGGAAGTGATGCAAAAGGGATTCAAATTTTCTTTGCCTCTTCAGAGCTTGTGCCCTTAACCATTGTGTAAAAATATTTCACCCATATTGTCTTCTGAAAACAGACCCCAAAAGAACACCCTAGCATGTGTGGAAGAAATGCTTGGCAAAAAATATAAATAAATACATAAAAGAAATGTTTTGCATAAGACAAATTATTCTATTGCTTAGTGGCTTTGGAGTCATATGGCTTTAGGTTGGGCACACTGTCCAATCACTTTCTGGTTGTTAGGATATGGGCCAGTTGCTCAAGCTCTCAATCTCAGTTTTTTCATCAATTACTGTCAAAACTGAATGACAAGCTTGAAAGTCTGAGAACAGTTCACCTTCTGCAGACTTGTATGAAGTGTATGTTGGTATTTTCCCTTCCCTGTCTTTGTCCCATCTCGCTGTACATTTCACTGAGTATATTTTTCGCTCCCCTCAGATACCCATTCCCTATGCTATATAGAGAAGGCTGTGTTTATTTATATATCCCAAGTTTCCTCATTTACTACTCAAACTGTTTTTTTTTCCTACTGGA
Source organism: Xerus rutilus (assembly GCA_028644305.1). Classification (NCBI taxonomy): domain Eukaryota; kingdom Metazoa; phylum Chordata; class Mammalia; order Rodentia; family Sciuridae; genus Xerus; species Xerus rutilus. The sequence continues at coordinate 34,782,326 of CM053413.1, forward strand.
GATTTAACCCAGGGGTGCTTAACCATTGAGCTACATCTGCAGCCCATTTTAACTTTTTATTTTGAGACAAGGTCTCACTACGTTGCTTAGGGCCTTAGTAAGTTTTTGAGACTGGTCTCAAACTTGCAAACCTACTGCCTTAGCCTCCTGAGCTGCTGGGATTATAGGGCTGCGCCCCTGTGCCTGGCTGAACTGGTTTGATATCCACTTTTTCACCACATCCCCCACAACTTTTGAAAGAGCTGAGGCTGCTGTTACCTGTGTTACTTTTGTGCACCAGGCTTACTACAGTTTTCATATGAGTTGCCTAAAGCACTTTCAGGGAGTTGGCAGTGTATAAATAATCTATCTCATTATTTAGTGTTACATTCTCTACAGGATTATGAAGTAGTATGTGCTGCCTGAGCCAAGGCACATTTCTGTCATCATTGTGTTGTCGATTTCAGTTAAGGCCAAGAACATCTGATGAGTAGATGGAGATGGCCAGAGAAGGGTTGGGTCAGATAGGCTGATGGGTGTTTTGACAGCCTGGCATATTCTCCCAACCAATTTATAAGGCTGTTTTAATTTCCTTGGCAGCTCTCCTTGAAAGCCTCTCCAAGTTCCTCATATTAAAAAGTCTTCTCATCAGCACAACCAAAATTATCAATGATTAAAATGTCATAAACCTCTCAGCTCTCTGCTGGGCTCATCATATGGATGGACTGTAAGGTTTTTATAGTCGGGGATGTCAAGCTGATTCTCTGGTTGCCATTGGAAACAGTTTAGACCTCTTAAAAACACTGATTAAGCTCTTCAGGTCAATGTAGTTTATTCATGTTGTAACTACTGAATGAATCAAATTGGATTAAAGAATCTTTTATACAGAATTAGAAGGGGCTTCTTGTCAGAAATTGGCACATTATTCGTTGGTACTCGTAAATTTACATAAAGAGATTAAATATCCATGTATGATATATAACTCAACCACATATAGAATTAAATGTAATTTTGACTTTGTTGAGACCTAAGGGAATAGAAAAATTACTATGCATTCATGAATGCACACATACACACACACACACACACACACACACATTTACAGATCTTCCTCACACTAAAAGATGTCCATGTGAAAATTGTGGTTTTAGGGTCTCTGAGGGAAGATCTTCTGAAACTGGTAATGGTAACAGCCTTGGAATTACAAAGCAGAGATGTGGTTAAAATAATGCAGGAATGGGGAAATACCTAGAATGTCATCTGAGGCAAAGCAAAGTGGAAATGGGTCAAGATTGGCTGGGGATACAACCACGAGAATGAGATCCTGAATAGAATAAGTTATACTCCATGTATGTATATGTCAAAATATACTAAAAACAACAACAACAACAAAAAGACTGGCTGGGGAGATGCCAGCAGCAGGAGGAAACAAGCCTTCCCACGCATTTTATCCCTAGGGCAGTCTTTTCTGTATCATTTCCTAACCTTCTAAAAGATCCAGACAGCTAAGATCCCGGGAAAGGCTGAGAGAGAGAGACAAGAGAAAGAATGGGTCAGTTATCTGTTGCTGCACTATAAACCTGTCTTAAAACTAATGCCTTAAAGCAATACTCACTGATTGCTCACAACTCTGTGTGTCAGGAAATTCCAGCAGGACTCAGCAGAGACAGCTTATTTCTGCTCCACATGTTGTTGGCTGAGCTCACTCAGGTACCACCGTTGATCTGAAGGCTAGTGGGAGGCTGTCTTGCCTAAGAAGGCCTCACTCACATGCTAGGGTCTTGGGCTTCCTGTCCTCTAGGTTGCTTCAATTCTTCTCCATCTAGTCTTTCTTTCCATGTGGTCTCTCTTTCCAACAGGACAGCCTAGAGTTCTTTATAGAGTGGTTCAGGGAAGTTAGAAAGCAGAAGTAGCAGGTAGGCTTATTAAGGCGTTAGCCTGGAACTGACTCAATATCACTTTTGCTGCCACCCAATGGTCAGAGCCAGTCATAGCACCAGTCCAAACCTAGGGAGGGGTGATCGGAAGTGGGCAGGGGAATATAGAAATTGTGGGTGGTCATCTTTGTAGATCACTTCCAACAGATGGTCATCACATTTATACTACAACAAATCCCAGGTGCCTTTGCCTTCTGATAGGGAGCACTGACAAACTTCAAATCTCATAGGGCTTGGTGGATCCATTTTTTTCCTTTTCATTGAGAGGGTGGTACCAGAGGAAGATCCTTACTTAGCCATTCATAATCTGTGCAGCCTCGGGCCCACTTCATAATCTGTGAACATTGAATTCCTCAACTCCAGTTGGTAATAAATATGACCTACCTCCTATGGTAGTACTGAGACATAACAGAAATTACTTACACAATGTCCAGCTCTATGTTCAGTGAAAACAAACACTCAGTAATAGTGCTCTTCTGGGAGATCTCGGGGAGAGGTGTAACTGTGTACTCACAAGGAGGACTGTCATGTAATTTATTGTCCGCACTGGGACACTTTCGAGTGTGGAAGGAAGTTTACTAATAATTACGGCAGATGAGAGGTGTAAACAGGAGTATACCAGGCCACCTGGGTCACCCTGGTTATAAGGAACGTAGGGATAGGGGCAAGGACAGAGCGGTGGCTGTTGCTTTCAATGTAAACTTCGCAGTGTTATTGATATCAAATATTTCCTAAATTAAAGGTATCATAAAATAGATAAAAAGGCTCACAAGAGGAAGTCAGAATTAGAACAACTGCAGGACAGAACTGCCTTCTACTAAACTGGATTTCTTTGTTGGTGATGATATATCTTGTGGCAAATTTATCTTTTTTGTGAAGTTTTAAAAAAGAAAGAACTTACAAGGGAATTCATCAAATCCACTTGAAAGTACCCCACCCCCATCCTGCTCCCCAGCTGTTTTTGTCTCTAGATCTCTTTTCAATCTCTGCTAAGGCATAATTCCAGGAAAGAATAATTGGGAGTAAGGCCGGGGGAATTCATGTTATCAAGAGTGAGGTTCAGAGGCAATTACATCCTTGTATTCTTAAATAGGAGTAAAGCAGCAAGACAAAAATCCCCACCTCGTACAGAATCAGTTCAAATATGGTTGATGAAAAAAAAAATCAGACCCATAATGTGATTTGAGAACTGTTTTGCTTATAGAGGTATGTGGGAGTGATAGGATCTTATGAGTTCACAATAGAAATGGGAGACATGGCAGAGGAATAGAATAAGTTGAAATGGGATAAAAATGATCATGATTGCATGTTATCACAATTTCATGCCCAGATGGTTATGACGTTAAATACAAGGTCCCCATCTCTCTTGACTATAATGAATAGCAAGTCTTAATGACATTTTGTGCTTATACAAAATATGTCTTCAATTCTGTATTATTTTATGCCATACTTTGCAAATTAAAGAAAAACAAGAAAGATTTAATTTCTTTGGCAACGCAGGGAACAAATGTATATTAAGGACATACTATGTGTTAGCTACCTACAATGTATCCTCCAGCATATTAAATTATGTTCTTATTAAAGTCTAAAAATTAATTTCCTTATTCTCTTTCTTAACAACACAATTTTTTTGCATGTTAAACATCTGTTCTACTTCCCCTCCTGATTTTCTACCACATTATTTTAAAATATAAATTATTTATGTTTTTCTTATAGCTCAAAACAATTTGTATTTAAGAATACAGTTTGCTGGGCTGGGGTTGTAACTCAGTGGTGGAGCACTTACCTCACACATATGAGGCACTGGGTTCGATCCTCAGCACCATATAAAAATAAATAAAATAAAGGTATTGGGTCCATCTACAACTAAAAATAAAATATTAAAAAAAGAATACAGTTTGCTAATTTCTTTACTCCTTATTTCTGGGTTAATTTTTCTTATGTGATTCCATATAGCTTTCAGTATTTATTTCTACATGAATTTGTATATAAAAAAATCTATTTAGTTTCAGTTAGGCCGGGGATGTTTTTTATTTTTCCTCTCAGTCTGAAATGATGGTTTGATGTGGTATAAAATTCTAGGTTGAGAGCTAATTTCCATCAGTGTTTTCGAGGAAACATCAGTGTTTCCATCATCTTTGGGATTTATTCAGTGATGTGCTGGTAAATGTTTTCTGGAAACCAGGGAAAGAACTCTGATTGACAACCTTTATCAGTTCTTTTGGTAGAAATGCTCCAACCATGCATGATTTCAAGCTGCTGACATTTGAATGACAGACTCACAAGACTCCTGGAAATTTAATAGTCAGCTCTGGTGAATTGGTACAAAGTGTAGGTCCAGTATACCATGTCATTTATCCTTACTGATTAATCTACATCAGTATGATTACCTTTTGATTTCAGGTGATTTTCTTTCTGTTTTTTATTAGTTTTCATGGGCTTTCTTTAACTTTAAAAAACATTTTTTTTATTAGAGTTTTATGGTTATACACAGCAGTTGGGTTCATCCCAACAAATTTATACATGCATGGAAATTGATTTAACTTTTGATGTTCTTCAGTTTCAAAGTGATGACTAGGTGTGGATTTACTTTTGTTTATACCACTTGCCACCCAGTGTGCTGTTTCTATTTAAGGACTTCAGGTTTTCTTCAGCTCTTCAAAAATTTCAGCAAAATGCAACAGCCATTGCTGCTTCCCCATTCTTTGGACTTCTGGTTTCATGTAATTTAGAGAACCTAAATCTAGCCTCTATGGTTTTTGTTCATGTTTTCTACATATTATCCTCTGTGTTTTATTTGTTTTTTTTTTAAGACAATATCTTTTTAAGTTGCCCAGATTGGTCTCAAAATTGCAATATTCCTGCCTCAGCCTTCTGAGTATCTGGGATTATAGGCATATACCACTAATTTCAGCTTTAGCTACTTCTTTATTGCTGATATACAGACTGATGTTATAGATATATTCTAAGTGATGTCAGTCCTTTGAAGTTTGTTGGGACCTGCTTTATGAACAAGCCTAATATTTATTTGAATATTTAGTCCATTTCACTAAAATATTTCTCTCTTATTTAGTACAGAATTTGTTCTAGTTTTCTGTGGCTATAAAACGAACCATCCCAAATCTTAGTCACTTAAAACACTGCAATTTGGACAGAATTCAGTAGGAGTGGTCCATCTCGCCCACATGGTATCAGCTGGAAGGCTTAAATACTAGAGATTGCCCTGTGTCATGCAAGGAATTCATCCATTTTATCTAAGAAGCTAAATATATTGGCAAAGATGTATCCACATATTTCTACTCTTAACATTTTAGTATCAGTAGGGTGGCAGTGATGTACCCTTATTTAATTCCTGATATTTGTATTTGTATGTCCTCTTCCTCTTGATCAAACTGGCTAGATCTTTGTCAATATTTTTGGGCTTTTCAAAGAAACGTGTTTTTGTTTCATTGATTTTTCTCTACTGATATTATGGTTTCAACTTTGTTGATTTTGGTTTTTATCTTTATCATTTCCTTCCTTTCTTCCTCAGACTTTAAGGTTGAAAACAGATTGTTTGGATTGAGAACTTTCTTTTTTTTAAATACAAAATTTTAATGCTATCAAGTTCTCTCTAAGCATTGGTTTTACTGCATCTCATATATTTTGATATCCTGTGTTCTCAATTTTACTCAATCAAAAAGCATGTGCTAATTTCTGTTAGTAACCTGTTAAAACCATAGGTTTATTAGTTGTTTTTTTAAATTTCTGAATATCTGAGGATTTTCCGAACACTTTTAGTGATTGATTTCCAGTTTAATTTCATTGTGGTTAGAAATATTTTGTATAATTTCATTTACTATTGCCCAGTGTCTTAGTCTGTTACAACTCAATACCATAAACTGGGTAGCTTATGAATCAACAGAAATTTATTTCTCATAGTTTTGGAAGTTGGGAAATCCAAGATCAAGGCACTTGCAGATTCAATGTCTGATGAGTGTTGCTTTCTAGTTTGTAGGAACCTGTGTGTGTGTGTGTGTGTGTGTGTGTGTGTGTGTGTGTCCTCACGTGGCAGAAAGAGCAAAGGGGGCTCACTTGGACATCTTTTATAAGGACACACTTTCCAAAGTCCTGACTTCCTAATACCATTATTCTGGGGATAAGGTTTCAATAAAATAATTTTGGTAACCCATTCATTCTATGCCATCTAGAAAATCATGTTCCATGTGCACTTGAAAAGGAAGTATATTCTGTTAACTTGGGTCTGCTCTGTAAACATCAATTATGTTAAACTGTTTAGAAGTGCTATCCAGGTTTTCCTATGAACTTGCTGAATTTTTTTTTTTATCCAGGGCAATGATGTCCATATTATTCCACCGTCTTTCCTGCCCACATGTCCTCTCCCTACTCTCCCCTCTCCTTTGACCAAAGTTCTTCCATTCTTCCGGTGCCCCTTCCCCCATTATGGATCAGGATCCACTTATCAGAGAGAACATTCAACCTTTGGATTTTTGGGATTGGCTTACTTCGCTTAGCATGATATTCTCCAGCTCCATCCTTTTACCTGCAAATGCCATAATTTTATTCTCTTTTATTGCCGAGTAATAGTCCATTGTGTATATATACCACAGTTTCTTTATCCATTCATCTATTGAAGGGCATCTAGGTTCGTTCCACAGTTTAGCTATTGTAAATTGAGCTGCTATAAACATTGAAGTGGCTGTGTCATTGTAGTATGCTGTTTTTAAGTCCTTTGGGTATATACCAAGGAGTGAAATACCTGGGTCACATGGTGGTTCCATTCCAAAACTTGTTGAATTTTCAGTCCACATGTTCTGTTGACTTCTGAGAGAGTGTAACAGTGGTCCACTTTATGCTTTGAATATAGCCCTTACTGCTCTGCCGCTGCAACTTACTTTAAAATGGATATGTTTCTTTCTCTTACTCTCTCCCTTCTCCTCCCTAATCTCTCCCCCTCCCTAATCTTGGGGAAAACAGGATTACCTTTCTTCCCAATCTTTAATTTATGTCCTTGGGTACGCACTTAGCATAGTAACAAAGTAACCCAAACTTTGAAGATGTGTTATGGTTTGGATGTGAGGTGTTCCCCAAAAGCTCACGTTCCAGACATTGCAAGAAGGTTCAGAGAGGAAATGATTGGATTGTGAGAGTTTTAACCTATATCAGTGAATTAATCCCTTGAGATAGGGATTAACTGAATGATAACTGAAGGCTGGTAGGGTGTGGCTGAAGGAGGTGGGACATTGGGGGCATGGCTTTGGGGTATATATTTTGTATCTGGTGAGTGGAGTCTCTTTCTCTGCTTACTGATCATCATGTGAGCTGCTTTCCTATGCCACACCCTTCCTCAACTCAAGCCCTGAAGAATGGAGCCTGCTGTTCATGGACTGAGATCTTTGAAACTGTGAACCCTCAAATAAAATTTTCCTCTTTTATAATTGTTAAAATGGGATCTTTAAGTCACAAAAGTGAAAAAAGCTGACTAAAACAGGATGACAACAGAAGATCTCAGAAATGACCATCTCCCAATATTAACAAGTGAATTACAACTCCAACAAAGAACAGGAGGAATGCAGCCTTTGAATCAGCGCTTTAAAAGCCCCCTGTTCCTGCTGATTGGCGGAATCACAGCCTTTGGGACAGGACTCCCCTGTGTTTCTCCTTTGCTAGCAAAGCAATGGAAATTCTTTTTTCTTTTTCTCAAAACCATGTCCTCATTATTGGATTAGCATCAGGGACAAGGACTGAGTTTTTGGTAACAAGAGTAGTGACAAAATCTTCAATATGTTGGTGGATTTGTCACCTGTTTTATGTTTCTCTTCCTTTGCCTGAATGTAGTACTTATAGTACTTATTAAGTCTTCTTTCTTTCATTTTCCTTTTTGTGGTGCTGGGGGTCCAGCTCAGGGCTTCACGCCTATTCGGCAAACACTGTAGCCTTGAGCTACACCTTTAAGCCATGTCATTTTTTCTATTGGTTTTTTTATTTGAACTTTATTTTACTAATATTTCATTAGGTATCCTATAAATTGCAGTGTACCTTCTCTATTTATTCAAGTTTAGCATGTTAGTAATTTTACAATTAAACTGACTATGCTGAATCTTAAGAATACTGCAACTCAACCTGTTCCCAAATTAGACTTTATTTGACTCCTGATTCAAAACAAAAAAAAATGTTACACATATGCACACATAAGGATGTTAAGAATGTTACATATATGTCTTTGTATATACATATTTCCTATATTTCCAAAGAATTTGAACTATACTAGATATTTGCTCGTATTAAAGAATTGCTATTTTTTAGCTATGATAATAACAGTGTGGCTGTTTTTTTTAAAAATAAAAACTTCTTACCATTTAGAGACACATATTGAAATATCAAATTATAAGTTGATACGGAATCACTTGAAAATAATGAGAATGAGTGGGTGGGGATATAGATAAAAGATTAACTGCAAGTTGGTAATTGTTGGAGCTGAAAGGTAGAAAAATAGAGGTCATTATAATCTGTAAAATTTTGTAATAGTTTGAAATTTTCTACAATAAAAACTTTAAATAAAAGCAACCAGGAAACAGAAAAAGACATCCTACCTTCTTTACTATAAATATTCTCTGTTTATTTCTTCTTGGCCATTTGGTTAAGGGAAAGGGTGGTATAAAAGTGCTGATGATAGGTTTTCTGTTTCTGATGTCTGGAAATAATTTCACTTTTGAAGGATATTTCGCTAGGTTTAAAATTCTGTATGACAGTTATATTCTTTTAGCCCATTAAAGATTTTATGATTGTCTTCTGGCTTCTAGTCTTATTTGCTCCTTTGAAGAAACTGACTTAAAATAGTGGCTCATTTATCTTTACAGTCCCTTTGTTTCTCTTTTATCAGTATACATTGAGTGGAAATTGTGTACAAGAATGGAAGATGATGCCCTAAGTTCTTGACTCCATAAATGGATGCCCTTTTGGCATTTTTTTTTTTTTGTATCAGGGATTGAACCCAGGGGTGTTTAACCATTGAGCCACATCCCCTGTAGGAGCATCTCCATACCTTCCCACCCCTCCCTTCCATCCTTCCCCATTCTATGCTAATAGACTGTGCTCTTGCCAGAGAGCACCCCTTTGTTTGTGACCTTTGGACCTGATTGGTCCAAGAGTGCATATAAGCTTCTGTAGTTTCTGGAATAAATGGTGTTTTCTGCTCCTTGCCCCGTGTCCCTGCTTCTTGTCCCGGGGTGTCTCGCTGGGGCAGAGCAGATTTTTACCTACACCTCAGGGCCTGGGGAGATTGGCTCCGTGGATCGTCACCACCGTCCAGAGAGACTCCATATCGTCTTCCCCGTGGTCCCCTTTTTTCTCCGTCTCTCTGGACCCCAACTTGTCAAGAAGCCACGTGGCTCCTTCCCCTCCCCCTGAAATTAAAGCGATAATCCCCAACCCACTTTATTTTCTATTTTCAGACAGTGTCTTGCTAAGTTGCTTAGGGCCTCACTAAATTTCTGAGATCCTCCTGCCTTAGCCTCCTGAATCACTGGGATTACAGGCGTGTGCCACCACACCTGGCCTGGCAACTCTTAAAGTACCTGGTTTCCTCTGTGATTGCCTATCTCATTCTGTATGTAATAAATATTTTAGATGTCTGTCACCTACTCTGGACTATGACTTTCTTGAAGGTTGTGATTGTGAGGGAGTAATACCCATTTTTGTATTCCTAGTGTGTAACATTGTGTGTGAGGTACTAGGTAAATGAAGAAATAAACATCTAGCAATTTCTAGGTGCAGTGTTCAAATGGAGATCCTTCATATAGCAAAACCTGTGCTGTTTTCCTTAATCAATGGCACCATGGAAAGAGGAAAGTTTTCTAGGAGAACCTGCCTCATGAAATGTGCCAATAATACGGTCTTTGGTATATGAGCTGAGTATCACCAGGGATTGAATGAATCATATTCATTCAATGTGAATTTGGAAAGATTTGGCTTCAATAATTTATTAAAATAATTTCCCCCTTATACCTCATATCTTTTATAGAATAATAGGAAATAGAAATGACTAATGGTGATGTAAATGACTACATTCTTCATTTTCTTTTAAACTGTTTTGCCTTTGAATATACTTCTCTTAATATTTAAAGCATAATGATTTAACAGCAATATAATGGCTAACTTCTCCAATCTCCTTTAAATAGTTTTGCCCTTAAATATATCTCTTTTATTATTTAAAACATAGTAAATCATAACAGATGGTTGGAATAGTGTCTCTAGGAAGGTTTAAAATTGCTTTATCAGATTAATTTAGTGAAACTCCATTTTGACAACTTTTTCAAAAGCCTATGGTAGCAGTTCACATATGGGCAAAGCAATAATAACACAGGACCCAAAAATATTGTAGTTTTAAAAAAACTGTGGTTTATTTCAGTCTCATACAGAAATTTTGAGGTGGTCCAGGCAAGGGCAGTCTAGCTCCACGTAGTCATTTAGGGATGTAGGTTTCTTTCATCTGTGGTTTCTCTATTCCTGGATCTTTGTCTTTGTGTGGTCAGGCTGAACCTCAAGCCCAGCAACATAGGAAAGAGTAGCACTTCCAGGTAATTTTCATTCATAAGTAGTGATACGTTGAATTGGGCATTTCCCTTCTGTTCATATTAAATTGTGTTAAATGGGTGACAGAAGTCTTATGGTTACATTCAGCTTCGGAAGGTAGTCAGAAAATACAGTATCAGCTGAGTAGTTATTGCTTAAATGCCATTACTGTGGAAGAATAGGATAACAGGTTTTACTAGGAAATTAACACCCTGGTAGAACTGGAATTGACAGGACCGAAATTGAGATTTGGGGATGGGTTCTGGAAAATCTTTGGTCTTGGTTATTCATAAAAAAAAAATGACTTAATGTTACTGAGCTGTTTTCAGGAAACTGAACATTTATGCATTTTAATTTACTGAGAAAAGTTTGTTTAGTTAGTCCTGAAAATCCATGTCTATTCCAATTTGGGATAGCTGACACAGTGTAATCCCCGTTTCTTTTTGTGCAAAATAATTAGAGATACATTTCTTGGCTATTGCCCATGACCACGTCTGGTTTGTTGGATGTGGATTCCAAAGCACAGTTACAAGGAGTTTTGCTGTGCTAAGTGTTAAAGCGATGAAGTCTATGAACGACTTTCTGAGCCATTCAGGCTGGGGTATGAGTTTATTTAACAGAAATTTATCAAGTGTTGCTGATTGAAGATGAATCTTTTGACACAAGCTGCTATCAAGTATTTTTACTTGGTCATGTTGCATTCTTCCAAGTTTTGAATTAAATCTTTTAAAGTGTGAGTTGATGAAACAGAGCCCTTTTGGATCCCCTGGTGCATCTAAAGTGGTATTTATATTATGTCCTAAATTATTCAAATTATCTTTATCATCATTGAAAACACTAACTTGCAGGGGGTATATGGAAAATTTCTGTACCTTTTGCTTAATTTTTCTGTGAACCTAAACTGCTCTAAACAAGGTCTAATAAGAATAAACAAACACTCATTTGTATATGAAAAAATATGAGAAGTTGATTATACAGCTAACCTGGCAAGTTAGCCTGAATAGAACATTTTATCCTTTTCGACTTGCTTCTTATTCTTTCTTTCTCCTTCACATAAATGTCAGGAGCAACTTTATTTTCTAACCAATCCAGTGTGTGGCATGATGTGGGTTAAGGTGTTTGGAACACATGGTGATACTGATTTGGATGGGGCAAACTCAAGAATTTTATGATTGGTCCAGGGATATTTTGGTTCTGGGATAATATGGGAATGAATATGTTTTTGTTTATGTAACTGTTGTGGCTCTACTAAGCCTTGATACTTGAAATATGGCCTGTGGATAAGCAATATGAGCATTACCTAAGAGCATGTTAGAAATGTATAGTTGGAGGCCCTTCTTCAGATTCTGAATCAGAATCTATACTAGCTGCATCTTCAGGTGTTTCCTTACATTTAAGTTTAGGAAACACTGCTAGAATATTGGACATATGAGGAAGCCTGACTATCTATCTTCTTATAGGACTTTAATAAAACAACTTCATATTTTATTGCCCCATAGATAGAATACTTTATCTGGCCCAAGTCTCCTTGAGACATTGGAAATATCATGGAGCCCAAAGGGCTACCAGATAATCGCTATAGTTCCTTCAACTGGTCCAACCATCCGGGCTGACAAAAATGGAAATATAAATCACAGGCTTAGAGAAATGATTAACAACACAGATCTCTCTCAGAAGGATTATATCCAGAATATATAATAAGTTTTACAACTCCATAAGAAGATAAATAGCCAAGTTAAAATGGGTAAAATATTTGAATAGACATCTAACAAAGAAGATGTTTGAGTGTCACTAAACACATGCAAAGATCCCAAATATCATTAATCAGCTCAAAAATACAAATTAAAGTCACAATGAGATTTCATCTGCATGCTTTCTAGAAGGGCTAAATTAAAAGACTGTTAATACTAAGCCTTGGACAGGACGTGGAACACACATACATTGCTGTTGGGAGTGTAAAAATGGTACAAACTTCCTTGAAACTGTCTAGGAGTTTCTCAATGTTAAACACATGACTGAGAAATGCCAAATTTGTAGATGTTTAGCCAAGAGGAAAGAAAAACACATGCCCAAAGTCTTGTACACAAATGTGCATAGAAATTTTGTACTTATCATTCCTCAAACTGCATACAACCAAAATGTCCATCAAGAAGCGAATGCAAAAAGAAACTGTGATATACCCACGTGTTAGTCAGCATTGTATCTGTTATGGCTTAGATATGAATTGTCCCTCCAAACTTCCTGTGTGAAACAATGCAGGAAAGTTTGGAGGTGAAATGATTGGGCCATGAGAGCCTTAACCTAATCAGTGTATTAATTCCCTGATGGAGATTAACTGGGTGGTAACTGTGGGCAGGTAGGATATGGCTGGGGGACGTGGGTCCCTGGGGGTTGTGCCTTTGGGGTTTACAATTTGTCCTTGTTAAGCAGAGCTCTCTCTCTTCTTGGTGGCCATGTCCTGACCTGCTTTCCTGCACCACACTCTTCTGCCATGATATTCTGCCTCACTTCGGGCCCAGAATAATGGAGCTGGCCATCTATGGACTAAGACCCCTGAAACTGTAAGCCCCCAAATAAACTTTTTCCTCCTCAAAATTGTTCTTGTCAGGTCTTTTGGTCCAATCAGTGAAAATGCTGACTAAAACAGTGTCATGAAAAATATCTGAAAAAGGCAAATTTCTAAGAGGAAAAGTTTTATTTTGGCTCATGGTTTCAGAAGTTCATGATCAGCTGACTCTGTTGGTATGGGCCTGAGGTGAGGCAGAATATCATGGTAGTGAGAGAAGGTGGCAGAGGAAGCTGCTCCCCTTTGGCAGCTGGGAAGCTGAGAAGGGGAACCAGGGACAAGAATACCATTCCAGTGAGATAGGGAAGGACAGTTGGTCAGAATGGATAGTAAATGACTGGGTCAAAGAGATGAGGGCTAATGGACTAATTATGAAAGAAAAGGAAATACGTTGCTAATACCTCCAGGGAATCCCCAACACAGGGAGTTGCTAATAATTACCCCCAGGGTTGCTCTTTTCATGCCCTCAGGCAGTTGGCAGGTGGGCAGGGAGAGGAAACCTGGAATTTATAAAAAGGCAAGACACACTCCCTCTAATACCCAGCTCTGGGTCCCCTTCTCTCCGGAGAAGTCTCTCTCTGTCTCTCTGTTCTTTTAAATACAACTTGCTTTCTATGCTTGCCTTGGCATTTCTTGGATGTTTAATGTTCAACCATAGGGGAACCAGGACCCGATCCTGACTGGTATCATCAGGATATGTCCCCTAGTGACCTACTTCCTCCCACTAGGTCCCACAGCCTACAGTTTGCACCATTTACCAATAATGCCACCAGCTATGAACTTAATCCACTGATGAGATCAGACCACTTATGATCCATTCACTCCTCAAAAACCCCATCACTGAACACTGCTGCATTAGAGATCAAACCTTCAACACATAAGCCTTTGGGAGACACTAATATCCAAACTATAATAACCTATAGATGGAATACTACTCAGCCATAAGAAAGAATGACCTGCTGATACGGGCAACACCATGGATGAGTCACAAAAGCATTATGCAGAATAAAGGAAGTTTCATCTCTAATAATTACAGGCTGTAGGAGTCCCTTTATCTACAGTACTAGAGAAGAGAAATCTCATCTATAGTGGCAGAGAGCAGGTAAATAGTTATCTGGGGGAGTCAGGAGGCCCAGTTGTAAATGGGTACAAAGGAACTTTTTGGGGTGGTGGAAATATTCCATACATTGATCATTGTAGTAGTTACAGGTGTGTACGTATATATACTTTGTTACAACTCATTGAACCATACTTTAAAGGTGGATGGATCTTATTGTGTACAAATTATTAATCAATAAATCTGATTAAAAAACAAACAAATAAATCTAAGCTCTTGATTGCCAGGATCTACATCTGTCCTCCAGGGAAGTCTAACATCAGAGCAAGCCCTCACTACTCTAATATTTAGCTTGCTTTTCTTTTGTGTTATCTGAGGATGTTCCTCTTTTCCTCCTGTGAACTAAAAAAGAAAAAAAAAAGGAAGAAAGAAAGAAATGGAAGTAAAAAGAAAGAAGGGAATGCTATTTGCTAAATTTTATTATTATATTGTGTTTGTGTATGAATATGCAACAATAATCCCATCAATATGTACAACTAAAATGTACCAATAAGAAATGTAGAAAAATAACAATAATAAAAAAGAGAGAAACCTTAAAAAAAAGAAAGAAAGAAATACATCCCAAGATGGTTATGTTTTATACAGCATTTCTAGGCGTTTATTGGCTGAAATGTGTAGTGGATTGTATCTGCAGATGCAGAACCCACAGACACGAAGGGCTGATTGAATTAAAAAACTGGAAATTGTATGTTGAAGTTTGATTAATAGAAAATGGAGTTTATGGGGAGAGAAAAATGTGGATTGATAGATAAATGTAAGAAAAGAAAAAAAGACAAAATGTTGACTTCCCATCATTTTTTACACTAAAGAGAAAGATCATTCCCATCAAATCTTTTTAAAAATATTTTTTTGGTTATCAATGGATTATTTGTTTATTTATTTATTTATATGTGGTGCTGAAGATTGAACCCAGGGCCTCACACATGCCAGGCAAATGCTCCACCACTGAGCCACAACCCCCGCCCCTCCCATCAAATCTTTATGCATTTTTAAAGAATTTCCTGAGTTTTGTGGGAAGGACAAAAGAAGGAATTACAGAATACATTGTATGTTCTTGCCATTTTGCTTTCAATACCCTCTTTCTTCTCTTTCTTCTTTCTCTCTGCTCCCTTCTGACTTAACCCCAAATTTTCTTCATGTCTGTTCCATTAACTCTCAGGTTCCCTGTGGTCTCAGTGTTTACCAAGGCTGGTGTATGGAGGAATTGTTTCCTAAAAAAGATAGTGCTGCTCCTGAAAATGAATTCTGGTGGACACAGATTTTCCATTTTATCTTTTTATAATTTTAAAATTTGTTTTAATTAGTTGTACATGACAATAGAATGCATTTATTCACTTTGCTATATTGTACATAAATGGAGTATAATTTCTCATTTTTCTAATTGTACATGTTGCAGAAGGGAAGACAGTAGTTCTCCAGAGATTTAGCATAAGCTCAGCACCTTCTCTGGGTGCAAATAACTTTGCATTCCAATACTTTTATGCTGGTTCGCGATTGGTTCAAAAAGTCTCTTACACATGCACTCTATCTTTCAGACATCAAACCTCTAGATGGTCTGTCAATTTTAATCCTTTTGCCTGGATCAGTGAAAGAAGGGATCAGAGGCTGTTCTTTCGATGCTTCAGCTACTTAAGCTCATCATTATAGCAGTCTGATTTTTATTGTACAATGCTTAGCAATTCAGTTTCTAATCAAAATAGCACACTCAAAACTTCAGTGAGAATGATGTGTCAGTGATCTGTTGTTACACGGAAAAATTGCCCAGTGAGTAGCTGGGATTATTAAAATCTATGGTGGTGTCAGAGATAATAGCTGGAATCCTGATTGAGAGTGATTGGAGGATGTTTATGAAGCTCTTCTGAAGGCTGCATTTTGTTCTCCTGGACATGGTTTAGAAGAGAGTTCCTGAGAGCATAACTATAGATAGTAAAATATGTGTATAAAATCTGTAACATTTTCTTTCTTTCAACATATAGTGGGGGAAAATATTCATATATTTGCATGGTTTATTGTCAAGATAGAGTTATAAATTCTGCTCTAAATATGTGGAATGAGATAAAATATAAAAGAAATATATGGGCTCAAAATCCAAAGGAACATCTTTATAGGTAGAATAATCAAAGGTTTGGCTGGAGGTTCAAAGTGTAGATTGGCTGAACTTTGGGTGAACAGGCATATAGGAACTATAGGGTGCCTACTGTTTAATGTTCCCTGCTCAGGAAATGAGACAGAAAGAGGCTATTGTGGGTCTGTGACTAATAGGAATCTGTGAGCCCAGTGAATTGGAATTTTGTCTCATGAATAGGAACTGAACAAGCCTCCCACTGCATCAGCAAGTGAACTGGTTTTGCTGTATTTCTTTAGCTTACTTTGGGCCAAGGACTTTGATTTATCAATATGAGACTGGATGTCTGGGTTCAGTCAGTGAAGAGGAGTGAAGAGAGGAGGAGGTACAAAATGTCACTCAAAGTCTGAGACCTAGGGTGGTGATGGTGATGATGCCCCTCTGGAATCCCAGCTACTAGGGAGGCTAAGACAGGAGGATTGCAAGGTCAAGCCCAGCCTGGGAGCTTTAGTGAGACCTTCTCTGAAAATAAAAATAAAAAGTGCTAGGGATTAGCTCAGTAGAAGAGAACTTGTCTAGCATGTGTGAGGCCCTGGGTTTAATTTCTAGTACCACTCTCCACTCTCCTGCCCCCACAAAAGAGTCTTGAGATTCCAAATTCTACAACTGATGAAGAAGTGTTTAGCTAAGAGTCTTGGAATTTTATATAATTTGGGGAGGATTAAACTTTTTTTCATATATATATTTCAAATATTTAAAAATATGTCCCTTTTCCATTTTCCCCACCCATTTTTTCTCAGAAACTCCTAAAATGCATTTCCAAAGATATTAACATATTAAGGTATTAAGCTTAACATTGGTCACACATATTTTCCCCAGGGTTTTGCCTGAGCATTTTTGTCTATACGTTAATGAAAATACTCTTTGTGAGAAAATATATCAAATTTTTTTGTGTTTGGGGGTACCAGGGATTGAACTCAGGGGCACTCAACCAGTGAGTCACATTCCCAGCCCTATTGTTTTTTGTATTTTATTTAGAAACAGGGTCTCACTGAGTTGCTTAGTGCCTTGCTAAGTTGCTGAGGCTGGCTTTGAAGTAGGGATCCTCCTGCTTCAGCCTCCCGAGCTGCTGAGATTACAGGTGTATGCCACCATGCCTGGCTCAATTTTATTTTACCTCAAAACAAAACAAAACAAAAAAACAAAAACAAAAAGCAAAAAAACAACACAGTCTTGCCCAGCGCGGTGGTACATGCCTGTAATATCAACAGCTTGTGAGGCTGAAGCAGGAGGATCACAAGTTTAAAGCCAGCCTCAGAAATTTAGTGAGGCACTAAGCAACTCAGTGAGACTCTGTCTCTAAATAAAACACAAAAAACAATAGGGTTGGGGATGCGGCTCGGTTGTTGAGTACCCCTGAGTTCAATCTTTCTGGTATTGCCCTCCTCCCCTGCAAGAGTCTTGGCATAGTTAATCAATAATCAAATTAAAAAAATCAGTCTAGACTTAAAAAAGGACAACAAATTCCTAAGTCATAAAGGAAGTTTACCATTTTGACTTTATAAAGAGAAAGGGATATGTGTATTACAAAGGCCACAGCACTGGTGGTGGCAGTTGGGTAGGATTTGATTGCTCAAGGAGAATGAGAGGATTCACAATGACAGTGCTTTCAAATGTACAGTTTTTTAAAATTAATTTATTTAAATGCATTTCAAGTCATAGTACATATATAGAGCTCAATTTTTCCATTTCTCTGGTTGCAAACCAGATAGAGTTGCATCATTAGTGTCTTCATACATGCACCAAGGGTAGTGATGACCATCTCAATCAACCATCTTTACTATACTCATTCCCCTTTCCCTCCCCCCACATCCCCCTTCCCCATCTAGAGTTCCTCCATTTCTCCTATGTTCCTCATTCCCACCCCCCTTATGTATCAGCATCCACTAATCAGAGAGAACATTCGACATTTGGTTTTTTTGCGCTTGGCTTACTTCACTTAGCATAATGTTCTCCAATTCCGTCCATTTACCTGCAAATGCCATAATTTTATTCTCTTTTATTGCTGAATAATATTCCATTGTATGGTGCTGGGAAAACTGGAAATCCATATGCAGTAAAATTAAACTAAACCCCTATCTCTCACTATGCACAAACTCAACTCAAAGTTAATCAAGGACCTAGGAATTAGACCAGAGACCTTGCGTCTAATTGAGGAGAAAGTAGGTCCAAATCTTCATCACGTTGGATTAGGCCCCAAATTCCTTAACAAGACTCCAAAAGCACAAGAAATAAAAGCAAGAATCAATAAATAGGATGGACTTAAACTAAAAGCTTCTTCTTAGCAAAAGAAACTATCAATGGGGTGAACAGAGAGCCTACATTCTAGGAGCAAATTTTTGCCACATGCACATGAGATAGAGCACTGATCTCCAGGATATATAAAGAGCTCAAAAAACTTAACACCAAAAAAACAAACAACCCAATCAATAAATGGGCTAAGGAGCTGAATAGAAAGCTCTCAAATGTGCAGTTTTTGCAGGAGAATGGTATAGTAGAGCAATAGCTTTAAAATAAGGACAGGAATAACGGCTGAAGGTGGCCTGGCAGCAAGGGGTCTGAAACAACCAGGTGCAAACCTCAACTGATGAGTCAAACTGGGATCTCAGATCAGGAACCACTGATGTGTACAAAAAACCCTCAATTTGGAAGTCCCCAATGGAGTCTCAGATGGGGTTGCTTCCACTTTGTCACTTAGGCATATAAAATTTTTCTATAAATAAATATTAAAAATATAAATAGCCCAATTTATTTATTTATTTTCATGTTTCTGATTCTTTATTAACATTCTAATAAGATATAGCAGTGGATTTGATGACCTTTTTAAACAATTTATTTATTCTATTTAGGTATACATGATAGCAGAATACATTTTGATTCATTGCACACAGACGGAGCACAACTTTTCATTTCTCTGGTTGTATGTGATGTAGAATCACACCATATGTGCAGTCATACATGAAGCTAGGGCTATGATGTCCATCGTATTCCACCATCTTCACTGTCCCCATTCCCCTTTCTCCTCCCTCTCCTTTGGCCAAATTTCCTCCATTCTTCCTGTGTCCCCTCCCCCATTATGGATCAACATCCACTTAGCAGAGAGAACATTTGGCATTTCGTTTTTTGGGATTGGCTTACTTTGCTTAGCATGATATTCTCCAACTCCATCCTTTTACCTGCAAGTGCCATAATTTTATACTCTTTTATTGCTGAGTAATATTCCATTGTGTATGTATACCACAGTTTCTTTATCCAGTCATCTATCGAAGGCCATCTAGGTTGGTTCCACAGTTTAGCTATTGTGAATTAAGCTGCTATAAACACTGAAGTGGCTGTGTCACTGTAGTATGCTGTTTTTAAGTCCTTTGAGTATAGACCAAGGAGTGAGATAGCTGGGTCAAAGGGAGGTTCAATTCCAGGTTTTCCAAGGAATCTCCATACTGCTTTCCAGATTGGTTGTACCAATTTGCAGTCTCACCAGAAATGTATGAGTGTGACTTTCCCCCCACAACCTCACCAACACTTATTGTTGTTTGTGTTCTTGATAATTGCCATTCTGACTGGTGTGAGATGAAATCTTAGTTTTGATTTGCGTTTCCCTAATTGCTAGAGATGTTGAACATTTTTTCATATGTCTGTTGATTGATTGTGTATCTTCTTCTGAGAAGTGTCTGCTCAGCTTCTTAGCCCATTTATTGATTGAGTTGTTTGTTTTTTTGGTGATAAGTTTTTTGAGTTCTTTATATATCCTGGAGATTAGTGCTCTATCTGATATGCATGTGGCAAAAATTTGTTCCCAGAATGTAGGCTGTCTGTTCACTTCATTGTTGTTTCTTTTGCTGAGAAGAAGCTTTTTAGTTTGAATCCATCCCATTTATTGATTCTTGATTTTATTTCTTGTGTTTTAAGAGTCTTGTTAAGGAAGTTGGGGCCTAATCAGACATGTTGGAGGATTGGGCCTACTTTTTCTTCTATTAGGTGCAGGGTCTCTGGTCTAATTCCTAGGTCCTTGATTGACTTTGAGTTGAGTTTGTGCATGGTGAAAGATAGGGATTTAGTTTCATTTTGCTGCATATGGATTTCCAGTTTTCCCAGCACCATTTGTTGAAGAGGCTATCTTTTCTCTAATGTACATGTTTGGCACCTTTGTCTAGTATAAGATAACTGTATTTGAGTGGGTTTGTCTCTGTGTCTTCTTTTCTGTACCACTGGTCTACATGTCTATTTTGGTGCCAGTACCATGCCATTTTTGTTACTATAACTTTGTAATATAGCTTAAGGTCTGGTATTGTGATGTCTCCTGCTTTACTCTTCTTGCTAAGGATTGCTTTTACTATTCTGGGTCTCTTATTCTTCCAAATGAATTTCATGATTGCCTTTTCTATTTCTATAAGGAATGACATTGGGATCTTATTTGGAATCACATTGAATCTATATGGCACTTTGGGTAGCCTGGCCATTTTGATGATATTGATTCTGCCTATTTAAGAGCATGAGAGATCTTTCCATCTTCTAAGATTTTCTTCGATTTCTTTCTTTAGTATCCTGTAGTTTTCATTGTAGAGGTATTTCACCTCTTTTGTTAAATTGATTCCCAAATATTTTATTTTTTTTGAGGCTATTATGAATGGAGTAGTTTTCCTAATCCCTCTTTCAGAGGATTTATTGCTGATGTATAGAATGCAATTAATTTACGTGTATTGATTTTATATCTTGCCACTTTACTGGATTCATTTATTAATTCTAGAAGTTTTTTGGTGGAATTTTGTGGATCCTCTAAGTATAGAATCATCTCATCGGCAAATAATGAGTTTGAGTTCTTCTTTTCTTATTCTTATCCCTTTAATTTCTTTCATCTATCTAATTGCTCTGGCTAGTGTTTCAAGGTCTATGTTGAATAGAAGTGGTGAAAGAGGGCATCTCTGTCTTATTCCCATTTTAGAGGTAATGTTTCCAATATTTCTCCATTTATGATGATGTTGGCCTTTGGTTTAGCATAGATAGCTTTTACAATGTTAAAGTGTATTCCTACTATCCCTAGTTTTTCTAGTGTTTTGAACATAAAGAAGTCCTATATTTTGTCAAATGCTTTCTCAGCATCTATTGAGATTATCATATGGTTCTTGTCTTTAAATCTGTTGATGTGATGAATTATGTTTATTGATATCTGTATGTTGAACCAACTTTTCATACCTGGGATGAAACCCACTTGATCATGGTGCATTATTTTTTAAATATGTTTTTGTATGCAATTTCCCAGAATTTTATTGAGAATTTTTGAGTCTATGTTCATCAGGGATGTTGGTCTTAAGTTTTCTTTGATGTGTCTTTGTCTGGTTTTAGAATCAGGGGGATGAGTTTGGTAGGGTTCCCTCCTTTTCTATTTCATGAGATAATTTGAGGAGTATTTTAGGTATTAATTCTTCTCTGAAGGTCTTGTAGAACTCAGCTGAGAATCCACCTGGTCCCTGGCTTTTCTTCATTGCTAAGCTTTTGATGAGATAGGGATTTAGTTCCATTTTGCTGCATATGGATTTCTAGTTTTCCCAGCACCATTTGTTGAAGAGGCTATCTTTTATCTAGTGTACATGTCTGGCACCTTTGTCTAGTATAAGATAACTGTATTTGAGTGGGTTAAGGAATTGATCTGTTTAAGTTATATATGTCCTCCTGATTCAGTTTGAGCAGATCATATACTTCTAGAAATTTGTCGGTGTCTTCAGGGTTTTCTATATTACTGGAGTATAAATTTTCAAAATAGTTTCTAATTATCTTCTGTATTTCAACAGTGTCTATCATGATATTTCCTTTTCATCTCAAATTTTAGTAATTTGAGTTTTCTCTCTCCTTCTTTTTGTTCATTTGTTAGGATGGCTGAGAGTTTATCAAGTTTATTTATTTTTTCAAAGAAGCAGATTTTTGTTTTGTCAATTTTTTGAATTGTTTTTTTGTTTCAATTTCATTGATTTCAGCCCTGATTTTAATTATTTCCTGTCTTTTTCTTCTTTTGGTGTTGGTTTGTTCCTCTTTTTCTAGGGCTCTCAGATGCAGTGTGAGGTCATTTATTTGTTGACTTTTTCTTCTTTTAATGAATGAGCTTAATGCAATGAACCTTCCTCTTAGCACTGCCTTCATGGTGTCCCAGAGATTTTGATATGTTGTATCGGAGTTCTTGTTTACCTCTAAGAATTTTTTTTATCTCTTCCTTTATGTCTTCTGTTATCCACGCATCATTCAATAGTGTATTATTTAGTCTTCAGATGTTGGAGTAGTTTCTAGTTTTTAATCTATCTTTGATTTCTAATTTCATTCCATTATGGTCATATAGAATGCAGGGTAGTATCTCTATTTTTTGTATTTGTTAAGATTTGCTTTGCGGCATAACATATGATCTATTTTGGAGAAGGATCCATGTGCTGCTGAGAAAAAAGTATATTCACTCGTTAATGGATGGAATATATATGTCTGTTAAGTCTAAATTACAGATTTTTTTATTGAGTTCTATGGTTTCTTTGTTTAGTTTTTGTTTGGAAGATCTATCCAGCAGTAAGAGAACTGTGCTACAGTCACCAGGTATTATTGTGATATAGTCTATTTTATTCTTGTAGTTGAGAAGGGTTTGTTTGATATACATAGATGTCCCATTGTTTGGGGCATAGATATTTATGATTGTTATGTCTTATTGATGTATGATTCTCTTAAGCAGTATGAAATATCCTTCTTTGTCCCTTTTCACTAACTTTGGTTTGAAGTCTACTTTATCTGATATGAGGATGGAAACCCCTGCTTGTTTACACGGTCCATGAGGATGATACATTTTTTTCCCCACCCTTTTACTTTCAGTCTGTGGATGTCTTTTCCTGTGAGATGAGTCTCTTGAAGGCAGCATATTGTTGGGTCTTTTTTGTTTTTTAATCCAGTCTGTCAGTCTATGTCTTTTAATTGATGAGTTTAGGCTACTCACATTCAGGGTTATTATTGAAATATGTTTTGTAATCCCGGTCATTTGGGTTTATTTTTGGTTTTTACCTTGACTTGGATTCTCCTTTGATTGGCCTTTCCTTTAGTGTAGTTCCTCTCTTTGTATATTTTCATTGTTGTTTATCATTTCCTCCTCATGGAATATTTTGCTGAGAATGCTGTGTAGTGCAGGCTTTCTTGCTGTAAATTCTTTCAATTTTTGTTTATCATGAAAGGTTTTTATTTCATCATCAAATCTGAAGCTTAATTTTGCTGGATATGAGATTCTTGGTTGGCATCCATTTTCTTTCAGGGGTTGGTATATGTTGTTCCATGATCTCCTGGCTTTGAGGGTCTGGGTTGAAAAAGCTGCTGAGATCCGAATTGGTCTCTTACTATATGTAATCTGACTCTTCTGTCTTGGGGCCTTTGAACTTCTGTCCTTATTCTGTGTGCTAGGCATTTTCATTATAATGTGCCTTGGTGTAGATCTGTTGTAGTTTTGTACATTTGGTGTCCTGTAAGCCTCTTGTATTTGATTTTCCATTTCATTTTTCATGTTTGGGAAATTTTCTGATATTATTTCATTGAAGAGATTGTGTATTCCTTTGGTTTGAAATTCTGTGCCTTCTTCTATCCTGATAAATCTTAGATTTGGTCTTTTGATGCTATCTCATAATTCTTTTTTTTAAAAAAATATTTATTTATTTTTTTAGTTGTAGGTGGACAGAATATCTTTATTTTATTTTTATGTGGTGCTGAGGATCGAACCCAGTGCCTCACGCATGCTAGGCGAGCACGCTACCACTGCGCCATAACCCCAGCCCCTATCACATAATTCTTGTATGTTCTGTTCATGGTTTCTTACCATCTTCACTGTGTGGTCAACTTTATTTTCAAGATTGTATATTTTATGTTCATCATTTGAAGTTCTGTCTTCCAGGTGATCTAGTCTGTTGGTAGTGCTTTTAATTGAGTTTTTTATTTGGTTTATTGTTTCCTTCATTTCAAGAATTTATGATTTTTTTTCACAATCTCTCTTTCTTTCTTGAAGTAATCTTTTGCTACCTGTATTTTCTCCCTTATCTCTTTGTTGATGTAATCAATGGTTGCCTTTATTTGCTCTCTTATTTATTTGTTGGAGTGATAAATTTTTGCCTGTATTTTGTCACTTAAGTCATTCTTTAATTTGAAGATCATTTTAATTACATATCTTCTGAATTCTTTCTCTGACATTTCATCAACTGTACTGTCAATAGACTCTATTATTGTAGTCTCTTGGTTTATTTGGGGCATTTTCTTCCCTTGTTTTTTCATGTTGATTATGTGTCTTCTTTTCTTGAAGTGCCAATCTCAGGTATTGTGGTTTCTATCCTATAATCTTGTAGTGACCCTACAGATTACCTGTATCTTACCTTGGAGTTCACTTTCAGACCCCAGTAGGTGTCCCCAGATGGATGCTACTGCCATTAAAGATGGTGGTGGTGGTAGTGGAGGTAACTCAAGATGGTAGTGGGGTTGGCCCAAGATGGATGCAAACACTTTCAGAGATGGGGCTGAAAGGGTGGGAATTACAATGGCTTTGGGCTAATTGATCAGAGATGCAGTGCTGTAGCGTGCTGAGCTGTGGCAGGTTGCTGCCTCCAGGCTCTGTCTGTTGTCCCAAGGTGGAGGCTACTACATGGGAAGAGCTATGGTGATGGCTGCAGTGTCCCAAGACGGATACAGGAAGGGAGCAACAGTGTGGACCTCTACTATGTGCAGGGGCAGTCCTGGCCTAGGCTTTCACACAGGCCTATGAGGGTGGTCCTAGACCTGATCTTGGCCTGGGGTTCTGCAGGGGTCCCAGATGGTGGGCCTAGGCCTGGGCCAGGGTTCCTGTGGGTTGGCAGGGGCTTTGGCTCAGAACTGCGTGGAGGGTCTTGGTTCTGACTTAGGTTCGGGCTTCTGCAGGGCTCCCCAGAGGGGGTGTTGGGCCTGGCTCTGGGTTCCCATGTGGGTCAACAGATTGAGGGGGCAGTCTTGGGCCTGATCTTGGCTGGGCTTCTACTGAGGTCCCTGGAGGTGATCCTGGTCCTGACTTAGATCCGGCTCTCACAGGGTCCCCAGAGGCAGTCCTGGGCCTGGGTCTGGGTTCCTGCCTGGGTCAGCAGATTGGTGGGTAGCAGTCTTGGGCCTGAACTTAATTGTGCTCTGTGGAGGTCTCTGGAAGTGTACCTGAGCCTTGAATGGTGTGGACAGTCCTGGGCCTGACTTAGCCTCAGGCTCCTGCAGGGGTCCCTGGAAGCAGTCCTGGGCCTGAGTCTGGGACCCCCAGGGGTCGGCAGATTGGCATGTAGCAGTCTTGGGCCTGACCTTGGCTGGGCTCCGTAGAGGTCCCTGGAGGTGGTTCTCGGCCTTGGCCTGTGCTCTTGCCAGTTGGCAGGGGCTTTGGCATGGAACTGGGGGACTGCTTTTTTTGTTTTTTAAATTTTTTGTAATTATAGATGGACAGAATGCCTTAATTTTATTTGTTTTTAGTTTTATGTGGTGCTAAGAATAGAACCCAATGCCTCACACATGCTAGGCAAGTACTCTTCCACTGAGCTCCAGCTCCCGCCCTTGTTTTATTAATGTAAAAATTTTCTGTGAATATCCTTTATTGTTAGCAAATTAATTAAAATAAAACTACTTTGTTTTGCTATGTTATTATCCACTGAAAGTTATAGATATTTACCCAAAAGCTAACATTTAAATAAATTATTTATATTCATTCTGATTTTAAGCACTTTTTTCTTAAGATGACATTCACTATATTTAAAAAAATCTCCTTTCATGAAGATACAAAAATGTATGAAGAGTATCCCCCCTCCTCTGACAGATAACCTTTAAATCTGTCTTTCTTCCCTGATATTTACAATTACTCTCAGAAGGGGTCAAACCTCTAGAAAGAGAAAGAAAGTAGAACTCTTGAGAGGCATATAATTATAAGTAATAGTTATGCTCTTTTACTGTAATTACTGTTCCATTTGAGAGTTTCTGTCTGCCCCTTCATGATTCCTTCTGACACTAACAGGGTCTAAGAAGTTTCATACAAGTCTCTAGAAAAAATAGGTACACTTCTTCAAAGCATTTGTTTAACTATCTGGTCTTAAATGACTGGTACAAGAAATCAGCATATTCAGGATATTGATATCTCTGCAATTAGTCATCTTTTCTTCTCTAAAAATCCTGGTCTTTATATATATTACATTTTTTTCCTTATTACATCCTTCATCTTAATGATGTTTTTCATGTTCCCAGCAATTTTTTACTAAAAACTTTGAGAAGTATATCCCCTTTCCCAACATTCTTGGGAGTGCTTGAAATATGGGAGAAGTATTTTATTTTTTTTTTACCAGAGATTTTATTAGAAAATATACTGTAAAAGTGTGGTTTCCAGTTTGGTTCATTATTAGAATCACCCGAATGATACAAAACATACATATTTAAATCATATGCACCACATTATTCTTTTTCTTGGGTTGGCATGTAGTACTTTGTTTTTCTTGCTCTACATTTTCATTGGGATATTTCACCCGTTCTCATGGCTCAAAATATCATCTACATTTAGAGGATACCCACATTTCTGTCTCTGGTACCATTCTTTTACATGAATCCAATTATGTGCTAGGCCTTTCCACTTGGATGATTCACTTATATGTAAAATTTAACATGTCCTGAACTCTTTGTTCTCTATCTCTGTGTCACAATGGTTAAGCACCCCAGGACCAAAATAAATAAGTAAAATAAAATAAAATAAATTTAAAAAATTAAAAAGGATAATAGTTACCAGAGCCTGGCAAGGGTGTGCAGTAAGAAAGGGTGGAAAAATCATGGTTAATGAGCATAGGGGTGCAGTTGGCTAGGAGAAATTGCTTCTAATGTTCTGTAGCATTATATGATAAATATTTTTGACAAGAATTATTTGAAAATTTAAAAATAGCTAGTACGGAGGATTTTGACTATTCCCAATGCAAAGAAATAAAGTGTTTCTGAGGTGATAGAAATGCCAATACTGTTATGTGATTATTTCACATTATATACTTGTGAAGAAGAAAAGATCTTCCATGTTAATGGATAGGGAGAATTAACATTATTAAAATGATCTACAGATTCAGTGCACTTCCCATCAAAATATTAAAAAAGCAATGATGGAAGCATAACAATAGATGCTTTCAAAATATAATACAAAGCCATAGTAACAAAAACAGCATAGTATTGGCATAAAAGCAGAAATGTCCCGATGGACTGTAACAGGTGACTCAGAAATAAACTCATACATCTACAGTCAGCTGATTCTCAAATGAGGTGCCAAAACAAGTGGAGAAGTCTCTTCCACAAATAAAGTGCTGGGAAAAAAGGGTAGTCATAGGTAGAAGATTGAAACTAGATCTCTATCTATCACACTGAAAAACAAATCAACTCAAAACCAACTAAAAGACCTTAATGTAAGACTCAAACTTTGAAACTACTAAAGAAAAACAGAAAAAACACATCAAGATATTGTCACAGTGGTGATTTCCTGACTAGGACTTCAGTAGCCTAAGAAATAAAAACAAGAATTTACAAATAGAATTACATCAAATCAAAAAACTTCTGTACAGCAAAAAAGAGATGGTCTGCTTAATAAGAGCAAATCTTTTTAGGTATTCATCTGACAGAGGACTAATATCCAGAATATATAAAGAACTCAAAAAATGACCAATTTTAACAAGAAAAGAACGCAATCCAATCAGTAAAAGGAAGTGATTGGAATAGATACTTCTCAAACCAATCCCCAGAACCACAAACAAAACAAAACAAAACAAAACAAAAAACAATAAGTACAAATGGCTGAGTGTTGTGGCTCATGCCTGTAATCTCAATGACTCAGGAAGCTGAGGCAGGAGGATCACAGTTGGCCAATGGCAAAGCACTCCTGAATTCCATCCTCTGTATAAAAAAAGTAGTACAAATGGCCAATAAATATCTGAAAAAGGATCAACATCTTTAGTCACCAGAAAAAAAAAAATCAAAACAACTACATTGAGTTTCACCTCACCCTAGTTAGAATAGCTACTTAAAAAAAATTCTGGCTAGGATGTGGAGAAAAAGAAACTCTTACACACTGTTGGTGAGAATGTTAATTAGTAAATTAGCACAGTCACTGTGCAAAACAGTATGGAGGTTACTCAAAAAATTAAAAACAGAACTACCATATGATCCAACTAGGGCTAGGGGTAGAGCTCAGTGGTAGAGTGCCTGCCTAGCCCTGGTTTCAATCCCAGAGTTGAAAAAATGTTATGGTCCAGCTGCACCACTCTTGGGTGTATACCTGAAGAACATGAAGTCATCATATAAAAGAAATAAATGCACATCCATATTGTGGCACGATTCACAATAGCCAAGATATGGAATACACCTAACTGCCCCTCAAAAAATGAATGGATACAGAAAACGTGGTGTCTGTACACAGTGCAGTATTATTCAGCCATAAGGAATGAAATCATGTCATTTTCAGGAAAATGGGTGGAATTTAGAGATCATCATGTTAAGCAGAATACCCAGACACAGAAAGGCAAGTAGCATATTTTTTTCTCTCATTTGTGGAATCTAGATTTAAAAAAATGACTTAAAAGTACCAGAGAGAATACTAGGGAAGGGGAGGGGGACTGGGAAAAGGAGTGTGAAGGGAGAGGAAGAGAAGGTAGAGGGAGGAAGGATATAATTAAAACATGGTTTGTATATGTATGAAAAGGTCATAGTGAAACTCATTATTTTGTACAACTAATATCTGTTAGTAATTACAATTTAAAAGAAAAAATAAAATACATTTTAAAATAGTGCATGGGAACTAAATGAGATTTGCACACATGTACACACACACACAAATTAGAGGAGACTTGAGATACAATGTACTTCATTTAATCCTCATAATACAACCTTACATTATCTATTGATATCCCATTTTGTTCGTGAAGAAAATGAAGTTCAGGGAGATCAATATGCTTACCTGTTATTATTTGGGTTAGGATACCAATTTAGATATAAAAAATATTATCTTGTAAAAAAATCAATTCCTGAAATATCTTTATAATAAATATTAATTTCCTTCACCCAGGATGTTTACTATGAATATTCCACATCAGTGGGGAAAAACCCCCCATGTCTTGAGAATATGAATAGTTATTTACTAACACCGGTGAACACACAGGACACTTACTTTGTATACAATGTTAGTGGCATGGTGGTGGTTGCTGGAAGATTTACTAAATGGACTCTATATGCTGTTGGCTTGATTGATTAAAGTTGATTAAGGTTAGGACAGCACTTCTCAAAATTTAACGTGCATAGGAATTACCTGGAATATTGTTTCATTGCAGCTTATGATTCAATATAACTGGGATGGAATGTAGAAATTCTGCATTTTCAACAAGCTCCTAAGCAATGCCCGTATGTTGGTTCTAACCACTGTGAGGCTAGAATATCAGTGATATAAGTTTAATTTACTGCACAAATATCCCTGTAGCCTCCTGAAAGATTATAGCCTAGATTGCAATCTTATCCAATAGGATGCCACACAAAATTCATTGACACAAACACACAAAAAAATTCATTGACACATAAAAGAAAAAAAAAACCTACAATAGAATTGTTGTTCCTGTGAAACATAAAACACAAAAATCAGAAATAAATGACTCTTGCCGTTCAAGCGTAGAATCATCGGTGGTACCTAAAAGCCTTAATATTTATGATTTAAAATAATGAGTTCTTTCCCTCCCATCTTGTTCTAAAAGAGGGAAAATTTTATTTCTCTCCTTGTCTATCTTTCAAGCTGGTTTCTTAGGAAAACAATTCATTTTCTTAGTCTGTTAATAAAGTAACTTAAGACATGAGAAGAATTCAGATATCTGAAAGTTGAATACATTGAAGTCCCTCTGCCAGAGTTATGAGAAAAATAGCACTCAGTGCCAGTAGTTACATAGCAAAATTAATGAAGTTCAGTGTTTCATGAAAATGTAATGAAATTGAGATTTTGGAATAGTTTTACATTGTGAAATGTAAATATTGTTTTTTTTTTTTTTTTTAATGGAGTGTCACTATGTTGCCCAAGCTGTTCTCTCTTGAGCTCTTTTGGTCCCCCCACCTCAGCCTCCTGAGTAGCTGAAACTGTAGGTATACACAACTGTGCCTGGCAAAACCTGTAACATTTTTTTTTTTTTTGGTGGCGGGCAGTAGCATTATTAGTATGACGCTCTGGGGCTGGGGAGAAGATAGCTGTGCAGTGTAAATGTCTCATTGTCTCTTGTGAAATATGAAGAGAATTTCTTCTATGAATAGGATCGAGGGCAATTTTGAAGATTGTTGCAGACATGTGAGCGAAAGGGATTAATTTAAATTGAGCCCAGAGAAGGAGCTTGTTGGGCAGTCCTGAGTTATTTTCAATATTTCATAAAGCCTAAAAGAAATTCTTTGTAATTAGACAACAGAGGCTTGTAATAACATCATGGCTCCCTAATTTTGGCTGGTATTACAGAATTTAAGGAGATAACTGTTTATCTGGAGCCAATCGGAAGTATTGATTGGGAATTATATGCCTTTGTTTAAAAATGAGATAAATTATTAATTATAATCAGATGGGTTAAGTCTCTTAAAATATAGGATTGATATGGGCTTGGAGGGATAATGAAAGGCTCATTTGAAAGCTGAAAAGTTTGGGGGCTGTGATTAAAATCGGGTAGATTACTTCTCAGGGGCTACATCTTGAACCAATAAACTTATTTGTAGTCAGTCAGCAAATATTTAATGAGCAGCTTTCATGTGCTAGATTCTGAATTGGGCATTTTTGAGATACAGTAAAGGAAAACTCATGGTCCTTGTCCTTGTGGAATTTATAGAAGGAAAAGGAAACATTCAAGAAATAGCTAGCTACACGCAGAGTTAACATAAATTATTCTAGTAGCTCCTAATGCTCAATAAAATGTTACTGCGTTTTATTTTTTTATTACTATTTTAAATTTAAGGTTAAGGATTCTGAGAAGAACCTGACAAATTGTGTAGGTTGACCACTGGGGCTCTCTGATGCACATCCCTGGGCTTGAGTGGTATCCTGCACATTGGTCTCCTGTAGATTTTTCTTGAGTTGTGTCTCCTATAAGCAAACCTTGCAAAAGGAATGTCTCATATAATTGGCAAAATGAATAATGTCTACTGAATTACCGTTTCTGGTGCTTAAATTCTGAATTTTTTTTCCATGCTGGGGATTGAACTCAGGACCTTAAAGGATGGTAGGCAAGTGCTCTACTACAGAGCTATATCCCCAGTCTTTGAATTCTTGACCCAGATATTTTCAGTTTTAGGGCTTGGAGTTCAAACTCATGCCTTTCCCCAGTGACCAGCTGTTGAGTATTTACATTTGGTAACTTTGTTTTATGAATCTTGTTTTGATTTGCTTTTATCATTTGTTTATCTTGGTTGTCATAGTCATAAATGATCTCTTAGTCTATTTACTCTGTATTCTTTTTCTTCTACTGTTATTCTAATGATTCAGATATTTTATCTTTTCACATGCTAGAATATTGATTATATAATTAAACTTTCAGAAATGCAAATATTATTTAATTGAGTAGGCAAGGATCTAGAAAATAGAAAATAGTCAGCACCCACTCAATTCTCCTTCTTTTTTTTTTCTTCTTCTTTTTTTAAATGTGGTGTTGTAATTGAAACCAGGGCCTTGTCCCTGCTAGGCAACCACTCTACTACTGAGCTATATCCTCAGCCCTACTCAGTTCTTTTATATGTAGTATTTTAATCTCAGACTTGGTGTTTCAGTCAGCTTTATCACTGCTGTGACTAAAAGACCTGACCAGCACAATTGTAGAGAAGAAAAAGTTTATTCAAGGGCTCACAGTTTCAGAGGTTTCAGTCCATAGATAGCTGGCTCTATTCCTCAGGGCTCATGATGAGGCTGAACATCATAGCAGAAGAGTATGACAGAGGGAAGCAGCTCACATGATGATCAGAAAGCAGAGAAAAAAGAAAGAGAGAGATCGCCACTTGCCAAATACAAATATATGCCCCAAAGCCACACCCCCAATGCCCACCACCTCCCGCCACACCCCACCTGCCTTCAATTTCCACTCAATCCTATCAGGTGATTAATTCACTGATTGGATTAAGGCTCTCATGACCCAATCATTTCTCCTTTTGAACCTTCTTGCATTGTCTCACAGATGAGCTTTTGGGGGATAGCTCACGTCCAAACTCTAATACTTGGTGACACATGTTTGATGTTTTGTTGTATAGAACTTTGGAAGTTAATTGGAAGTATCCTGTTTCTTAAACTGAAAATTAATATTCCAGTGGGTTCTTCTGTTGTTTTTCTTTATGCCTTGTACATATTTTATTTATTTACCTTTTATGTAACCTTTTAAAAAGATTTATTTTATTATAGTAAGAACACTAAACATGAGGTCTACTCTCTTACATTTTCCAGTGTTCAATATAGTATTGTTGAAACAATAGTACAATATTGTATAGTAATTATCTACAACTTATTCTTACTTTACTGAAAATTTATGCCCATTAACTAAGTAACTCCCCATTTCTTCCCTTCCTCAACCCTTGTTAACTACCCTTTTACTCTTCGATTCTGTGAATTTGACTATTCTACATGCTTTGTAAGAGTAGGATCATTTAGTATTTTCTTTCTTTCTTTCTTTTTTCTTTTTTTGGTGACTGGCTTGTTTTCACTTAGCATAATGTCTTGTGTTGGTCTGCTTTCTGTTGCTGTGACAAAATACCAAGATAAACAACTTAAAAAGAGGGAAGATTTACTTCTGGTTCATGGTTTCAGAGGTTTCAGTCCATGGTCATTTGGTTCTGTTGTTCTAGGCCTGTGGTGAAGCAGAATGTCATGGCAGGGAGGGCTTGGTGGAACAAAGCTGTTCACCTCATGGAGGCTGGGAAGCAGAAAGAGAGAGAGAAGGGGCCAGAGACAAAATATGTCCTTGGAAGCCATGCCCCTACTGATCTACTTCCTCCAAAGAGGCTCCACCACCTAATGTTTCTACCACCTTCTAATAACTCATTCACTATGAATTCATTAATGGATTAATCCATTGATGAGGTTGGAATCCTCATGATCCATTCACTTCTCAAAGGACCCACCTCTGAACACTGTGCATTAGGGAACAAGCTTTTAACACATGAACTTTTAGGGACATTTCAGATCCAAAATGTCCTCAAGGTTCATTTGTGTTGTCACCTATTGCAAAATTTCCTTCTTTTTAAAGACTGAATAGTATCCCACTGCCTGTGTATACTGCATTTTTAAAAACCCATTCTTCTGTCCATGAACGTTTAGCTTGTTTTCACATCATGGCTACTATGAACAATGCTACCATGAACATGGAAGTGCTAATATTTTCTTAAGATTCGGATTTTAATTTTTTTGGATATGTATCAAGAGGGGGACTGCTGAATTGTGTGGTCATTCTGTTTTTAAGTTTTTGAAGGACCTCCACACTGTTACATAGCAGCTGTTCCATTTTGCATCTCCATCAACAGTGTGCAAGAATTCCAATTTTCCACATTCTCATCAACACTTGTTGCTTTTTCTTTTTTTTTGGATAATGGCCATTGTACCAGGTGCGAGATGCTTTCTCATTGTGGTTTTGATTTTCATTTCCCTGAAATAAGTGGCATTGAGCATTTTTCCTATACCTGTTAACCAATTGTATGTCTTCTTCAGAGAAATGTGTATTCAAGTCAGCTTATATTTTATTTGGGTTATTAGTTTTGTTTGTTTGTTTTGCTATTGAGTTCTAGAGGCAGTTCTTTATATGTTTAATAGATTAACCCCTGATCATATATATGGTTTATAAATATTTTCTTCCATTCTGTAGGCTGCTTTTTCACTGTGATGATTGTTTCTTTTGCCATGCAGATGCTTCTTAGTTTGATATTTATTTAATAAAATAATAAAAATTAAATCAGATCAGGCTCTACAGTCTTTAGTTACATAGCAATCTGAGGAGAACTGTGAACACTAGAGACTTTGAGAACTACAGTTAGGCAGTACATTTTGTTTCCATTGACTGAAAACAACAAAAAAGTGAATATTTCCATACTGCTTACTTTAATACTTAGATTAATTGAGCATTTGTTTTTGTTGAATTTATGTCTGTTCCTAAAAGTCAGACCTAGATATTTCCTTTAAAGTTGAAAATTTTGTTATAATAATTCTAGGACTGACTTGTAGGACAAGGTTGAATATTTGTTAAGGGAAATTGCATTTGCTAGAATATGGCAGGAAAAATTGTTCACATAAATTTTTAAGTTATGTTTGCCACAGCAGGTTGGTTTTATGCATCAGCTTTGTGATAATTAGCTCACTGATCTATTTAATAAACTTGAAAGAATTCAATTCTTTAAAGAGACTCTGAGGATTTTTCTCTTCATCAGGAAAATATCAAAAGACCTCTGACTTTTAATACTTATTTTACAAGTACATAAGTAACACTGTATTTTAAAAACATATGTAGAATCTTGATTTTCTGAGAAACTTTTAACAGTAATAAATTAAGGTGGAGTTTTAGTGTGATCACTGAGTGCTTGGGGAATCTCCGGCTATTTGTAAACACATAAATATTATCCTTAGCTAGACTTAGGAAATATTGCTGAGAATTTTTTTTTTTTACATATACATCTATACCCTGCCCACCACAAATGTGAATGGCAATTTTTTATAGACAAAATTAAAATGTGTAAAAGATTATACAATATGAGACATAATCTAGCCTTAGCACATAAAATAAATTGTTTTGCTAGAAAGCAGGATGCTATGGCACTGAAACACAGTAAAAATTTAATTGGGAAAGAGGCTATTGAAGAGAGGCTAAGGCAGGAAGCCAGGATGGAGTGCATGGGTTGTGAAAATGAGAAAGGATGGTAGGGAGCATTTTGAGGTTAAATTGGCTTCTCCACAACCAGACACATCCTGTGGGCTCTACTTGGAACATTCTTCCTCCTGCGACTCCCACTTTTTTTTTGGTATGACTGACTTTTTCTTATCCTTTAGGTCTCAGATCTACTGTATTCTCATCAGAGATATTATTTTACTTTGTTGTCACCTGGCCCCACCAAGTAACTCCCAGGACCTCTTTTGTTTTTATTATAACACTTACCAGTTTTCCATCACTGAGGTTTTTTTTTTTTCCTTTCCGATGCCCACCTCCATTCCATTTCTAGTCTCTAAACTTCAAGGAACGCTATTATTTGTCTCAGTGTCCTCTAGAAGTGCCTGGTAGATACAGCTGCTCAGTGGAAATCTGGTACTCCTTATTACTTTCAGGCAGCGATGCAGGTAAGTTATCTCTGACACAAGTGAATAAAGAGGATTTTTAAAGCATTTCCATATGGGAAGATCTATGTATTCTTTTGTTCTTATTCTCCCCACAGAATGCTCCTTGTCCCATTTCAGATTTTCTCTCACTTTAACATAAGATATGTGTTTATGTGGGTGAGACATCTACTCATTAAAGAGATTTCAGCAGCTGGGGATGTGGTTCTGCGGCTCTGCGGTAGAGGACTTGCCTAGCATGTGTGAGTCTCTGGGTTCAATCTCTAGCACCACAAAACAAACAAACAAACAAACAAACAAAAAAAACGGATTTCACAAATCACTTGAACTCTCCTGAGTAGTTTCAAACAGAATTACCCTCTCTTCCCCCAGTGATAACACAATGAACAGAAGGCAAAAACTCCTTATCTCTGTAGAATTTTGTGAAAACATGGCATGCTTCCATTCTACCATTCTGATGAACACTGTGTGGTCCGAGGCAGTCTGCTGGTTGCTTTCAAGTGTCCTCTGAGTACTTATAATTCTATAATTAATTTCTAATTTATCATTAGGATGTGTGTTTATTCATTCAGAAAGCATTCACTGAGTGTAGATGAGTAGGGAGCTTTGTGCAGGGATTCACTCTTGGGACATAAAGATTGAAAATGAACTCATTTTTTATATTTAAGTTGATCAAAGACTAACTAGAAAGACCAGCCATTCATAAGCAATGAAAAAGAATCACAAAATGTTCAAAAAGTGAAAAGATAGAAACAATGCACATGTTTAATAATGGGTGAAGAGTGGAGTAAACTGTAATATATCTACATGATGAAATTTGACTTTAAATGATGTTAATGACATAGAAATCATTATAATGTTAAGGGTAGAAGTAATCAGGATACAAAAATCAGCAATTTAAATTAATTATAGTCTCTTTTTCTTGCTGTATTTTTCTCTGTTATCTGAATACCATCTCACATGCTATGTATTTTGCTTATTTGTTTGACTATCATGTCTGTTTCTTTCCATAGAATATAAAAACTAGGAGTAGGAATTTTAAACTTGCTTTTCTGTAATTTTATTGTATCTATAATGGTGCATGATAGGCACTCAATAGATATTGAATGAGTATTATTAAACTATAGAAGAGAATAATGAAAGAATAGAAAAATACCTTATAAAGGATAGTTGTCTTTGGGTGTGAGATTACAAGGATTGATAACTTTCAAATTTACATATGTAAATAAATATGTATTACTTTTGTAAGACGATTCTCTGCATACATATACACATATATACTCATATAAATGTATGTTGTTTAATGGCTGGAGAGAAATTCAACAGAAAACTAGCTCTTTTTTGAATGAAAGACTTTAAGTCTTTAAAAATTTTGTTTTCTACATAAAATACAATTTTTTTTAGCTTTAAACTTCTTCAAGAAAAAAAAGGAAAATTATTTGTGATTATGGGAGTTTAAATCAAGAACTTTATGTATTTATTCATTCGTTTATTCTTTCATTCTAGGAATTGAACTCAGGGTTTCCTTACTATTGAGCTACATTTCCGGTCTTTTTTATTTTGAGACAGGGTCTCCTTAAGTTGCTTAGGGCCTCACTAAGTTGCTGAGGCTGGTCTTGAACTTGTGATCCACCTGTCTGAGGCTTCCCAGTCACTGGAATCACAGATACGCGCCGCCCAGCTAAGTTTGTCAGTTTATATAGAGAACATAAAAAGAATAAAGACTCCGTGTCACATTCATGTTGCTTACATTCAATAATGTAAACCTTCATTAAAAAAAGTAGTTGGACAATTACGGGGCTTAAACTGTATTTTATTTACAGATGATTTGTACATTGAAGCTTTTATACTGAATAGGTTTAAATAATTTAGATAGAACGGAAAGCAGAATATTTATTAGATTTCATTGGAATTCAAGAATTTGTGCTTTATTGTTACTTTGACCCTTTGGTGTTTACATCCTTTGAAAGACCAAATATTTTTAAAAAGGTTTGAAATAAATCCTTGAAAATTCGAGTTTTAAACCCAAACCCTCTCTAGCAAGCAGTGATTTAAAAAAAAATTCCCTTGATAGTAAAACAGGAAATCACAAGGAAAGGGGTGTCACAACATGATGCATGGAACCTTTTAATTGAGCTAGCAACGTCCATTTTGAGATGTGTAATTAATAGAACTTCTGTTTAAAATTTCATGAAGTATGTTGTCCTCCGTCAGGATCATTTCAAGTTTGATGGAATTTATCTATGCGTTTTGCATAACAATTTAGGTTAAAAAATAAAGAAAGGGCATTGATGATAGTTACCAACTTGGCAGTTATTGTAACAAGTGCATTCCCTGCAAAGTATAGAAACTTTAAGCTGTTTTGCTTAGGTGACTGGCAAATAGCATTTTATTTCTTGCCTCTTCAGGAATAATTGCTTTAGATCTCTTAGGTATACTATAATATTTTGATCAGGTTAGTTTAGGAATCCATGAGTTAAGAAGAACTCTGGGGGCACCATGGTGCTTCTCCAACATCATTAATATGTGCTATCTTGCAATCTTGCTATAATGCAGGTTCTTTAGACTTAAAATGACTTGTATCATCAAATTACCACGTTTGGTATTTGAGTTTAAAGAGAAACCATAACTTTATCAATTAGACTAAGAACATTTAGCCTTTTTTATTTGGAGCTAAAATTTACTCTTTTATAAAATATGGCAGAACTAAGTTTTGTCTGATGATGAAAAGCAAGCTGTATCAGTTTGATCTGCTGCATAACAATATTGCCACAAATTCCGTGGCTTTAAATAGTACACATTTCTTTTCTCACAGTTTCTATGGAGGAGAAGCCCAGTATCTGAGCTCATGAGGTCCTTGGCTGAATTGAATTCCTGGAGACCATGGGGTAGAGGGTTCTAATTGTTTGCTGTTGGATGGAGTTTGCCTTCAGTTCCCAGAGTCTATCTTCAGTTTCTTGTTACTTGTGCCTCCCAACCTGGCCGCTTGCTTCCTCAGAGCCAGGAAGGGGCTTCTTGCAAGATGGAGATCTCCTGTGTAACTTAACCATGGGACACCCCATCACTAGTGGCTAAAAGCAAGTCGCAGATCATGCCCACATCCCAGGAAGGGGATTATGCAAGGATATGAATTCCAGAAGATAGAAATTATGCAGACAACTGTACAGTCTGTCAACCACATAAACATAGGTTTGAAAGTAAAGTTAACATTAATATCCCAGAAAAAAGAATACAAATATATTTCTTTAGATCTCTTGTCCCTTACAATGTCAAGCATCTAGTACAGAAACGTATCTACGTTCATAAAACAAACTGACAGAAAACAGGAAGAAAAGTGCCCTTAAACTCACTTGATTTGGTTTGATCATTCTTATTTTATGAGTAATTTTATCAGAAATTTCTGCTTTGATGCTTTAGTTTATTATGTTCACAGAGTATTGAAAACATGAGTTTCATCCACACAGACACAAATTTATCTATTAATAACTAATTTGGGGCTGACGTTGTGGCTCAGTGGCAGAGTGCTTGCCTCGCATGTGTGAGGCACTGGGTTTGATCCTCAGCACCACATAAAAATAACTAAACAAAATAAAGACACTGTGTCCATGTATAACTAAAAAATATATTTAAAAAAGAACTAATTTGGATATTGCAACAAGTAGAAAAAATTTATTTTGCAAGTTGTGAGCCAGAATGAAGAAGAGGCCTTATCATCATAGTTTGATAGAGAGGTTTGGGAAATCCTGGGCTACCTTCCCCAGTTCCAGGCCAGAAACTCATTTGCATCAGTAGCCTTTGATGGCCCTTTCCCAAATCAACCAATAAGTGTGTGACTTAATGTTCAATTTTGCAAATTTCTAAAATGGTGAGTTCTTCAGTGCATTTCTATCTCTGAATCTTAAAACCAAAGTACATAAATCAGAATGAGTTTTCAGCTTATAATTATTTCTATTTCTTAATAAAATTGCTCCTTTTCTTCTGTACTTCAAATCAGACATGTTATTAGATGAAAAATATCTGTTAAATGTGCTTATGATCTTGTCTCCAGAAGCAATCATAGCAGACAATTCTAGTTTAGAATCCTTTCTTGCAGGGTTTTAGGAACAGCTAGAAACATTGTATGTCGAGTAGCAATGAAGGCACATCATATTTATACTCTGAATTTCTTAACCTAAAAAGTCCTACTTTTGAAACAAATAGCATATGTAAACAAATGAATAAAAGACAAAAATACTTAATACAACATTCTTTCAGTTTCTCTTTCATGAGATTATTATTTACTTTATGTAACTATAAAATTTTCCTTTTCTTCATTACAAAAGAACAAAATAATCACCTGTAAAACTAGTACCGAGAACTGATCAATAATATTTTGATCTATTTCTTCTTAGCCCTATCTTTATGTACAAGTATATATATACATGCATATATATTTATTATTGTGCAATGTAGTTTAAATTGTTATTATATTACTATATAATATGCATATATTATGTATGTGTTTAAGTATATATATTTTGAAATCTGCTTTTATCTCTTGGCAATATATCAACATCTTTCATATAATTAAATGGTACTATATAGCATCATTTATGATTGCTCATTATAGTTTATTATAAGAACATATTATTTGTTTTAAAGTAATGTATTTGCTTTTGACTATAAGAGCAATTTATATTTTTAACATTTTTACCCGGTAAGTTCCACATACATAGGAAAGTAGAACTATGTGCTCATCACACGACTTCAACTACCATCAGGATGTGATCCTGTCTTATTGTTCTAGCCTCTCAGCCCTCCTTCCTATTGTTTCCTCCCATTATTGGGAGGGAAATTCAGACATCGTTTTATCTGCACAAATTTCATTATCCTCCTAAAATGCTGCACTCATAACTACAAAACTGTCATCCCATGTAATACATAGTCTTCAGATTTTCTTGACTATATAAAAAGAAATTAGGAAAGAGGAAACTTAAGCTAGCATAATTCTATAAAGAAGTGGAGAAATGAAGCTGCATCCAGTGGCACACGCCTGTAATCCCTGCACTTTGGGAGGCTGAGACAGGAGAATCGCGAGTTCAAAGCCAGCCTCAGCAACGGCGAGGCGCTAAGCAACTCAGTGAGACCCTGTCTCTACATAAAACACAAAATAGGGCTGGGGATGTGGCTCAGTGGTTGAGTGCCCCTGAGTTCAATCCCTGGTGCCAAAAAAAAAAAAAAAAAGTGAAAAAATGAAGGTGAAATTGGAAGTAACAATTGTAGGGCAGCTCCCTCTCCTGCTCTCCCTCTGGCCTCTTTGTTTATTCTCATCAATGTCCTAAATCCTCTGGGATTGGTTCTAGTACCCTTTTCCTCCCCTGGGGGAACTTATCTACTATATTGTTATAGTATCATCTATGCACAAATAGTCTTGCTTTCACAGCACAATCTTGGTTTCCCCCTAGCAATTCCCATCGAATTAAATTTCCCTATCTCTTTGTTACTTGAGCCAGAACCTGGGGAGTCACCACTGCTTCTCTAAGATACTACACTCTGCACCAGCCCACCCACACCCATTAATGAGTCCTCTTATTTCTACCTCCAACACGTATCTCAGATCCATCACTCACCCCATCCCCATGACCATGAGGGATGGAGGTTTGGCCCACCCTTCTCAGAACATTTGCAGGACTCCTCCCGCAATTCT
This sequence comes from Xerus rutilus, assembly GCA_028644305.1. Taxonomy (NCBI): domain Eukaryota; kingdom Metazoa; phylum Chordata; class Mammalia; order Rodentia; family Sciuridae; genus Xerus; species Xerus rutilus. The sequence continues at coordinate 34,823,634 of CM053413.1, forward strand.
TCCCAGTTTGTTCGGTGTTATCTCAGACTCTAGACATCTATTTTCCATATAGTTGACTTAGATTAGATCATGTCACATCCCTGTGTGATGGCACCGGCTGCACATGGCCGCACACCTTATCACAGCCGATGACCTGCTGTGTGAACAGGTCTCCTGAGGCCTCAATCCCACTCTGTGTACTTTTCTCGGCACTTGATATTACTGTTCTACTTTACCTTCCTAAAATCTGATGATCTCTTTCCCACCTCAGGACTTTTGTACATAATGTCCCTTCCACTTGAGAAGCTCTCTCCTCACCCTTCTTGTGTTCAATTCTTCAACAAATCCTAGCTCGACTCTCTGTTTCTCAGATAGTCCTTTCCTGGCAAGTCTGTATAGAAATGGCCTCCCCTAAGCATTTGCTATCATAGCACATAGGGTGCCCCATCTATGCTTTCTGTTTTTGAGCCTTTTTGAGATTCTTTGGTGTTTTCCAGAAGGTTAAAGGGAATGATTATTTCTAGAACTGGTAAGAAGACAGAGAATAATGTGCATCTTGTTCCCAGCAGAGGATGAGAGAGTATACATCATTTTCAAACTATATGTGCAGTAAAAGAGACAAGAAGAAGCTCAGGAAAGCACTGATGATTATTACCCCAGCTCAAGGGAATTGGCAGATGGGAGAATAATATCTTTGGAGAGAAACAGGCATCCATTTACCATCTTGCAATCCCCAAAGATACCTAATTACCTCCAGCAGCAGCATTCATTACCATTTAAATATGGTACATCACATTAGATTCTGAGCACAGTTAGTATTATAAGGTCATTTGAGTGTATCCAGTGTATTGTTCCTTTTTTAAATAAGCAAATCAAGAACTGGAGGGGTTAAATGATATGTCCAAGGTCATCCTACCACTGGATGGACTTGCTGGGATTTAGAATCCAGAGAGCCTCCTTCTGCTGCAGCGGAATTCCCATGACACCCAATTAACGTCTCAGCTTTGAATTCCTACAGGTGAAGAAGTCCAAGAACTGTATGGACCCAATGATGCCTCTAAAAATATTCTTTTTTCCTAGCAATTTCTGAGATAGAAGCACCCCAGACACTTTTGCTTGGTTTTCTTTTAACATGTAGGTTTTGAATTTTCTTTCTTAATAGAACCATCTTTAAAAATCTAATGACATCTTTTAAAAACTAGAAAACAGAAATGAGTAAAAGCCATAAAAATAAAAATCATCCACAGATTTATCCCTGATCCTCTGGAAAATAGCACGTTAGTGTCGTATTTTGTCTTTGTGAGAATAGCTCAGAGCAAGGGAATTTTTTTAAACATACATTTTTTATTCTAATTAGGTTTACATAAAAGCAGAATGCATTTTGATTCATTGTACACAAATGGAGAACAACTTTTCATTTCTCTTGTCGTACACAATATAGAGTTACACTATATGGACAGTCATACATGAATGAACCTAGGGCATTGTTGTCCATCGCATTCTACCATCTTTCCTGCCCCCATGTCCCATTCTTCCCTTCCCTCCCCTTTGACCAAAGTTCCTCCATTCTTCCCATGCCCCCTCCCACATTATGGATCAGCATCCACTTATCAGAGAGAACATTTGGCCTTTGGTTTTTTGGGATTGGCTTACTTCGCTTAGCATGATGTTATCCAACTCTATTCATTTACCTGCAAATGCCATAATTTTATTCTTTTATTGCTGAGTAATATTCCATTGTGTATATATATACCACAGTTTCTTTATCTATTTGTCTATTGAAGGGCATCTAGGTTGGTTCCACAGTTTAGCAATTGTAAATTGTGCTGCTATGAACATTGAAGTGGCCGCATCACTGTAGTATGCTGACTTTAAGTCCTTTGGGTATAGACCAAGGAGTGGGATGGCTGGATCAAATAGTGGTTCTATTCCAAGTTTTCCAAGGAATCTCCATACTGCTTTCCAGATTGGTTGCACCAATTTGCAGTCCCACCAGCAATGTATGAGCATGCCTTTTCTTCCACATCCTCGCCAACACTTGTTGTTTGTATTCTTGATAGCTGCCATTCTGACTGGTATGAGATAAAATCTTACAGTAGTTTTGATTTACATTTCTTTAATTACTAGAGATGGTGAACATTTTTTCATACATCTGTTGATCAATTGTATATCTTCTTCTGAGAAGTTTCTGTCCAGCTTCTTGGCCCATTTAGTAATTGGGTTGTTTGTTCTTTTGGTGTTAAGTTTTTTGAGTTCTTTATATATCCTGGAAATCAGTGCTGTATCTGATGTGCATGTGACAACAATTTGTTCCCAGAATGTGGCTCTCTGTTTACCTTATTGTTTCTTTAGAGCAAGGGTATTGTCTTATTTTATTCTTGAGTCTACAATCCTGCTACCATGATATGTCAAAGATGGGACTGGAAGTTGAGAGGGGTATAACAAAGTAGGTACATGTTTGGGGTTGAAATATTTTTTTTTTTCATTTATTTTAAGACATCTTCAGTGAGATCTTAAATGCATCCATTGAAAACAGCCAAGTAGGTGAAAAACCATTAAAAAAAAGCCTGTATATCTGAGAATATCTCAAGCCTGTTTTCATTTATTCCCCTCATTTGATTTTAGCCCCATGAAACAGATGTGTGGGAGGGCTGTGGTGTTTTTTTTTTTCCTTTTTGTTGTGGCAGTTATTTTTTTTCCCCAAGCACAAACACATTTTCTTTGCCCAGGATCCAAGGGGAAGGGCCCAACTGAGATGTGATGCTGGAGTGTGTGTGGGTGCTGTCCCAGGTGGTTACTGATGAATGAATGTACTTCAGCAAGTTAAAGTCATCAGCATAGTTTGTTATGTAGCCCCTGGGGAGCAAATTAAAGTTATATCGTTTCTCTAATGCTCTTTGAAATCAATGAAAACAACAACATCAACAAAAACCCCAAAACAACAACAACAAAAAGAAGATGGGGGTGATTTGTGTGGGTGTCAATGGAAATACCAGAACTTCCTTTCTCATGTTATAACATCAGAATTTCAAAGTTGAATTTAAAAGAAATGCTCTCCTCTCCTCTGGTCAAACAGAAAGGTTTTGAGTACAAACTTCGTAACCAGACAGATCCAATGATGGGCTGCCTATTCTTGAGCAAGTTATTTATCTACCTTGAGCTCTAGTTTCTTCTGATAGTGTTATTACAAAAAACAAACAAACAGCAAACAAAACAAAAACTAACCAAACAAAAAGAGACAAATAGGCAAATGGTTTTGCACAATGTCTGAGATTCATCAAACACCTCCTGCTTTAATTGTGGCGGGTGAGAGGGAGGACTGGAAGGAGGAGGTTTAAACTCGGATCAGAGAGTTGATCTGCTACTGGGAGAAGGTTTAAAAAAATTCCTCCATTCAAACAAACGGTATTTTTCCTTGTGACTTCATTCAGATTTTATTGTTAAAATTTTAAAATTCAAGGCATAATGATTAAATATGTTGTTTTGGGTGGTAGTGATGGTGAACGGTAGATCTGATAGTTAAAAAAACTGCATATCCCTCTTTAAAACCTGGTCGACTTTTTGTATCAGTCAGAATCATCCTCTGTAGTCAGGTCCTTGTCCTTTCAATGGCCTTGGAATCTGGTAGTGGCTTTTTCCACCTTCTCCTATACCCCCTGATGAGTCTCTTTGCTTAATCAGAAATGAAGCTGAACTTTTCTGCCACCCACGGCTCCTCGATGTATATGGATGGCTTTCTTTGAGTTGTGCCCAAAATAACATCTGATCTGAAAGCAACACTAGGAAATTCAATCACCTATGAAAAGAAGAGTGAAAAATAAAAGCAAAGTCAAGCCCCTTGAAAGTTCAAGTTCAGCTCTGGAAAATGTAAAAAGGGGGATTAGGGTGAGTCTATTTCTGGAAACCCAATTGCTTCAGCACAATGTGCTGAACAGTGGGGGGATCCTTTTGTGGCTAATGTATACTTGGAGAGCCTTGTTCCCTGTCTCAGCCTTTTAACCTGCTAGAAAGCAGGCAGTCTCAGCTGCCTGTCTTATACTGAGGTTAATTCGTCACTTGAGAGCTTTCTCTAGTGTGATATAGTATAGCACCACTCTGATTTTCTAGATCTGCTGGGTCTTGGCAAAGAGGCATGGAGAATCCAAGGAAATACATTCCAACTGATTCTGCAGTGTATTTCTTATTGTTCAGTTTATTTTACCCCTTCAGTAACTAATCTAATGAATGCACTTTTCCTTCAGGGACATTTCCCTGAATTAGGGCATCCATATGCATGCTTTCCACACTCTAATGAGACTTTTTCTTAGGCCTACTGTGAGAGAAATAGGACGAGTGACGACCGAGCAGCCTGCCAGTGCCCGCTAATGCAAACTAAGCAGGAATGTGGATAGGGGCTTACTGCTCCAGATGCAACCTCCTCCCCCAACCTCCTCCTCCTCCCCACGTCAACTCATGCACACTTTCCTCAACCCACTGCTAGCAGCTAGGTGTGAAGAGTCACTGAAATGATGATGGACATCACAGCCCTAGCTTCATGAATGACTGCATATATGATGTGATTCTATATCACATACAACCAGAGAAATGAAAGTTGTGTTCCATCTGTGTACAATGAATCAAAATGCATTCTGCTATCATGTATACCTAAGTAGAATAAAAAAAAAAAGAGTCACTGAAAGTCTCACATAGAAAAGTTTAATTTCATATCCCCCTGGGGGGTTCTGAATTTGTGTGTACTCTTTTCTTTTCTGGGTTTCCTACTTGGCCTTGGTATCATTCCTCAAAGGTTGAGTTTTCATCTGGTTCTTCACAGGCAGACTCCAGCTCCTAATGGGTCTGTGTGCACTTTTAGTTCTACAGTTCTATGGTGGAACACACTGAGAAAATAAATTCTAGCAATTATCTGCTCAACTCAACAGAAAACAACAACAATAACAATAACAACAATTATGACAAATAATTTCACTTGGAATTATCTGTTTCCAGGTGAAAGATTTCCCTTCTACCTTGGGCCATGTGAATAATAGCCTGTTTTCCACTTTGATTTGCAGATGTTACTCTGAGCAAAATCCTTTATTTGGTATCTTATTCCAGCTATTTACGCTTCAAATGTTTTGTCTCCCTT
>CM053413.1:34828837-34846965 GCA_028644305.1 Xerus rutilus
GTTTGAGTCAATTAAAATTCAATAAATTGAAAGCTCAGTTCCTTAGCCACACTGGCCACATTTAAAGTGTGCAATAGCCACATGTGGCCTGGGGCTAATGCACTGGACAGCGCAGACAGAGAACGTTTCCATCGTGGCAGAAAGTTCTATGAGTTCTGTCCTCATCATCACTTTGGTTAAGTTGTTGCTCATCAGGGAATGTCAGCTTCCTCCTCTACCGCCTTTGAGGAAACCACTAGTCCTACTGAAGCTTGGGTTACTCTCACCTCCATCGTGCATTGCCAGACTTCTGCACATGGTTTTCCAGTTTTTAAATGTCTCAGGCAGCATTTGCAGAGTTTAGAACATAATGACAAGTAGTTAATATTCTTAACTTGATTATTTTATGTGTTAGTTTCACTGTATTAAACATTTCTTGAGGATAAGAATTATGATTTATAGTTTGATAAGTCTCAGTGCCCTGTATAACTCAAAGATCATATTATTATTTTTCAAAGCATGCTCTGGGCCCAGGCTTAGGGATTTTACACATGTGTTCTAGACACATTCTATTCTTATTCCTACTATTCTTCTTGAATAAGGTGACATTTCTATTTTTTAAATTGTTTTATCCTCAGTGCCTGATATATAGTAGGTGTTCGATAAATCTAATAAAAATTAAAAATGATATCATTTGATTTTCACGACAGTATGAAATAGATGTTACCTTCGTTTTTACACATTCAGAAGTTGAGTCACAATTTGATGAGTCACAGAGCTGATAAGCTTCAGATGTTTTTTTGTCCCAGTGATTGAACTTGGGGCCACTTGACCACCGAGCCACATCCCCAGTCCTATGTTTTATTTTATTTAGAGACAAAGTCTCTAAATAAGTGAGTTGCTTAGCACCTCACTTTTGCTGAGGCTGGTTTTGAACTCGCGATCCTCTTGTCTCAGCTTCCCAAGCTGCTGGGATTATAGGCGTGTGCCACCACACCCAGCAGATGTTTTGCACCTCCGTACTGCTGCATGTAACCTTTCTTTCCACTTGATGTCTCATCCTGCTTGTCCGGCAGGGTACCGTGGATGTTTTCCTTGTTGACTCAAGGCTCCTTGAAAGAGGAAGAGGTCTGAGATATTCCAGAAAGACATTTCATGATCATTCGATTGGTCAAAACATTTGCAAGTCCAGCACATACCCAAGGGGCGATGGCGTAACTTTCACGTGCATGCAGACTGGCATGTGTAAGCAGTGGGTAAGAGGGTGCTGGGGACATCTTGACTGACTACCATGTGGAGTCACTATCTCTATAGAATCTGAGTTTCCTGGCACTATGTTTCCTTTTTTCTTTTTGTACCAGGGTTTGAACCCACAGGTGCTTAACAACCAAGCCAACACCCAGCCCTTTTTGTATTTTATTTCACTAAGTTGCTCAGGGTCTTGCTGAGTTGCTGAGGCTGGCTTTGAACTTGGGATCCTCCTGCCTCAGCCTCTTGAGTGCTGAGATTACAGGTGTGCATCACTGCATCTGGCCTATGGTTCTTTTTTAAAAACAATTCTTCCACCTCAGAACATCCTTCTGTGAGATCAATCAAAACTGTAAGGTGCTGGAGCATTCCCATTAAAAGAAGAGAACTGGGTTTGATTTTTAATAATAAGTAGAGTTCTGAAAAACCTAGGATGGAGGCAAATAGGGGAATGAGCAAGCTACACAAAGAACTGGTGCTTTTGTCTTGAGTAGGGGATGCTTATGTTTCCCAACAAGGGGGCTTTTGAGTTGGCGCTACTCTCCTGGGATTCTGACAGCTAGGATTCTTGCCTGTAAGGTAAAGTCATTCAAATTGTGAAGCTGAGACACTTGCACGTTTGGGAAAGGAAAGGGAAACATTCTGTCCCCCCTCCAAAGGATTCTTTTGGCATCCTTCTGTAACTCACTCAGCAATTTCATGTTTATAATTGAATCATGTCTCTTTAGCACACAATCCTCTTTTTATGGTGAGCCTGGCTTTTATAGTTGTGTGAATTACTCACATTGGAAATAAGAAATAATGATTTAAAGAAAATCTTCTGAATTTTCCTGGGGGTAATATTCTAAGTAATTCCTTTGAAAGAGGAAAATGTATGAGAGAGGCTCATGGATTTTTTTTTTTCTTTCTTGTTGCAGTCAGAGAAGAATGTTAGAGGGGTGTTGCTTTAGGGTCCCAAAAGGAGCAGTCAACATGAGAGAAGGGAAGACAATAGGAGGCTTGAATTCAGTTTAACTCTGTCAGTGGAATTGTATTTTGGGGAGCAATTAATTGTTGAACACAATGGGTGTTCCCACCTCTCCTCTCCTCTGTTGTGTGTGTGTATGTGTTTCTCAAGTTTCCCTGGTAAAGAAGAGAATTGCAAAAGCCCCTGAGCAAAGCATACTTGCAGGAAGCACAAAATGAAGCAGGAGTGACTGAGCCAGGCTCAGTTTAAAGTCTGGCTGTGAATTCCTCAGAGACGCTGTGGTCAGGGCTGTCTTTTCTCCAGAGGAGCAGGAAAGGGGTTTTGACCTTAATTGGAAAAATAAGAGATCTCAAAAGACATAGCCACAAGTAGGCAAGTCCTGATTTTGAATTATGCACCATTCTGAGAGCTAACGAGTCCTCTCAACTTCAAACTAGTAGGCTGGGATTTAGATACTACTGTTCTGCACAGCCTCGCTCTGATGTCCTTCATTTTGCAGCAGAACTTAGAAATAAGTCTCTAGACTACAAATACTGCAAGTCTCAGGATGATTTGCTTAAACCCTGGTTCTTTTTACTGTTATTGTGAAGCAAATCACTCCAACAGTAGTGTAAAATAACACTTTTATATGCCCCCATATTCTTTTGGTTGGAAATTCAATAAGAGCAGAATGATTTGCTCTGTGATGTCTGGGACTTCAGCAGTGAAACTCGGGGTCTGGGAGTTGGACACTCTATTTCCTAAGGCAGCATCTTCACTGCCATGTCTGGATGCTGGTGCTGCTTTTGGCCGGAACCTTGGCTGCGTACATTAGCTAGAATCAGTGCGGTGTGCTTTCTTTTGTGGGACTTGGTTTCCCCCTAAGCATAGAGGCCTTAGGGTGGTTGAATGTCTTGCAGGGTGGTTGAATGTCTCAGGGCTGTAAATGTGTGTTGTCTTGCTGAAAGAGGCAGCAGCCATCTCGTCTTTTATGAGTAGGATGCAGAAGTCACAGTGTCACTGCTACCACACTATTCATCAAAGCAATCGTAGTCTGACCCAAATTCTGGGGAAGGGACATAAGTGCCACCTCTTAATTAGTTCATGGTAAGGTTGTGAGGTAGAAGGGCATGAGTAATGGGAGACATCCCTGTTCACTTAGCACAGGGCTTGTCTGAAGGGTCATATCCATCAGCCACATGTTACATCCATCAACTCACATGTTACAAAAGATAGTGGACCCCAAAACTCACCTTTTAGGGACACAGGGAAGATTGTGTATCTTCTCTCCTTATAACAAAGACACAAGAACACAAACCACTGGACTTGCAGTGGTTTCTTATGTGCCTATGGCTGGCTGATAAAGGGTACAAATTCAATGTATACTGTTTAATTTTCATGTATCCAGCAAATAATCAGTAAGATATACGGCTTTTAAGTATAAATATTAACTCATATTAGTTATACAAATTTATAGGGTTCATTGTGACATTTCCATACACGTATACATCATGTTTTAACTATATCCACCCTCCCTACCTTCCTGTATCTTCTCCTCCCCTCTCTCCTCCCCCTGTAGAACATAGAATTTAAAAATATTTTTTATTAAATATTTTGACACACTCGTGTGTGTGTGTGTGTGTGTGTGTGTATATATGTATGTATGTACAAAAGTCTAGAAATAAATCTAACAAAAGACATGCAGCACCTTATCAAGAAGAATATAAGCAAGCTGCTGTGGTGCATGCCTATAATCCCAGCAACTCGAGAGGCTAAGGCAGGAGGATCCTAAGTTCAAAGCTAGCCTCAGCAACTTAGTGAGACCCTGTCTCAAAATAAACAATAAAAAGGGCTGGTGATATAGCTCAGTGGGTAAGTGCCTCTGGGTTCAGTCCCTGGTTTTTAAAAAAATTTTTTTTTGAAATGCATTGTAGCAATCCTCAAGTAAAGAGATAACATATTCTCATAGATAAGGAGGTTGTTAATATGGTTGACATGTTGGCTTTCCTCAAGTTGGTCTCTGCATTTGGCATATTCCCATCAAAATCCCAATGGTGCTTTTTTTTTTTAAATGTATTTCTCCTTTGCTTACTTTAGTTACTGTGTTTCTATTACTTGCTAAAAACTCCAAACTCACAAAATGAGTCGATTTATTATCTATTCTCCCTTTCCTTAGCTCCGTCCTGTGGCTGGGGATGGCATTTTGACACAGGCACAAGTAACACATGAGAAGTAAACAGATGTGACTTTCCAGAAGGAATGATTGTGAGTTAAAAACCAAGGTTTCAAAGACTCCAGCTCAGTTTCGTCAGTATCTTTAAGGCTGCTAGCAATTAAAGTCCTTCAAAATGACTTTTTTTTTTTAGTTCAAAATTATTTGTCCTTCATTCATTCTTCTTTTTAAATTTTTCTTGTTCTAAGAACTGAATCCAGGACCTCACACATGCTAGGCACAACTGTACCACTGAGCTACATCCCTGGCCATTTTTATCTTTATTTTATTTTGAGAAAAGGTCTTGCTAAATTGCCCAGACTAACCTTGAACTTGTGATCCTCCTGCCTCAGCCTCCTGAATAGCTGAGATCATAGGTGTGCGACACCACACCTGACTTTATCACTCTTTCATTCTTATTCTTTAATTAATTGAGTGCCAACTATGAGAGATGTGCTATGCCAAGCACTTGGGACAAGTGGGAGAAAATCAACAATGAAGGCATGATTTCTGTCCCCAGTGAAATAACATTCTAGTTTATGGAATAGAAAATTTATTTTGCTTCTCAATGGGCAAATAAAATTGAATATATTTATTGTGTATAACATGTTGTTTTAAAATATGTATTCAAGGCAGAATTGTTAAGTTGAGGTAATTATTATATGCATTACTTCAAATACTTATTTTTTTGTAGTTGTAACACTTAAAATCTACTCTGATTTCCAAGAGCAATATATTATTATTAACTATAGTCACCATTTTACACAATAAATCTTTTGAACTTATTCCTTTTGTATCATAACTGAAATTTTGTATTGTTTTACCAACATCTTCATAATCTTTCCCTCTCACCAGTCCCTGGTAATAAAATAATTTTAGATGATGGTTACTGTTATGAAAAAGAAACAGTGAAGACTGTTTAATCTTATTGGATGCAACCACATGGGCAACATGCTGAAAATTTTTAAAGAAAACCTCTGCACTTTGCATTCTCAGAAAGATATAGTTATTTTGCCAACATTTATCTTTCTACAGGATTCACAATATTTGGAATCAGACTGCTATAGACTGGTTTCTGTAGCTGATACCACAATAAATCTTTGTCTTCATCCACTTGTTTTATTATAGAACAATTTTTTCCCATTAAATGATAATTGAATAAGGAAATATCAGAATCTAAAATGCTGAGATGATAACTCAGTGCTCTCTCTGGTTCCTGGCTACCAAGAGGTGGGCAGCTATCCTTCACCATGCCCTTCTGCCATGATGCTTTGCCTTAGGGCAATGAAGTCAGAGAACCATGGACTGAACCACTGAAGCCCAAAGCAATAGACTGATTGCCAGGGACACCTCATGGTTACTTCAATTCCACAGGACACTGTGCCATATTCTAGTCCATGACTCCCATACCCGCTATTCAGAATAAGTTTTGATTACTCTCTAAAACCTTAACCTAACAGATTTATGGAAAAGACTCTAACAAGTACTCTTAAATACAACTTCCTGAAATGGTAGACCTAGTTTTTTCAAACGACTTGGTTTTTCTGCAGAAGTCTTTGACAAAACTGACATTACTGTAAAAATCTATATTTCTTGTTTTAAATACATTATATACACTGGAAAAAAGATAACTCAATCTTTGAGAGTACATAGATTTAGGAGGAATGGTTCAGGAAATAGGAATTTGATAATTTTAGTGGAAAATAATACAAGTTTAAAAGTCTCTGCTGTGACTTTATTTTGTAAAGGCATTTTGTAAATAAATGCCATTGTTAATGTGAATAAAAATTTAAGGTATTTTTCTACTCATCTTTAAAATTTTAATTTTGCTACTAATTTTAAATTAATTTCTACTACAGCCTAGCCCTAGGTTTCCCACTTTCTCCGTTATCACTTTCTGTTGTGAAGTTCAGACAGATTGAACTTCCTGATTTCTTCTGGAACGCAAAGAAGTTTTGCCTTTGGCTCTAGCTCTTCCCTGAGTATCTCTCCTTCTGTTGTCAGTTAGGAATGGATCTTCATAGAAGTTGGATTAACCTGCCAATAATTCTTCAGAAACATGAGTTATCTACTTTGGTTTCTTGAACTAGACTGTGTGTATACTCCTTACATAATTAAATCACTTCACAGGCTCTGCTGGAGGTCTCTAGGAGGTCTGTAAGGGGAGGATTAGTTTGTGTAACTCTGAGACCTCATGTTCACCAGCTCCTTGGGGGCACTTGAGTATCTGAAGCCGCTGAAACGCCGCAGCTTCAGTCCTTACTTTTGGTGTCTCTGTACTTAAAGTCTTCGTCAACTATGTCTTACATCAAAGATGGCAGGGACAAATTGTCCCAGATTGGGTCGCCTGGGCAGCAGACACTGAGAGAGAGATTAGTCTTAGGAGGTACACTGGAGAGTGCTTGTGAAATCAACACCTGTGGAAGAGAAAGGAGGGAACCTGGAGGAGTGGGAGGAGTGTTCAACTGTGAGGCAGTCTCGTGTGGGAGTTTGAGAGAATTCCCTCTCAGACCTGTCCTGCACTATGGCAAGAAGAGATGGGCCTTTATATATCTGGATGGGTGTTGGCCACCTCCTGGAAGGAGGTACAACATTGGGTAAGGTAGCTTTTCAGTGTTTAGCTTTCTATGATCCTCAAAGCTGCTGGTAGCAGAGGGCTCTCTACCATCAGCTCTGTCAGAAACTGCAGTATTATCTGGGCAGCTCATCATAGCATTGAGCACAAATGGCAGCCAGATAAGTGTCTCAGAGAGGCAACAGGGGAGTAAACCTTTAACTTCACCTCTAACTTTGACTGTGGGGGTGACATGCAGAAGCTGATCCCCTTTGCTGTGCAACTGCATGCATATCTGGCCCAGGACATGGAGAAGCTGAAGGAGGAAATCTTGTAGGGGCTGGAGGAGGTACAGATCTGGGTGCTTCTCTGACCAGGTGGGTCAGAGATCAGTGGCCACATATGTGAGCTGCCATAGCTCCTGTTGCTCTGCACTGACTTTCAAAGTGCAGTGGCCACTGCTTCACTTGAGAGTGAAGATTCTAATCTTGTGTGAATTTCTCAAGTGGCCAACACTAACTGGAACCATATTCAGAAGGCAATTCTGGAAACAATTCTAGCTCCACTGAGTTGACACTGCAAAAACCACCACACATCATATTCTGAGTGTGCTTAGGGCAATCGGGCAATCTACCAAAGCCATGTACCCTCTGTCTCTACATATATATATATATATATACACATAATAGCTTAATAATTATCTATATATGCGCCATATGCATACACCTACCTCCCTACTTACTTACATACATACAGAGAAAGAGGGAGTGAGAGCACATGGTGGTGGGGGGGAGAGACTTGCTTATCTAAGAAGTAAAACTAGCATTAATATTTAGTTGGTCTAATTCTCAACCTGTATCGTATCTGCTATGCCAAATAGCTTTATCTGCCACGTACTGTATAAAGTACTATAAAAAGACAGAAAAAAATGACTTTATGACTTTTGCCAGTAAATGGATGGATGAGGAGACTGTCATGCTAAGAGAAATAAGTCAATCCCCCCAAACCAAAAGCCAAATGTGCTCTCTGATATGCGGATGCTAACACACAACAAGGGTGGGGAGGGGAGGAGAGACTAAAAGTCCTTTGGATTAGACAAAAGGGAATGAAAGGAAGGGAGGGATGGGAATAGGAAAGACAGGAGAATGAACTGGACAGAACTTTCCTGTGTTTATATATGAATACATGACCAGTGTAACTCCAAATCATGTACAATCATAAGAATGGGAAGTTATACTCCATGTATGTAGAATATGTCAAAATACACTCTACTGGCATGTATATCTAAAAAGAACAAATAAAAAAATAAAAATAAATAAATAAGTCGATTGTATACGTGTGTGTATATGTGTGTGTGCGTGCTTGCCAACACAGTATATTTTGATAATGTAGTCCTAAAATGAAAAGTGATGATAAACACTAATGCTTTCCAATGACCCTTGATGCTTGATACTCTCTCTGGTGCTGACAGTCATCTGGCAGCTCATCTATCACTGCTCTCATAGAAGGATTGTGGCTTAACTGGCTCTTTTATTTTTTTGAGGCTTGTAGAATAGTCCAAGCCACGGATATTCAGATTTGGGACATATACATCTATTATCATCAATCATACCCTGAAATCCTCTAATGGCTGCATCTTAAAGTGGGAGATCTTTCCTGGTTTGCTTTGCCAGCGGTTAACACCTTAATACCACTTGTGGGATGGGTAGAAATAGAGCCTGGTACCTCTATACCCAGGGATGCCATCCTAAGGTTTTGTCACTTCCATGTGCTTCTGTCACCGCCAGTCTCTGCCTTTGTCTCTTTCTCTAAGCCAGAAGCACATGGCAGGCCTAAAGTGGGAGAGAAATAACTCTTCTGGGAGCTGCCCTCAGCTAGTGCCTGGTGAGAGGTGGTGTATAAATGTTCCAGCTCCCTCACCCTCAGCTGCAATAAATCTGAGATGTGATTTTATGTTTTCACATGATTTTCTAGAATTTTCTTGTGGAATTAAGCTCAGTTACTCAGAGTGTTGGCTTGCGTGGCATACACACTTTATATAGGGCCTTCCCTCCCCTGAGCTCCTTCCACGCTCCTCTAAATGTGTTTAGATCCAAATTCTTTGACTCAAACCTTCTTCTTGGGGTTTGATAAGATAAGAGAGAAAGTCATGGAAGCATAAGGTAATAAACAGAGGGAAAGAATTTAGAGAGAAGCTGGATGGAAAAAGGAATTTGGAAGTTGTATGGAGAGACTCCTGGGATTTTGAGGGACAAGAAGGAGGGTGTTATTTCACCTGAAAATAAAACTGCTGGGCAAGCACCTTAGGTAGACCTGCACATAAATCACTTTTGTGCCTGAATGATAGCACCACTGTATGGCTCAGGATGGAGAAGTACCCTCAGTTGGAACCACTAAAGGTTTCCAGTTCATCTTGAAGCCAAACCCAAACAGTACAAGAGAGCTCTGATTACAAAAGCATAATTTCATGAATATACCATCTACATGTTCCTCCCTGGTTTGATGGTTTCTTCTTCCCCCATTTTCATTTGCATGTCCAGAGATAAGCAGGGATTTTTCTCACTTTCTGGCCCACCATTTCTCTTTAGTTTAACAAAAATGTTGAAGTAAGAGCCACATGTATGGTAGTACTAGCAATATGATTTGGCATTTTTCAAAGTGAAATAAAAAATCAGGTCCAATGCACCGATAGCCAATTTTGAATTGAAATTTTTATTGAGTGATTCAGGGAATAGTTACTAAACGTCTGAAGTGTAAATTAAGGAGTGAATAAACTTTTAGTTTCATATAATAGTTCCCTCCACTGCTACAGAACTCCCCTGGGGATGTATTTGGGTTCCATTTAGCATCTACTTCTCTGACAGCGGACCCCTAATGATTCCTCACCTAACACTCTTTTCTTCTGTGTGTTTGTTCTCTCATTTCCTTACTGGATTGGAGTTGCCTCCTGTAGAAGAATTGTGTTATTATAGTCATGATGGGCGGATATGTTAAAGAGAAGCCACCTACATGGAACATCTTAGAAGACAATCCTTGTCACAAATGCCCATAGATGGAGTCTTCCTGGGAAATACTGGTGCCAGTTATCTACTGATTATATTTCAGACAACCTATCTAGATATTCTTTCCTTTGTATATTTTTAGGAAACTGGGCAATTTGAAACATTGCTATTGTGTGGATAATAATAGCAGGGGGAAGAATGACAGGCTTTAGAACTAGTCCTTTTTACCCATATGAACCATAGAACCACCTACCTGCAGATTCCTGTTGTTTACAATCATGGATTAATAAAAGGAATAATAACCTAACAATTCATGAAATAAAATGTAAACTAAGGTTAATCACCAGTCTACCTTCCAGAACACTATTAGCATTTTCTTAGCTAATGAGTTCTTTTAAATAGGTATGGTACAACCTATTTTAAAGTTGGATTAATTAGTAGGCATTGACTAGAGACTGAGATAAAGCTTTGGTCCAGCTCTTAGGATCATTGTCTTTTCCCAGTTGCATCAGTAGCTTCTCTACTTGATGTAGCTAAAATTTTAAGAATCATATTCTCTAGGGTACTTTCCACTTTTGTGAGTTTTATACTATCTGTACTTATATGTACTTAATGTTTTTAATAAAATCACCTTTATAAAGGTGATATTTGTTTATAAAGAAAATTGAAATCACTATCATAAGTGGAAAGCTTCATTTTCTAATTCATATTAAAATAAATGCATAAATATTAAAAGCTGCTTTAGTCTCTGATTCACCTAAATTCATCTCATAAACTGTGCTGTGGGAATATTGTTATAGAGAAGTGTTGCCAGTGATCTATTTTTAAACTATAAACAGTGCTTGTGCAATGGAATATTACTTAGAAATAAAAGACAATAAAATCATGGCATTTTCAGGTAAATGGATGGAATTGGAGAATATCATGCTAAGTGAAGTAAGCTAATCCCCCAAACCCAAAGGCCGAATGTTCTCTCTGATAAGTGGATGCTGATCCATAATGGGAGAGGGGACACAGGAAGAATGGAGGAAATGTGGTCAAAAGGGAAGGAGGGAAGAGGGGACATGGGGGCAGTAAAGATGGTGGAATGAGATGGACCTCATTGCCCTAGCTTCACGTATGACTGCATATATGATGTGATTCTACATCACGTACAACCAGAGAAATGAAAAATTGTGCTCCATTTGTGTACAATGAATCAAAATGCATTCTGCTATCATGTATACCTAAGTAGAATAAATAAATAAAAAATTAAAATAAACAGTGCTTGTAGAATTAGCCTGGTGATATCGCACTGATCGTCAATGCACAACATTCTCTAACAGATTTTTTTCATAAAAG
Source organism: Xerus rutilus (assembly GCA_028644305.1). Lineage (NCBI taxonomy): Eukaryota > Metazoa > Chordata > Mammalia > Rodentia > Sciuridae > Xerus > Xerus rutilus. Next base: position 34,840,120 of record CM053413.1, read on the forward strand.
TATCTTTTCTGACCATAGTGGAATAAAACTAGAAATCAATAACAGAAAGAAAACTGAAAACTTTACAAATATGCAGAGAAAAACAAAATGCATCAAGGAATACATTAAATGGGATGTCCAAATAACTTGAGAGAAATGAAAATAAAACTGCAACATACCGTTAACTCTTGGGATGCAGCAAAAGCTACAGTATGAAGGAAGTTCAGAGGGAAACAATGCATTCATCTAAAAAGCAATCTCCAATGAACAACCCGACTTCATTCTTCAAGAAACTAGAAAAAGAACAAACTAAGTCCAAGGCTGGCAGAAGGAAGATAAGCATAGATATTAGGGCAGAAATGAATATAATAGAGAATAGGAAAACAATAGAAAAGTCAATGAAACTAAGAGTTTTTTGAGAGACAAAATGAACAAAACCTTTAGCTAGACTAGGGGAAAAAGAAGGCTCACATGAAATCAGAAATGAAAGGAAGCACTACCACTGATGCCACAGAATTAAGTTAGCTCATAAGAGCAATTATACAACAGCAAACCGATGACCTAGAAGAAATGAATAGATTCCTAGAAACACACTGTTTTATTCAGGTTTCTTTAGAAAGACAGAAGCAGTAGTCTTCCCCCCCTTCTCTATCTTTACACACACACAGACACACACACACACACACACACACACACACACGTGAGAGGAAATAAGGGGAATTGTCTCACTAGGTTACAGAGGCTGAGAAGTCTTACAACAGGCCACCTGCACGTTGGAGACCCTGGAATCTCAGTAGTGTGGCTTAGTCTGACTTCAAAACCAGGGAAGTGAACGGTATAATTTTTAGAGGCTGAGGACCTGACAACCTGAGTAACTTACTGCTGGAGTAAGTCCCAGGATGCAAAGGCCAGGGAGCTTTGAGTTCTGATGTGCAAAGCCATGAGAGAGATTTGTCCTATTTGGGTCCCAGCTGCTTAGATGGTTAGATGTGGCCAGCTGGTACCATCTGAGTGCAGGTCTTCCCCACTCAGTCCACCAAGTCACATGCAATTTCTCCTGGAAACACACTCACACATACACCTAGAAATAATGCTTTATGAGTTTTCTAGGTATTTCTTACCCCAGTCAAATTGACATCTAAAATAAACCAACACATGTACATGCTTCCAAGATTAAATCATGAAGAAATAGGATGTCTGAACAGAGCTATAACTAGAAAGGACTCTGAATCAGTAATTAGAAAGCTTACCACAAAGAAGAGCTCAGGAACAGATGGCTTCGCTGGTGATTCTAGCAAACATTTAAGAAAAATTAACACCAATTGTGCTTAAATTATTCCAAAAACTTGTAGAAAAGAGAACACTTCCAAATTGATTTTATGAAGCCAGCATTACCCTGATAACCAAGTAAAAAAAGATATTGCAAGAAAAGAAAACTACAGGCAATATTCTTAATGAAAATTGATGCCAAAATCCTTAAAAAAATACTAGTAAACCAAATTAAACAACACATCAAAAGGATCTTAGATCACATCCAAGTGGGATTTATTCATGAAATACAAGAATGTTTTAAGATATGTAAATCAATCAATGTAGTTAGCCAGTAAACCACATTCACAGAATGGATAAGATCCTTGTGATAATCTCAGTAGATGCAGAAGAAGTATTTGATAGAATCCAATACCTTTTCATGATAAAGAAAACTTCCTCTCAGTGAAGTAGATATGAAAGGAAATTACATCAACATAATTAAGCCACGTATGAAAGATCTACTGTTAACACCATAGTCAATGATGATAAATTTCCTTCAAGATTAGGAATATGGTAAGGATGCCTACTGTTAGCACTCCTAGTCAACATTGTACTAGGAATCCTAACCAGAAAAATAAAGCAAGAAAAAAGAAATAAAAGGTATCCAAAATCAGAATAGAAGTAGTTATTACAGTTCACACATAATGTGATCGTAAGTGTAGAAACTCTAAAGAGTCCACATAAAAGTCATTAATACTAACAAATTTATTAAAGCTGCAGAATAAAAAGTCAATTTATAAAAATCAGGTGCATTTATATATGCAAATTATGAACTATCTGAAAATTGTGAAACAATCTTGTCTATAACATACTCCAAAATAAAATAAAATGTATATTTATTCTTTATTGTATCTTCCTAGGAGGAGAGAAAACAAATTTCTGTTGTAGAGAGAGAATCTGTTTGAATTCATATGTAGACATGTGGGATGGGATTTGTCACATTTAAGTCCTTCCTGCTGTACTTACTGTACAGTCACATTTTGTCAATCTTGAAGCCTTTATTTATTTGTGTTTTGGGCAATCTAAATGATAGAACTGGCAGTGAGTTCCAGGGAGTTCTACCTGGATCTTTAACAAATATTGCAAATAGCTATCATCTTCATTCTGATCTATCCAAATGATTTTCAGTTCCATACATGTTCTTCTGGGTTCCTGCTAAGTCTGAGGTTGGATCCTCATCCTTTAGGAGCCTATAGTTGGGAGTAGATAATGCTAATACTATTCATTTATTTATTTATTGGTTGCAGTGATTGAACACAGGATAGCTTAACCCTTGAGCCACATCCCCAATCCTTTTTATTTTTATTTTAAGTTGCTTAGGGCCTCGCTAAGTTGTTAAGGCTGTCTTTGAACTTGTGATCTTCCTGCCTCAGCCTCCTGAGCCATACTGCTTTTTAAATAACAGCTTTACTGAGATATAATTCAAGTGCAACACAATTCAACCATTTTAAAGTGATAACTCAGTGGTTTTCAATATATTCACATAGTTGTGCAATGATTAGCATGATCAGTCTTAGAATAGTTTTATTACCTCAAAGAGAAACTGTCACCTCTAAAATTTTCCAACAATCTCCCAGTCCTATGAAATCAACAACATACTTTGTATTTCTATGTATCTGCCTATTCTGGACATGTCTTATAAACACAACCATACAATATGTAAACCTTTGCAGCTGGCTTCTTTCACTTAGTATAATGTTTTCAAGGTTCATACATGTCATAGCATGTAATAGTACTCATTTCTTTTATTGACAAATAACATTATCAATTATATAGATGTACCTTATTTTTTCTCTATTCATTAGTTGATGGATATTTGGGCTGTTTTCATTTTTAACCACTGAATACTGCTGCTATGAACATTCTTGGACAAGTTTTTGTGTACATGTTTTCATTTGTAGGTGCAAAAAAATGTGAAACATTTCCTCATCAATTACATGGGTCATGGCTGACCCTCCTATAATAAGAGACGTGTTAGCAAGAGAAAAAGGCAACAAATTTATTTAATTACAGCTTTATATGACATGGAAATCTTCAGAAATGAAGGCCCAAAGACCCAGAAAACAGTCTATTTTTATGCTTACTTTTTTTGTTTTTTTTTAAGATATACATGACAGTAGAGTATATTTGACATATTAGGCATACATGAAGTATAACTTATTCTAATTAGGATCTCATTCTTGTGGTTGTACATGATGTGGAGTTTCACTGGTGATGTATTCATGTATGAACACAGGAAAATTACGCCCAATTCATTCTACTGTCTTTCCCATCTCCCTGCCCTTTCCTTTCATTCCCCTTTGTCTAATCCCCTGAATTTCTATTCTCCCCCTCCTTGCCCCTTTTTTTGTGCTATATTTTTATGCTTATGTTTGATAAACAACAGAGGTGCTGTGGAAATGTGACTGGATAAAAGGGTAAAAGATTGGGGCAGGGTTGGGAGAGGAATCCAGCAAGGCCCTGTCCAGATTCTTCTTGGCCTCTAAATGTGGCATTCTATCCCCCCAGGTATGTGGCAGGGACCCTCTGGAGTGACAGTCTTCAAGGGAGAAGAGAGAGTAAACTTTCTAGGTTTTATGATTTGCTTTGGGGGAGAGGGTTCTAGTTCCTATGACCTGCCTTAGGGAAGAAAGACTTTGAATCAAGGTGAGAGAGACCTTGAATCTGAGGCCTTTCCAATCTCTTTTTGTTCAAAGTCCTAAGCATGCCAAGGTGCCATACTTTGTGCTCTGAGCCCTTACACATTTTTCTAGGAGTGAAATGGTTGGTCATTTGGCAACCATATTTCATCTTTTTTAAATATGTATTTTTGGTTGTAGATGGACACAATATCTTTATTTTATTCATTTATTTTTGTGTGGTGCTGAGGATCGAACCCAGTGCCTCACACATGTGAGGCAAGCACCCTACCACTGAGCTACAGCCCCATTCTTGGGTTTAATCTTTTAAGGAACTATCAGACTGTTTTCCACAGTGGCAGCACCACTGGGCCCTCCCACCAGTGGCCTGTTAGCGCTTGTGTTGTATTGTCTCCTTGTGAAAGTCAGCGTCAGCCATGTCTCATCTCCTTCACAGGGAAACACTTACCGAGTACTTAGTGTGTGTGTTGAAAAACCCTCTCATTTTTACTGACACTCATTATTGCTAAGAAAGTAAACTTCCAATGTTTTCATTATAAATTATTCAATACTTGAGGTGATGGATATGCTCATTAGCTCAATTTAATCAATGTACATTGTATTAGAAATCATAAGACCTTTGTACCCTATTAATATATACAATTATAATTCGTCAATTTTAAATAAACAGAAAAACAGTCTCTAATGCTCACCTGCCTCCCTCAGTTCCCTATCCAATGTAAGTCAGTTCTGCTGGCCCCAGCCTACCTCTCCAAGGGTACCTCCTGCAGCCCTGTCTCTGGCATGCTTTACTGCAGCAATAAAAAAGCCCTGCTGTTTCTTGGACCGCATGTTGCTTTAGGCCTCCAGCCTTTTGCCCAACTGCTTCTTTTGCCTGGCATGATCCTCTCCCTGCCCTCTTTTTTGTCATTCTTTCCAACTTCTATTTATCCCTGGAGACCTCAGCTCAAAAGCTACTTATTCTTTTAAACTTTGAAGACTTTCTTCCTCAACACTTCCGGGGAGAGATAGCACCTAGTTACCCCCAAATGTTATTCTTGCACGCATCACGTTGTGTAAAAAATGGTTTGGCAATGTCTGACTCTCTCTTTCTTTAGACTGTGAGATCAAGACCTTAATGATCATCTGGTTGACCTTTCTTTTTTTGAAAGATGGGACAGCTAAGGCTGAGAAGTGACTTGTTCAAGGTCATTGGATACATCTTTACTCAATACCATCATTTCCTTTGAACAGAACTCACAGAAATTCTACAAAGGTTTTGTTTGCCTTTCTCCTGGTTAAATAAAAAATCATCCCTTTATCAGTGTTCATGGGTCCAGAGCAATGGATGAGAACGAAGATCTATTATTTACCCTGCTGTTTAGCTTAAGGGGCTTCTTAGGAATATATTGAACCATAGAAGCTCAACGTTTTACAACTGACCTTACAGGATCTTTTCAGTAGATTTTTAGTTTTCTCGGACTGACTGAAAGCTTACTCAAAAATATGCCTTTCCCATCAAATCATAATGATATAACTGCCCATAGTTATAAAGATAACTAGCAAAAAATATTCCTGCAAAAAATAAACTTTCAAAAGTAGCTATCAACAAAATAGCAACATTGAAATTACTGCTGCGTTTCTTTTACATTACTTGATATTTTTCTTTAGTTTTGCTCACATTAAATGTGATAAGAAAATAATGTGGTAACTCTAGAAGGACATATAAGCAGTTTCTCTCTTAAGGTGGATTAAAAAGCCTTTGGAAATCTCTCCAAGTCGTTTTTTAAAGCCATGAAAAGATTTTAGGAGAGGTTGTTATAAATGAGATGGGTTTGTAAACTCTTCAATTGTAGGCTGCATTCTGGGGCTTCTTTCTCAGGGCAAATGGTGAAAGCTGTGGGATCTCAAGAGCTGTTAGAGCAACCAGTTCCTTCTAAGCGGTTCAGGTGTGAATTGCGGTTCAGCCAGCAATTCTAGTCCCATCTCATATCTTTGTGTAGACATTATGGAGTGAATTTTCATTTTAGTTCAAGGATATGGATGTGGACACCATTAGTTTTTGCTAGATGCATCTCTTTTACCTGTTTGATTTATGCCCGGCATTCATCAACTTTGGGAATAGCATCTGAATTTGGTCTCTGGCTCATGCAAGACAGCCTCCCATCTGACATCAGGGGGCTTCTACACAGTTCTGATGATATCTCTCCTCTTCATTCATGCCTTTATCAAGTACTGAATATGCCCTGGCACAGAAGGTTTAGATGGTTCCTGTGCAGTCTCCTCATGAGGACAGACATTGTGCAAACCATTACACAGTGGATAGGAGTGGTACAAGGAATATTGGTAGGAGAAGGGAAAGATGAGCTTTCTAAGAAGAGGAAACTCTATGTGTGAAGATGTTGACATTAGGAGAATCTAAATAGAGTGTGGCAATTAAAGGGGGAAAGTAGTAGAAAATAAAGATGAAGGTGAACGTTATGGTTTGGGTGTGAGGTGTTCTCCAAAAGCTCATGTGTGATAATGCCAGAAGGTTTAAAGGAGAAATGATTGGGTTATGAGAGCCTTAACTCAATCAGTGAATTAATTCTCTGATAGGGATTAACTGAATGGTAACTGAAGGCTGGTAGGGTGTGACTGGAGAAGGTGGAACATTGGGGCCATGGCTTTGGGGCATATATTTTGTGTCTGGTGGAGTCTCTCTCTGCTTTCTTTTTTTTTTTTTTTTGTATGTGGTGCTGAGGATCGAACCCAGGGCCTCACGCATGCAAGGCAAGCGCTCTACCGCTGAGCTACAATCCCAGCCCTTATGCATTTCTTTATTCCTCTGTAAAATGGGTATAATTATTCCATTCTCCTCACAGGATGGTTATGAGAATCATATCAGAGAGTCAAAGTAAAACACTTTTATAAAAAGGGTTAAATAAATGTTACTGTC
>CM053413.1:34847065-34858810 GCA_028644305.1 Xerus rutilus
ATTGAAATTATTAAATATATTAAGAGTCAAGTTCTACTCTGGAACAAGAACAAATGCCTTTATACAGGCAGTAGACCAACCCTCAAATCATTAGCAAGTTCCAGGTGTGTTTTGTCCCCTGACTCCATCACAGCCCAGGAGACCTGCACTGGGATCCACAGAGGAAGTCTTGTAGAGGCCACTCGTGACCCTGAGCTGCCCAGCCCTAGGATGGCTACTCCACATCTGTTGAGAGCAGTTCTTGGAGTCACATGAGTGACACAGAGGCAGAGTCACAAATGGTCTGACTGTCTCAATAAAGAGATCTCAGAGTCGGGGCCATCTGGCCTATTGAACCTTTCTCCACTCATCTTTCTCCACAGAGGCATCTTTTTTTTTTTTTTTTTGTCTTTATAGCAGTCCTTGCCTGGTGGCTAAAGTGCCTTCTTCTTGTTGATTCTTACTGCCTCCAAGCTTTGGTAGACTGTGCATCTTTCAGGCACAAGTTTGTATTTCTTAATATGCAGTTTGGTTCCCAGCAAGTGTCTGTCTTTGTGAGGTATGGGAATAGGCCTGTGGAAGGAAATACATCAGCCTGGCTGACAATCATTTCCATTCCAAGGCACATCAGTGGGCTTGTGAGGGCATGGTTTTGGTTGAGGTCTCTCTGCTTTCTGATCATCATGTGAGTTGCTTCCCTCTGCCACACTCTTCCACCATGATGTTCTGCCTTACCTTGAGCCCTGAGGAATGAAGCCAGCTGTCTAGGGATTGAGACATCTGAACCCATAAGCCCCCCAATAAACTTTTTATCCTCTACAATTGTTCTGGTCAGGTTTTTTAGTTACAGCAGTGAAAAAGCTGACTAAAACAATGAGCATGGCCCAAATTGTGTTGGATTTTGCAAATCATCTTAAAGAGTTGGAATTTTGCTCCATGTGTGATGGGGAAGCGACTAGTTTGTTTTTCTTTTGGTACCAGGGATTGAACTCAGGGGTACTTGACTGCCGAGACACATTCCCATCCCTATTTAGTGTTTTATTTAGAGACAGGGTCTCACTGAGTTGCTTAGCCCCTTGCCGTTGCTGAGACTGGCTTTGAACTGGTGATTTTCCTGTCTCAGCCTCCCAAAATGCTGGGATTACAGGCATGTGCCAAAACTTTTAATCATAGAAACAATTTTCTCAGGTTGACATTAAAAAAGTCATTTTTGTCTCTGTATGGAAAAGGAAAAGGAGAGAGGTATAAGCAGAAATGGAGGGCTAGCTAGAAAAGTATTATACTCATCTGGTTGAGATAAAACATTGACTTAGGCTGGAGCTGATTCAGTTAGGAAGAGAGAAACAGGATGTTTTCAGAGATTTCTAGGAGTTTGATTCTAGAGAATGGTTTAATTAGATGTGCAAGATAAGGAATAAGAAGTTAGAATGCACCAAAAGTATTGGGCTTGAAGAACTGGATGGATGATGGTGAAATTAATTGACATAGGGAATAATCAGGACAGAAGGTGTGGCAGAGAAGGACTTGCTTCTTTATTTTCTAGAACTCCAAAATGAGAAAAGCCCAAGGAACATAGGGATATAATCCAGGACTAATAGCAACTCTAGTTTCTCATTGTGCTTTACACAATTTCCTTCAGATATGGAAGAAAGACAATATTGTATATTCTCCCTAGAAAATTCTGTCCTCAGAACTTTGAAGATAGACAGTTTACAATACTGGTTAAGAAGGGAGTCAAAATGCTTGAGTTTGAATCCAGACCTTCCCATTTTCTATTCATAGGCATTGAACAAGCTATTTACCTCATTGCATATGTTTCCTTATCAGCAATATAAGGGAAATAATAGTACCAATCCCATGGAGTTGTGATGGGGATGAAAGAAAATGGTACATATAAAGGGTTGGAATGTCAAATTCTTTGACATTTATACATATTGGCACTTATTTACCATTCACTGTGTTGGTCCTAAGCAATCTACAATTTCTGTATGCAATTATCCATATCCATTTAATAATATCTGTCCATGATGCCAGGTACTTCTCTAAGGCATGCTGGGCATAGTGATAAACACAAGAAGTTTCTTTTCTCAAATTGCTCTTAGTTTTGTGGTTGGGTGAAAATAGGTACAATAAATTTTAATATGGTGTAATTCGTGTTCAAAGCTATGAACCAAGAGTATAGGACACTGTATTACATTCTTTTTTCACCAAATGTCTGAAGGAAATCTATAAAGTTGGAATCTGCCCCCAGTGAAAACAATCTTCCTAGAAGAGAGGTCTAATTGAGTTAAAGAATGCCCTCTTTATGCTGTGCTTGAAGTCACAGCCTCCTCATGGAAGGGTGTCCTGTGCCTTTCAGGTTTGGAATTATATATGCATTTCTTCATAATGCAGAAAGATGCAGAAAGAAATCTATAAGAAGCTTTAATATTTGAGTTGAATTGCTTATTTTTATTTTTAATTTTTTCCATATTCTTATTGGTACATTATAATTATACATAATGGTGGGATTTGTCATTGCATATGTGTACATGCACACAATTTAACAATATAATTTAGCCAATACAGTTATCCAGTATGTACCCTTTTCCTCTTTCCCTCCCTCCCTCTGGTCCCTTTCCTCTACTATTCTCCCTTTGATTTTCATGAGATACTCCCACCCCATCTTTCTTTTCCTTTTTCTTCTCTAGCTTCAACATATAAGAGAAAACATAAGACCCTCAACTTTCTGAATTTGGCTGATTTCACTTAACATAAAGTTCTCAAATTTCATCTATTTTCTTGCAAATGACATAATTTCATTCTTATTTATGGATAAATACAGCTTTATTATGTGTGTGTGTGTGTGCATGTTTGTGTGTGTAAATACACCACATTTTCTTTACCCATTCATCCATTGATGGACACCTAGGCAGGTTCCATACTTTGGCTACTATGAATTGTGCTGCTATAAACATGGGTATGCATGTATCATTGTAGTGTGGTGGCTTTAATTATTTAGCATAAACACCTAAATATGTGTTGGTCATATGATGGTTCCATTCCTAGTCTTTTGAGGAAACTGTATACTGATTTCCATTGTAGCTGTATTAATTTATAAACCCACCAACAGTCTGAAGTGTTCATTTTTCTCTATATCCCCTCCAGCACTTATTATTAATTATATTCTTGATGACTGACATTCTAATTGGATGAGATAAAAATCTCAATGAAGTTTTGATTTGTATATACCTAATTGCTAATGATGTTGAGCATTTTTTCATATATTTGTTGGTCATTTGCGTATCTTTTCTTGTGAAGTGTTGTTTAGTTCATATGTCTATTTATTAATTGAGTTATTTATTTAGCACGCTCTCTCTCTCTCTTTCTCTTTCTCTTTCTCTTTCCCTCTCTCTCTCTATTAGGATAAATAGAGATATCCTCTGTTAGAAGAGTGGCTAGCAAAGATTTTCTTCCATTTTGTAGGTTCTCTCTTTACATTCTTAATTGTTTTATTTGCTGTGCAGAAGATTTTTAAATTTGATACCATCTCATTTATTAATTCTTGGTATTATTTACTGAGCTTTAGGAATTCTACTGAGAAAACTGTTGCCTGTTCCCATATGTTGGAATGTTGGCCCTACATTTTCTTTTGGAAGTTGCATAGCTTCTGGTCTGATTCTTAGGTCTTTGATCCATTTTGAGTTGACTTTTATGCATGGTAAGAGATAAGAATCTAGTCTTATTTTTCCACATATGGATAACTAGTCTTCCCAGCACCATTTGTTAAAAAAGTTGTCTTTTCTTTAACGTATGTTTTTGGCATCTTTTTCAGAGATAAGATGATTGTATCTCTTGTGTCTTCTATTCTATTCCATTGGTCAATGTGTGTGTTTTTATGCTAGTACCTCAATGCACCTGAATTTCTGAGTCTCCTAGAGACTCTGACTGTCCAATATTGAATTTCAGTGAATTCCCTCTTTCACCCACATCTCTGAAAAGCAGTACTTCTAATGCTTGAATTCTAAGCCATGGAGCAATCTGAGATGTAGTCTTCCTCTCTTTTTTTAACCCACCATCTTTTTTATTTTGGCACTAAAGATTGAATCCAGGGATGCGTTATCACTTAGCTATATTCCCAGTAGTCCTTTTTTATTTTGAGACAGGGTATCACGAAGTTACTGAGGGTCTTGCTAACTTGCTGAGGCTGACCTGAAACTTGGCAATCCTCTTGCTTCAACCTCCCAAGTTGCTGGGATTACAGGTATGCGCCACAATGCTCTGCTCTAATCTACTATCTTGAATTCCCCTCCTTTTCTCTTTTATGAATACCTTATTTTAAACCTAAAAGGCTGGGTAGATAATTGGATTGGTGTGTAAGTGTGCTCTTGTTTGTGTGTACTTGAGATCCAAGCTAAATGGGAATGGAGACCTGGTAGTGGATTTTGTTGATTCAGTTAACGTAATTAATAAATTATTTTCTGCTTAGAAATGTACATTTAAAGAATATTTTAGACCAAAGATTTCTTTACATGATATCAATAAATCACAATATTTCTTGTCTTTAGAAGTTTTTTTTTTTTCAGTTCAAAGGAAGGGTCATGGAGTGGATTCAAAACCAACAGAAAAAAGAAGGATAATTTATCAAATGAACATTACAATAAATATATAAAAATGAAATAATAATGGCAATTTCATAAATGAAGAAGACTCTTCAATAATTGATCTTCATTTTTTATAGTATCTATCCATTTTTTCCCATACATACCAAATGCTATTTGCATAGTTTTAATTATAGCACAGGATACAACTTCATTTCTAATACTTCATAAGATCTAATATCATGTAGATCAAATTTATGAATCTGTTAAAGTTTTGTTTAAAGATCTAGCCATATCTATAGAGAGCAAAATTGAGCTAGGTTTAGTAGACAAAGTCTTGTTCAATTTGTTATCAACTCCAAGAAGCATAGCCTCTCCAAAGCAGCAGCAGATTCACTGATAGTTACCAGATGTTGATTTCTACTTGTCAAATCTTATTTGAAATTCACATCAATCAGAAAAGAAAGTGGTAGATGATCCACATATCTTATTCTTTTGTTGTTTTCTTAAGCTGTCATTCACTAAATGATAGACAAAAAGCAATGTTGCTAGCTTGAGCTTTGGAGCTAAGCCCCCACTTTTGGAGAAGGGCTTTGGATGAAGCAAAGGTGTGGAAAAATCCTACTGCATTTATGGCATTGACTACGCTGTGCTGGGTAGAAGACCCCTGGAGTTCAAAAGATCAGGGATGGTGCACAAAATTTAGGCAAATGCAATAAGCCTGCAGATCCGGTTTTCCTCCCCTTGTTTGTGAATATGAGCCATTTTTTAGCATCCTTATTTTTTATAAAGACTGAAAAATTTCATTTGGCACACTTACAATCTTGTATAGAGATTCAGATTTTGGGTACCAGAGTCAACAGCGTGCCTCTATTCCTGTGTGAATTTGCATTGATTACTTACATTCTATCCACCTCAACTTCTGTATCAATGAAATGACAGTATTAGTTATATATTTCATTTATACTAATGAATATTAAGCCAAATAATTCATGTAAAAGATTTTAATTTATACTAATGAATATTAAGCCAAATAATTCATGTAAAAGATTTTAGAATAGTGTTTAACTCCTAGTAAACATTCAATAAATATTTTATTATTAGTAGTGTTAAATGTAAGTATATCCTTGAAAGTTTCTATTTACTTGGCTTCCCTAATAGGAAACCCTCCTTTGCCTCCTCCAACATTTGCAACAAATTCTTTTCTAGTTTCCTTAGAGGAATCTTATCCTCTGCTATTTAAATTTTGGTAGTTCTTAATAATCTGTTTTTGGCCTCTCTTACCACTATACATACTACATATAATCTCCTACTGTTTGAATCATCAGCTATACCCTAATGAAACTATCTATTAACTTTAATGTCTGATTTTTCCTACAAATTTTAGCCTCTTACATATCCAAATGTCTTCATCAAATCTTCTTCTGGACATTGGAGTCAATATATTGTCAATTTCAAATTCTTACCCTGGTCTACATTAACACCCTGTGGCAGCTTCTTTGTGGGTAAAAGGTACTTGTTATCCTGTTGTCTGGCTGAGTGATGAGTGGTAAGGCCACCAACCAACAAAAGACATGTAGGACAGAGGAACACGTTTATGACAGGAGGGAGAAAAGGAGCTTAATCTCAAGAAAGTTGAATTTAATTGAGATGCCTATAGAATATTATATTGGCTAGCTATTAGTGCAAAACCAACAACACAACTCAGTTGTTTAAAAAAATCCAATCATTTATTATCATTCATGTTTTGTAGATTGGATGGTTTGGCTGAGCTCAGCTGGGTTTAGCTAAGCACCTTTGCTTTAGCCTGTAATGATTGAGTCTACTTCTCACCACAGGTCTTGGGTTGGATGGGGAAGCTCTGCATTGTTTTATTCATCCTCCTTGATTCAATGCACTGTCCAAGGCATGTTTTGGAGATTTTGAGGTCCCCCTCGACCTCACAAAGATAGCAGAGGTGAGGGAGAGCAAGCAGAAATGCACAGACTTCTTGAGGCCTAGCTCAAACTGGCACACTATCACTTTCACCCATATTCCAACGGCCAAAGCAAGGCACAGGGCCAAGCCTCTTTGGAAAGGAGCAGAGAATGAGTTACCAAAAGGGGCCAATTAATGCAAATTGAGGGGGTACAGGGAGAAGGCAGAAGCTTGAGTGGGATGCATATGAATTATTCCCATGATTCCTCAAGCTTCAACAACAGGAAAAACTCTTGAAGTCACAAACATAATTAATTGTGTGTGTGTGTGCAAATGCTAAGATGCTGAGTTCTGTCTGCTTTACAGTAGGAATCTCACTGAGGTGTCACTCAGGAGCTGAATTGGAGGAGACCCTGAAAAGGTGAAGTTGGAAGCACAAGGTTTGGAGGAGTGTACTTGATTGCACCTGTTGTAGAAAAGGGGCTTCAAGCCCATGAGACTGGAATCTCTGAGGTGCAAAGACACCAAGAGTCACATCTGGATTGTAATGCTTTTTCTCATAGAGTGGATGGGAAGAGAAAATATTCCAAATACCTAGCATAATGCATGGCATTTACTGCAAGTCAGGTAAGGTAAGATATTTTTTCCTTCCTAAACTTTGAAAGAAAAAGAAAAGCCACTTTAACTTCTTGTTTAACTCTCTTCATACAAGATTAATTTATAAACCTATACTTCTTATGGTATAGTTTCTGTTAAAATGAAAATTTATAGGGCTACATATTATTTCTTTTTCTTATTTATGGTGCTGAGGATCGAACCCAGGGCCTTGTGTCTGCGAAGCAAACACTTTACCAACTGAGCTATTTCCCCAGCCCTATAGGGCTACCTGTTAAATCTAACAATCAAAATTGCCAAATAAAATTTTAAACAAATTCTTGAAAGTAAAAATGGAGAGAAATCCTATTGTTGAAATGCTGTTGATGGGTGTGGCAGACACCCTTTGTACTTTTGTTTTACTCTCTTGGCCCTCACCACTTTACCCCACTGTTCTTGGGGAGACCAGCTTTGTGCTGATGTAACCTTCTCTCCACAGAGTTTTTAGACTCTGTTGCCTGGGAAGCTCGTGAGAATCTACCTAATAATTACATGTGAAAAAATCCAGAAGTGCAAGGGTCCTGGCATCCCAAGGGTAGCTCTTGACCAATAGAGCATGGGAGTCAGGGGAATAATTGCCCTCTCTTCTGTCCTTTAGGTGTTTGATTCTGAGGCACATTCTATAGGGCTTCTCAGAAAGTCCCATCAGGATGGAGGTCCAGGTGCCATGACCACACCACAACTGCACACTTTCATTGATGTTCTCCCCGTTTCTGTTCCACTCTCACTAGTTCTCCATTTCTCCTGCCTAGAATCACATCCCAAAGTGCTTGCATGTGGGCTCTGTCTCAGAATTCACTTTTCCAGAGAAAACCCAGGCTAAGATAAAAGCTGGACTGGATATATTTTAGGTAGCACCTTAGATTCTTTCAAAGTTTCATATTTCTGAGCTGTTAGCCTTTGGATCATGGGAAGCCTCTGTTGCCAACACTACCATAGTTTCTTCTGCTAGAATGGACCTGTGACGCACACTTACTGTGTGATCCAAGGCAGAGTCAAGGACTCCAGATCCATTCTTTTCCACTGGACTCAGAACAAACTTCATGCCATTGGACACAAAACCTGGCATTCCCAACCATTGCCAAAAAGGGCCAATTAATGTAAACTGGGAAAGCAAAGTAGTTTAAAGTCTGTGGGTAAATTTTGACCAAATTGAGAGCAAGAGATGGGCAGGGGAGCTAAATTCCTCTCCCTCTTCCTTTCTGGTGAATAGTCCTAAGGATGTTTTCTGTGCAGCTTTTTATAAGGTGTTAGCACAGCTGAATGACCAGCTGTGTCTCTTTGTGGTCAGGAAATGGTAGCTGGCTTGATAACATATTGCCTTCAACTTGCTTCCCAGTTTCCTCTGTCTTTTTGTTCAACAATTGCATCTCTCAGCAAAGAAACAGCATTTAAGCCTTGTCTTGTTGACTGGGACCTGAACTAAGACACAGGTCACTGAAGGTTTTTGCTAAGCTGCTAATAACATAAAATAATTGCCGGGTGCAGCGGCGCATGCCTGTAATCCCAGTTGCTCAGGAGGCTGAGGCAGGAGGATCACGAGTTCAAAAGCCAGCTTCAGCAACTTAGTGAGGCTTTAAGCAACTTAGTGAGACCCTGTCTCTAAGTGAAATATATAAAAAAGGACTGGGGATGTGGCTCTATGGTTAAGCTCCCCCGGGTGCTTTTTATATATATTTTATATAAAACAAATATATATACATATATATTAATAATAATAGGGGGAATGTAAATAAATAGTCTTTGAGAAAGGTTAGACAACAGGAATTGAGCCTGGAGAGATCTCTGCACTATACAGCTTTCCTATAGCTCTATACAACAGATTAGTTCTTCCAATGTAGTATAACACAGTTGAAGCTGCACAAACCTCACCTCTGGACTGAAGGTGCTTCTGCTACTATGGAGCCTCATCCATTCCTTAAACAGGATAGTAGTATCTACTTTGCTGTTTCACCCTTCATCTTTTTTTTTTTCCAAAAAGTGTGCAAAGTGCATTGAAAATGAAAAAAACTATTTTCCGATTAAGGAAAAAAGTCTGCACACTGTCAAGAACTTGAACAATTCAGAAATGTAACAAGAAGTAAATAAAAATCCCTTAACTTTCTCCAACCCATAAATAACCACTTAAAGTTTTATGCATTTTCCCCAATTTTAAAACACTCATGCATGTATGAACACTCACACAGGCTCATATAAACAATTCTTTTCTCCTGAGAATCTCTTCCTACTCTCCATCCACCGAAAATCTCCTCAGCCTTCTCAGAATCAGGTTATTTTAGAATCTCTTTCCTGAAAGCTTCTCTGATTTTCCATGTTGGATATTCTTTTAAGATACAACATAATTTAACTTATGTTATAGTTTTATTTGTGTGTATAGGCACTTATTTTCCCATTTAGATTATGAATTTCTACACCTGAGGTCAGAATCCATATGTGATTCATCTTTTAAACTCAGATGACATGACAAGTGTTGACTAATATTTGATAATTGAAGAAACAGTTTAGCCCATACTTATTTTTTCCATATGATTATCATTTTATGATAAGCTGTATCCTTTCAGAATTATTTTATATGTGTATATCTCATTTCATCAGTTAGATTGTAAAATTTCCAAAAATAAGAATCTTTGCTTTTATTTCTTTGCATTCCCCATAGCATTTATCTCACCACTGAAAATAAAGCAGTTATCTAGCAAATCTTTGTTGAATCTTTCCATTGATAGAGTCTAGTCATCAGATGCTCCATATTCCTGCCTCTTGCCTCAGAATTCCCCCAGAAATAGAACAAAAGCTGATCAACTCTAAGTGGAGAGTGTGATTGGAATCCAAATCTGTGACATTCCACAGCAATTAAAAGGGGGCATGTCCATGCATGTCTGAAAATGGTTATAGCTTGCTGCTGGCAATTAGTTATTCTCACTGAGAAAAAGGATCAAATATGTTGTGGACAACCAATAACACTAGAGAAATCAGCTTTGAGGGAATGAGGTTTCTACTGTTTGAGGTCAGAACTTTGCAAAATGAAACAACGGCTTGTTGATTTTGTAAGATCAAAATTTACTTATCTGAGAAGATACTGAACATTCAGAATTTGAAGGACACAATTATCAAGGATGCTGACTTAATCCAAAATGAGATATAATATAGGAAGATAAATTCTACAGTGTTGCCCCTGTTCCACTGACATATATGAGCATTTTGGGGGACATCACTGTGAAAGTTTTGAGTTAGTTCAGGATCAATTCACAGCTTGTCCATTTGGTTTATGTGCAACCTTAGACAAGCCTCTTATCTCTTTATGCTTTGGTTTTCTTCTCCATGAAGTAGATAATAATGCTACCTACTATTATGGTCGGAAGTTGTTGACTAAATTCATTCTCATCATGGTGATGTCGGAGGAGGACCCTTTTGAAAAGTATTTAGGTCATGAGGACAATGGAGCCCTCGTGAATGAATTAATGCTACTACAAGGAGCTGTGGCAATAGGTTCATCCTCCTCTGCCCTTCTGCCTTGTGAGGGCACAGCGTTCTCTTGCTCTTCCAATTTCTACCACATAAAGACACAATGAAAAAGCCCTCTGCAGATGCTAGCACCTTGAACTTGGACTTCCCAGGCTCCAGAACTGTGACAGAATAAATTTGTGTCCTTTATAAATCACCCAGTTTACATTCTTATATTTTTTTAATTTGTTTTATTTAGGCTTACATGTTAACAGTGTAATTTGATTCATTGTACATAGATAGAGGATAACATATCAATTCTCTAGTTGTAAGTTGTATAGAATCACAACATATATGCAGTCATACATAAAGTTAGGGTTATTATGACCATCATATTCTACCACCTTTGCTGTCCCTATGCCCCCTCCTCCCTTACACCCCTGTGAACAGAGATCCACCATTGTTCCCATGTCCTTCTCCACATTATGGACCAGCATCCGCTTATCAACGAGTACATTTGGCATTTGGTTTTCTGAGATTGGCTTAGTTCACTTAGCATGATATTCTTCAACTCCACCCATTTACCTGCAAATGCCATAATTTTATTCTCTCTTATTGCTGAGTAATATTCCATTGTGTATATATACCACAGTTTCTTTATCCAGTCATCTATCGAAGGGCATCTAGGTTGGTTCCACAGTTTAGCTATTGTGAATTGAGCTGCTATAAACATTGAAGTGGCTGCAGCACTGTAGTATGCTGTTTTTTTTTAAATATTTTGTTTAGTTGTAGATGAACACAATATCTTTATTTATTTATTTATTTTTTATGTGGTGCTGAGGATCGAACCCAGTGCCTCATGTATGTGAGGCAAGCACTCAACCGCTGAGCCACAACCCCAGCCCCTAGTGTGCTGTTTTTAAGTCTTCTGAGTATAGACCTAGGAGTGGGATAGCAGGCTCAAATGGTGGTTCAATTCCAAGTTTTCCAAGGAATCTCCATACTGCTTTCCAGATTGGTTGTACCAATTTGCAGTTCCACCAGCAATGTATGAGCATGCCTTTTTCCCCACAACCTTGCCAACACTTATTGTTGTTTGTATTCTTGATAATTGCCATTCTGACTGGCGTGAGATGAAATCTTAGGGTAGTTTTGATTTGCATTTCTCTGATTG
>CM053413.1:34859310-34908761 GCA_028644305.1 Xerus rutilus
ATGTGCCTTGGTGTAGATCTGTTGAAATTTTGTACGTTTGGTGTCCTGTAAGCCTCTTGTATTTGATTTTCCATTTCATTTTTCATACTTGGGAAATTTTCTGATATTATTTCATTGAAGAGATTGTGCATTCCTTTGGTTTGAAATTCTGTGCCTTCTTCTATCCCAATAAATCTTAGATTTGATCTTTTGATGCTGTCCCATATTTCCTGTATGTTCTGATCATGATTTTTTACCATCTTCACTGTACGGTCAAATTTATTTTCAAGACTGTATATCTTGTCTTCATTATGTGAGTTTCTGTCTTCCAGGTGATCTAGTCTGCTGGTGATGCTTTCTATTGAGTTTTTTATTTGGTTAATTGTTTCCTTCATTTCAAGAATTTCTGATTGGTTTCTTTTCACGATCTCTAGCTCTTTCTTAAACTAATCTTTTGCTACTTGTAATTGCTCTCTTATCTCTTTGTTAGGATGATCAATGGTTGCCTTTATTTGCTCTCCTATTTCTCTGTTGGCTTGATCAATTTTTGCCTGTAATTGTTCACTTATGTCATCCTTTAGTTTGCTGATCATTTTAATTATGTACATTCTGAATTCTTTCTCTGATATTTCATCAACTGTGCTGTCAATGGATTCTGTTACAGTGGTGTCCAGGTTTATTTGGGGCACTTTCTTCCCTTGTTTTTTCATGTTGATTGTGTATCTTCCTTTCTTGAAATACCAATCTGAGATATTGCAGCTTCTAACCTATAATCTTGTATTGACACTCCCAGATTACCTGTGTCTCACCTTGGAGCTACTTCTGTTCTCCCTGTGTCCCCAGATGGGCACTACTGTCACTAAAGTTGGTGACGGAGGTAGTGGACGTACCTCTAGAGGGCAGTGGGAGTGGCTTTGGCTGGGCTCCTGAGGCGGCCCATGAGGGCTGTTTTGCCCCTCTCTTGCACTCCTGATGGTGAACAGGAACTCTGGAGTGGAACTAGAGGCGGGCTGAGGTCTCACTTAGGCAGAGTCACAAGCTGGAGAGTCTGTGTGCGACCCTTATAGTGAGTGTGAGCTCCCCTGGGGCTAGAGGCTAACAGGCTCTGGTCTGCCTTCAACTGGGCACCCTGCATTCCCTAAGGGCGGTTTTGGGCCTTCTGTCTCACCTGACCACAGGGACTCTGGAGCGGAACTGAGGCGGGCCCAGAGCGCACTAGGGTGGGGCCTCTTCACGCTGGGGTCTCTGGAGGCCACTCTTACCCTGGGTGTGCCTTCCTCTGTGGCTGGTAGCAATCAGACTCTGGTCAACCCTTAGTTGGACACCCATGGAGTTTCCTGAGGGTGGATCTGGGCCCTCTGTAGCTCCTGCTGGACGCCAGGAACTCTGGAGCGAAACTAGGGTGGGACCCAGTCTGCCCTTGGATGGGACTGCCTCGCGCTGGTGTCTCTTAAGAGACTCTTGCCCTGAATTTGGGCTCCCCAGTGGCTAGAGGTAGCAGACCCTGGTCTCCCTTTGGCCGGACAACTGTGGAGGTTCTTGAGGGCAGAGTCCTTTGGGGCTCCTGCCTGTCCACAGGAATTCTGGAGTGGAACTGGGGAGGCCCAGGTTGCCCTTGGGCAGGGCTACCTCGAGCTAGGGTCTCTGTGAGGACTCTTACCCTGAGTTTGGGCTCCTCTGTGGCTAGAGGTAGCAGTCCTTGGTCTCCCCTTAGCTGGACACCCATGGAGGTTCCTGAGGACGGATCAGGACCCTCTGCGACTCTTGCTGGTCCACAGGAACTCTGGAGCGGAACTGACGTGGGCCCAGGCCACCCTTGGGCGGGGCTGCCTCCGCTGGTGTCTTTGGAGCAACTCTTGCCCTGAATTTGGGCTCCCCAGTGGCTAGAGGTAGCAGTCTCTGGTCTCCCTTTGGCTGGACAACTGTGGAGGTTCCTGCAGGTGGATCAGGGCCCTCTGCAGCTCCTGCCAGTCCCCAGGAACTCTGGAGCAGAACTGGGGCGGGCCCAGGCTGCCCTTGGGCGGGGCTGCGCCACGCTAGGGTCTCTGCGGGGACTCTTACCCTGAATTTGGAGTCCTCAGTGGCTCGAGGTAGCAGTCCCTGGTCTCCTGTTGGCTGGAACCCCCCGGAGGTTCCTGTGGGAGGATCTGGGCCCTCTGCGGCTCCTGCTGGTGTACAGGAACTCTGGAGTGGAACTGCGGTGGGCCCAGGTCGCCCTTGGGCGGGGCCGTCTCCTCTGGGGTCTCTGGAGCGACTCTTACCCTGAATTTGGGCTCCCCAGTGGCTAGCAGCTGGGGCCGTGTGTCCATGGGAGCAACTGCTAGGGGCCCTGCATGGTTGGGTGGGCGCTGGAGCCAGGTACCCCGTGTAGAAGCAGGCCCTGCCCCGGGTGAACCGTGGGTTGGGGCTTCCAGCCGCCCGCAGCTGAGCTCCGCCGCCGCTTGCTGCTGAAGTCACGCTGCTTGTGGCGATGGCTGCTGTCTGGTGGCCCTGCTTACACGCCCAAGTGAAATTCCTGCGGGGGTAGCTGTAGGATGATCTCCCGAAGCTGGCTGGGAGATGGTATTTACACAACTTCAATCTGTGGCTCTGGAGAGACTGACCGTGGCGTCCGTCTAGGCCGCCATCTTGGAACCGCCTCTCATTCTATTTTAGCAGCACAAAATACACAAAGACACCTGCCTGCAAGATGGTTAAACAATGAAGACTGAGGTAACTCATGTAAAAGACAGTAAAATGCTAATCTGTCACCATTGTTCAATAAATATTAGCTTTTATTAATCATATTACTTTTATTTTCCCAACTGTTAAAAAGTAAAGAATTTGGCTTTCATTAATATTCAGTTCAATGTTTTTTCTTAATAGACTCAAGATACATTTCTTTTTCTTTTTCCTGTTTCCCTGTCTATGCCTTTGCAGTAGCAAGGCAGGTACAGCTGCTTTCTTTAGGGTTCTCAAAGTTGAGACTGCTCCTCGTCTTTGAAGACACCCTCTTTAAGCATGGCAGAAACTAATAACTGATATTAGAAAAAGAAGGTCTGTGAAGTACATAAAAGTAAATATTAGGGAAGTCAGCAAGACAGAGTTCTTTATTTTGAGAAAATGTGAGCAAGTGATAGTTCTCACTGAATCATGAATCATTTGAATATGGACAGGCTCACAGGTCCTATGCCTGTGGTTATTTGTTTTAAAAAGAGTAAAGCAGCATGATTTAATGGTGCTGTATACATATATGTGAAAGGTCAGTTTCATTAATAATAAGTATGAATAATAAGAACAACTCAACCTCAAATTCATTTTCTATAAGAAAAGAGAACAAACTGTATAAAAATAAATGAATTTTTAGATCTGCATGCACTTCCATTAAGTTAATAACAGTAAGTAGATAAGCTAATAAGTATTATAAAGACAAGAGAATGCATACTGACTTTGATAAGAGAAAATGCTCAATTTAATACTAATGAATGCCAACTTTTCTTTTTCTGACAGCTTGAGAAACCCTTGTCTCTGTACTGCAATGAAGCTCATTGATTCTCTCATCAAAGGCTTTGGAAAAAAATGTAAAAGTCTTTTCCCTTGTAAAGAAGACAATGCAGATGACTATCAGGTTTTATTTATTTATTTTTTTTAACACCCCTGATTCATGTTCTTTTTAAAAGAAGTACATGATAGCTCCTGCTTCCCACTCCCTTAACAAATAATTGGTGGACCCTATTTTTCTTCTTTTTAATCGGCTTCCTTCTGCAGAACATTCCAGAATTTGTTCTGATGGGGACAAATCTTTTCACTCAGGGGATTTAATTAAAGAAAGAACAATACTCACAGTCAGCAGTGGAGGAAGAGAGGATATGCAGTGTAGCCTCAGCAGGAATAATACAGTTCAGGAGCCCTCATGGTAGGACTTCTCACTGCTGCTTGCTGTGTGCAGATGTAGATAAGTCAAGTTGATGATCAAGTATTAGACCTACACAGGTAGCCCAATAGGTGACTCTATCTCCTGATTATTTCCCAGGAAACAAGTCACGTGCCCAAGTAGACACGCTCACTCAGTTCTCCAAATGAAGAGATGCTTTTCACCATTTGTCTTGCGGAAGCTTCTATCTTCATTCTTGCACAGTCTCTGGCAATGACAGTTCCGCGGCTCATTATGGGAGAGGGAGAGAGGACTTTTCTCATCTCAACTTTAGGTGACCTTGAGTATTTGCCCAAACTTGCTATTGCTTTTCTAAATGTGTGGTGCTCAAACCTCCAGCAGGTTCTCACGGTGAGCTTTTTCAAAAGACACATGGTTGGGATCCTTTCCATTCCTACTGAGTCACAAGTTGCAACCAGTCATATGGTTTATAGATAAAAACCTTCCAGGTGACTCTCAGGAGTACCAAAGATGAAAATTCCCCATTGTAAATCTTGGCTGATACTGATGCACAAATTCAGGAATTTTCAGCTGTAGCTGCATACTGGAACCACCTGGAGAATTTTTTAAAAAAGTGCTACTGATGGGTCTCATCCCTAGAAATTCTGATTTAATTGGGAACAGGGCTTTGAGAGTTTTAAAAGCTTACCAAGTGATTCCAGAATTCAGCCAAAGTAGTGAACTTCTGTTCTAGCTACATATCCAGCCCAAGGGAAAAGTATCCTAAGCATTCAAACTGCCATGTTTATCTAAATATGTATAAGCACCGACTGCGTCGAACTTCTCCCTTGAAAGAAGTGCTATATTGGGAATTCTATATGTAAGCACTATATAAAAAGTACAAATTATAGTCATTTGTTCATTCCTTCATTCACTGACACATTCATTAAATATTGTGCCTGCCATGTGCTATGCCTTGTTCTAGTGTTTGGAGCAAAGGGTAAGAAATATCTGGTCATTGCCTTTGTAGTGAGTAATAAATAGGTAGACCAAGTGTTTGAAGTTCTCTTCAGCAACTGGTTCTAGGTCTGTTTATATACTCCATTTTAAAATATACATACATATATTTTAGTTGTTGATGGACCTTTATTTTTTTCATTTATTTATATGCAATGCTGAGAATCCAACCCAGTGCCTCACGCATGCCAGGCAAGCACTCCAACACTGAGCCACAACCCCAACCCCTACATAATCCACTTTTGATGTTCTCTCACACGTCCCAGATGCTCCATTTTTACAGAACACAGGTTATCCTGAAGGAACCACATTTTCTCACCCTCTGTGTCTTGTCCTATTGCTATCTCTCCATGTGGCTGTTCCTTCCTTTTCCTCCCTGACTAGTTAGCATCTCTCCATCTTTCTACATTCATCCTGGTTATCTTCTCTTTGGGGAATCTTCCTGAACTGGAGTGGATGCTTCTTTATTCCCCATAGTCCCTCACGTTGGTTAGAATTGATACAAAAATAAATACATTATGTAAGAGGAGGAAAATGTATTTGACGTCAAATAGAATATGTTATGTCTTGGTGGTCATTTGAGGAAAGAAAGATAATCAGGGTAAGTATGGAGTGCTTACAGTTTTGTGACCACATGCATCAGATGAACCAAGGGCAGCACTGTGTTCAACCTAAGGAAGCAGAGATTCTAAAGGAGTCTGAAAGGTGTATGTTTCTCTCCTACTTGTTCTGGCCCCTTCTCATTGTTTAAGAAAAGCCAAATGCAAACAATTCTAATAAGAGGCTGAGAAAGCAGTGCTCTAACTCTATGCAACTAGGGGAAGTAGTTTTGGGTGGTTTTGTGCAGTGATATTCTTAGATATTAAGTGATATTCTCAGATATTAAGTCAGGGATATTCTTAGATATTAAGTGGCTACATGAACTGGGAAATTTTAGGAATATGGAAGATCTTCATTTTCCTAATGTTGTTATAACCAGAGTAAATAAATTAAATGTTTGTGAATTTATGTTGCTTTTGCTGTTCTAGCTGGTGCCATACTGGATGGGAGAAAGCCCAAGAATAGGGAAAGAATGGAGTCCATTGTCTGATCACATTCAGTACCCACTGCTGCTGCTAAGGGGAACTGGGCCCCTCTCAAAGGAGTAGGATAGGAAAAAAGGGGTCATGTCTACTTTTTGTTTTTCTAAAGTATTTTCACCCTCTATTATAATTGTTGGCTTATTTCTTCTGTCTCCTACCCTGGATGTACATTCCTTGAGAGTCATGAACTTAACCTTGCTCACTCACCTGCTATGAGAACTGACATACAGTAGGCACTCAGAAATGTACATTGGCTGGTATGTGCCTATGTTAACTGTGCTCATTAAAAGTTTTGCCATTTTGAAATATCTTGAGCAAAGTAAGGAGAATGCAAGGAGAATTCAAAAACCTTAGCTTAGTCCCTTTATTGCTACTTCTTAGAATTTTATTTTTAACCTCTGGAGACTAACCTCTAGAGGTCTTTATGAGTTATACCTTGCTATTACTCAGGGACTTTCTGATTTTTTTCAGGAAGGCTATTCTTAGGTTGCTGTTCAGTGCCTGAGGGAGGTCCCTCAGGTTTTTCAAAAGACAAGTGTAGGTGAATTTCCACCCTGGAGAGTAAGTAGATGGTGGTGTGATTGGAAAGCTGGCATTTCCTTCTTTGAACATATTTATTCACTGGTAAGGGGGAGAGGGAATTGTAACAGTGAGGTGTCTCTCAAATGACTTAGGAATAAGGGAATAATATGTAGAACTGGGAGTGAAATAACAACTTGAGACTGTAGTCGATTCCTTCTGAAATCTGTGGAATCAGTTTATTAAGATTGAATGGCCCCTGGGCTAGGGAGCCTTGAATGAAGGTATTTGCATATTTTGGAAGAGCAGATAACTAAGAGAAGTGGCTGGTCACCTTGGTTAATGTGGAAAGGGAAGATCAAAGAAATAGTGCTCTACCCATGAAAACAATCTCCAGGGTAAACAACAACAACAACAAAAACCAAATAAAAAAACTTGGAAAAAAACATGAATGCTTCATAACAAAGGCATGTATGTTCTTATTGTGAGAAACGGATATTTTGGTCTACCATGGGTTACCATGGTAACAGTCAAAGCAAAAAGCATACAATTAATCTTCCTATTTTGGTCTCATGGTTTCGGCACAATTGTCCTTATTTATTTATTTACACACTGGGGACTGAACCCAGGGGCGCTATATCACTGAGCTATATCCCCCAGCCTTTTAAATTTTGAGATAGGGTCTCTGTAAGTTGCTGAGGATGGCCTCAAACTTTTGATTCTCCTGTCTTAGCTTCCCAAGTCACTGGGATTCCAGGTGTGCACCACTACACCTGGCTTACATCTGTCCATCTTTCCCTTACCCTCCCATGGAACTCTGCATATTGGAAGAGAATATGCTATCATGGTAGGATGGATGTTCCAAGTTGAGTGAAAATAACATACCTTGATGTAAATGTATAATATGTAAATGTATAATGGTTTCCTGGTTGTGTATCACTTTCTTGTTAATGAAAGTGGGACTTTCAGTGGTGTCTACTTAGGTATTTACTTTACATTCTGGTTTCTATACCAGGTACCAATCATTTAATGTGCTTATTCATAAAAGTTAAAATGTTGCTGCAAAAAACTAGTATGATGCAGTATAGGTGGCACAAACCTTTAGAGTTGATCACTCTATTCCTTCCAAGAAAGCTGTGTCCCTTTCTTAGATCTCCATATTTCAAAAAAGTTTTTCAAAGGGCTTAAAAATCTGTCTTCCAGTGATACAATTTGGATCAGGAACGTCCCTCACAGTCTCTTGTTGAAAGTATGATTCCCAAGGCCACAAGGTTGAGAGGTGAGACTTCTAGGCAATTATAGGATCACGAAGGTCTGACCGCATTGGTGGATTAATCCACTGATAGCTGGATGGACTACTGGGAGGTAGAAAATAGTTGGAGGATATAGGTCACTGGGGGTGTGTCCTGGAATGGTTTCTCTTCTTCTGCACTCTTTCTCTCTCTCTTTCTCTCCCTGGCTGCCAAGAGCTGAGGAGCTTCCCTCTGCTACACCTTTCTGCCATGATGATCGGGCTCACTTCCTGCCCAAAGGAATGGAGCTGGCCAATCACGGAATGGAACTTCCAAAACCACAAGCCAAAATAAATCTTTCCTCCTCTACTTTGTTCTTGCCAGGTGTTTTGGTTACAGCAACAAAAAGCTGACAAACACGGCTAGTTTATAAAACTCTTACACATTTATTCTTGCATCTGTGCTTCATAAGAGCCCAGTAATGTAGCTGAAACTGATTTCTATTTTAACAGGAAATTCTGAGATTTTTTTTTTTTTTTTGCGCGGGGAAGGGGAGGGGGGCGGGGGCGGAGTCCATACTGGGGATTGAACTCAGGGGCACTCAACCACTGAGCCACATCCCCAGCCCTATTTTGTATTTTATTTAGAGACAGTGTCTCACTGAGTTGCTTAGCACCTCATTCTTGCTGAGGCTGACTTTGAACTCATGATCCTCCTGCCTCAGCCTCCTGAGCCGTTGGGATTGTAGGCATGCACCACCACACCCGGCTCTGAGATGTATTTTTGTTCAAGGTTGTATGACTATGTACTGATATATGTGAAAGTTGAAAACAAATTTATCTAAAACAAAATAATTGTGTATCAATTGACTTATCAAATTAGGAAAAAGCATAAATATTTCTCCATATTGGTCTCATTGAAGGATCCCAGTGAATATTCTCTGTGGTTATTCTTTTAACATTTGAAGAATCATTTCTTCTTTACAATATATACTACTCTTGAATTTATTTGGTTTACTTACCACTTTCTTCTTCATATATTTGCCTAACAAGAAGAAATCACTAGTTAAAATCAGAAATGTTTGGAAGAGAAGATCTTTATAAGAGAAACGTAAAGTTTCAATTTTCTCTCTTTCCTCTCTCTCTCTCACACACGTGTGTGTGTGTGTATTGTCAAGTAGATATGCTGGTCACTTGTTATGTTTAAGACGGGATCAATTTGGGGTTCATCCAGCATAAAGTAGACTGGGCATTAAATATAGGAATCACAGCTGGAGAGAATTGAAATGCACTAAATAAATAGTGAGCAAAGTTGTTGAATTTTAGGGCTATTTCAAGAGGGCATGGGGAAAGAGAAGGAGGGCAAAGAGAGGTTAAGTTAGCTAGTCTGGGTCATGAACGGGAGCATTGCAGAGGGTAGACAATTCATACTGGCAGTCAGCAAACTACATGAGGAAGATTTCTCAGAATCATTTCCTTCCTTCCCCACTCATCTCTCTCTCTCTCTCTCTCTCTCTCTCTCTCTCTCCTTATTCTCTCTGTCACTGTGATTAATGCTTAGATACCTCCTTTCCTGCTCCTCTCCCAATCTTCAGTAAAGTCAGTTCTATACAAAAATGCTATTGGTGAGGACTTTGTAGAAATCAAGAGGAGAGGCCAAGTTTCCAGATTGATTCAATACAATGTTGGAAGATGGTGAAAATAATGAGTGTCATAGAGGCATTATTTGTTTTAAACATTTTTTAGACACTGATGGGCCTTTATTTTATTCATTTATTTATATGCAGTGCTGAGGATCAAACCCAGTGCCTCACACGTGCTAGGCAAGTGCTCTACCACTGAGCCACAACCCCAGCCCCATGCTGGCATTATGTATAAAGTGAATCACTCTTGAGAATGAGTCAACTGGAGACCTGAGTGACCATGAGGACCTAGGCTCCCAGATCATATGTAGAAATTTTAAAGAGAGTTTTGGAGTTACCACTGCCATGACCTGGGGTTTTACCAAATCTTACCTTGATTTAAGGGTAACCCTAGTTGGCTTCTGGATTACTTTCAAAAAATTCTCATTTTAGCTTATTTCCCCTATAATATTATGTGATTCACATTATATTGACATCAGTTCGAAGGTTAAAAGATGTTTATAACAAAATCATGTATTATGTATACAGACTGTGCCTTAACATTTTATTGTTAGACTACATAAGATTAATTTACATAGAATTATAGCCCATTATGTAGTAAATGATTATGAGAATGATTGATTGATTAAATGAAGCTGAGGGACTTTATAACAAGCATCTCATTCTAGCTTAAAAAAATTCATCATCCATATAGTAAATAGTTTTGGATTTCTTTTAAAGATAAAAAATATCAGTTAAATTATGTCCTTGAAAACTGATGCTAGTACATATTTTTTAAATGTTAATAATCACTATTCCTACTTAAAAGGGAAAAATAGAAATGTATGAAAGCAAAAGAGAAAAACAGAATGCTAATCAGAAGTATGGAATCCATCTGATGGTATTACATAAAACTATTGCAACGGAGCATTTTCTATGTGATAGGGAAAGGGTTAAAAATTTTAACATGTATCTCATTTGAGTCCCAAAACTCTACAGAGAAGAGCATAATCACTAACTGTGAAATGAGAAAGCAAAGATTGAGAGAGGTTAATAACTTGCCTAAGTTCACACAGGTAGAACGTGTTAGAGTTTAGACTTGAATTTAAGACTATCTCATTCTAAAACCTGTGTATACTCTCTGGCGAATCCTGGTAAGACCATGGTCCAAATGGTTTTAACAAATCCATATGTGTTGACATCTATCAAGAGATTATTGCAGGCTGCCAACTTCCAACCTTTAAAGTATAAATCTATTCAGGAAATAGAATCACCACCAACTTCCCCTTTGGGAAACTGTTTATCTTGTAAAGAAATGGATTTCCTCCTTTCATCTCTCATGTTCCATACTGCTTAAGTTATATACCACTCTTCCTAGGGCGTATTCCTTCACATTTGATCAGATTAGCTAATCTGCCTTCTTCACCTCCTCAACCCATTCTAGCCTTTCTCCCATGAGGTTTGGCTTCTTGTTCTCTAAACTTTTACCCATCAACCAATAGATATTGAGAGCTGACTACAGGAAAGGCACTGGAAGTGATGATAAAGAGATCTAATGTTTTTGAAGGGAATTCTGAAGTTTGAATGGAACTAGACAAAGAAGATAGGAAGGGAGAGGATGGGGTGGGAAATGTAGGGAATATTTCAACAGTGGTATCAAACTGAATGGATAAATGAATAAGTGAATAATCACATAAATGGATGGAAAAATTGACTTGACAAAGATAGGTTTGGAAAAGATGTTTATAACAAAATCATATATTATGTATACCAACTGGGTTCTTTCTTGGAGAATCTGCAAGAGCTTTGTCAATGGTTCGGGTCATCTTAAAGGACACAAAATGACAGACACTGACTCCTGGTTCTCCCACTTGACCAAGTTTAAGCAAGTCAAAAGACACCTGGGGCTTGGATGTTAGAATAAATGCATTGTTCAGTGTTGCTCCCTGGCAGGAAGGATCACAGACATAAGCGAATGAGACTAGTTTCCAATTTGATATAGAAAACCTGGGTTTTTAACTAAATCCTATCATCACATATGCTCAGATATTAAGAAAAATAGTGCCGATTAGGAAGAAGAAAGACGTTTACACAAAAGTGCTCTGACACCAAATGAGAGAATGTAGAGAGGAGAGATAAATAGCTTAGCAAGAAGCAAGCTCAGGGCTTTGGAACCCAAAAGCCAAACAAACTGTGTCTTGCTTCTGCAGTACCAGCATTTCCCATCTCTATCAGGAGGAGGAGATCATCCCGGAGGGCACTCTGCCAATCTCCTGGCTCAGATCAGTATTTTCTGTTTCTTTTTTCTTTCTTTGTTTCAAAAATGTCACTCTGCTGTTTTAGAATGAACATTACTTATAGTAAGACCTATGCAGATTTTTGAAGCATGGTTGTTTTCTATGTCACTGTCCTACCTCTGACAACTATTGCTAATTGGAATATTGATTAAATACCCTGTGGTTCAGTGGGAAGAGATTTTCTTGACCTTGGGTAAGTTACTAAGCGTCAATGTCCTCATCTGTTATATGAGAATGATGACACCTAACTCATAATGCTGGTGGGTTTTTTTTTTTGTTGTTGTTGTTTGTACCAGGGATCGAACTCAGGGGCACTCAACCACTGAGCCACATCCCCAGCCCTATTTTGTATTTTATTTAGAGGCAGGGTCTCACTGATTTGCTTAGCACTTGGCTGTTGCCGAGGCTGGCTTTGAATTCACGATCCTCCTGCCTCAGCCTCCCGAGCAGTTGGGATTACAGGCATGTGCCACTGTGGCCAGCTTGGTTCATGATGCTATTTTAAGGATTAAATCAAATAACCTTTGTGAAACAACTAATATTCTGGATTTACCCCTTATATGACATTCTATATTCTTATAAGATTGTGCCCAGGCAAAACCTGTGTCTTGAGTTATCAAATAGAATTGCCAGAGGTAGAGATAGCAAGTCACTGAACAGAAATTTTTAAAAAAATTTTTTAAAAATTTTCTTTTACATTTTTTTAAATTTAAGAATACTAACCTGAAATCTACCCTCAACAGATTTTTAAGTGTTAAACGTCAAATCTTAAGAGCTTATTCATCTTGCTTGACTGAAACTTCGTGCCCATTGATTAGTGACTCCCCAGAGCCCCCTCTTCCTGGCCCCACAATCATCATTCCAGTCTTTGAGTCTGTGAACTTCACTTTTCTACATATCTCATGTAAATTATACAATGTTTTTCTTTCTGTAACCGACATTGCATTTAGTGTAATGTCCTTAAGATTCATTCATGTTGTCACATACTGCAGCTTCCTTATTTTTCAAAACTGTATGGTATTCCATGAGTGTAGTTACCATATTTTCTTTATCCATTCATATGCCAATAGACAGCTTATTTCCCTAGCTTCACTATTATGAATAGTGTTGCTAATACCTCTCTGAGATCTTGACTTCACATCTTTTGGAGAAACACTGAGAGGTGGAATTGGAGGATCAAATAGTAGTTCTATTTTTTGCCTTTAGGGGGGAACTCTATACTGTTTTTCGTAGCAGCTACACTATTTTTTTTTTCTTTTTTGGTACTGGAAATTGAATGCAAGGGCACTTGACCACTGAGCCACATCCCAGCCCTATTTTTTTGTGTTTTTATGTAGAGACAGGGTCTCACTGAGTTGCTTATTGCTTCGCCATTGCTGAGGCTGGCTTTGAACTCGCGATTCTCCTGTCTCAGCCTCCCTAAGTGCTGGGATTACAGGCTTGTGCCACTGTGCCTGGCTCAGCTGCACCATTTTTGCATTCCTGCTACCCAACACCAACACTTGCTGTCTTTTTTTTTTTTTTTTTAGTATTGGGAATTTAGTCCAGGGGTGCTTTACCACTGAGCTACATCCTCGGCCCTTTTAAATTTTTTATTTTGAGACAAGGTCATGCAAAGTAACTTAGGCCCTTGTTAAGTTGCTGAGGCTGGCCTTGAATTTATGATCCTCTTGCCTCATCTTCTCAAGTCATCAGGATTACAGGCATGTGCCACCACACCTGGCTTGTTTTTGATAATAGTCATCATGGCAGATGTGAAATAACATCTCATTGTGGCTTTGATCGATCTCTTTGACTACCCACTGATGTTGAGTATTTTTCATTTACCTGTTGTTCATATGCAGATCTTCTTTGGATAATTGTTTATTCAAGTCCTTAGAGCATTTTAAAAATTTGGCTACTAGTAGTTTTACCCTGAAGATAAAAGTTTCTTCTGTGAAGATTAGTTCCTTATCAGACATATGGTTTATAAATCTTTCCTCCATTCTTCAGATTGCCTTTTCTCTCTGCTGATTGTTTCCTTTGTTGTGCAAGACTTTTTAGTTTGAGGTACTCCATGTTTTTTATTGCCTCTGATTTCAATGCCTTAGCCCTCCCCTCAGACGAGACAGAGATTCTGGGGCCTTTTCCAAGTCTTTCCTTCTCCAGGGAGAAGCAGCAGCTGAGGTTCCTGTCAACTTGCTCTGACCTGAGCTATGATTCTGGGGAGCTAAGGCTTCCGTCAACCCAAGCTGCTGCCTTGATTCTCCTCCAGGTGGTTAGAATGTGTTGGACATGTTAGAGCTCCAGAACTGATGAGGAAAAGCCTGGTTTTGCACAGCCCTAGAAAACTGGATCCTACCATCCTCAGCTTTTATGTCGGCTTGCTTTGTGCCAAGTAAAGGGAAGGATCAGTGGCAAAACTGTTCCAGACCCATCTGAGCTCAAAGACTGTAAAAGATGGAAGCCAGTCCTTCAGGAGCCTCCCTGGGAAAGCAGAGGTGCTGGATGCACCCAGCGACTTCTCCCAGTGAAGCCATGGGCTAGGGCATCTTCCTGATCATATGGCAGCACCCTGATAGCAGCATCTGTAGTGAGAGGGTAACCCAAATCCCCTTACTGGCTTCGATCAGTTTGATTTCAGTTCTCCTAGTGTGCAAGAGCCTTTCAATTAGTTTCTGACTTACAACAAAGAAAATTTGTCCATGAATCCGTGTGTCTTTGGGGAGTGGAAGTGTCCTGGGCTTTCTACTCCAGCACCTTGCTCACATCGGTCCCCCAGAAAATTTTCATTGTGAATAGGTAGTGTTTCCTCTTAGATGTGTAACTGTAAGGACCTGAAGCCCCCTTTGTAGCAGATCAAAGCCCGAAGGAGGGCACAAGTCATGAAACCTCTGAGCAAAGTTCAAAGTCAAGAGCATTTCTTTCAGGAGAACTTATCTAATGGATTGAGAGGATCTTTACTGAGACAAGGGAGACAAGGGAGTCCATAACCATGACCCAGTTTTAGTGCTGAGTTTGAGAGCTTGGGATTGGCATATGGTTGGTCAGCTGTCACGCTGAAGTTAGAGTTTGGCTCAGAGCTTAGGACAGATGATCCTTTCTCATAGCAGGAGACATGAGCATGACAGCCAGAATGTGTCTGTCCTTCCCATGGTCTGCTGAAAAGTTTTAGGGTGGAACACGTTAAAAATAAGCAAAATGATTTTCTAATAGTATGGCATGTAGATCCCAAATACATTGCCTGGATATTAGAGAAAGGTAACTTTCCTAAAAAATTAAGTGGATCTGATCAAGACTCTGATCTATATTAGGAATATACAGCTAATATATCTGTACATAATATGTAGATATATATGTAATACATAGAGATATAGATATCTGTATCTATATATTGTATATATATATATTATGTATGTAGATAGATATCTGTATTTATATAGATATATTATGTATATGTATATCTATGTATATGTATATAGAGAGGTATATATTATGTATATCTATGTATCTGTATTTTATATCTAAACATAATATATAGATATCTGTTTCTATATTAATATATCTGTATTGGAAATACATATTAGGAATGTATACATTAGGACACATAGAAATTAATGTAACTTTAAAATAATGTGAATATGAATCAGTTATAAATAAATATAAATATAGAGGGAGAGGAATATGTTACATGACAACACAGGGTTATGATCAGTAAAACACAGATAGTGAGGAGCTTATAAGATTAACAAACTGGTTCCACAATAAATACATGAAATAAGACTCAGAGAGTGAAAAAGAGATTAGAAGGGACTGGAGGGACACAGTCAAACATTGTAATACACGACCAGTTTAGGTCCTGATTGAAACACACAAACATAAATTAGAGTGGGTGGAGATGGAGAGGGAGAAAGAGAGCTGAATGGTGGTCAGATACTTAATAAAATTAAGAAATTAGGATTACTTTTTCTTCAGTTCACATTAGTATTGTGCTTTTTAAAAGGAGTCCTTATCATTCCATCCATAAATGTTTAGAACTTAATTATGAAATATATATGAGTGGAATGAGATAGAGTTCAAGTAAGAGGGCACATGCTTTATTTGAACAGAGGCTGGGTGGCAGGTAACTTGTGTGACCCAAGCAAAGCACCAGAGACAAGTGTAGTACCTTCTTCCAGGAGGACCAAGGGAGATGCTCATTGATTTTCTTTCCTCAGTACTTTGTTCTTTAGCAGTCAGAGTGTTTATTCCCAATGCATAGTCTTCTGTATTTCAGATATTGGAATTTATTTCACTTGTACCTAAATACCTTCTAAAAATGAGATGATCTAGAATTGGTTAGGGTTAGAGAAACAAGCATTGTTATGCAGGAGGCAGAATATGTTAAATGCTAATGGCATGCTTATCCACATGAGTGTTTATTTGTACTATACAAGCTTAGCTGTGGCTCCTTGATAAACAATTTCTCTAATAGCACGAGCAGGGCTGGTGGAATGCAGCTGAAATAACTGGATGTGACAAAAGCCCTGTCAAGGACTTTCGTTGCTGTCCTATGTGGTTCAAGGGTTCTCATCTTCTGAACAGACTGCCCTGGTAGGAGCTGTATCAGGCTCCCCATTTTACCTCTGAAACACAGAGGAAATGTTAAGCTTTCACTCTCTTTCCAGATACTGTTCTCTGTATTAGCTTTAGGTTGGCAGAATGAACTATTGGAAGTAATTAAGTTATAAAGGGAAAAAGTTTATTTTGGTTCACAGCTTTGGAGGTTTCAATGGGTGAGCCTGGGCCCCATTGCTGTGGGCCTGTGGTGGGGTAGTATCTGTGTGGGTGTGAGGCCGAGGTATCCAGTTCACCTCATAGCCAGGTACGGTGGTGGGGCAGTGCAGAAAGAGGAAGGGGTTGGGTCCCACTATTCAAGACTTCCCATCAGGCCTCACCTCTTAAAGTTTAATTGCCTCCTAATAGTGTGGAGCTGAGAACTAAGCCTTTTACACAGGGTCTTTGTGGAATATTTCAGTTCCAAATTCTAACATTCTCTAATACAGACTTTGGCTATATACCCTAATGGGGGGAGCAGTCTGGCTCAGACTCATTCATCCATTTACTCATGGAATACATTTGTTTATCCATCCATCAATTCATATTTATTACATATCCATATCATTTGGTATGACAATTGATTTCACATGTTATTTGTCACAAGTTTTAATGAACAACATCATCATATTGGGGAACATCTACTTCATATGTCAGTGGAAAAAGGTCAGAAAGAGTCCATCTTAAATATTAACTTTTATGACTTCAAAACACTGATTTTTCTGTGTTTAAGTTTCTATATCTAAAAGTCTTTGACAAAATGCCTTTTTCCAAAAAAATAAAAACAAGAACTTCCCTCAGGAAAGGATCATTAATGACTTTCTATCATGTTCCAAAGACTATTTAAGGGGTTGGGATATCACTGTAATAATGTTAATGGGAAAAAATGTAATATTCTCTTAGCATAATCATAAATTTGTCACATTGTTGTATAAAAATACTGGCTGCAAATACATAAAAATTGATGAATTTATCTAATATTCCAACTTTCTGTAGTTAAAGTATCTTTACTTGTGATGAGGAAAGCAAATAATGCTAGGAATGGAATCCTGAAGATATTATAATAATAAGAATACAAGAATGAAAGCTTAAAGAGCCAATACACCACCTAATTTTCTGATAAGTGCTGTTTTATTTAGCAAATTGCTGAAGATTACAGAAGGATAATCCAGGGGGAGATAAAATAGGTAATATTGTTCTGTTGTAGTCTTTCTAACTATATTAAATCCCACAACTACCCATGGAACATTTTTTTTTATGCCTAAGACATGAGGCTAGGACCAATAAATGCAATTCAAATGAGAGAAGGTAAATCGAAGGAATGAATCTGACTTTCAGGTAGGTTATTTGATCTGAATTAAAGAGAGATTTATTGGAAGTATACTTTAATAAGAAAACTCAAATGTGGAATATTAGCCCCTGAAGGAGATTTGGAGAGGGTCTAATCTAGCACCCAAAATTAGCATAAAGTAAATTAAAGACAGTATATTACCGCTGCTTGCCTAGACACATACAGATAGATGATATCAGAGTTAGGACCAAAACAAGGTTTAAAAGGCAAGGTTGGATTCAATGGCATTTTTACAGAAATCAACAGACACTTAAGAATATAGGGTATAATCAAACCTTGTTTATTTTTTTCTGAAAATGATTTCAAAAGTCCTTAGAGGGTTTAGGGCTGGTAGTGGGGCTCCCTGATGCCACCAGTCTCCTTCCCCTTCAGTTCCATGTTGGTAATTTACAGAAGGAGGAGCAACCTCTGCCTTCATCTACTGGGCCAAGGTGGAGTCAGTATGGCCCCCTCACCACAAGAGAGACCACCAGGGTAAACTTTCAACCTTCCATCAACTAGTTGAGAATGGAATCTAAAAGGGCTGTGGGATAGATGTTGAATGAGCTGCCTCAAGTACCAGCTTTCTTGGTTCTGCATCCAGGAAACCATTTAAATATGGAATAATTCTATGAGCTACACACTATTGTTATCCCTCGTTTACAGATGAGGAAATTGAAACACAGGAAGTTAAATGACTTGCTCTAGTTACACAGCTAAATGACAGATACAAATCCAGGGATTTTGATGCCCAAACTTGCTCTTCTAACCTCTGTACTCTTTATGAGTGAGTGAATTTCACTTTCTATTGCCTTCCCTGCTACCATCTTGGTCCAAGTCACTATTATGTCTTGCTTGTGCATTGCAGTAACCTCCTAATAAGTCTCTCTCATCCAACACTATCCCCTTCATTCTATTCTCAAGTAAGTAGCCAGAGGAATGCTGATAAAGTATAAATCAGATCATATTCCTGAGCTTGAAAACCCCGTAATCATTTGCTGTTTCTCAGAAGAAAAGTCAAAGTCTTTACAGTGGCATGTAAGGACCTTCTCAATCACCTGTCCTCCACACTGACCAGCTCCAATTCCTCTCTTCCTTCTTCACTGTGTCCTGGTCACAGTGGTTTCCTGGCTGTCCCTTAAACAGACCAAGGCATGCTCCTCACTCAGGGACTTGGAGCTTTCTACTCTCTGTTCTTGGAATGCTCCTCCATCTGCTACATGTCTTTGTTCAATATAATTTTTATACCTAAGTAGAATAAATAAATAAATTAAAAAAAGATCCTCCTTGACTCTTCTATTTGGGTTGAAATTCATCTCCTCCTCCTGGCTCTCTCTGTGACTCTGCATAGCTTTATTTTTCTCCAGAGCAGTTATCAGGTGGGTTTGCTGTGTTTCCTTTGACTAGAATATCATGTTTGATAGCAACAATTTTTGTCTCTTTTGCTCACCATTGTATTCCCAGTTCCCCAGCAAGAGAGTACTGGGAGAGAGGCAAAGACTATTTGGCTGCTGGCTCCCATCCTGTGGGAGTGGCTTTGAGGTTTCTGTGCTCCTTAGTGTTACTGCTTTTCTTAGGGTAGATGTTTATTACCAGCTGTCCTATGACTTCTGGTAACTCTACCTTGTTCTTTTGCTATGGATCAATCATCTCCCTCCAAAATTTGTATGTTGAGGACTTAACCTCCAATGTGATGGGGCCTTTGGGAGGTAATTAGGTTTAGATGAGGTCATGAGGGTGGTGCTTTCAGGACAGAGTGCTCTTATAGAAAGAAATACCACAGAGTTTGCACATGCGCTCTCTCTCTGCCATGTGAAGACACAGTAAGCAGGCAGCCATCTGCACACCATGAAGAACCCTCACCAGAACCCAACCATGATGACACCATGATTTCAGACTTTCAGCCTTCAGAATTGTGAGATGGCCCTATTTTGTTATGGCAACATGAGCTGACTAAGACAAGTTTTGGTACTATACAGTGGGGGGTGCTGCTGTAACAAATACCTAAATATGTGGAAGCAGCTTCTAACTGGGTAATGGGTAGAGGCTGGAACAATTTTGAGGTACATGTTAGAAATATGGACATTAAGGGTGATTCTGGTGAAGTCTAAGACAGAAATGAAGAAAGTGGTAATCTTTGTTTAAACAAAGTGTCAAAGAACACCAGTGTTGTGGTTTGGACATGAGCTGTCCCCCAGAAGCTCATGTGTGAGACAATGCATGAAGGTTTAGAAGAGAAATGATTGGGTTATGAGAGTCTTAACGCAATCAGCAAATGAATCCCCTGATGAGATTTACTGAGTGATAACTGAAGGTGGGTAGGATGTGGCTGGAGAAAATATAGGTCATTGGGGGCGTGCCTTTGGGGTATATGTTTTGTACCTGGTGAATGAAGTCTCTCTCTTTCTGCTTTCTGATCATCATTTGAGCTACTTCACTCCATCACACTCTTCTGCCATGATGTTCTGCCTCACCTTGAGCCATGAGGAATGGAGCTGGCTGTCTATGGACTGAAACCTCTGAAACCATGAGCCCTCAAAGAAGCTTTTCCTCCCAAAATTGTTCTTGGCAGGTCTTTTAGTCACAGCAGCAAACAAGCTGACTAACACAACGAGTGAACTGTGTTCTAGTGTTTTATGGAAGGTTGAAATTGTGAGTGATGAGATTAGAAATTTAGCTGAGGAGATTTCAAAGCTAACTGCTGAAAGAGAAGCTTGGTTCCTCCTAACAGCTTATAGTAAAATGTAAAAAGAGTGAATTGGAATTGGTAAGCAAAAGGTACTGGGATGTGAAGATTTGAAGGTTTCTTAGCCAATCCTTATTGCAAATACAAGAAAGCTTGTTCTAAGAGAAAACTGAAGGCATGGATAAATAACCATTGGATAAATAATCATTGGATAAAATAACCATTGGATAAGTTCCACCATGGGTGTAACTTGTGGACTTTATTAGCCAGGAATAAAGTTAGAATTGCATCTGCAAAGACACTGTCAACTTGAATAAAAGGTGACAGAAGAAGCAGGATAGAATAAAGGTGCACTGTCAATCCAAGCTGTCAAATACACTTTTGTGAGGATGTAGGGTGACTATAGATCTGATGTTTTGGGTCCAGCATTACCACACTGCTCTTTGTAGTTTCTCTTTACCCTGTCCATCATTTTTAAATAATTCCCTTCTTTTATTATGCCATCTGTTTCCTGCAAAAACCTGACTGAGATACAGTTCCATAAATATTTTTGAAAGCATAAAATAATTAATGTTAGAAAAGCAGATTTTTTAAGGACAAAAGTGATCTTTCACAGATTTATAATGAATTTTACATGTATCTTCATGTTCAGTGAATGAAATTAATTTCAACTCAAAAAAGGAGTTATTGAATGCTCACATTTCATAGGATTTGGAATGTTTCAGGTTACTTTCATGGATTTAAATATAAAACTCTAAACTACTGGGCATGTAAAATTTAGCTTTCTCATTTTTTATTCTGTATTTATTTTATATTCATAAAATTAAATTTCTTTATAAGCCTGTACAGAGTTCTATGGTTTCTTTATATAGTTTTTGTTTGGAAGATCTATCCAGGGGTGAGAGAGGTGTGTTAAAGTCACCAAGTATTATTATGTTGTGGTCTATTTGATTCTTGTAGTTGAGAAGGATGTGTTTGATATACATAGAAGCCCCAGTGTATGGGGCATAGATATTTATGATTGTTATGTCTTGTATGATTCCCTTAAGAATTATGAAATGTCCTTCTTTATCCCTTTTCACCAGCTTTGGTTTGAAGTCCACTTTATCTGATGTGAGGATGGAAACTCCTGCTTGTTTACAGAGCTGAGACTACAATAATTAAAGTAAAACAGAGCAAGAAAATGTCACTTTTTGAAAATTTTTTGACAATTATTAATTGAAGGGTTCTTGTTATCAGATAAAAAGATTAATAATTTGATTTAATTTAAATTAAATTTTTTTTTTCCTAGCCTGACACCTATGGAATAATTTTATTTTAGTCTAGATGGGGAAAAGAAAAGAACTAAAAATTAGCACTAAAAAAGCTCTCTACTCATGAGATTCTAGGAGACTGGGATGTGCTTGTTTATAAATGCTAATGACTGGCTTATGGAAATGGTTTGAAAATGTGGAATATAGATGTAGCCTCATTTTCTTCTGTGTGAATCTTTATTTGGATAGTGATACCTTAGTAAATTGCTAAAAGTTGTTGTTCAGTTGCTGTCCCTATGTCTGTGCCTTCTAAAACTTTTACTTTACACAATTTAGAGGTGGGTGGTTCTTTTCTGACTTGGTGTGCTGTGAAATGGTTGGTGAGGTAGACAAAACTTATTGATGGGATCAGGGCATTGGAAAGTTGCAAATCCATCAATTTGACTAGGGTGTAATTGCCCAGAGTTCCACCATAGAATCAATGGGCTGTCATTATATCTTTTTGTTTTTTTAAAACTCGATATAATTTGGCCTAATATTCTTTTTTTAATTATTCTTACTGAAAATGTTATTGGTGCATTAATGCTATACATAATATCTTGATTCATTTCTCCTCATCTTTATCTAGCCCCTTAGAATTTTTTGTTTTCTTACATCTCATCTGCCTTTCAAATACATAACAAAAATGTTCTTATTACTTCATTCACACATTGGTTTTAAAGTCTAATGTTTTGTTTCTACCTATACTTTCAATTTCAAGAGGAGTTAGAAGTTCACTTTTCCAAAGAAGGAAGTTCTCCAAGTACTACATTTACTTACATTTACTTATATTTACACATTCTATTAATCAGAACATAGAATGTATCAGCTGGCTATTGTTGAACAAATGACCACAAGCTCTCACTGGCCTGGAATAATAAGCTACATTTGTGTCATGTGTCTGCCGACCAGCTGGGAGTCAGTTCATCTGGACTGGAATGGGCTGGTAGCTTTATTCATCTTGGCGGGACACTGGTGGGTGTGTAGGTTGGCTGGGGTCAGGTGATCTATGCTGGCTGCTTGGAGCAGCTTGACTGGGTGATTCTGTTCCACATGTTGTTCATTAGCTTTTGAGACCAGTGGGCAAGCTCAAGGTCTGAGCTTCTCACTGAGATGGCAGAAAAACTCCAGTGCAAACAACACACATAAGATCCTTTAGGGGTTAGGATGGAACTTGCACTGTTTCATTCCCACCTCATTTGTCTGTTGGCCAAAGTAAGTCACATTTTTAATGTGAATAACTGGGAAATCACATGTCAGAAGGTGTGGATGCAGAAAGTAAGTGTAAAGAATTGGTGCTAATGAGGCAATTTACCACGACGACTATCTGATCCAAGAACATTTAATGTAATTAATTTTCTCAGTTTTCTATTTAAATCCAATGATGATATTTCCTTGCAAAGTATTTATCAGGGATGGTGTTCTGTACACAATGTTTACTTAGAGCTTAATTTTCCCACTCTGTATCAGAATTCTATATCCATTATCATGAGCAACTTATGGAAAAGTCCCTTTAATTCTAGGATATTTTATTCCTTTGTAAAGAATGCTCATCAAAATGCTTGCTGTTTTTGATCTCACTTTGGTAAGTGCAATTAAGACCTTATAATTTCAGAAATATAAAAGCACAGTAATTACAGACACACTGAAGACAATATGCAAATATTACAGTCCACGGGCAACACACCTAGTTCTTCACTCAGCTTCACTAATAACATCATTAAAGCAAAAACAACGAAATTTTTTTTAAAGTAACAGAACAAAATTTAAGATTAGACTCATATAAGGCATTTTGCTAGCTTCCAGTTATGTAAACTCTGATAATGACTCTAGAGAGAGACAGAGAGAGAGAGAGAGAGAGAGAGGGAGAGAGACCAGAGAGACAGAGAGACAGAGAGACAGAGAGATGGAGAGAGAGGGAGAGGGAATACCTATGACAATGTAAATAGTTTGGTGAGTTGAACAAAAAGTGAAAGGCAACTGAAAAGTTTAGCATGATCCAATTTATGATAGATCTTGATTTTACAGCACAGCCAATGTTGTGCACACACTAAATGAAGATGCTTATTGGGCTCTCTGCAGATTGGAATGGGGGATCATCTGGTCTATTTGTATGGATGATAAGAGCCCTCTTGGGAAAGAATCTTACTGCAAGTGAAGAGTGAGTCAAAAATTGTGTGTTGGTATGACACAAATCTAAACATTGGCAGGGTGAAGGCAATTTAAACACCATGTACGGATCACTCTCAGGTACTGCCTACATGGGTCGATTTGAGTTTTATAGAGGGGGGCCATCAAGGAAGCTGAAAAATTAAGTTTCTTCAAAATTCTAAGTTATATTGAAGGCACAGGTTTTTGTTTTTTGTTTTGTTTTGTTTTTTGATACCGGGGATTGAACCCAGGGGCACTTGAACACCAAGCCACATTCCCAGCCCTATTTGGTATTTTATTTAGAGATAGGGTCTCACTGAGTTTCTTAGTGGCCTCACTAAATTTCTGAGGCTGGCTTTGAACTTGTGATCCTCCTGCTTTAGGCTCCTGAGCCACTGGGATTATAGGTGGGCACCACTGTGCCTGGCCAAAGGCACATTATTTACTTTTTTGAAACCAGTAGGGAGAAACATTCATGCTTTTTTCCTCAAGTTCATGTCTTGGGACATAATGGTTTTGAGAGCTGAGTGAATTTTGTTTCTTATGTCCTCCAGGAAATACCTCTGGTTTCTCGTACTCCTGCTAAGAGTGTGTGTTTATGTGTGTATGTGGTAATAGTAGTAATACTAGCTATCTCTACTGGGTGGAACTTGCCCTCCTAAACTTGTCT
The DNA here is from genome assembly GCA_028644305.1 of Xerus rutilus. NCBI lineage: Eukaryota > Metazoa > Chordata > Mammalia > Rodentia > Sciuridae > Xerus > Xerus rutilus. The sequence continues at coordinate 34,883,615 of CM053413.1, forward strand.
ACCAACAGGCAGGGTGTTCACAGGGACATGCCTTCTCCATTCTTATACTTCCTGGCCATTTTTAAAAAACATTTTTTTTATGAATCACATTTTAAAAAATTTGTTCTAATTAGTTATATATGACAGTAGAATGCATTTTGATACTTCATATATAAATGGAGTATAACTTCTTATTCATGTGGTTGTACATGATGGAGAGTTATGCTGGTCATATAATCATATATGCACATAGGGTAATAAAGTCTGATTTATTCTACTGTCCTTTTTACCCCCATTCCCCCCTCCCTTCACTCCCATCTGTCTAATCCAAAGTACCTCTATTCCTCCCTAGCCACATACCTCCATTGTCAATTAGCATCTGCATAGCAGAGAAAACATTCAGCTTTTGGTTCTTTGGGACTGGTTTATTTCACTTAGCATAATATTCTCCAGCTCCATCCATTTACTAGCAAATGCCATAGTTTCATTCTTTTTTAAGGTCGAGTAATATTCCATTGTGTATATTTACCCCATTTTCTTTATCCATTCATCTATTAAAGGGTACCTAGGTTGGTTTCACAGTTTAGCTATTGTGAATTGAGCTGCTATAAACATTGATGTGGCTGCCTCAGTGTAGTATGTTGATTTTAAGTCCTTTGGGTATAAACTGAGGAGTGGGATAATTGAGTCAAATGGTGGTTCCATTCCAAATTTTCTGAGGGAACTCCATGGTGCTTTCCATAGTGTGTGGGGAACTAACTTCAAGCTATGCCTTTAAGATGGCTACTAGCCGCTGCGAAAGTATGTGGGCATGGAGGGCACAGAAGGAGGAATAATATGATTGGCTTACTGTTGGTTCCGCCAATGTGACAAAGTTCAAGGGGCTTGTATGCTTTGCCACATGGACAACTGTTGGCTACGTGTATTGTTTCTGATTGGTTGAATGGCCCTATAAGTAGAGTGTTTGTTTCCGCATTAAACGAGTTCCCGCTCTGACTGGTCTCCCTGGCGTGTCTGATTGTCCTGTGGCCGAGGGCTGGGAATGGGCAGCCAGTCGGCTCCTACTCTTCCTGACTCCAACCACCAGGTAAGGGTACCTCCTCAACCTGCTGGTTCAGGCCGAGTTGAGATCCCCACAATAGTGGTAGCACCAATTTGCAGTCCTGCCAGCAATGAATGAGCATACTTTTCCCCCACATCCTCACTTCCTGGCCACTTTAGACCTCCATGTATTTAGCTTGGGAAAGACCTACAGCCTACCTTCAGAAGAAAGTTTTGTGGGTTAGACCAGAAACAAAAGGTGGATCTAGATTAGGATTAGCAGGGATAATTCCTTTTTTTGTTTCCCTGTTATGATTACTTTGTTTTACTGTGTCTTAGCAAGGAATGTAAAGAATACACATGAGATTCAGGATACCTGGTAGTCCCATATAGAGGAAGCTCCTTAATGCCTCCTTGATCTTCATGGACCTCCAGAACCTCACCATTGGACATTTGTCTCAGCAGCCATGTAGAGTGAAGAATACTTCAGATCAGAGCAGCACAAAGTAGGAGGAAGATGGCCAAATCAAACTACCTACAGTGAATGTCTCCATGTGCTGAACTTGTACACTTCCAAATTTATTTCTTGCTACATCTTTAGGGGAGGCCTCATGCTGCAGTCCTGGTGATGACAGGCTTCACCTCATCATCATCCAAGCTGTCTCTCTACTGCATGAAACTGGGGTGTAAAGCAGATCTACTTATGTGACACTGGAGTCAGATTTTTAGATTGTGTTATGCCTATGTGTGTGTCTGCCTGAGACCTGAGTTTAGAATGCAAGGCAGGAGGTTTGGTTTTGGCCTCCTAATTATGCTCTCTAATATAATTATCAAAAGGCCCAGCATTTTGGAGATTTCTGTGTGTGCTGCAGCTTTCTGAACTACTAATATGGTATATTTTTGTAGTCAGTAACATAGGTGAGGCAGTTTTATTCACTGCCTCAGAAAACATAGAATGCCACTACTCTGGGGAGGGCACTGGGCAATCAGCAGGGGAGGGTACCAGCCATATTGGAGATTTGGCAGCTTCAACAAAGCACAACATGAGCACAGCATGACTTCAGCAGACATTGACAAAAGATGTCAGCAGAGTCAGCATCAGTAAAATTGTACATTTACCTGGCCTCACAGAAATGGGAGCTTGCAGACACTGCCTCTCAGAGCTTCAGTTGAGGCCAGAGCACAAGAGAAGGAAGTGGTCATTGAGGGTGTCTAACTCATATATATATATCCATGGGAAATCAGAGGGGCTTGCAGGAATACTTGAGAGAAGCTCTTCCGGGGATCTGGAAGGTGTGGGATGAATTAGATAATAGATGTGGGAAGAATTAGAAAATGGCTGTTTCTATAAATGTGACTCCCTGTCACTCCCAACTGGTTGGACCTGGGGAAACACAGGTGCTAAGAAATCCGAATAGATATTTTGCATACTTTTTTTTTTCTTAATTCTAGTCATATCTAATTGGACAGCCAACTTGGGAATTTAAAATAAACTCTTTGATTTGTTTGATAATCATAAATATTCAATTTTGTATTGTTGACTGTGAATGGGAGGCTTAATATCTAACTTTAGTGTTTTGATAGTTTTTGCACTACTGATTCCTGAATCCACTGATTAAAATTATACTGGTTTTTTTGTGTCCCCATCCTATGTACATGTGACAGAAGAGGATGATGGTTGATAAGTATGTATGTAGAGTAAAGGGATAAGGGACAGATGGAGGAAGTTTTAGCAATAACAGAGGAATTTCAAGTTTTGCCACATTAGATTATAAATTCCCAAATATTTTTTTTAGTTGTCAATGGACTTTTGTTTATATGCGGTACTGAGAATCAAACCTAGTGCCTCACACATGCTAGGCAAGCGCTCCACCAATGAGCCACAACCCCAGCCCAGACTATTTTTTAAAACAGTATATTTCCAGTTCCTAGCACAGTGCATGGCACATGGCAGAAACTCAGTTTTTTGTTTTTGGGTTTTTCTTTTTTTTTTTTTTTTTGGTGAAATAAATGTTTACCATATCTGTTTTATTGCATATGCAGCATCTAAGAGAAACAGTCTATACAAAGTCGTGCTTGGAAGGGATTGAAAGAGGAGGTAGAATGAAGAAAAGGCAGAGAAAGGTTGAAGATGAAGGGATTTGAAGAGGAAGAGTAACACGAATCTGTCACTTCAAATCCCAAACCTACCATTAATCAATATAGCTACTTTTTTCAGGTTCTTCTCTTTGTACATCACTGTCTCTTCAAACAGAAAAGAATTGTGAATGTGTTTTATGGGAATATTTATTCAAAAAAGTAATTTAGAACATAGAACAGACTCTTGGCTGCCTCTGAACAATTTGTTTTAAAAAAAATCAGTTCTAAACATTATTGTCTGTGATAAAAGGAAGACATTGAGAAGATCTGCCTTATTAAGATCCTGACCTCTGTGCCAACTCGCATCTATCTCCTTTGATGCAGTCAGCTGGATTATGGGATGGGGAGGGGGAAGAGATGCTGAAATGATACCCACCCTTCGTCTTTCCCATGTAGTCACCTCAAAACAGCAGAGAACTGCCTGCAAGTGCCACTGAAGTCATTGTAAGGATTTTAAATATCAAAAAGAACATCTTTTTTTCTTTTTCTTTGAATGGAGAGCTTTACTAGGCCTGCAAAGGAACAGAGCTATAGATAACCTGATATACCTTTCTAAGCTAGAAGCTTAGGAGTGCTTTTACTTCCTTTAAAAAAATAAACTTTTGTCATAATATAAAATACTACAATCAATTGTGAGATTTCACTATTATAATTTTATTCAGTTCCTTGAAATTATAGTACAAACATGAAGCATAAAATTGATAATAACAAGAAAGAATCTCCTTGTCTTTCATACCCAACCATCTTGGAATGACAGTACATTTCTGAGAAATGCTAGAGTATGTTTTGTTACCTTAATATGCTCAAAAGACTTCTTCTCACATCTTGTTTTCTGTGATGTGTTTATTTCTCAGAAATTCTTTCCAGAGGATTATTTTTTTCTTTGAGAATATATTTTGAAACCATCACAATAAAGACATGCTTAATCTTCTGCTGAAATTATATCATTGATGTTTTCTTGTCTTCCATTTTCTCTAATCTCTTTTCTTTTCCTGGGCCTGTTAGATAAATTTGTCCTTTAATTTCTTCTCTTCTCCCTTATTTCCTATTTCCATTTCTTTTTCTTTTTACATATATACATTCCAGCTCCTCTCTTGACTTTTAAAAAATTTCTGCTATCATTTTTAATCCCCAATGTTTCTTTCTTATTACCTGGATATTCTTTTTTTGATAGCATTCTGTTCTTATTTCATTTATGTAGTGCTTGTTCATTCTTAGTTTTTTTTGTATTCTCATTGAATTTTGAGAGTTCTTTATATATGCTGATTATAAGATCTTTATCAGATGTTATTTGCAAATTCTTTCTCCCAGTACATGGCTTATCTTTTCATTCTCTTACCATTATCTTTGATTAAGCAAAAGATTTTCATTTTGATGAAGTCCAATTTATCAGTATTCCCTCCCTCTCTTCCTTTCTTTTCTGTCAGGGTCTTGCTATGTTGCTCAGGCTGGCCTTGAATTCACCATCTTCCAGCCTTAGCCTACTAATTGGATAGGATTACGTGCATGTGCCACCATGGTGGCCAATTTATTGGTATTTTCATTTACAAATTGTGCTTTTGGTGTCTTTTCTATGAATGTTGCATTAATCTAAAGTCACAAAGATTTCATCCTACTCTAGGAGTTTTAGAACTTTAAGCTTTATAGCTAGGTCTTTGATCCATTTTGCATTAATTACATGTAGTACAAAGTATGGGTTATGATTCCAGTTTTACATGTGGATATTGAATTACTTTAGCACAAGATGTTAAAAAATGATTCTTTCTCCATAAAATTGCATCATATCTTTGTCAAAAATCAATTTTCCATGTTTTGAGGGTTTTAAGCCAGCTTGTCATCTCTGTGACCAAAAGACCAGACAAGGACAATCTAGAAGAGGAAAAGTCTATTTGGAGGCTCGTGGTTTCAGAGGGTCTCAGTTTATAGATGGATGACTCCATTGCTATGGGCACAAGGGAAGGAAGAGCATCATGGAAGAAGGGTGTGGAGGAGGAAGTAGCTTAGGAAAACTATTCAGTTCATGGCAGCAAGGAAGCAGAGAGGGCTCTGCTAACCAGGGACAAAATATAAACCCTCACAACATGCCCCCAGTGATTACCTCCTTCAGTCACACACTACCTGCCTACAGTTACTACCTAGTTAATGCCATGAGTAGATTAATCCACTGGTAAAGTGACATCTCTCATGCTCATTTCATCTTTGAAAATTCTTTCATTGTCTTCCACATGAACTTTTGGGGGACATGTTGTATCTAGATTATAACAAGGGCCATTCAAGACTCCCTGCTCTATTTCATTGCTCTATGCATTCTTTGCCAATGCTATAGCTTTATAGTGATTCAACAGGCAGTGTGAATCTTCTGTTCAAAAATTGTGACTATTTTCATTTCTTTATCTTTCCATACACATTTTAGAATCAGCTTGTCAATATACAAAAAGTCCTGCTAAGGTTTTGATTGGACTTGCAATGAATCTATAGGCCAATTGGGTTTATATAGTTCATTTATTTGTCTTCTATGATTTCCTTTAATAGTGTTTTATAGTTTTCAGCATCTAGTTCTTGCATATTTTTGCTAGATTTCTGTCTGAGTATTTCATATTTTTTGATGCTATTATAAGTGGTTGTGGCAATTATTATTTTTCCCCCTTATCCTAGGTGATATTTTTTAGCTCTTAATTCTCAGGGGCTAGGATATCGTCAAGCATAGACTAAACACTAGTAAATAATTGTTGACCATTAGCCCTCTGGAAATTTTGAGTTCTTTCTCTGATTGTATTTAGTAGGCTATCTTGAGTAGGACAGACAAAACTTCCCAAGTCCCATTTTACCCCTTTGAAAACAATATAATGAGTCTTGATGCTATCTAAGTTTACTTGATATCATTTGACTTACCTAGTTTGGTGAGTCTAAGACTGACCAACCTGAAATGAATTGCCAAAGCATATCTATATCCTCTCTTATTTCAGATGACTGGTCTGAATTAGGTGGAAAGATTAGCAGGAATTTGGAAGGATTAGTAGGGTTGGGAGGAAATTTACCAAAAATGTTCTCAATTCACTCCATAGTCCAGCTAAATTAAATATTCTTGGTATTAAATGTTTGAAACTTCCAACATGTATATTTATTGAAATTAGTGGACTGAGCTAGAGGGCGTGAAGTCATAGTGACATCTGCTCATTTCCTCCTCTAACTCACAACCTTGAGAGATTAATCAAGGGAGGGGGGAATATTCTCATGGTGTGGGCATTGTCTATGATGTGACTGATGCTAAATGCTCTGATAATAATCATTCCTAGCTGGTAAACTTGATTATCCATGGTAACCTTTATATTAAAGGGGGTCATGTTGGTCTCATGGGATCTTGCAAAGTAGGAAGTTGTGACCACCATTCCAAATGGTGACAATTCCAATCATCTTCTCACTTCCCCATTCCATTTCAGATTGTACCTGTTTCACTACTTACTGGTCACATTATCTCAGGCTGCTACAAAAGAAAAAGGGCAAAGAATTTTCATTGGCTGTTTATTACTAAGATTATTTCAGAGAAGTGGTGGTCTAATTATTATGGTCTTCAATATTTAATCATTCTTAAGGAGAGAGAATTTGGTAACACTGAAATTCCATCACTCTTGTGGTCAGGTCTCTCTGACCAGTACAAAACGTTATTGCCTTTCATTTACTCACATTATTGCATTCTAAGTTAAAAATTTGAGTATTAATCTTACCCTTTTCCAAAGTCAAGATAATTACAATCACACTTCTTTACAAAAAAATTCTCTTTTAAAAGAATTGTTACATTCACTATTATTCCTCTTTACATCTGCAAATAAGATTGTGTATCTACTCAATGGAAACTGTTCTTGCAAAAGCCCATAGTAGCTCTGTTTTAGTCTTCCTTTACTCTGATATGTCTTCGTGTCATTTAAAGCCATTTGCCACCATTTTCTTGGCCTTTTTCCTCCCTTAGATTCCATAGCATGCCTGTGTGTGTGTGTGTGTGTGTGTGTGTGTGTGTGTGTATGTGTATTTTGCTGGGGATTGAATCCAGGGCCCCATACATGCTAGGCAAGCAGTCCACTACTGAGCTAAATCTTCAACCCCTGGCACTTCTTAATGTCAGTTTTATTTTCCTCTTTCACTGCATTTGTTTTTTCTTTTGCAAGTTTACCAGAAATGGAGAGTCCTTGCAATTATAAAGGGGAAGATGACCTGGAGAGACTGACAACCAGGGACCGGTTGGGAGGGGTAGTTATGATGGATGTCAGGTGGGCAGATGACCACTCCACTGTTCACTCAGTAGCCATTCTGGATCATGGACACAAATGCAATTGAAGTGGGGCAGGACTTGAATTGACTGAGATTAACTTTGCACATTTAGTGAAATGAAAGCTCAAAATAGAAATTAAATTTTGTTGTAGAAACAAAATAAAGTTATATCTTGGCAAATCTGTTCCCTTAGATTTGTGTTTGCCATATATAGCACTTTTTAATAGCTGTCCCTTACATATAATTGAATTTGATAATATGAGCAAGAGAAGTTTATTCCAGTGGCTCTCCATTCATTCAGAGTTAAAAGACTTTCCAAAGGTTCATGAAATTCAGTCACAATAAGGAAGGAATTGAATTTCAGGGTCTCTGCTCTACAATGGCTACTTTTTTCCATTAGACCACACAACCCTAGGGTTTGACTGGTTATTTAATAAGTGCACAAAAATAAAGATCTATCATCACTGGGACAGAAACTTTGCCTATTTTAAATACTTTCAAGCCAAACCAGTTGACAGTCATCAATGGAGCTGATTGCTGTTCAAGACATAGTGAGTCATCCACCTTTGTCCCTTTAATGTCTAAGAATGATTGATGTGGGCTTCAAAATAGAGGAATAGCATTTCAGAGTTAGGTTCAACTTCTTGTGCAGCCACTTTCATTTTACGGGTAGGAGGACAGAGGTCCAGAAAGATCATGCCTTTGGCAAATTCACATGGTTGGTCAGTGACAGAAGCAAAGCCAGGACCAAGGCTGACATTATATTGCGTTTGCTGAAACTGTGAGTGGTTTCTATTTTGGTTGAGCTGTAGAAGCTTAAGAACAAGCAAAGCAAGTTGAATTTACTGTGTCCCAAGCTTCCTAGGCCAGATGTTCCTCCTTGCATTTTGTTGCCCATAATCAGAGTATTTAAGTAAGCCTATTACAGGTATTTGTGTTATTAAAGTAATAACCTTTCCTTGGAAAATAGAATATTTTTAGCTTCTGAAGGTAGAGATTGCCTTGAAGAGTATTTGCTTAGGGCGTGGCTGGTGGTAAATATGGCTTTGGTCCATTAGCAGCCATCATGCATCATAAATTTCAATGGATTTTTTGAGAAGATTTGAAGGTCACACAATTTTTGATGGCCTTATGAAACATCCAGGTCTTAGATTCTTATTTGATTCCACTGTGGGATGATCATATAAATTGCTGCACTTCCCATTTGCATGTTATTATCCTTACTTTTTTTTCTTTTTCTAGCACCTTTTGTTACTTTTAATCTCAAATTCAATTATGTCTCCCTAGTTTCCCTTTATCACCACCCCCCTCAACTTGGACAGCATAGGTACTTCATTCTAAATAAGGATGCTGTTTTAATTCATCAACCATGTGGTCAATTAATTAGCCTAAATTCTTGAACACCTGTCAAGTCTTGCTGAGTTGGCAGGTTCTTCTTCCCTACTTTCATTTTTATGCTTTGTCTTTTTGACTAGTCATCTGGTAAAGTTCCAGTGATGAATTATGTGGGTTTTCTGCAGGTTAAAGGTATTTTAAAAATGGAAATCTGAGCTCAAATTCTCTTTCTGTGCCATACCAAAGTGCATTAAATCACATATATTCTATCTTTACCCAGTTGTATACACAATTTCCCAAAACTCAGTGTTGATTACTAAAATGTTGTTTGGAGACTGATAAAATTCAGGCACTTATGAGGTTTAAATTAGACTATGACATTAGTTCCTCCAGTCCTTCTTATGTCTAAGGCTTTTGCTAACCCTCCAAGTTTCTCATACTCCAGTAAATGAAGGCACCTACTGGTTCCCGAGCCGCTTCAGTGCTACCCTTGACCCATTCTCTCTATATGAAAGACTCCTGCCCTTCTACCCATTCAATGTTAAATGCTCACTGCTATGACAAGGACTAGCTGAAAGCTTACCACCTCCATGGAGTCTTGCTAAACCCTGCTGTCTTACACTGGGTTTCCTAGAGATAGAGCCAGAGGCAGGAAATCAGGTGCTCGTGATTAATGTGGTTGCTCTTAGAAAGAACCAGTGCCTTGGGAGAAGTCACACCTTGATCTGATCCACTAGTGGTGAGCTAAGTGTTTCTAGAGTACAAGCCACATCAGAAAGCTTTCCCTCCATAAGGCAAAGGGCGCAGTCTTTTGTACTGTCTTGGGAGTTTATGCATAGCTTTCCCAGTCAAGTGGCTCCTATAATACAGGGTGGTTTTCTTGATGAAGAGACATTTGTAAGCTCTTTGTAGGTAACACAGCAGGTGGATCCCAGTAAATACAGTAGGAAGAGGACACTCAACATGCAAAGCATCTACTAAATTGGAGCCTTTCCCATCCTCTCCTCTGGGCTCACACATCATGTGATTGTCGTTTGTGTATCTTAGGTCTCATCTACTCCATTCCTCCTATGTATCTGGAAAATTATAAGCATTCAAAAGTACCCAGGGAAGTCTATTCTTATGCTAATAGAGCTTCCAAAAGTTTCAACACTAAAATTATAGCTCAGAATTTTTTTTAAAAAATGGGCTTCAATTGAGTGCTTGCAATGTAAATATGAATAAAAGTCTGTTTAAGGTTTGTGATTTTTAAAAAAATATTTTTTAGTTATACATGGACACAGTGTCTTTATTTTGTTTGTTTATTTTTATATGGTGCTGAGGATTGAACCCAGTGTCTCACATGTGCGAGGCAAGCGCTCTGCCACTGAGCCACAACCTCAGCCCCAAGGTTTGTGATTCTTAAACTAAGAATATGTGAACAAATAATTCACAAAAAGCAATAGGAATAATCTATAATCATATGAAAAAATGATCAGCTTCTTGGGCAAAGTAATATAATTACAATATAATATTATGTAACAGCCATAAAATTGGCAAATACTACAAAGGATCTTTAATATTCTGTGTTGGTATGAAAAAAATATACTCAGATGGTATATTCTGTGTTGGTATGAAAAAAATATACTCAGATGGCTTAAGAGAGTCTAAATTGGTACAGTCCTTTTTGGGGGGTGGTTATCAATTTAACAACGGGCACTCAAGTACATACCCTTTGTATAGTGTCTAAGGCTTTTGCTAATCCTCTGAGTTTCTCATACTCCAATAAATGAAGGCACTTACTGGTATTGGGGCTATTTCATGTTTTGGAATTCAACCTAAAGAAATGATTGAAAGATACCCAAGGAAATATTTTAAAGACTAAGAATTCATTTGTTATAATAATAGTGAAAAATTATAAACAATACATCTAAAAATCAGTGATAACTAACTTTGGTGTATATATAATAATATATTTAGCCTTTGAAGTGATATCAAAGTGCTTATTGACAGATACTCCTAACACATAAAGCCATAAAGGCAAGTTATTAAATAATTGTGGTTTAAATAAGACTGATGTGTCCCCAGAGCTCAAGAAAGAGGGTTTAGAGATGAAATGATTAGGTTATGGGAGCCTTAACCTAATTAGTGAATTAATCCCTTGATAGGATTAAACTGGGAGGTAACTGTAGGCAGGTAGGGTGTGACTGGGGGAGTTGGGTCCCTAGGGGAGTGCCTTTGGGGTGTACATTTTGTTCTTGTCCAACGGAGCTCCTTCTGCTTCCTGGTGCCATGTCTTGAGCCACTTTCCTCCACCACACTCTTCCGCCACGATGTTGTGTCTCACTTGGGCCCAGAGCAATGGAGTCGGCCATCTATGGACTGAGACTTCTGAAACCACAAGACTCCAACTTTTCTTCTTCTAAAATTGTACTTGTCAAGTCTTTTGGTCATTGCTGCAAAAAGACATTGTAACATCCTACCATAGTAGGATGCTGGACTGAATAAAGGAAAAATATGAATATGTACTTTATAGCAACTTTGTCATGTTGGGCAATTACTTAGCTTCTCTGATAATCAATTTTCTCAATTGAAAAATTGAAATAGCATTTACTCTGCAGAGATGTAAGAATTGGAGAAAATATATTTAAAATTCATAATGCAAATGCCTGGTGCATAGTAAATCTTTGGTAAATGCCACTGGGCATCACTACCACCATCACCTGCATTATGCCTGTGTCAATAAGGAGGGAGGTACACCTGTGCACAGAGCTAGGTCAAGGAGATTGAGAGATGGGGATGCTCAACACATACATTTTTAGATGCTGCAGATCAGAGATTCATGGAGTATTCCTGTTGCAAGAAATCTTAAACATTTTGGCTAACCCTCTCAAATTGTGAATGACACTCACAGAGTTTACGTGCTTTCTGCATGATCTGTCAGTGTCAGAGCTGGGGTGAACTTCGACATCATCCTGTACTCTTTCAGAGGGGGGAAAAGAATCTCCCAAAGATACACACACAGGTTCTCAGGACGCTGGAACTCTTTCTCCGTCCAGTCCACGAACTTCCTCTGTCCTATACACAATTGAACACCTACTGCTTGCCCTTGTCTAGAATCCCCCTCCCACCTATTCTCTTTGTTTTATGGTAAACTGCTCCTTTCCCTCCTTGTATTCTGAACCTCCTGACCACAAAGTGTTGGGGCTGTTCGAAGCCTGGCCATTCATAGCACCACTTTTCTCCTGTCACAGCTCTAAGGCTTAGGCACATGAAACAAGCAGGAGCATTAAGAATCCTTCCTTGAGTTTTTAATCTTCGGGTAGAAGGAGAGAGAAGTTCTGTCTTTCCTTTGAGAATGCGAAGTCGGGATGCCATATGCCTGTATCGCCAGTCTATTACCAGGTTCTAACTCTCACTAGGGGAAGGCCCAGACATGGTAGAACGGAATGAATCAGGCACACAGATAAGCAGATCTAAGAAGTGGTGAGAGGAAATCTTGACCACATCCTGACTAAGTTCACTGAATGAGTGGACTTCCCAGTTCTACAAACGAATTTTCTCTCTGCTCTTCAGTTATATTGAGTGGAAGTGTTACAATTTGAAACCAATAATTCTGATCAATATAGCACATTGCTTACTCTGGCCTTCAATAGCTGTCACCAATACCTCTAGTATATCACACTTGATTCCTCTTCTGTCCTCACTTATTAGCCAGGACATGGGAGGCATCCTGAATTCCTGGACTCCCTTGTCTTTTGATCCCTCAGGCTGTGGTGAGGTGAACTATTTTGTGGGGAAACAAGACACCTATTTGAGGAGCTATCTCTGATTTTCATGTTTTCTCCACCCATGCTTCCTCTGTTTCATAGCGGTAGAGATTTTAGAAGTTAACTAAGTAGCCCTGCCATTTTACAGATGATAAATAGGTGTTTTTTTGAGGTATTTTCCAAGATTAGAGAGAGACCTTGCCTCAAGAGTTGCCTCCAAATTCCTTGACCTGGGATCTCTTCAATACAGCAGCTTTTCTTTTCCAGCCTCCCTGGAGTCTTGTGAGAGATCGCAGTTCTCTTGGTTCTAATGAGTGAGGAGGATTCAGATCATGTTTAGAAAACAGACCCATCCCACTTTCCTGTGTCCGTATATGAATACACCACCAATGTAACTCCACATCATGTACAATCATGAGAATGGGATCCTCATTAGAATAAGTTATACTCCATGTAAGTATAATATGTCGAAAGACATTCTACTGTCATGTAAATCTAAAAAGAATGAATAAAAAAAAGAAAAAAAGAAAAAAAACAGAACCATCCCTCTACAATCATATTTTTAACCAAATTACTCAAATGCTGTTAAATTAATGTAGAATGAGTGTGAAATACAATGTCTACATCACGTTCATTTTTCAGTTTATCTAAAAATACTAAAATAATAGAATATTTTGTCTATAATTATGATACCAAGAGTAACAATTCACTGAGAATGATGTCTTGCAACTTCTGACTGGCTATCATTTCTTGAATATTTCTCTAGTAAGTGCCAATGTAACTGTTAGTATTATGATGAATGCTCTTCCCCCCTGCAAAGGGCCTGTTTGTCAACAATAACCAATAAGATAGAGTACAGAAATTAAAAATGTGTTGTTAAAAAACAAAGTTAATTTGTTCACAACATTGAAATCTTTCAAATCCACCATGAAATCTTGGTTTAGGAGTCAGATGGGGCCAGGCCTCATTCTTACAGCATGCTCTGTACAGGTTTTTGTTGATGTGATAGAGAAACATCAACAGCACATGAATTTCCCACTCACAGCTGGGAAGCAGTGTACAAAGTCATTTATCCTTCCTGCTCATCCTTGGAAATAAATGGTCTCCTGGCTCACATTTTTTATGTACAGACTTCCCAAATCATCAACTCTGTTTCTCTGTTTAATCTCATTCTTTTTTGTAGCACCCTTTTGGTTCCTGGCTTCGTGGAGGATGGATCCAATAAGAGGAATTTGGTGGGGAAGTCAGGGAAGGGACTTAATGGGCTGGCTTTTTAAAAAAACTAATTTATTTTTTAAAACAGAAGAATGCATTCTGAGTCATAGTACATACATAGAGCACAATTTTCCATTTCTATGGTTGTAAACAAGGTAGAGTCACACCATTTGTGTCTTCATATGTACCTAGGGTAGTGATGTCCATCTCATTCCACCATCTTTCCTACCCTCATGCCCCCTCCCTTCCCCTACCTCCCCTTTGCCCTATCCAAAGTTCCTCCATTTCTCCCATGCTCCTCACCCCCACCTCCATTATGGATCAACACCCACTAATCAGAGAAAACATTCAGCCTTTGGTTCTTTGGGATTGGCTTACTTTGCTTAGCATGATATTCTCCAACCCCATCCTTAATAGCCTGTTTTGTTAGAGAGTCCATGTAGGCAAGGAAGCCAAATCTGAAGTGTCCATGTGAGTTACCAGTAAATTTCTGAGAGAGAGAGCCAATACCAAATTGTGTTATTTTCTGATAAGAGCCTTAATTATTAATCCCTAGAAAGGAAAAGTATGATATCTTAGATGTTTTGTTACAAAGAACTTAAATGACTGGGCTTTCTACATTTTGGGAAGATGTACATTCTTACGTGAGGAGAATCTTTACTTAGGAATATGGAAACTTAGTCTGTTTCCTGATGTAGGCTAGACACATGACATAGGACAAACTAATACCCCAAGCCTTTATATTAGATTCTCTGAACGTTCTCTTATCATTATAATATCCCACGAATATTCTAAGGAGTTGAGAGGTTCGGAATGTGGGTCCTGGGCAGACTCTTTTTTTTTGTACCAGGGATTGAACCTGGTGTGTGTGTGGGTTAACTACTAAGCCACATCCTAGCCCCTTTTTATATGTTATTTAGAGGCAAGATCTCACTGAGTTGCTTAGGGCCTCGCTAAGTTGCTGAGGCTGGCTTTGAATTCGCAATACTCCTGCCTCAGCCTCCTGAGTTGCTGGGATCACAGGCGTGCACCACTGCACCTGGCCCCAGGCAAACTCTTGTCCCTGGGTATACGTAACACAGACCAACTCAGCTCCATAGACTTTCCATGTGACTATCTCATTTCCACCTTCTCCATGTTTCCCTGTTAAAAGTAACAAGGACCCAGCAAGACCCCGTAAGTGCCTGCAAAACAATTTCTACATGCTAGCTAGAGACCATTCTGCTATTATCTTGGTTTTTAATTGGAAAGATTATTCCTTTCTGAGAAATTCTTCCTGACTTCCAACAGTGGCATTTTTCAGTTTCTCTTCCTTGAAACACTTCCATAATGAAATAGATTCAACAATCTTTTTGTCCTGTTGTTCCCTCAGAAATTCACACTTTTCTTTGAATTTTAAGAGTTCATTGAATTTTTGCTAGAGATTTCTGTTTAATTTCATTTAACACAGTATGGAAGGCAGAAATATGGTCTCCAGATGGGTATTCTAATCTGCAGAACATCCCCAGAACATATCACATTATGTGGCCAGGGGGAATTAGGTTGGCAGATGGAATTTAAGTGTGCTTGTCAACTGACCTTGAGATGGAGAGGGGATCCTGAAGTGTCTGGGTGGGGCTGATGTCATCATACTCTTCCAAACTGGAAGGTAAAAGCAGAAGAGGCAGTTTTAGAGTCAGACATGGAAAGATGGATCCCTGGTGACTTTGAAGGTGAAAGGAGGATGTCACTGGAAACTAGAACAGGCAAAAAAGTGTCCTCCCCAGGTCTTTCACAAAGAGATGAAGTCCTTTCCACACTGCTTTTAAACCCACATTGTACTTCTGAATTCCAGAATTGTAAAATAATAGCTTGTCTATAAAGTAGACACCAACTTTATAGTAATTTGTTATAGCATGCATAAGACATACTATACATAGTGTTTTAAAAAGTTATATGACCATACTGCCACCTACGAATATCTCCTGAATCAAGTGTCCTAGAGGGCAAAATTGGAGGGGAATGCAGACCCCGGCCCTTTGTCCTTCTCTAGATCACCACTGTAAACCCTCACTGTGTGGCACAAGATTCCACCTGGGGAGGAAAGAAGCCAGTCCATATTGCTCATTGCTCTAGGAATAGTCAGAGTCTAATTGGTAAGAAAACAGATTTCCTTCAAAGATGGAAGAAACTTAACTGTTTCAAAGGTTCCATCTCCCAAATCCCTAAAAATGAGTAGAACTTTTAAAGGAGAAGAGGCAGGGAAGTGACAAAAGATATATACATATGTACATTTAGTTAGGCTGCCTTAGACAGGCCTGTGTGGGCAATCTCTGCTCCCATCCTGTTTGCTGCCTGTTGTAGTTGGGGTCACAGCCTCTACTTTTAGCATGAGGAATGTGTTCCCAATTCAGAGGGGAAGTTGACCCCCCAATTCAGTCTGTTGCACTATCCACTAGAACTTTCTTGAACAACAATAGCGTTCTATATTTATGCCATCCCATATGGTAACCACCAACCACAACCACTTAAATGTGGCTGGTCCAACTGAGAACTGGAAATTTAAATTTTATTTTATTTAGATTAACTTAAATAACTACATATGCCTAGAGGCTACTGTATTGGCTAGCACAGTTTGAGATCAAAGTTTCCAAATTCATTTGCTACTGGGGCTGATAGGGTATGTCAATAGGAGCAGTAGAACAAATAGGGACAATGAAGTTTCAGACAAAAACCAGCACAGCACTGGGGAACATTATCCCTTAGTCTTCTAGTTTAGGGGCCCTCAACAAGAACAATGAACAAACTTTTCCTTTATTTTAATTCTGAACCCTGACCTGAGGGAGAACATTTAAGATAGGAATTTGAGTCCAGCTGTATAGACCAGGTACTGCACAAGAGCACACATATCACAAGTCATCATTGATATTACACACAAAGGATGCAGATATATTCAGATTTTCTTTCTTTTTTTTTGCAAAGAGCAGCAAAAGTATTTTGTTCTAAGAAAGCCAGCTCATCATGACAATTTTCCAGTGGATGGAAGTAGATTGTCATGGAGAAAGGTCGGTGTTCTTTTGGTTTGATTTTTAATTTGCACAGTTGCTGTATGGGTTAGTGGTAACTCTGATAAGTAGTGGTAAGACTTCAAAGGAGAGTATCTAGGAAGGCTGCAAAGCAGATACAATTCAGATAAATGTAGGACAAAGGAAACTCTGGTTTTTAAATGAGCTGACTTCTTTTTCCTTCCTTCCTTCCTCCATCCTTCTCTTCCTTCCTTCCTCTTTGTTTTTTACATACTTATTTTTAAAAAAAGATCTGACTCCTTCCGTAAGAGCGCCAGCTCACTTCTGCTGTGCACTCCTGCTCTGTACTTCTTCTCCGAGGACTCCATCTGATATGACACTGTTCTTTCTTGCAGTGGCTTATTTCATTGATCATTTTAGTCCCTTGTCTGCAGCACTGAATTTCTGTGGAATCTGCTGAATGGATTCTTTTGTTTGGTACCAGAGATTGAACCTAGGAATGCTTAGCCACTGAGCCACATCCCCAGCTCTTTTTTTTTTTTTATTTTGAGAAAGGATCTCACTGAGTTGCTGAGGGCCTCCCTAAGTTGTTGAGGCTGGCCTTGAACTTGTGATCCTCTTGCCTCAGCCTCCAAGCTGCTGGGATTACAGGCATGCACCACTGCACTTGGCTCAAAGTATTTTTGATAAAGGAATATTTTTTCTCTCATGTTACTGCTTGCTCATTGCAAATGTCTTTTTCCTTTCCTGTTTTTTTTTTCTCTCCAAACCTCTTTACTTTTGTCTCTATCCCTATTTGCCTCTGACTCTTCCTCTCCTTCTTTCTCTCTGCCTTCATCTGCCATATCTGGCCTCCACATTCCTTCTCTGGCATTCTCTCTTCATCACCCTATGAAACCCTATGAATTGCCTTCACTTTTCTTCTTTCACTTTTGTTTTTCTTTTCTCTCTCACTTCATACTCTTCTTACTAATTATAGTCCTTCCATCTGTCTTTGATTGTCCCCCTGAGGCCTCCAGGCAGGGTTTTAATTCACAAATTTGAGAGAGAAGAAGATGTAACATATCAACCTTAATTTTCCAGTTTTTTTTTTATCAGTCAATTTCAGGTCTTCCCTCTTTCCAAGTGGTGGATCCAGGTTGGAGAATGAGTTTAACAGGCATTTTCCAAATATGAAAGTCTCAGAAGCATCCGGGTAAGGTTGTTGATAAAGCTATTGACCCTTGGCTGTAGCAGCTTTCTTCTTTGCCTACTCTCTTTTTAATCTTAAAAAGTAAGCTGGTAGCATCAATGTGGAATTTGCTGCTGCAAATGAGAGTAAAATGGTGCTTATTGTAGTTTCATGGTGCCCACTCTTCGTGGATCAGAAGAGGTGGGAAGCCTAGCACTAAGGGATGGGAACCTGGCTCTACCACCACCCCCAGCATGACCCGGAGGAGACAACTGGCCGAGGAGGTGGAAATACTTTCTTTCAGCCTTGTTTTCAGATGCTCCTCTGTGAAGGAGCAGAGCCGTTGTACTCCCTGAGACCTCCTACTTTGCTTTAAATCATTCTGTACCGGGTCACGTGGGCCCAATTGCGTAGACCAACATGTGTCTAAGTGAATAGCTTGTTCACTTTCTTTAAGGGTTGTCTCAGAAACTCAGGATGTTTGAGAAGCAAATTTTCTTCAGTTTCCATGAAGTGCCCATCATCCTGGCATCAAATTTACATCTTGTGGATTCATATGAGTGGCTGGAGCTGATGGTTATGTTGGTGGTCCCACTGAGACCCCTTTCTCTGGTGGTGTAGGTACATTTCAGCTAGTCATAGGAACTGAACTTAGAAGAAAGTTTGTTTGCAGATGGTGGATTCCCCCGTCTTTTGCTTTTCCATAAATACAAAAGGAACCATGAACCAGCAATGGCACCCCTTGTTTAAATTTTGACTGAGCTCTGTGAGAATCTTTCAGTTGGTTACTTCCTTCAGTAAGTTCCAAAGACTTTCTTATAACCAGCCCAAAGGACTTCTTTCTTTAATTAGTACTGTTACCCTGACATACATTTGATTGAGCAACCTGATGATTAAGGAGGTAAACACATGTGCTTTCCTTTGTCCTTCCCGACCTTTTTTATTCCTTTGGATTTACTACATGTCTCCATGCCACCAGACCTTCACACACATATTTGAGGAATGATCCTTCTTATTCAATACTTCTACTTCCTCTCTCTTCATCCCTCCATTCTCTTAGGTATCACAGGTCCTCTAAGAATGGGTTAAATGTGACGTCACCATATCAAAATTCTCCTGCATTTAGTAGGTACCTACAAATTTAGTGGTTACAATGGGGGATAATGCAAATCACAATGAAACTGGAAATATTCACAATGACTGCCTTGGGGTAATTGTGGCACCAACGGTTGCATCCTAATCAGACTGTTCCATATCAGCCTAAAGGAGAATCTCCCTCAGTTGGTAATTATTTTGTGAGTTTGATGTTTCATTCTTCCCACTGACTGTGTGTTCTTCCTAAGCACCTGTCTGATAGCCTCCCAATAAATCATTCTTTTATTTACCTAGAATCAATTCCTATTGTTGGCAAGGAAGAGATCTTGGATTTCTATATGAAATATACATATGTATGAAAAATGACAGGATAGGCAGATAAAGGCTCTTTCTGGCACACTCCCTGAATAAACATCAGTCAAACCAAGTGCAGAGTCCTAAGAGTGGATGCTTAGTGGACGCGGTGGTGCACATCTGTTATCCTAGCCATTTGAGAGACTAAAGCAGGAAGATGGCAAGTTCAAAGCCAGCCTCAGCAACTTAGCAAGGCCCTAAGCAACTTAATGAGACTCTAAATAAAATATAAAAAAGGACTGGGGATGTGGCTTGGTTGTTAAGCACATCTGTGTTCAATCCCCAGTACCAAAAAAAAAAAAAAAGAAAAAAAGAAAGCAGATGGTCTTGGCAGATCAGGAGGCCTCAGCAAGCAGAAGTTTTACAACAAGCCCTTTGTGGCACAGTGTTTCCTCAGTGGCATGACAATTCTCTTGGAAAGGAGTATTCATGAGTCCTCTCCTCTAGACTGCTGGAGTCCAAAGGCTCCTGGCTCTGAGTTGAAAGAGATAATCAAGTTCACTGGTTTTCCACTGGGACAACTATGCCCTTGGGACACTTGGGGGGTTAGATGGCAATGTCTGGGGCCAGTTGATGTCACAACTGGGGAAGGTGGATGCCAGCTAGTGAGCAGAGGCCAAGGATGATGCTGAAAATCCTACAATGCACAGAATAGTCTCACAACAAGGAACTGTCCGTCAAAATGTCAATAGTGTTGCAATTGAGAACTCTGATCTAAATAATTGTATCTGAAACTCTTTTTTTCCTGGTAAGGCCTTGGAGTCTTTTTGTTTTTCTTTTAGAAGTTAACTTTATATTTTGAGGTAATATCTACAACTCTGTTGCCTGATAGAGTAGCATCTGGTTATTGAGCACTTGAAATGTGACTAGTCTGAATTGATGTGTAATGTCTGTGTACAATACATACTGTTTTTCCTAGCATGAAAAAATGATATAAAATATGCAATAATTTAAAAGTGTTGATTACATGTTGACATGATCATTTTGAAATATTAAAATAAATGAAACAGATTTTTTAAAAATTATTTTTTAGTTGTTGATGGACCTTTATTTTATTTATTTATATGTGGTGCTGTGAATCAAACCCTGTGCCTCACACATACTAGGCAGGCACTCTACCACTGAGCTACAACCCAGTCCTGAAACAGATTATTATAAATTAATCCCACCTGTTTATTTTTACTCTTTTCAGTATGGCTGATGGAAGATTTAAAATTACATCTGTGGTTTACATGATATTAGTGTTGGATAGCTTCAGCCTAGAAAAGGGTGGATCAGTGAGTTAGAAATTTTGAATGTAAGACATTCTGCTCATATCGAGAGGAATAAAAGATAAAAAAGAAATAGTTTCGTTTATCCTTTAATTACTTCACCAGAAGACGTTTGTGATCTCAGGCTATGTGCTAAGCACATTAAAGATAAGTACCTCTTCTTTTGTGAATAACTCGCAGTTTATTGTCAGAGTTAATAAAAGGGATTGCAGAAAATGTGTGTATTAGTGTGTAGGGAGGAGAGGGTGACGAGCTGCCTGGATAAGTCAGTGGATCTGACTGCAGATGGAGGGGATGGATTGGAGTGGAGTCTCTTTCTCCACTTACAGAACAGGACTTGACCATTTCCTCCTCTGGGGCTTACCATCCGTAATGTGGTCTTCACTTCTGTCTGTAAACTAACATCCTGCCTATCCTGGGCTATTTGGACTACTGTAGCCCAGAGTGCTCCTTTGCAATTTTGAAGTTCCAGGTTTTTGTTTGTTGATCTCAAGAGGCATTTGTGATGTAGTTCCTGCAATGCCACTCCTGTTAAATTGTAAAGTACATGAAACACTGGAGAGAAGTACACAAATATATTTATTGCATGCAAGAATGACCATTCTAGAAGGTCTCATTCAGTTAAGTCCTACCCACAATTTGTTTTTGGATTTTTAGGAGAATGAGGAATCTACAGGCGTTGTATAGGTTTCTGCACTAAATGGTCTGACTGTGCTCTTGCTCCCCTCTGGGCCTTTGCACATGATATTTATTGTCTTTGCACTTTTTTGCACTGCTCTTTGCCTGTGCAATTCCTGTCTAGCCTTCAGATCTCAGCTTCAATGCCACTTTCTTTGTAAGTTGCTCCTGACCACTGCCACCCTAAAAGATAACGTGCTTCTTCTCCCAAGGCACTCCGTCTCCTGAGAGGTTGCTAATTCAATGCTGCATCTTCTTTAGACCGTGTGCTCCCAACAACAGTGTCGTGTCTCTTTTGCTCTCCATTCTATTCTTCGCATCCAGTTCTAAGTCTGACTTGTGGTATATCTTAGGCTGTGTTCCCCAGCAGTAGACATTGGGTTAAAGAACTGTTTGCAGACGATTTCCTAAGAACATATTCTCAGGGGAAAGACAGTTGGGGCAATAGGTGAAGTAAGGGGAAGAAGCCAAGCAAAGGTACAATTTCAGATGATATTCCAGCCTCAGCCCGATTTCACCGAGAGCATTTGGAGTCAAGGCAAGGGAGTTGGCTCTCTTCTGGTCAATCAATGGAGGTAAGCATCTGGCTGATGTAAACTCCATGGCCTTTCCAATTCTTCATGCTTGCAGGAAAACCAGGCAGAGTGACTCTAGCAACCACTAAAGTTGTCTGAAGAGGGTAGCAGGGAAAGACTGTGAAAAGCAAAGCACAGATGTTGGAGAAGGAGCACACAGAAACTGTAAAGGGACTCTAAAGGACCTAAATAGAGCAGAGAAAGCATCCATCCAGAGTAAAGGCTAAGTAAATATTTGCTGTATGAATGAAAAAATTCTCTTTCAGAATGTCAACAAACTAATCCAAATTGTTATGTGGGCATTCAGGTGTAATATAATAACAAACGTGGCAATGGTGTTGTGCCTTGGAAAATTTGTAATTGAAAGGAATTTCTATTATGTTTTAGAGAATGAGTGATCAGAAGTTGATTGCTTCTACCAGAAGACAGGATTCAGAAAATTTTGGATTACCTAACTAATTATGAATCCAAATTACCTTTTTCAGAGAGAAGTCAGGATCTTTCAAAAACATTTGTCTAATATTTTCAATTAATTTTAAAAAACAGTGTTATAATATTTACTTATAAAATTTCACTCATTACTGTAATTATAGAAGTATTTTGTTTGGTGAACTAGTAGCTTACACTGTTATGACATTGTTTATAGAAACACTTATTGTAGAAAATCCCATGGTGCAATAATATTAATAATTATGATAACTGGAACAATAAGTGATGCAGAATCTTACTGTGACCTCAGGGCTGAGTAGAAAAATCTGCTGGATGAAATTGATGATCAGTGTTTCCTAATCATTTTGACTGTCAAGATGCTTCCCTTGAATCTATATATTTGCATTGCACCTGGTGAAAGAATCATTATGCATCATTTTCACCAAGATGACTTCTGACACAGGTTTACATTCTCAGAGTGGATAGCAAAATAAAAATCATGTGGTGTTACTACAGAAAAGAGAAGTAGTCATAAGGGAGTGATCAATGTCATGGAGACTGCAGAATGAATGGTTTCAGATCAAGTGCACAATCTTTCCTGTAGCAGGAATCTTATATTTTTACTAGTTTCCACAGATGTCAGCACTGTACAAGATTCTTTACAGGTGCACTGACTCTTGATTCTCATTTCATTTGTTTTATTAATGTAAATTCATTTAGGAAAAGAATTCAAATTTGAAAGAGGGATAAATTGAGGGAACTATTTTTCCATCTGGGAGGAGCTACCAATGTCACCTCAAATTTTGCCTTTTTCCCTGTGAATGAGAGCAGAACTGATTTCGCTGTTAATGAGTGAATGATCTATTTTATTGGAAAAGTGATGGAAAAGACATAGTAATAAGTAAATATCTATTTTCTAGAATTCACATTGATTTTGCTAGGGAGGAAAATTGCCAGTAGTAATAAAAAGGAAAAATTCCTCACTGCAGGTAAAATTCATGTTTCAGAGATATGTGACAAAGATGTTAAAATTTGTATACTTACAACAATGAAATTCTTCAATTACAAAAAGGACATTATAAAACATATAATATTAAAGAGAAATACATATATGGAAAATGGAATCAATAAATTTTAAAAATAATCAATGAAACAAACTATCTTGGACACAGGAAATAAGTTAGAGAAATGAAAAGGAGCTCTGAGTAATTACACTGAATGCAGCAGAGAAAGCAATAGGTAAAAAAGAAAGAACAGTTGATAGATATAAAAGATAAATTGAGAACTTTCAACATAAGCATGCTGGATTCTGTGGAGGTGGTGAGAATGGAAAAAGTCTTAGATAAATAAGATTTGAAGTACCAATGACAGATATTGGTACTCAAAAAGGAAAAAATATTCTGAATACTGGTTAGAATTAAAAAAAAGCATACTCATTCTCGGTAGTGGAACTGAAGATCATAAACAATTACAAAGAAATTCTTAAAAGCTACTATAGAAAAAGGACAGATTACCTAGGACACCAATTAATGAAACTACAGACTTCATACCATGAACAAAGATGCCAAAAACAATGATGTATATGTATTCTTCACTACTTTGAAGAGTAGTAAGGAAAAATGACTGATGTCTTACTCTTTTATATACAGTTAGACTATGATGAAAGAGAGAAAGGGGCAAACAGAAAAACAAAGACATTTCAGACATGCAGATACTAAGAGAGTTTATTAGGCATAGTTACTTACTGAAAGAAGTATTAAATAGCTTTCTCCATCAAGAAGAAAAATAAATGCTGAGAGAAGTGAACTATAAGAAATTAAAAATATGATTGCAAAAAGTAAATATAAAATTTTGATAGTTTTAACTAACTACTGGATGTAAAAATAATGCAAAACAAATATTGTGTGTGAATAAAACTAAAAAGACTAATTTTTCTAATTTATTCTACTTAGGTATACATGATAGCAGAATGCATTTTGATTCATTGTACACAGATGGAGCACAACTTTTCATTTCTCTGGTTGTATGTGATGTAGAATCACATCATATATGCAGTCATACATGAAGCTAGGGCTATGATGTCCATCTCGTTCCACCATCTTTACTGTCCCCATGCTCCCTCTCCTCTCCATACCCTTTGACCAAAGTTCCTCCATTCTTCCTGTATTCTCTCCTCCATTATAGATCAGCTTCCACTTACCAGAGAGAGCATTTGGCCTTTGGTTTTTTGGGATTGGCTAACTTGGCTTAGCATGATATTCTTCAACTCCGTCTATTTACCTGCAAATGCCATAATTTTATTCTCTTTTAATGCTGAGTAATATTCCATTGTGTATATATACCACAGTTTATCCATTCATCTATTGAAGGGCATCTAGGTTGGTTCCACTGTTTAGCTATTGTGAATTGAGCTGCTATAAACACTGAAGTGGCTGCCTCACTGTAGTATGCTGTTTTTAAGACCTTTGGGTATAGACTGAGGAGCTAGGTCAAATGGTGGTTCCATTCCAAGTTTTCTAAGGAATCTCCATACTGCTTTCCAAATTGGTTGTACCAATTTGTAGTCCCACCAGCAATGTATGAGCATGCCTTTTCCCCGACAACCTCACCAGTATTTTTGATAACTGCCATTCTGACTGGCGTGAGATGAAATCTTAGAGTAGTTTTGATTTACATTTCTCTAATTGCTAGAGATATTGAACATTTTTTCATTTATTTGTTGATTGATTGTATATCTTCTTCTGAGAAGTGTCTGTTCAGCTCCTTAGTCCATTTATTGACTGGGTTGTTTGCTTTTTGGTGTTAAGGTTTTTTTATTTGTTTTTGGTACTGGGGATTGAACTTA
>CM053413.1:34909261-34979916 GCA_028644305.1 Xerus rutilus
TGGTACTGGGGATTGAACTCAGGGGCACTCGACCACTGAGCCACATCCTCAGCCCTATTTTGTGTTTTATGTAGAGACAGGGTCTCACTGAGTTGCTTAGCGCCTCGCCATTGCTGAGGCTGGCTTTGAACTCGCGATTCTCCTGTCTCAGCCTCCCTAAGTGCTGGGATTACAGGCTTGAGCCACCGCGCCCGGCTGCTATCTTATCTCTTTGTTGGAGCGATCAATGGTTGCCTTTTTTGCTCTCTTATTTCTTTGTTGGAGTGTTCAATTTTTGCCTGTATTTGCTTGCTTAAGTCACTCTTTAATTTGCAGATCATTTCAATTATGTACATTCTGAATTCATTCTCTGACATTTCACCAACTGTGCTGTCAATGGATTCTATTATCGTAGTATCTTGGTTTAGTTGGAACACTTTCTTCCCTTGTTTTTTCATGTTGATTATGTATCTTCCTTTCTTGCAATGCTTATCTGAAGTATTGTGTTTTGTATCCTATAATCTTGTAGTGACACTACAGATTATCTATATCTCACCTTGGAGTTCACTTCCAGTCCCCAGCAGGTGTCCCCAGATGGACACAACTGCCACTAAAGATGGTGGTGGTGGTAGTGGAGGTAACTGAAGATGGCAGTGGGAGTGGCCTTGGCTGGGTCCCGCGGTGGTCCCTGAAGGTGGTCCTGGGCCTTGGTCTGTGCTTCTGCTGGTTGGCAGGAACTCTGGCAGGAAACTGGGGGCAGTCCTGGGCGTCACTTAGGCAAACTCAAAAAGACTAATTCTAACTCACAACAACAACGTGGAAACATAGGGCTCTGGAGAATTAATTGGTGTTAAGATCAACATTGTTTTCAGGAGGAAGAAAGGAATGTCAATTATCTTCAAACTTAAGAAAATGATTCAAGTAGGTATCCTAGAAAATTTGAGTAAATTCTACTTTGCCCTAGGAAAAGGGTGTAGAGAAAGGAAGTATTTAAACATTTATTAATTGAAGAAAAGACAGCAAAATGGGGAGTAGTTGAAAAATAAAATGGTCAGAAAAAAGCATAGCTTATAACGTGACACCTCCTGATTCTTTTTGTGTCAGCTTCATTCCTTTCAGTTTAGTCTTCCAAAGTATAGAAATAAGATCATGTGACTCCACATAGCATCATGTTTTTAACCATCCTGCCAATTCTTCCTACTTCAGTTCCTGGGCCAGAGAATGATCTGATATCTTTCTACAGTCTTACTAAGGGATGAACTGTTTTTCTTCAGCCCTCAGTGGAATCTGAAATTAAGACCATTTAGGGGAAATCTTATATTCCTCTTTAGCTGCTTTTCTTTTCCATCCTTTACCTTTCCATCTGGGATATACAATCAGGTTTCCAAGAAAGTTAATTCAATTAACTCCCTGAAGGGCTGTATTACTTGAACCCCAAATCAGATCACATTATCTGTAAGTGCTGTTTCTTATATAGGCCTATGGGCTCATGTGTTCATAGAATAGACTTAGACATAGTATCATGTACATTACAGGAAGAAAATAAAATTATATAATGTGAACAAAAATGACAATAAAAGAAGTAGCAACAATAGTCAAAGAAAAAAAAGACAAAATATTTGCAGTATGACCAATAAACTCATTGAATCAGTGGGCAGTCACGTATCCAGTCCTCCACACTAGGTACTGGTACTGCAGAAATACCTTTGCCCACATATATCACTTTTGTTTCATCATTCTACCTAATGTCATCTGACTTGATTGAAGAAATTAATCTCTTCTTTTTAAGTTAGCAAACTTTAATTCACTATATTTTTTTCTGGTTATAAAATTAAGCATGTTTTGGCAGAAAATATAGGTAGAAAAGAAAAGTTTAATAAAAATACCACTCAAGAGAACCTCTATTAACATTTTAATATATTTCTCTTTCAGTCTTTTATTAAAACATTTTTAAAAATGTGAGCTCTCCCTTTTTTGAAAACAAGTTTAATATTTAGTGGGTTTCCATGTTATTCTGGTGTCCCTGGTGACAAGCATATGGCAAGCACTCAGTGAATGAATGGTTAGACACATAAGTAAATGGAGTCATGAATAAATGAATAGATAGAAGAATGGAATTCACCAGGGGGAAAAGCATGTATTCAGATTCAGAGCTCAGTTATAGAGACCCTCGTGCACAAAGGATGAAATGGAATAAATTACGAAGGTAGATTGTGGGTGATGTCATCTAAACTCCAAGAAAAAGCAGAGCCTGTTTTACTCTGGAAATAAAGCAAATACAGAATTCCAAATACAGAATTCATGCTCTCAGGGAAAACATTGAATGATTTTCAAGATTGTAGTAGTGGCATCTATGTCATCCTCATGAACCCCAGCCAGTTAAGACAACAGATGCCAGCAAGTGTAGCTGTAATTAGGAAGTTTTCAGTTCATTTTATTTTTATAATGGCACCAGAATGCAAGTTAGATCGGACTTTTCATACATTTTACCTACAGCATGAATGTGAGTATTCTATGAGATTTCTCCCATAAGTTTACAAATCAGACATATCAAAGCCTGACTTCTTGTGCTTGAGATTTTCTTTTTAGTGGTACACTATAGTTATACATAATAGTGGGATCCATTGTGCCATATTTGTACATGCATATAGCATATTTGATCAATCTCATTCTACTGTACCTTTTCTCTCCCCTCCTCCCTCTCTCCCTGATCCTCTTGCTCTATGTCACTGATCACCTTCTATTTTTATTATTATTTTAATCAGTGCATTATACTTATATATAAAAGAAGCATTTATTGTGGTATATTTATACACGGATAAAGCATATTTTGGTAGATTTCATTCCCCAGTACTTCTCTCGTGATTAATTTTTGTTACTCTTTTGCTTACTGATGAAATATCAATTAATTTTGAAAAGAACACATGGGAAAAATGACAAATATTTTAGGTTTCAAACTTTCTCTTTTTAAAAAAAATATTAAACTCTTGCTGGATAAAATAGTGATTTAGATATTTGTTTTATTTTCTTTTCTAGTTTTCAAATCTCTTTACAATATAATGATAAATGTGAAAATTTAGTAATAAATATGATTTATTGAGTGCCTACTAAGTGTTGAGCTCTGTATCAGGCACTTCCAATACTTGATATTCAATTCTCACTATAGTCTTGAATTTCATGCAGGTTAAGTGACTTAAAAGTTACCAGCTGTAATAGGATTCAGACATGATTCTGTCTATATCTAAATCCCTGCTACAAGTAAAGATGAAACACACATATCTTGATATCTGGCCTTAATTGATGAAAAATAAAATTAGATAAAGATGTGCTGGATCTCTAAACCAGCATTGCTGATGCTGTAATTTGGAAGTAGGTAATATCAGTGTTGAATATATCAAAACTGACATTGGTCATGAAAGATTAGACTATTTTAGTCAGTTTTTTCACTGCTGTGACTAAGAGGCCCAACCAGAACAATTGTAGAGGGGGAAAAGTTTATTTGAGGGCTCATAGTTTCAGAGGTCTAGGTCCATAGACAGATGGCTCCATTCTTTGGGGCTCAAGGTGAGGCAGAACATCATGGTGGAAGAGTGTGGTGAAGAGAAGCAGCTCACATAATGATCAGAGAGCAGAGAGACTCCACTCGCCAGATACAAAATATATACCCTAAAGGCACGCCCCCCAGTGACCCACCCCCTCTAGCCACACCCTACCTGCCTTCAGTTACCATTCAGTTAATTCTTATCAGGGGATTAATTCTCTGATCAGGTTAAGACTCTCACAATCCAATCATTTCTCCCCTGAACCTTCTTGCATTGTCTCACAGGTGAGTTTTTGGGTCACTTCATATCCAAAACATAACATAGACCATGGACCAACTTTGTTAGACATACTTGGTATTATGTTTTGGCAGTGGAAAAGCTAACCTGGTTTTAGAAAATGGAAATATGTTACATCAGGAAGTGTATATATGACTTGCTTTGTCTTAGTCTAAAGAGAAATGTCTGCATTGCTGATGATGTCCAATCTGGAATGCTCCAAAACTTCCTGAGATGGAGAGCTGCCTGGTTCTGGAAGAGTTCAAGGCAAAGCTGGAAGATCAATTAAGGACTGAACTTAGAAGGACAGGTTCTTCTAAGGATGAATTAGGCGAAAGGAAAAATGTTTAATTCTAAGACTTAAATGAAAATTCCTTGAGCTACAGTTTATGTGATCTGTGAAATGAGATACAAACTTGTTAGTTATCTGAAATAACCCTACAATGCACATTCTTAAGCATTCAGAGGGACACAAGGGAAGTATGTCTAAATCACTTGTGTGTGCTTTGGGTTGAAAGCTAACAGCTGTTTTTTCATGGAATTCGAAGTTCTATTGCAAAAGATCAACTGAGAAACTGTGTTTATTTGTTATTGGGTATTTGGCAGATATTTTGGCAAAAACGAAGTGGGTTATCAAAATTTAGTCAAAATTAGAAGGGGTGTAGGAAACTTGTATCTGATATTGAATCTTGACTTTTCTCTAATAGTCAAAACCTATTCTGATGACAACATGATGACATCAACTAATATTATTTTTGATATTAAAATAAATGTGCCAAACATTTTGAAGATCCACATAACTCAGTGGACCAGGATTTTCCAAATGATCATCACATGATGTTACAAAGCCATTCATATATAAAAGTCCATTCAGAATGCAACAAAGACACAATGGATTTTAACACAACGGAGTATACAAAATTCATTGATTTGTACTTATATTCCTTATTAAAAATTACCTTTATGAAATTACCACTTGTTGAGGTTTTTTTTTTTTTTTTTTTTTGGTATAAAGGTATTTAACTTAACATCAACAATAGCAAGATATCAAGAAAGACCCAAACATTTGGAAATGAAGCAATATATTCACTTGAGTTTTTTTTTCCACTTGTTTAGTTTTGATGTAGCATCAAAGAAAACCTACCAGTATTGAAAAGATTATCAAAACACTCCTATCTTTCCAACTACATATTTGTTTGAGGCCTTATTTTGTTCATATATTTAAATACAAAAACATAGTTTTGATTAAATGCAAAAGCCAATATGAGAATACAGTTATTTTTATTAAGCTAGACATTAGGATGATTTGTGAAGATATGATATTGCTTTCTTTTTCATTCAAAACAATTTTTTTCATAAAATAAGTTGTTTATGCTAACGTGTAATAAGTGCACCTTAAATCAATAAATATTATAAATATTTCTCA
Organism: Xerus rutilus; assembly: GCA_028644305.1. Taxonomy (NCBI): domain Eukaryota; kingdom Metazoa; phylum Chordata; class Mammalia; order Rodentia; family Sciuridae; genus Xerus; species Xerus rutilus. The sequence goes on from CM053413.1 coordinate 34,914,485, forward strand.
GCCTAAATTTCTTTTTAAAAAAATTTTTTTTTAGTTGTCAATGGACTTTATTTGTTTATATGTGGTGCTGAGAATTGGACCCAGTGCCTCACACATGCTAGGCAAGCACTCTACCACTGAGCCACAACCCTAGCCCTAAATTTTTTTTTTTTGATTAATTTTTATTGCCACATAATTGTACATATTTATGTGGCACAATATGATGATTCAATAATACATGTATACACTCTATAAGAGCTAGGAGCAGTGGCACACGCCTGTAATCCCAGTGGCTCAGGAGGCTGAGGCAGAAGGATTGTGAGTTCAAAGCCAGCCTCAGAAACTTAGTGAGGCCCTCAGCAACTCAATGAGACCCTGTCTCTAAATACAATATTAAAAATGGCTGGGGATGTGGCTCAGTGGTAAAGGGCCCATGGGTTCAATTCCCAGTACAAAAGAAAGAAAGAGAAAAACAGAACAAATCAGGGTAAATAGCATATCCATATCTGTTGTACATTTATCATTTCTTTGTGGTGATAGCATTTGTAAACCTTTCTTTTAGATATTTTGTAATATATAATTCATTACTGTTAACTATTGTCACCCTACTGTGCAATCAGAATACCAGCACTTAATAAACTATTCCACTCATCTACTTGTAACTTCACATGCATTGATCAATCTCTCCCCCTTCTCTCTTCTCCTTTCTCCTTTCAGTCGCTGATTACCTCTTTTTTACCCTCCACTTCTATGTGAACAACAGTTATGGATTCGACACGTCAGTGTGATCCAATAGTATTTATCTTTCTACATCTGGCTCCTTTTGTCCAACATAATGTCCTCCAGGGTCATCCATGTCATTGCAAACAACAAGAGTTCATCTTTTTTAAGGTCAAATAGTATTCCATGGTATTTGGGTGTGTGTGTGTGTGTGTGTGTGTGTGTGTGTGTGTGTGTGTGTACACACACACACATATATTTAGGTGTATTCCAAATCTGTGCTGTTGTGAATGGTGCTGCAATAAACAGGGGACATCAGATATATCTTTGACAGGCTGATTTCATTTCTTTTGGGTGTATGCTCAGTAGTGGGATTCCTGGATTGTGTAGCGATACATTAATTTTTTAAGAACCTCTATGCTGTTCTAATTTACATTCTAACTGTTCTAATTTACATTCCCAACAACAGTATATAAGTTCCCCTTTCTCCATGGCCTCACCAGCATTAACTATTTCTTATCTTTCTGATAATAGCCATTTGAACTCTGAGGATTTTGGTTTTGATTTGCATTTCCCTGATGATCAGTGATGTTGAACATCTCTTCATGTCCATGTCAGCCATTTGAATTTTCTTTTGAGAAATGTCTGTTCAAATCATTTGCCCAGTTAAAAAATTTTATTAGTCTTCTTCATTTATTTTTAATTGGTGCATTAGAGTTATACATAAAAATGGAAGGCATTGGGATATATTCATACATGCACATTGCTCATTTTAAAATTGGATTAGTTGTGGGGTTCTTTTTTATTTATTTATTATTATTATTGAGATTATTATAGTCTGGACCTGGAACATCCCCCTAAAGCGTATGTGTTGAAAACATACTCCCTTATGCAGCAAGGTTCAGAGGTGGAGGTTGGAAAGTGATTGGATCAGAAGGGCTCTGACCTCATGGACGAGTTAATCCATTGATGGCTGGATGAACTACTGAGAGGCAGGACCTACCTGGAGGAAGTATGTCACTGGGGGCATGCCCTGTAATGATTTCTCGTCTCTTTGCCCCTTCCTCTTTCTCTTTCTGCTTTTCAGCTGCTGTGAGCCACCATGCCCTTCCACCACGATGCTCTACCTCATCACAGGTCTGAAGGAACAGAGCTGACAAATCATGGACTAAACCCTCTGAGGCAGTGAGCCAAAATAAATCTTTCTTCTCTAAGTGGTTATTTTCAGATAGTTTGGTCACAGTGATGGAAAGCTGATGAACACAGAAATATTTAAGTTCCTTGTGTATTTTGGATATCAACTCTTTGTTAGACACATAGTTTGCAGATATTTTTTTTCCCATTCCATAGGTGGTATTTTCACTCTCTTGTCTTCTTGCTGTGCAGAAGCATTTTAGTTTGATATAATACCATTTGTCTGTTTTTGTTTTTGTTGCCTGTGCTTGTAATGTCCTAACCAAAAACTCCTTGCTTAGACCAATTAAAGCATTTCCTATAGGTCTTCTTTAGCTTCATAATTTCTGGTCTTACATTTAGATATTTAAGCCTTAGTTTTCTTTTCTTTCTTTTTTTTTTTTTAATTTTTTGGTACTGGGGATAAACTCAGGAGTACTTGACCACTGAGCCACATCCCCAGCCCTATTTTTTGTTTTTTGTAGAGACAGGGTCTTACTGAGTTGCTTAGCACCTCGCTGTTGCTGAGGCTGGTTTTGAACTCGCGATTCTCCTGTCTCAGCCTCCCAAAGTGCTGGAATTATAGGTGTGTGCCACTGAGCCTGGCTTTATTTTCTGATACTATAAATATTGACAGCTATAAAACAAATATTTTTGGATTTTCTTAATAGTTTAGGTGTAAAGAAGCCTGAGACTAAAAAGTTTGAGAACTGCTGCTCAAGAATATGCTAGGGCTGCAAAATGGCAATTCCACCAAGATCTCCTTTTTAAAGTTGACTCTATCTGCCCTGACACAACCTTTTCTTGACTTTGTTTCTGCCTTGAAAGAAGATTCTGAAGTCTAAGGTCTTGATCAGTGTAAAAAGCTCCACTAAGTTTTCTTCAAATCCATGAACTTCACTGCCCTGACTAAATCCCTCTTGGGAAATTATAGCTAGTGCTGTTGAAAGTCCTTTCTGCCTTTCTTGGACTTGAAATAGTTCAAGTCAGTGACCGTGTTTCTGAATGGTGTGAAATGATCCCTACATTGGACCCCTGCTGTAGGAGCCAGTACCAACCTAGAAGTCAAAAACAAAGCCAAAATTAGAGTACCACCAAGAAGTACTGTCCTACCAAGAAAAGAAATTACATGAAAACTCAAGTTTGAATTTTTAAAAGATGATTATCTTAGAAAGACCTCGATTTAAAAAATGAACACATATTTCCCTTATTCTGTTTTATTAAATATGATTTCCATATACATTGAGATAATTACATTTTTGGTTAATTTGTTAATGCTGAGAATCATAATAGATTTCTTAATTTTATCTTTTTTCTACATGGTTGCATGAAATCTTATCTTGTCATAATAAATTGTTATTTATGTAATATCTTTTTCTTCTATTCACCTTATTTTGTACTGTCTAATGTATATTTTATATATCTAGTAATGATTGAATGTTTTTACTATGACAGTGTTGTTTTTAAATTTCAGTATTTCTTACTTTTTTAAATAAATTTTTGCTTTATGAGTTTTCAAGCTGAATTATTATGTACATAGAGAATTCTATATTTTTCTGATATTAGCATTAATATAACTTCTTCCTTTTTATTGTTATTTCTCGATATATAAATTTCCCCATGTTTAAACTGAATTCTCTCTCTCTCTCTCTCTCTCTCTTTCTGGGCTTGAGAATTGTTTCTTGTTAGTGTACTATTACAATATGCTACTTCCCTTTACAAATCAATATGATTCTTTTGCAAAAATGCATATATTTGGACTTATTAATTCAATGTTGTTTTATTAAATTCTTACTTTTTTCTTTCCTAATTTTTCTATCATTTTCTGGAATAATTGGAGTTTTTTTGTTACATTTCTTTCACTATGACTGGTTCAGAATTATACAACCTATTTTCATTCTTCAGGCAGGGCCCTTAAAACTTTTGATAATAATACTGGCCCTTCCTTGTGAAATGTATCCGTATCTTACTGGGAAAAATGGAATGCTATGTGAATATACTATATTTATCCAAGCTATCATCCGCCTGTTAGGCTAAAAAATGATATTTTCAGGTAATCAGGAATTCAGAGAGTATCACCCAAAAATATCTTTTGAAGAAAATAAGAGAGAGAAAGTTATAACTAAACATAAGAATCACAAAAAAAGACTGAATGTTGGAGAGCTGTACACTTTGCAATATCTATCACTCTATTGCTCTAGCTAGTTATGAATTCCTTGAATTTCTCTTTAACAAAATTTATAATATGTCCATAAAACTTTCATGCACTTAGACATGAAAAAATATTTACAATATACTTATAAAGATTTTAGTAACCATATTTTCCAATTAGAATTTAGTAAAATTAGGAATGAATGCCTTAAAAGTAACCAAAAAATCTAACTATTTGGAAATTAAGAAGTATTTTTATATATAAGCCGGATCAAACAAAATAAAAATGGGATTATAAACTATTTAGAATGGGGAAGGGGAAATATTCATACCCAAATCTCAGGACAATACAAAAAGTATGCCTAACAAAAAATTTTAGTCTTAAATTTCTGTATTAAAAAAGCAAAAATATTAGGAAATTTGCATTTACTTTAATAAATTAGTAAAAGAAAAACAAAGAAAAGATCCAAATGAATTCAGGGAACAGAAAATAATAGACTTCAATGCCAAAGTAAGATGATACAATTAAAAAAAATCTCGTTAGCCTGATTAAGGAAAATACGTAAGAAAAATTAGGCAAAGTTCAGAATGTAATAGGGCTCAGGCATGAGTTGAGGAATAATTTAAAAAAATGTTTCAACTGATCCTAAGGCATCAAATTAGAAACACTAGAAGAAAATGAATATTATCTGGCATAGATTAAGAATAGGTTTAAATCTTGATCATATTAGTTATCAACATGGAGATGGAAAAGATGATTAAAGATTCACTACTAAAAAATTCCTTAGAACTATGTTGGGGATATAGCTCAGTTGGTGAGTGCTTGCCTCACATGCATAAGGTCCTGGGTTCAATCGACAGCACCATACACACACAAAAAAATTTCCTAGGATTTGATGAGTTTTCAACTGAATTTTGTCTGATTTTAAAAATCTTATTTTAATTTAAACATTTCAGGCCATTAGTGCAAAGTGATTTGATATACAAAAGGGAAAAAGTGAAAAATAATGGAAGTATACAAAGTCTATATGATGATAAATGTAATTTAAGGAGATGGCGATCTGTTCAAGACAGTTTGAAAGCCAGAACTACACAAAAAAAGATAAATTTTTAAAAATTGTGCAAACATTTTAAAAATTATATGACAAAATACCAAATCATAAAACAGAGAAGGCAGGGTTAATATCCATGATTTTCACCAACTGGGAAGTTATGTCTTAGTGCACTTGGGCAGTTATAGAACAAAAATACCACAAACTGGGTGGCTTATGAATAGCAAAAATTAATTAATAGCAGAGTTTTAGAGGCTGGGAAGTCTGAGATCAAGGCTCTGGCAGATTTAGGATCTGGTGAAAGCCTGCTCATGGTTCATAGAAGGTGCCTTCTTTCTGCGTCCACAGGGAGAGGGGAAAACTAATCTCTTCAGAATCTTAAAGTCTCCACTCCCATGACCTGATCACTTGTCAAAGGCCTCACCTCTGTTTTTTCATTGTTCTTTTTTGATATACATGACAGTAGAATGTATTTTGACATATTATACATACATGGAGTATATCCTAATTCTAATTAGGATCTCATTCTTGTGGTTGTATATGATGTGGAGTTTCACTGGTCATGTATTCGTATATGAACATAGGAATGTTATATCCAAAAGTATTCATACATTGCTGGTGGGACTGCAAATTGATGCAACCAATCTGGAAAACATTATGGAGATTCCTCAGAAAACTTGGAATAGAACAGCCATTTAGGTATAAACCACTCTTTGGTTTATACCTAAAGGATTTAAAATCAGTATATTACAGTTACGCAGCCACATCAATGTTTATAGCAGCTCAATTCACAATAGCTAAACTGTGAAACCAACCTAGGTGCCCTTCAGTAGATAAATGGATAAAGAAAATGTGGTATATATACACAATGGAATATTACTCAGCCATAAAGAAGAATGAAATTATGGCATTTACAGGTAAATGGATGGAGCTGGATAAATATCTTGCTAAACAAAATAAGCCAAACCCAAAAAACCGAAGGCTGAATGTTTTCCCTGATAAGTGCTGATCCATAATGGGGGAAGGGAGGGTGTAGAAAAGAATTAAGGAACTTTGAATTGGGCAAAGGGGAATGAGGAGGGGTAGGGTGTGAGGTTGGGAAGGATGGTGGAATGAGACGGACATTATTACCCTATATACACATATGATTACATTACTGGTGTGACTCTGCACCATGTACTGCCAGAGGGATGAGAAGTTGTGCTCCATTTGTGTATAATATGTCAAAATACATTTTACTGTCATGTATAACTAATTAGAATAAATTTAAAAAAGAAAGAATAAAAGAAATTTTGTGGGGGGATTGCAGTCCGTCCCGAGCCAGTGGGTCGAAGTGGTACCCCCACATTCACCTAGCCGTGGAAGTTGGGAAGAGTTGGAGCCGACTGGCTGTCCGTTCCCAGCCCCCCGAGGACAATCACACACGCCAGGGAGTACAGTCAGAGCAGGTACCCATTTATTTGCGGAACAAGCATTCAACTTATAGGGCCGTTGGGCCAATCAGAGAAAATGCATGTAGGCCATAGCCGTCCATGTGGTAAGGCACGTAAGCCCCCTGAATTCTGTCCATGAGCTGCACATTTGCAGAACCAACAGTAAATGTAAACCAATCACATAGTTCCTCCTTCCTTTGTGCCTTTCCCTTTTACACACAATGGCTAGTCATTAGGGCGTAGCATAGAGCTAGCTCCTCACAAAATTGAAAAACAGGAAAAATTCTGCTGGGTAGACAATATTTGATTTATGTATTGCTGCATAATTTTACAGCTTAATATAGTTACTAGTTCTTATGATTTAGGAATTGTTAGACTAGGGCTGGCTAATCTTTACTAGGCTTGACTGATCTTCTTTAAGATAGCCTGTGTTTTTCCACATTTTCCATCTTGTTTAGCTATTTGTGGGTAGGCTAGAGTCTCTGCTCTATTATTTTTTCCATATTTTTATTGGTGTATTATAGTTTTACATAATGGGATTTGTTGTTACACATCCACACATGCACACAGTATAACAGTATAATTTGACCAATATCATTCCCCAGTATTTCCCTTTTCCCTCCCACTCTTTCCTCCCCTGGTCCCTTTTCTCTATTTGACTCATCTCCTATTGACTTTCAAGACCACCCTCCTCCTCACACTTTTCATTTCTTCTCTCTAGCTTCCATATATGAAGGAAAACATGACATTTGACCTTCTGAGTTTGACTTAGTTTGCTTAACATAATGGTCCCAAGTTCCATCCATTTTCCTGCAAATGACATAATTTCATTTTTCTTTGTGGCTGAATAAATGGAGTCTCTGCTTTAGATTTAGTTTGACTAAATAGCTTATATGGGCAACACTGCCCTGCGTTTTTCTCAAGGAATAATTAGCCTGGGGCTGTTCTTAAAGCAATGTGGGCATAACATTAAAACATGAAACTCAAGTTTTCTGAGGTAAAGCTATTTTTGTTATTTATTAAATATTTACTACTTGATACTTTCTATAGTAGCAGCAATTCTCAAACTTTTATGACCACAGGAGAATGGAATAAAATAAAGGTTCTTGGGCTTATTTCCAAGGACGCTAATGCCTTGGGTCCATGGCCTTATTGAGACATGTTTATTTTAACAAAGGTGAGACCATCCAATGCAAACCACACTTTAGAATAGCATCCTGATGTAAGCTATGGTAAAACAAAGCATTTTTATGGTGTTTTTCATGTAGTTACTTTTCTTTAGCCAGTTTTTCAGAAGAGGGACTTTGTGTCCTTGATTATAGTGCATGTAACACAGGCAGCAGAGAGAGTGCACAGGTGGGCCAAACAACCCAGATTTTTTTTTCCCCCTGAAAACAATAACTGAGTAGAGTGAGAGTCAAATTATTCCCTTGAAAAGTTCTTCCTTAATAACAATTTTGGGTTTAATTCTTTTTTTATTTTATTTTTAAATAGCAGAATGCATTTCAATTCACAGTACACATATGGAGAACAATTTTTTATTTCTCTGGTTGTACACAAGGTAGAGTCACACCATTCATGTCTTCATCCACGTTCCTAGGGTAATGATGTCCATCTTATTCCACCATCTTTCCTACTCCCATGCCACCTCCCTCCTCTTTCTCCTCTTTACCCGAAGTTCCTCCATTCTTTCTGCTCCCCCCATTATGAATCAGCATTCACTCATCAGAGAGAACATTCAGCCTTTGGTTTTTGGGGACTGGATTACTTAGCTTAGCACGATATTCTCCAGCTCCATCCATTTATCTGCAAATGCCATAATTTTATTCTTTTTTAATGCTGAATAATATTCCATTGTGCATATATACCACAATTTCTTTATCCATTCATCTATTGAGGGGCATCTAGGTTGCTTCCACCGTTTAGCTATTGTGAATCGTGCTGCTATGAATATTGAAGTGGCTGCATTACTGTAGTATTCTGTTTTTGAGTCTTTAGAGTATAGACCTAGGAGTGGGATAGCTGGATCAAATGGTGGTTCCATTCCAAGTTTTCTAAGGAATCTCCATACTGCTTTCCAGATTGGTTGCACCAATTTGCAGTCCCACCAGCAATGTAAGAGTGTACCTTATCCCCCACTTCCTCACCAACACTTATTGTTGTTTTTATTCTTGATAACTGCCATTTTATCTGGTGTGAGATGAAATTTTAGAGTAGTTTTGATTTGCATTTCTCTAATTGCTAGAAATGTAGAACATATTTTTCATACATATGTTGACCGATTGTATATCCTGTTCTGACAAGTGTCTGTGCAGCTCCTCAGCCCATTTATTGATTGAGTTGATTGATTGAGTTGTTTGATTTTTTGGTGTTAAGTTTTTTGGTTCAGCTCTTGCACAGATTAATATAGAATGCCAATGGTGTGTTCTGCATCCTTTGTTGCTTTCGGTAAGCAAACCTGAAGATCCTTATTTACTTGCTGAAACAGGTAGTATTTAAATATGATGTGCACAATCAATCCTCATTATGCATGGCCATTGTGCTTTATGAAGTAGCAGTCAACATTGAATTGGGGAGTAGGAAATCATCACTCATAGGAGAAATACAGGGTGAGGTTCCTGTGACTCTCTGATCACAACATTTTTGTCAACTAATCAATATACAAGCTTTTTAAATGTGTGTTTCTCTTTCAAGAAACTTTATTGAATATGTATCTTTAATTCATTATTGAGCTCATGGCCGGCAGCACTGTAACGCATGCCTGCACTGAGGTTATCTAATGAGTTTAGCTTCTCCATAAAGCACATCACAGCCTCCTTGTGTTCAGGAACACTAGATAGCACTTCATCATTGCACTCGGGAGCCATTCTGAATGCCAAATTCATCAAAAATTGCAAATGGTTAAAAACATGGCATTAAATAGAGAGCATGAATCATGCTTGTTTACAGATATGGGAGCTGAAAGAAGATGACAGCATCACCTTGCTTGACCACAGCCTGGGACATGAGTGTCAGCAGCTCCATTGATTTCCTTCCTTCCTTTCTTTGCCATTCTTTGCTCATGTCCACAAATAACTGTGAAATCTCTGCATATAGGTATTGGGGTAACAAACACATTTTATTGAGTAAGCAAATTAACAAATAGAGAATCCACAAATGATGAGGATTGACTATATTCGAGTACCAGAGCTATACTAAGATAGCTGCTAATACTAAGACTGCAAGAATATGGAAGGTTCAAGGTATCCTTGAACTTGGGTGAACTGTCTTCAAAACTTTGTTCTGTGACATGTGGAAATGTAAAACAAATTGGCATTAATAATCCTGTTCCCAGGTCTTCAAGGGTGACATGTTCTGGTATAGCCATTCCAAATATGTTCATGAAAACACTCATTTAAAATAGAGGGCTGAGTAAATATGATGATCTAGGATGACCTCTTGTCTGCTGTGCTTCCTTTTACTTCCAGAATAATGCCAAAGCTGACCATTACCTGGATCTTCATGATTTCCCAATCTCATGTCCGCTGGATCCTTCCTTCTGCTGTAAGTTGCAGTCAATGATTCTGCCCTTAAGGAGTTTCCAGTCTGGTTAGAGAGAGAATATGTTCAATCAACTAACTTGGTAGCATAAAGTTTTTAGTCGTAAGAGTTTCAGGTAAAGGGCTGGAAGTGGTCAGATTGAACAGTGATGACCACTAGCCAGAAAATGGACTAAGTAACTGCACTTTGGGCCAAAACAGAATTCCTAGGTGTGGAGTTGATTGGAGGTTGTGTGGACATTATCAATTGTTTGCATTTAAGTGACCTCACCTGAAACATATTGATTTGTTACTGTTGAGGAATGCCAACTTTGATGCTTTTACCAGAATAATACATGGACAGTCAGATTTCATTTTCTTTAAAACATTATGGATCAGATTCTAAAGCAAAAATTCTTTGTATTAAAAGTGTCTTGTGTTTTATAAGTGACTGATTTCAACAAATACATATTGATGGCTTAGTATTTTCCAGGTACTTTCCATTCATCATCTTTTTAAATTCACATAAACATATCTAAAAGGAAGGTATCTATTAATATTTTTATCCAGGTGTAGTGGCACACGCCTATAATCCCAGTAGCGCAGGAGGCTGAGACAGGAAGATCTCCAGTTCAAAGCCAGCCTCAGCAAAAGCGAAGTACTAAGCAACTCAGTGAGATCCTGTCTCTAAATAAAAATACAAAATCGGGCTGAGGATGTGGCTCAGTGGCTGAGTGCCCTTGAGTTCAATCGCTAGTACCTTCCCCCTACCAATTTTTTTTTTTTTATTTTACAGGGGAGGCTCAAGAGTAGTAACTGACTGTGGAGGAGTTGGATCCATTAAGCTTCCTTTCCCATAGTCCCTTTTTCCAAATTTGTCCCTGTGACCTATAAACTGGGCACAGATCATAGGTTCAGGAGAGTACCTCACCAAATTTAATCTAATCTATAGAACCTTGGTAAGGCATTCTGTCCAATAAGCATAACTATTAATAACTGAATCAATCAAATTGTTTCTTTAGAGGTGGTTTGAATATTGGATCTCAAGAAAGTTCAGGAGTTGAATGGAGAAGATTAAGAAAATATTAGTGAGAAAGTAGTAAGGGGAAGCCATGGGCAGGGAAAAGCCACCCACAGGGAGACGGAGAAGATAGCAACAGAGACAAAGTCAGAGAAGGTTGACTCACACAATGATGAGAATTGTCCACTGCTCTCAGTGCATCAAGACAGTCCTGACTGCAAGCCTTTTAGCCTGGGTTATGAGATAGTTTAAGTGAGATTTGGAAGATGGAAGTGGAACAATGACCATTCTTTTCCTTAGACTCAGACAGTTGGTGCAGGGTTATGAAGCACTACAGTGTTGCTCATGCACATTTCCTCTAACCACCTGGCTTATCTGGCTGTTATGAGCCAGCAGCCAGCCCTTCTGCTATTTCAGCTCTCCTGGGTCCTCCTTAAACTTTTCTATCTTGTGGGACAATTATTGGTTTACCTGCAATATGGAAAGTGCTGGCTTCTTCTGCAGCTTCAGTAGGGTGGGAGATTTGGTGTGAGTATGAGAACTGTGCAGCCTTCAGACCAACCAGTGGGCTCTGATTCATCCTTCCAGACCCTCGTGTGCTTTTGTTTCCTCAGTTTTAGTCTTTATTGTGATAAAAAGATACATCAAATAAAATCTAAGATTCTAACAATTTTAAGTATACAGTTGATGGTAGCAGGGACATTTCCATTATTGTGCAACCAGGGCCACCATCAGTCTCCAGAACCTTTACATCTTCCCAGAATGAAACTTCAAGCTCATTAAACAATACATCTCTACCCTCTTCCTTGAGCCCCTAGCAATCACCATTCTGGCCTTCTCTTTCTATGAGTTTGACCTCTCTAAATATCTCATGTAAGTGGAATCAGACAATGTTTGTTCTTTTGCGTTGGGCTTATTCACTAAGCAGAATGTCTTCAGAGTTCTTCTGTTGTGTTTGTGTTTGTCAGAATTTCCTTTGCAGGACTGAATAATTATTTCCATCTATTCATTAATTTTGTTTACCCATTCATCCATTGGTAGATATTCAGATTGTTTCCAACTTTTGGCTATTGTGAATAAAGGACAGTATCTCTTCTAGACTCTGCTTTTAATTCTTTTGAGTGTATATCCAGAAATTGAACTTCAGATCAAATGGTCATTTTACGTTTGACTTCTTGAGGAACACCATTCTGTTCTCCACAACAGCTATATCATTTACATTCCCACTAGCATTCACAAAACTTCCAATTTTTCTACATTTTTTCCAACATTTGTTTTTAATTTATTATTTTATTCTCAGTGGTAACAGTCATCCTCATAGGGGTGAGTGGTAGGTATCTCATTGTGGTTTTGGCTTACGTTTCTTTAATGATCCGTGATGTTGAGCATCTTTTTACATGTTTATTGGCCACTTGTATAAATTCTTTGGAGAAATGTCTTTCCAAGACCTGTTCCCATCTTTTGTTGTTGTTGCTGAGTGTGGGAGTTCTTATATATTCTGGAATGCTTTCCCTACTGTTATGGTTTGGATATAAGGTGTTCCCCAAAATCTCCTGTGTTAATGCTGGAGTAAGATGGTTAGATTGTGAGAGCTGGAACTTATTTAGTGGATTAAACTACTTGATGGATTATTAACGTGAATGGACTACTGGGTGGTAACTTTAGGCAGGTGGAGTGTGGCTGGAGAAAGTAGGTCTCTGGGTTGTGCCTTTGGGGATTATATCTTGTCCTCCTAGTTTTTCCTTCTCTTCTTCTCTCTGCTTCCCTGTTGCTCAGCTTTTCTCTACCAATCCTTTCTGCCACGATGTTCTGCCTCATCTCAGGGCAGAACAATGGAGTTGGCTGACCATGGACTGAAACCTCTGAAATCCTGAGCCCAAATAAACTTTTCCTCCTCTAAGTTGTTTATGTTAGGTATTTTTGTCACAGTGATGAAAAATTAACGTACCTACTTTACATCCATCTTTCTTTTCTGATTTATCCTCCCTCTAGGCTTCAGTTCCTACTACTGCACAGAAACAAGAGCTTTAAATAGATTGCTTAACCAGCCCTGGATTGTATAAGATAAAATCCCTACAGTAATTTTCTTATTGTATACGTCTTATAGGAAGTCTACTTCTCTGAATGTATTCTGACTAATACTGTTATTTTCCACGTGTCTTTACACAGAAGCCCCATTAACAAAAAAACACAGTGATTGAGTTCCATATCACCCATACTGCAGTGAATTTGTCGGGGTCAAATTCCTGATAATTTACAGAGCCAGGACTTGAGTCCACTATCTCTGAGTCCTTGTTCTTTCAAGAGGAATATGATGTATTCTTTAAACTGAGGGAAAACAGGCATCTGAGCTCATTAAAATTCCTTCCCTATATGATTTCCTTCCATGAAGTGTTAACAGTAATAACCACTTTATCAATGACACGATTTCTGAGTCAGCCACAAGGTATTTTCATTATCCTTCAAGTTACCCAGATGACCTAACTCTTGTCTAATGCCATCAGAGCTATGACGATCATGGGCAGTGTGGAAGCAAAATGAACACTTTATCCTGCCACCATTATGAATAAATATGCATATGATATTCCAGAATGAGATAAACCAAAAAATAACAGGGTCACCCTGTCTACTTCTGGTCCCTAAAATAAATGAAACTTTGAGCATTTCCTCTGAATTACTCACTCCCCAGCAAAATAAACATAACCCTGATATTTACAAAGTTGATTTTAAAGATATGTAACATCCTTTGTAGATATAATAATCATACAAGGAGATTATTTATTTTCTACAGTGAATAGATTAATGTAAACTATGTAACCTTGGAAATTTCGCAGTTTTTGTCCTTGCAATTGTTTTGTGTTTTTATTTGGCAAGATACTTTTTTTCTGAAGTCTGACTCCTGCCAATATTTTTGTAAGAAAATCTATTTTTCTAAATTAGGCTTTGATTTCTGAGTTTTCATCTCCTATGAACATGCTTTTGTGTTTCCTAGCATGGAAATATGCTCAATAGTTGGTGGGGGTAGGAAAATAATGGAAATGTTTTCTTTTTAGATTGAGTTTATATTGTACAAACCTACCTACCAATGGTTTAATTCATATGAAGACCTAGCCTAGGGAATTTATATTCTAACATAGATTTGGTGGGTGTCTAAGAAGGAAGATGGCATCAGGATGATGTCTAGAGTCTCTGATTTATTGTGTATCTTTTCACAGTATTTAGAATGTAATCTGTCATGTCATACTTTCTCAATTTAAATTTGAGCTCTATAACTTATTAGCTATAAGAGCTTAACATTTTTAGGTAGTAAAGTAATTTACATAAATGTTCTATCACTCAATTTCTTTGTCCAATATCCAGGGAAAATAAAAGTATCTACCTTTAGTGTTGAAGTGAAGATTAAATAAAATAAAATGAATATATAGGTTAGTGTAGAAATTGGTACATAATAAGTGCTCAATACATTTTAGTTAGAATTATTTTCTTGTAGTTTGGAGATGATTTGAGGCTGTGTGAAGAGCAGTCTGGCTACTAGACCAGAGTGTTGACCACACATCTTGTGCCAGGGATTAAAATTCAAGAAGCCATATTACGTACATACTTAACCTCAGAGAAGGAGAGCTTGAGAGTGTGTCAAGTAAAACAAACATTCAGCAAGATTAAAAAATAAAATGCTGTGGAAAACAAGAGCAAAATCCTGGTACAATAGGTCAGGGGTGGGATCAACATTGGCATGGAGAGCAATTTGGTCAATCAGATAAGCTGGGTTTGAAATCAGAGTTGGTTGGGGAAAAGAAAAGAGGCTTGTGGGAAATATTTGAGATGAGTCTACTCTGCTTTTCTTGGATGATGGGAGTATGGCTTATGGATTATACAACTTCTTTGTAGAGTCAGAGACAATGCAGATTGATACTAGTTTAGGGAACTCTTGAATGGATGATGGCAATCTCTACATTGGTAAACTTGGTAAGGAATCAACACTCAACAACTATACCTTACATAAGAACTTTCATCTTTATCCCAAACTTATATATTATATTTTTATAGTCTCAATTTCCCAATGAGAAAACCAAGGTTCAGTGAGAGAAATGTATTTAGTTATGGTTCTTTTAATTGCTTGTTACTAAAACCCAGTTTGAAGTAGCTTAAGCAAAGTGAGAATTATGGGAATGGCCATAAACAGCCAACCATGAAAAGGGTAAGTACAATCCTAAATAGCAGGGTTTTCTGGGAGAATAAAGGGGCAAGGCCCCTTCTCTTACTGAATCTTCCTCTCTGCATTTTTCTGTATATCAGTTTCATTTCTTCACATTAGCTTTTGCCACATGGCTGGGAACATGACCCCTGGAAGCTCTTGCTCTTCAGTTTCACTGCCCAAGAGACATGGGCAGTGACTCTGATTAGTCTGGGATGGGCCACATGGCCATTCCTGGACCCATAAAAGTGTCAGTGAATTAGGTATTAAGACTGGTTGCCTCCACTATGGTAGCAATTTTGGAATTCTAATTTTTTTTTCGTATTTAATTTATTTATTTGTTCTATTTAGGCTTACATGATAACAGAATGCAATTTAATTCATTGTACATAGATAGAGGATAACATATTAATTCTCTAGTTGTAAGTTGTATAGAATCATAACATACATGCAGTCATACATAAAGTTAGGGCTATGATGACCATCATATTTCACCACCTTTATTGTCCCCATGGAATTCTAATTTGAAATGAGAGAAGGGCTAGGAGAATAAACCTAATATTTGAATACCATGGGAACATGTTTAGTCTCACATGCTGTAAATGATGGAACTAGGATTAGAATTAGTTTTGTTTCTGTCTGCAAAGCTTTGCTCTTTCCTATCTGCATCCTCTGACTTATCTAGCTAATCTAGTTAATAATGCTCAATATATGCAGGGCATTTCAGGACACTGGCCAGGGCCTGGCAGGTGGGTGGGTGTGGAGAGTAACGGAATATTCATGTTATGGTTTTTACCACCAAAACCAATCTTTCCCTCCTTCCAACTTCTGATGCTGCATCTGTGTTGCTTCTATAATACATGTCATGTATTATTCCATGCTATTTATTTACATTGAAGTGTGCATGCATTAATGGTAGATCATTGCTATTTCTTATTGAATGGGAATCTCCTTAAGGACAGGAAATCTCATATAGCATTTAGCACAGTCCTCTGTTTTTATATAGTAATTCATAAATGTCTTCTGATAGATTAGTTTTCCTGAACAGATTAGATAGTGCTTTTGCATAGCCATCATTGCTTTTTGTTTGCTTTTTAGTGGCACATTTATTGAAATGTAAACTCAGGGAAGTGCACGAATCTTAAGTCTACAGCTCACTGTAATCGCACAAACTGAAAAACATCCATGCAACCACCTAGAAACAAAACAGCAGAGTAACTCCGGGAGCCCCTCCATGCTCTTTGCAGTCAATACTTTCTCCAAGAGTAAACATTGCTAAGATGCCTATTGTTATTAATTATACCTAGCAAAGTTGTCACATATTTAAAATATGCTCCGTAATGATATAAAATCCCTATGTCAGTGCTCTCAGAAGACCCCTCCCTCACCATTATGAAACCTTCTATACTTTGCCTTATAAGAATCTAAGACTCTGTTACAGGGTAGAATCTAGCAAAGAATGAAAACCTAATGAGAAGTTCAGCCAAGGATGCTTTTGTGAAAGCATCTTCAAGTCATACAGATCATCCAGTTCATGGAATAGGTTTGCACATAGATCAAGTAGGTTTCTGGCTTGTTACTGAGGACTGTGGGCACTCAAAGTAAAGCATTTGCCTGTATTTTATCTCACTGGACGAAGGTTTCTTCATTTTTTTTTTGCATGTTTTCTTATGACACCTGATTTTCATGGCTTTAGCAAATACTCTTATTTTTTCTACGGTCTCCCTTTTAAAAGATATTGTAATATAGCAAAACACTGTTTAGGGGACCTCTAGTGTTTTCTGTACAAATATAGCATCTGTGTCCTCTTAATTTTTAGCTTTTATCTCTGTAGCAAGTCACTCACAACAGGACTCATTTTCTCACAGAGCTGTCTCTAGAAATCTTGATTCATGTTCATATATTATACTTGTTTCTTTTGTCATTAGGTTGGGATATTAGAAACTTCTGCTTCATCCATATTTCTAACACAATCTGAAAGGCAAAACATTATCTCATTTTTTTTTGCATGTAATTTTGCTTTCAGGTTAGTATGACCTTCAGGTCTTCTTAACGTTTGCTTGGTACATGGCTTAGAAATTTATTTTCTGGATGGTTTGAATATTTAAAAGTTAATTTTACATTTATTTAGCTTGGGCATTTCACCTCATGCAGATGAAGTAGTGAGGATTCCAAATGACTGGGACCATGAACTTTAGAAAATGTAGCCCAGATGCTAATGACTTCAGAGATGATGTCACACACTGCGCTGCATTCTTATCTTAGAGTATAGAAACCTAGACATTGGATGTGTTGGATTGGGATATGGTGCAAAGCTTCCTTCCTGTGAAGTGGGTTTTATGCTACATTCTCATAAAGCTTTCTGAATGAAATTCTTTAATTTTGGTTTCATATTTTTTTCTAAATACATCCCAGATTTTCTCGATATATCTTTCACATTAACCATTTTTAAATTTTTCATTGATTCTACAGTTTTTTTTCTGAAATTAAAAACATGAAAGGGTCAGAAGATAATGCAGAGTGGGGGGCAGTAGAACATATAATTAATACGCTATAGTGCATTTTAATCTTACTTAGTCTCTGGCCTTATAGAATTTGTGTTCTCTCATCTTTATCTCTTACTTAGATCCTGGCCTTACTGATTCCATGGTCCTGAAACACTATTTAATACTCATTTTCTATATCTGCTGATAAAAAATAATAGTAGCTAGTAGGATTTTACTCATTTGGATCCAAATTCAAGGGGCTGAGGCATAACTGCATCAATTTGGGCTCCTTCTTTCTGCAATGATGCTACCAATTTCAATGCAACTAT
The DNA here is from genome assembly GCA_028644305.1 of Xerus rutilus. Taxonomy (NCBI): domain Eukaryota; kingdom Metazoa; phylum Chordata; class Mammalia; order Rodentia; family Sciuridae; genus Xerus; species Xerus rutilus. The sequence continues at coordinate 34,932,542 of CM053413.1, forward strand.
CTATTTTGTCTTTTTCCTGACAGCAGCATGATCAACTTTTCTCCTTCAGCCCTCATTTACTCCACTAGAAATAGAATTCAGGTAGATCCTTGGGACTGTGATGAAGTCTATAATATTTAGTTGCTCTCGGTTATGAACAGTGATGTTCTGGAAAAAGAAATAATCCTGATTTGTGTCTTTTGCCAATTTTCTTTGTGTAAATGCTTCCACCATGGCCAATTTCAAGCTACCAGCTTCACTGCACTGAGAGCAAAGGTGAGGAGAGGTGCTCACCATATACTCTCCCAAGCCAGTTATAGGAGCTAGCTACTATACTCTATGCCTGGACGTCAATCATGCTTCTCTGATTGTATAATCCAGGGTCCTGGTAGAGAATTCACTACTGAAATTTTTACATAGGAACCAAAGATGAAATATTTCTATTTTGGTTGCTTGGCCTGAATTCCTGCAACCTTGTGGAATATTCTCTTCAGGGTAAAAAGACAACTTGCCAATGAACTGGAAGTTTTAGTGGGTAGACTTCAATCTATGATCAGCTTTTAAATTTGGGCTCTGTATAGCCTTATCTTGTCTATAGCATTTCTTGGCTCTGAGGCTTTGAATTTATGCAACCATATTAGTTATCTTTTGCTGCATGATCACTTCCCTCAAAACATAGAAGCTTAAAGCAACATTTACTATCCAAGTTTCCAAGAGCCAGGGATGTAATGTAGCTTAACTGGGTACCTCCAACTCTGTATCCATCTTTGCGGTACAACCAGGTGTTAGCTAAATTGCAGTCACGGCAAAGTTCAATTGGTGGAGAATATGCTTCCAAACTTTCTCACCTGACTGATAGCAGGCCTCAGGTCTCTCCTGGATGTTGGCTAGACACCCTGACTCTTTAACATAGAGCTGTTTACATCATGCAGCTGTCTTTTTACTGTGTAACTGAGCAAAGGAGTGAGAGAGACTTTCTAAGATGAAAGCCATAGTCTTTTTGTAACCCAGCTTCAAAAATAACATCCCATTGCTTTTGCCATATTCTATTCACTAGAAAGGAGTCATTAAATTCAGCCCACTCTCCAAGGAAGAAAATTACACAAGGGCATAAAGAAAGCAGTGATAATGAGACTATTATTGACACTACCACATCTTCTAACCATGCCCCGAAGTATTTTTCTGCAATTTCTGGTAGACAGTAGACTGGATCTATAGTTCAAAAGTCTTCTTAACTGCAAGTAAAAGCCAAGTTCAAATTATCAGCCCTTAGCATGCTCAGAGAGGTTAAAAGACTGGATCCAGTCCCAGGTTATTTGCAACTATTCCTTCAGTTCTTCCAGGAACAAACAAACAAACAAAAACAACAAAAAAACCCACCTAAAATCTTAAGAAGCCAAACAATCCTTAAGTCCAGGTTAAGTACAGATTTTCTGGAGGCAGTTTCATAAGCAAAATTCTAGACTTCCATAATTTAGAAAATTCATATGATGCTGTGTACATCCAGTTTTCTGCCTAGAGCATTGTTTGAAATGGTGTTCTTCCTCAAGTTTTTCCTGTAGGTTTGCAATGATACTCCAAGAACCATCACATTGACATTGACACCACCATGGAACAGTAATGAACAAAATGAATGAACTGCTTTATCACTATACAAAGGCTGTCACCAAGAAACCAAAGTTTGGATTTTTGTTTCTTTCTCACTTGGTTCCTTTCTCCAAGTTCAACTAAGGAAGTAGAGAGGAAATCTTTTTATGACCACTTTTAGGAATAACAAAAAGGCTCTGGAAATGTGATTATTTATTCTAAGAACCAGATTTAAACTCTGTTAGAAGCTCTGAGTTGTTCTTCCAGCTCCCACCTTCGATCCATTATGTCATCGGATTTTTTTAAAAAAATCAACAATTTTCAGTGTTCAGATACTATAAAGTTATGTGTAATGTCAACATTTCCCTCTTACTACTGTACCCTTTTTCGTATGACTGTAGTTTTTGAGTAAAGGAAATTAATAAATGTTGTGGGCAAAATTTTGATGTTAAATTAAGTGGAAAGCTCAGTTTGCTAAAAAGAAGAATCAAGATAAGAAAACGTCCATTGAGACAGAAAATTTCCATTCTGTATAAAGCAAACAGTGAAGAGAATAGAAAGCAACACGAAAACTATCTGGATTATTTTTCTCCTTTTCTGGGTTTGGGCACTTATGTTAGCTTACAGACCAGTTAATAACTAGGGATATTGGCTTTCAATTTTGAAGGTTATGATTTGGGCGCTGGGGATGTAGCTCAGTGGTAGAGTGCTTGCCTGGCATGTGTGAGACCCTGGGTTCAATCCCTAGCAACACACACACACACACACACACACACACACACACAAAGTATGAAGGTTGTGATTTGTGTTCCATATCTGGGGATATTGCACACTGGCTTTTAATTTGTATGTTTTGTATTCTCACTTGTTCTTGCTTGTTTTCCTGCCTATATAGCAGCAGGTATGGAGTCTAAAATAATTCTAAGAAAGTGTGCAAATTGACTAAAGAACAGCAGGGACTTTCCCAATATTCCCCCTGTAATATAGTTTACAAGCTAATCAGGTTGCAGCATTAATGATGCTCTGTGCTTGGGCCATAGCATTTTTGTGCGTAACTATCTGTTATAATTTAGCCACAATGGTACCTCTATTTCTATTGAACTTCAGGAGGGGCATAGCCACAGTCTAGAAAAGCCCATTACTAAGAATGATCCTGATACAACAAAGATTAAGAAAGGAGAGCTTTTAATTCACAAAATTTGAGCTATAACATGAGTTATTAGTGTTAGATAGTATTTGTACCAGTTAGGAAAGTATACAGCTGCAAACAGAAGAAAATCCATAAAACAATGGCTCAAACAACTAAGGGCTCATTTTTTTTCCACACAAAGTCCAGTGAGACAGTGAGACTGGTGTGTCATTAGGGACTCAGTTTCTTCCATCTTTCTGCTCTACAAAATAAGAGCAGGGAAGAGGTAGGAGCAGAACTTATTTCAAGAGAGAAAAAAATGATAAATGTTTGAGATGATGAATAATCTCTAAGTGTTCCAAGTGGATCAATACACAATATATAAGCATGCTAAAATATCACAATGCAACCCATAAAGATGTACAATTATTAACTTGAAATGAAAGATGTTCAATCATTAACAATGAAAAGAGAATAACCAAATTTAGAAAAGAAATTCCCACCAGATTCCCAATTATGTTTCCTTGGTCAGAACTGGGTCACAGGAGTAACTGTAATTGCAAGAATGCCAGAGAAGCTAAGATTTTTAGTTGGATAAATCGATTGCCCATCAAAATGAGGGCTTTGGTTAATAGGGAGAAGGAGAATTGGGTATTTCATAGGTAATTAAGGAGCCTTGCAAAATCTTTCTTCAGAGAATAATCTTTCATTTGTATATGGGTCTGTGTGTACATACATTATATATGCACACATACATATATATATAGTACATGAATACATGCAAAAATGTATATACAGTGTGTATGTTTGTGTATTTTTTTGTGTATGTTTAAGAATATAGGCTTTGGTATCTGACTAAAATGAATTTCAGTTTCTTTCTACTGCTTCCCATTACTTATTAGCTATAAGACTTCAGGGAAATTATTTCAACTTTCTAAATTTTATAGACCTGAGATTTACTTCATGGAGTTTTTTAAAAAACAATCAAGTCAGAATATATATGTTACTCAGTACAGCACTTGAAACGTGGTAGCTTTCATCCTGGAGACAAGGTACTGACCGAGATTCTGCACACTGTTCTCTGCTTTGCATTCCTCATTTGTATGATCCACTTCCACTCTATTTGCACGAGGCATTCATCTCATTTGAATAACATGAATTCCCATAAAGCACAGAGAAAGTTTTGTCTCCAATTGGGTTCCAGCAGGGTTTGCTCCCGTTGCCCTCTGCAGCCTCCTTTGTACTGATTTCCCATTGTCAGAATTCTCTGAATCCTGAAATTGTTTTCTTCTTTCCTTCTTTGTGTCTGAATCTTTTCCTTCTTTAATTTTCTTGTACTATTCCTGACAAATGAAAGTATCTCAAAGTTATACGAGGCATGTGAAATACTGAGTTCACATAGCAGCTTGAGAAAAAATATTAAAACAAACGAAATCTTTACTCAATGACAGGACAATTTGGCATATGTAGAAAATAATTCTGGGAGATAATTGCATTATGACTTTTAAGATATTACATCCAGTACATGCTCTGATTGCTCAGCCCTCATTTTTGCTATCACATCGTCATTCTTTATCCCTCGCCTTTTTGTTTTCCTAGTTGTTGGAGCAATGGCTGTCATATGGAAGGTAAAGAATAAAGAAAAAAATGCTGAAGAGGTGACTGTCAGTTTGAATGTCAGTGACCATTTCCAACCATAGGGAACACAGCTGCTCTGATTGAATTTGAAATTCTAGATTTGGCTTGGCCTCTGGCTGATGAAATTGGGACTGCCAAGCCTTCCACACAGTAAAGGAGGATCCTCAAAAACAAGACTGATCGTTCCTGCATTATCTGCTCAGTGCTATAAGCTGTGGAAATGAGGTAAATGGCATAATACATTTTACTTACATATGGTGAAGCACAGAGTATCTGTGATTTCAGGCATGAAGAAGTATTTTAGTATTAAATTTAATAGTAGGATATAAATTTGATAGAATATTCTGTGTAATATAGCATGTGTAAATCTAGTAAAATATTTATAAATTTGACTTAAACCATAGTGAGTATTTTGTAAGTATCAGCTGAATTTATTTAAGCGAGAGTGTTCTAATGATAAAAGGCTTAGAAAAGAATGAGATCCAAGGAAATAATGATAGCTAGTGAGTTTGTCTGAAAGCTTCCTCTTCAGAAAAGTTGATTGTGTCCATCCACTTATTCATTTATTACTCTATAACCATTTCTTTGCACAACTACTAAAATTTCAGTGATGTTATATGTGTAGTCTAATGTGATGAAACTGGAAATGCAGGTAGAAAAGAAAGTATTTAGACACAGGAGATGTAGCTCAGTGGCACAGCACATGCTCAGCCTGAGCAAGGTCCTGGTTTCCATCCCTAGTATCTACTTAAAGAACTAATTTCAAAATAAAAGTGCAAAGGCAAAATAGAGAGGATGAATATCTTTGAGGGTTTCCAGGTTTCCTTTATTCCTTTTTTGGGGGGGAGGGTAACCAGGGATCGAACTTAGGGGCACTCAACCACTGAGCCACATCCCCAGCCCTGTTTTGTATTTTAGAGACAGGATCTCACTGAGTTGCTTAGCGCCTTGATTTTGCTGAGGCTGGCTTTGAACCCATGATCCTCTTGTCTCAGCTTCCTGAGCTACTGGGATTACAAGTATGTGCCACCACATCGGGCTCCATTATTTTTTTAATTAATTAATTAATTCTAATTAGGTATATATGACAGCAGAATGCATTTTGATTCATTGTACACAAATGCAGCACAACTTTTCATTTTTCTGGTTGTACACAATGTAGTATCACATCATATGTGCAATCAAACATGTACCTAGGGTAATGATGTCCATCTCATTTCACCATCTTTCCTGTCCCCATGTCCTCTCCCCACTGCTCTCCCCTTTGCCCAAAGTTCCTCCATTCTCCCCAATGCTCCACCATTCTGGATCAGCATCCATTTATCAGAGAGAACATTCAGCCTTTGGTTTTTGGGGATTGGCTTACTTCACTTAGCATGAACTCAATCCATTTACCTGCAAATACCATAATTTTATTCTCTTTTAATGCTGAGTAATATTCCATTGTGTATATATACCACAGTTTATCCGCTCATCTGTTGAAGGGCATCTAGTTTGCTTGCACAGTTTAGCAATTGTGAATTGCGCTGCTATAAACATTGAAGTGGCTGCATTACTATAGTATGCTGTTTTAAAGTCTTTAGGGTATAGACAAGGAGTGGGATTGCTGGGTCAAATGGTCTTGGCTCCATTATTATTCCTTTTAACTGACACTGTAGGAACAGCTGCATACAGACTTCTTCCACTTAATTTGGTTTGATTAATGTCAATTGAATATATGTGTGCATGAATGAATGCAGAGCATTACAAAATGTTGGCTCATTCATTGAAAATTATTATATTCTTATTATTGATGGCTGTCTTAAACATTCTTATTGAATGTTTGAAAATAGATATGATATCTTTATGTTTGCTATTGCTTCTTTTTAATTTGCTTGAGGTTAATAGAATTGTTCTTGACAGTAACCTCTAATGGCTGGCATCTAAGAAGATACCAAGTTACGAAAAACACCAATTGGGCTTCTGTTTTAAATACTCCAGAAAAAGCATAGATCATTTGATCTGGAAAGAAAATAAATCTTCACTGGTCTAATAAAAACATCAAAGAATACTTAAAATTAGGAATTTCTATATAATCCACACTGAAGGATCAGGATAAAAAAAGTTAACAATAGTTCATTTGACCTACTACCCTGCTATAAGTTTGCATCTTAAATGTCCCCCAAAGGCTCACATGTTAAAGGCTTGTCCTCCAGTGTGGTGCTATTGAGAGGTGGTGGAATCTTTTAGAGGTGGAGTCCAGTGGGAGGAAGTTAGTTCACTGAAGTGTGTCCTTGAAGGAGATAAAGGGACCCCAGTCCCTCCTCTTCCTCTCATTTTGCTTCCCACTGCCATGAGGTAAGCTGCTTCTTCCACCACACACTCCCCACCATGATGTATTGCCTCATGATGGGCCAAGAAGCAATGGGACTAACAGGCCATGGACTGAAACCTCTAAAACACCAAGATAGATAAACCTTTTATCCTTTTAAGTTGATTTATCTCAGGAATTGTCCCTCGTAATTGAAAGCTGACTGCCCAAGCCCCTGGGAAGATTGCTTCTTTTTTGTAAACTGGGGATTGAACTCAGGGGCACTCAGCCACCAAGCCACATCCTCAGCCCTATTTTGTTTTTTTTTTTTGGTACTGGGGATTGAACTCAGGGGCACTCTACCACTGAGCCACATCCCCAGCCCTATTTTGTGTTTTATGTAGAGACAAGGTCTCACTGAGTTGCTTAGCACCTCGCCATTGCTGAGGCTGGCTTTTGAACTCGTGATTCTCCTGTCTCAGCCTCCCTAAGTGCTGGGATTACAGGCTTGAGCCACCACGCCCGGCTCCCAGCCCTATTTTGTATTTGATTTAGAGACAGGGTCTCACTGTTGCTGAGGCTGGCTTTGAACCCACAATCTTTCTGTCTCAGCCTCCCTAGCCACTGGGACTACGGGCGTGCGCTACCGGGTCTTGTGGAAGTTTCCTTCTGACCCAAGCTGAAGTCCCTTATTCGCTCTTTGTTAATCTGATGTCCCTTTTTTATGTGGGTTGAAGTATATTCCTGCAAAGGACATTGAAATCTCAGCCTCTTGTGTCTGTGAATCCAACGTTAATTAGAGGTCTGTGAGGATAATCAAGGTAAAATGAGGTCATTAACGTGGACTCTGATCTAATATAAGTAGTGTGTTAAATAAAGGTAAGTTTGGAAAGAGAGATATGCACGCAAGGAGAACATCATTAATATGAATATGAAATCATAGATGAAGGTGATGCATCTGTAAGAAAGCCAATGATTTCCAGCTGACCACTAGCAAGTGAGGGCAAGAACATGGAATAGGTTCCCCCTCACAGCCCTCAGAAGGAATCAGTATGCTCACAACTTATCTCAGACTGAGTCTTCAGGGCTGTGAGAGAATATATTTCTGTTTGAGCTGAAGTACAGTTCCTAGTACTTTGTTATGTAAGCCCTAGAAAACCAATGTAACCCCAAACCCAATAGTGTTAGTCAGCTTTGTTCAACAGTGAGAGTGTGACTGTCTCTTATCAACTTACCCACTGAATTAAATTTAATTGAATTAAGGTAAGAATGCAAAGCCCACAATGATGGATAAAATGAGTATAAAAGAGAAAGAAAATGACTTTTTTCATTTTTCATTCGCTGCTTTTCTTTTCTCATCTGTAGTAACTTGTCATCAAAATTGACTCTCTCATTTCCTCATATTTTTCTGAGGTTCTTTTTTTAATACTTAGATAACAAGATTTGAAATGGATTTTGTGCAGGAGATACATAATGGTTTCTAGAAAATAGTAGTTATCTCTTTCCAGTGACAAAAGTATATAAGAGTTACAGAAGAAAAAGGTAGAATTCTGTCACCAATTCACATGTTCTCTGCAAACCGTATTCATCAGAAATAGTGGTATAGAAAGTCCGACTAGTGAAGGATAACATGGCGGGACAGAAGACATTCCCTGATAGGGAAAGGAATATGAAAGATATCAGTCCAGACATGGGAAATGAAAAACCATGAAGGAAAAGACAGAATTTAAAAAATGTCAGTAGTAAGTGGCATATATGAAAAAAAAGATATTAAAAATAACTGATGTAGGAGACAGGAATGTCTCTCTTAATCTCAGGTAAATAAAATAGGTAAAAACACTGTATAGACACACCTTTGGCTATTTTATATCTTTCATAGTTTAAAATTTTTTCCCTATACCCTTTCCATCTCAAAATTAAAGATAAATACCAAAGAAATTAAAATCTGGATAGCTTCTATTTCTCTATCATATTAGTAAAGTCAAAAGGCAGCAGAGTGATATTTTGAATATTGAAAATTAAAGCACTCTGCTATCATGTAAACCTAAATAGAATAAATAAATTAATTAATTAAAATAAAATAGAAAAGGATGTGATGCAGGAATGCCAAGCACAGCTGAGATGAGATTACAATGTGAAGTATATTCCAGCATCATTCAGAAAATTAGTCTACCAAAAAAATTTATCTTTAATGTTCTCAGCATTAAATGATGATTCTCAGTTTTTTGAGGATTGAATAAAATATTTTAAAAAGGTTAAATTTAGAAGTAACTGTGGAAGATACATTAAATAATATTGAAATCAGTTACCCAATTTAGAGCTGAGTAAATAATTCCATGAATTAAAAGAAGAAAGGCATAAATTTGTTACCTGAGTGTTACAGGCCTGAGTTGCAGGCCTGTAATCCTAGTGGCTCAGGAGGCTGAGGCTGGAGGATCACATGTTCAAAGCCAGCTTCAGCAAAAGTGAGGCCCTTAGCAACTTAGGAAGACCTTTTCTATAAATAAAATATAAAAAGGGATGAGGATGTGTCTCAATGGTTAAGCACTCCCAGGTTCATTTTCTGACACCAAAAAAAAAAAAAAAAAAAAAAAGAAAGAAAGGTTAATAACTTCTAATTAGTTAGAAGTGAGGGTAAAAAGAAGACATCTGCTTTTTTGAAAAAATTAATTAATTAATTAATTCTAATTAGGTATACATGACAACTGAATGCATTTTATTTTTATTTTTATTTTTGGTACCAGGGATTGAACTCAGGGGTACTCTACCACTGAGCCACATCCCCAGCCCTGTTTTGTGTTTTATTTAGAGACAGGGTCTCACTGAGTTGCTTAGTGCCTCACCATTGCTGAGGTTGGCTTTGAACTTGTGATTTTCCTGTCTCAGCCTCCTAAAGGGCTGGGATTATAGGCATATACCACCGCACCCAGCTATTTCTTTTTTTTAACAGAATGCATTTTCATTCATTGTACACAAATGGAGCACAACTTTTCAATTCATTGGTTGAACATGATATAGAGTTGCACCACATGTGCAGTCATACATATATCTAGGGTAATGACGTCCATCTCATTTCACCATCTTTCCTGCCCCCATATCCATTTCCCTCTGCTACCTCCCCTTTGCCCAAAGTTCTTCCATTCTTCCCATGTTCCACCCTCCCACCATGGATTCGCATCCACTTATTAGAGAGAACATTTGGCCTTTGGAATTTTGGGATTGGCTTATTTGGCTTAGCGTGATATTCTCCAACTCCATCCATTTACCTGCAATGGCCAAAATTTTATTCTCTTTTAATGCTGAGTAATATTCCATTGTATATATATACCACAGTTTCTTTATCCATTGACCTATTGAAGGGCATCTAGGTTGCTTCCACAGTTTAGAAATTGTGAATTGAGCTGCTATATACATTGAAGTGGCTGCATTACTGTACTATGCTGTTTTTAAGTCCTTTGGGAATAGACCAAGGAGTGGGATAGCTGGGTCAAATGGTGGTTCCATTCCAAGTTTTCTAAGTAATCTCCATACTGCTTTCCAGATTGCAGTCCTACCAGCAATGTATGAGTGTACCATCAATGAGCAAATATACTTTTTCTCAGCAGCACGTGAATCCTTCTCCAAAATAGAACCTATGCTATACCACAAAGCAAGTCTTAACAAATACAAAAAACCCCAGAGATACTACCCTGCATTCTCTCTGCTGACCATAATGGAATGAAAATAGAAGTCAATGATAAAATAAAATATAGAAACTATTCCAACACCTGGAGATTAAATAATATGCTGTTGAATAATGCATAGATAACAGAAGACATTGGGGAGGAGATAAAAAAAATTCTTAGAGGTAAATAAGAACTCTGATACAACATATTAAAATCTCTGGGATGCTATGAAGGCAGTGCTAAGAGGAAAGCTCATTGCATTAAGCTCATTCATTAAAAGACACTTGCTTTTTCTAGCTATTATACTAAAAACACAAAAGGAAAAAAGAATACAATTACATATAAATATTTCATAAAAAAAGGACAAAAAATGAACTTCCATAAGACATAAAACAGGTGTAACAAATAATAGATATATGTCATATTTATATTTAAAACACAAAATCTCACATTGTTTTTATTTCAAAGACTCAGTGATTCATTGCTATTAGAATATGCCCCCAAACAGACCAAAGAGGTATAACAGTTCAGAGTGTCTGAGTAAAGTAGGAGACCATGAGTGAAGAGGATTATGACAATATAATGAATGATTGTAAAATTTCATAAGTACGCAATTAATAATCCTATCTTCATAAAATATTTCTAAATTTTTCATTTACTTTTTACATAGTAGATAGTATTTTTCTGTATGATATAATAACTTTCCCCATGACAGTTAATTTGTTTAAGTATTTTCAAATTAGATTTAATCTCACAAAATTTATCATCTTAACTGTTGTTCATTTTCTGGTTTGGTGCTGGCTCAATATTTAAATAGTGTTATTATATTTTGTCCAGCTATTCTGAATGTATGACGCACAATGATCAGTTTTATATAGTAGCTCAGTATACCATATTCATTGTAAGTTCTTATTTATTTTTAAGTAAATAATTCCACATTTTTCTTTATTTCTAAATTGACAAAAATTGTATGTATTTGCATATGACAGGTTTTGAAATATGTATATACTGTAGTTTAAAAACAAACATTTATTTTTTAATTTACCAAAATTATAGCTGGGTGCAGTGGTGCATGCCTGTGATCCCAGCAGCTTGGGAGGCTGAGGAAAGAGGACCATGAGTTCAAAGCCAGCCTCAGCAAAAGTGAGGTGCTAATGAGACCCTGTCTCTAAATAAAATATAAAATAGGGCTGGGATGTGGCTCAATGGTCAAGTGCACCTGAGTTCAATCCCTGATACCCCACCCCTCAAAATTATATATACAGAGGACTGGCTCTGCTGATCAGCAGGAGCCCAGGCCCAGGCCTCAATATTGCCTACAGGGACCCCCCACAGGAGCCCAGGCTCAGGTCAGGCCCAATACCACCCTTGCTGATCTGCCAACCCACACCAGAACCCAGACCCAAGCCTAGGACCACCTCTGGGGACCTGCGCAGGAGCTCAAGCCTAGGTCAGGACCAGGACCACCTCTGTGGACCTGTGTGAGAGCCCAGGCCCAGGACCACCCCTGTGCAAAGTGGAGGCTCATGCTGTCACTCTCTTCCCAAATCCATCTTGGAACACTGCAGTCATCAATCATCACCATAGCCCTCCCCATGTAGTAGCTTCCACCTTGGGTCAACACTCAGGGCCTGGAGGAAGCAGCCTGCTACAGCTCAGCACACCATAGTGCTGTATCTCCAAATAGCCCAAAGCTATTGTAAGTCCCACCCTTTCAGCCCCATCTCTGAAAGTGTTTGCATGCATCTCGGGCAACCTCCACTGCTATCTTGACTTACCTCCACTACCGCTGCAGCCATCTTTAGTTGCAGTAGTGTCCATCTGGGGACACCTGCCAGGAACTGGAAGCAAACACCAAGGTGAGGTACAGTGGAGGGGAAGGCCATGTGGCTTCTCAATGATTTGGAGTCCAAGAGAGACGGAGAAAGGGTCCTCGGGTTAGACGATATGGGGTCTCTCTGGACGGTGGCGATTCACGGAGCCAATCTCCCCAGGCCCCAGGGTGTAGGTAAAAATTTGCTTCGCCCCAGCGATGCAGAAATAACCAGGACAAAAGGGGATACAGCTAGGGCGAGGAGAAGCAAAGAACAGCACTTTATTCTAGAAACTACAGAAGCTTAAATGCACTCTTGGACCAATCAGATCCAAAGGTCACAAACAAAGGGGTGCTCTTTGGCAAGAGCAGAGTCTATTAGCATAGAATGGGGAAGGATGGAAGGGAGGGGTTGAAAGGTATGAAGATGCTCCTATAGTACAGGTAGTCAGCAGGTTCACTACAAGGTTATAGGGTAGAAACTGCAATACCTCAGATCCACATTGCAAGAAAGAAAGACACATAATTCTGCTGTTATGTATATGTAATTAGAATAAATAAATTTAAAAAATTATATATACAATATGTATCATGCAAAATGTGTTGTTTTGAAATACATTTATGTTGTGGTATCCAAGCTTTTAAAATGTGCATTTGATAACATTTCCATTGAAATTTCTCAAAAGGAATTTTAAGAATTCATCAAAAATTTCTAAATAACTTGTTCAATAGGGGAAATAAAAATCAAGAATATGTATTAAAGAATGCCAACAGGGAGATAAATACCTATCTGCTATTAAGACCCATAATAAATCAATAATATATAGGTCATTTTGAAATTTATAAAAAACATACCATGAAATAGTGAAGTAGCATCAAATATGTGTAAATAAAGCTCAGAAACATCAGTAAGTTTACTAAAATGGGTATAGAATGGAAACATTACTAAATATGTTAGCATTTTGAAATATAAAAAAAATTACTTTATACCCATACCAGCTATATTTTGAATAAGGACAGTTGTGAATGGGCAGGGGAGGGGGTGGCAGGAAGGTGTGAGGTAGTATTGCTATTTATAGAACTGGGCTGAGTTCTTGCTGGGTAAATAAAAATCAAGAATAGGAATTGTGATTTGTTTCTGCTTGTGTACTAAAAGGGAATGAAATGTCTAGAAACACCAGAATTAGTGGTTTAAATATAAAATATCAAATTATAGAAGAACTGGCAGAAAATAGAAGAGTTTATCTAATCTATGGAGGAATGATAACTTTTTCAACTTCAAGTAATATTAGGAAGAACAAAATATGTTAATATATACAAGCTTTAAAATACCCTTATGATGAAAAAATCACAAAAAATAAGACAGATCCCAACCTATTTACATCAGATATGACACAATTTAATATTTGTAAAATATTAAGGATGCATTCAGTTATGAGAAAAATATCAAGACTACAAAAGATAAGCAGGCAAGTGTCATGAGCTGACAATTCAAAAGGATAAATACAATTGGAAAACAATAATTCATAAAATTATTCATACTATCTAATGATAAAAATGCAAATAGAACAACATTAAACAGCATATTTTTAAAAAATGAGAATATCCTGTGTTGATAAAGTTGGGGTTTTTAAGCAGCTTAATTCAAAAGTAAAGTGACTGGATTACAGGCATGCACCACTGCACCTGACAAAAATGGTGGTTTGCATTTTAAAATTTTGCATGTTTATTGCTGTATATGTTTATTGCACAAATGTTAATTTCTTTGAAATAGGGATTAAGATTCACTGTTTTGTTACAGGAACCAGGGTAATGATCAGAGTGAGATCTCAACAAATCCCAGAATCTAATGTCTCTTATTCATGGTTGGAATTGTTGCTGCAGTCACATGAGATTAAATTTTAAGGTTGTGCCTCCACCTGTGAGGATATGTGCTTGATTTTAAACATGCATCTTTGCTCTTTTATTGGTCTAAATTAGAGTTCCTACGAGATAAATCCTTCCCTTTCTGACAAGGGTTCACATGTGTGCTGAACTTTAAAGGCCTTGTTGGGAATTTTAACGAGATTTTCAGCTAGAGGGTGAGTAGAAGAAAGGCTTTATTCCCTGAATTATCAAAGGTTTAGATTACAGGTGAAAGATAATCAAGGATTTTTCTTTTTCTCATGTAGTTCTCTATAAGCTACTCTGTAGGCTTAGGAAAAAATTGAGCTAGGCTGTCAAGTTTTTGACGCTGCAGAAGCAGCTTCTTGTCTAGAAAGTATGTATTTTTTAATTTTGAAAAATTCATAAAATTGTTTCTTGAAGCAGCATCTTTTTGAGATAGTTCTGAGAGGGTCTTTGTCTTAGGTAAGACTACTCTGATAACTCTCACCTCTTAACAACCTGGAAGATAGATGCTTCACTAGGTTGACTGAAACATCATTAGAGAAATATCCCTCACCTAAACAAATTTTGCCCATGAATTTTCTCACTTATTTTCTAGTGGAGTGAGAGACATTTCTAAGTGATTAGACCTTAGGAAATGAGGATGACTGACTTCAATGGGGTTCAACATAGCTGTGAGCCCTGGGAGATACTTGTACCCCACACTTCATATATTTTGAAATTCTATTGCCTTTCCTTTTGAAATAAAATTGTCCAAACTCTCTTTTGAACTATAGTTTGCTTCTGCCTCTTCTTAATGTATTCTTGGTGACTTTTCTTCAATAAAAATCTTTTCAAGATATAGTAATAATAAAAATTTTCAACAAACATACCTCTTTCCATCAAATGATGGTAGTACCTATCCATTATAGGCCATTAAGACTTTCATTTAAAGGACAAATTTGATGAAGCAATTTTATATGCAATAGGATATATCACAACACCGTCACATATAAAATAAATTCTTATGTACAATACTTGTAGGTATTTGGTTGAGAGTATTTGTAAGATAATTTTCTAGAAGTGGAAATCTAGAAATAATATATATGCATTATATATGCAAATAATTTATATATATATATATATATGAATTTTGGAAGTTGACAGATGTTACCAAATTGCCCTTTAAGAAGGTGATATCAATTTTACATACCAACAGATGTTTATTAGCCTGGTGAACCACTTATCCTTGTTCTTTGGCAGTTGAACCACTTATCCTTGTTCTTTGGCAGTGTTTGCATAGGATAACTGATCTTTTATTTTAATGAATATTTATATTTTTTCCTGGATTAAGGAAATTAACACTTTGTCCTTGACTGCACATATTCTTCAGGCTGTCAACTTTGTTGATAGCTATATTAGTCAGCTTTTTTGTCTCTGTGACTAAAAGATCCGACCAGAACAATTGTAGAGGAGGAAAAGTTTATTCAAGGGCTCACAGTTTCAGAGGTCTCAGTCCATAGATAGCTGGCTCTATTCCTTGAGGCTCGAGGTGAGGCAGAACATCATGGAGAGTGTGGCAGAGGGAAGCAGCTCACATGATGATCAGTGAGAGAGAGAGAGAGAGAGAGAGAGAGAGAGAGAGAGAGAGAGAGAGATACTGATCTCCACTTGCCAAATACAAATATAAACCCCAAAGCCACTGCACCCCAATGACCCACATCCTCCAGCCACACCCCACCTACCTTCAATTACCACTCAATTAATCCCATCATGTGAGCAATTCACCGATTGGGGTAAGGCTGTCACTATCCAATCATTTCTCCTCTAAACCTTCTTGCATTGTCTTGCACATGAGCTTTTGGGGGACACCTCACATCCAAATCATAACAGTTGTATTCCTTTTTCTATTTTGAATGCTTTCATTTTTATGTAATCAGATGTACTAATCATTTTTCTTTATGATTTAATCTCTTTTGTCTCTAATGTTCTTATCCTGGTTAGAAAGAAAAGCTTTTATGAATGTATCTTTGATACTTTTATTATGTTTTTAACACAGTTGTTTGATATTTCTGGGATGTATGTTTTAGTGCATAAAACCCAGTTTATATTTTAAATAGCGGTTGTTTTAGTATTACTTCTTGCTCCTTGATATGAAATATAAGCTTTGTAATGTACCAAATCTCCATCCCTATTTGTGTGTAATTCTAGTTTCTTTTTCTGTATTGTTGTAGGGACAGATGAGGCAAGACACAGGATAGGAAACAGGAAGCAGGTTTATTTGACTGCAGTGGGTTCAGAGGGTACAGCTTTCACCGTAATCAATTAATTCCTCTGAACTCTGAATTCAGGCAATTTCAGAACTTTATATGCAGCGTGTAAGGGGAGGGGCTCAGAAGTTCACAGTCTGCAGAAGTTCACACAAAAGCAGCTTTTTTCTTTTACTGTTCTGGGCAAGTTAACACTTCAAGGACAGCACCTGAGAAGGGAAGAGCTTCTCCCCTTTCTCACCTCCCCCTGCCAGCTGTTACCATGAAGCCCAATTAGTAATATCTTCTCTTACCTGTGAAATGTAAAGATCTCTGTGAAGCTCAGGCCCAAGGCCAGAGGCCTTGTTAAAGGATCTGTCCTTCTTGTTACACTTTACATTTGCAAACACACTTTTATAAAATATTATATTGTTACTATTCTAGATAGTCCATAAATGTGAAAAAACCAGTGAAGGGGCATTCAGCACCTGGAGGGCTGACCTCTTTCAGGCCAGTGGCCAAGTAAGATAGAGCAACAAGGAAATAGGAACTTTAACTACATTGAATATTTTGGTAGAGACTCTTTTGCTGATACTCCTAAGATCAATTATGGTGCAGATTCCTGGAGGAATAAAATTTTCTGTGGAGGAGGGCGTGCCACTACAGTATCACGAAACTCCATATTCCATCTCCAGTACCTAGTTGCTTTAGTCACTGTAATGTGCTTTCCTTCACACATGTCAGGGCTCACTCCTGTTCATTATTCATGATATGTATGCATATGGGGGAGAAGTGGGGCCTTGATGAAGAAGAATGGAAATTTCATAGGCAACTAAACTATAAATATCAGAACTCAGGTTTTATTTTAAATAGAGCTGCTCGCTCTTGGTGTCTAGTCCCTAAACATCTTTTATGATGATACAGTTCAGATGTTGTATTTCTTCATTCTTTTCTTAAAACATAGTGTGCATGTTATCCTTTTGGGCTACTGGGACTGCTGTTAACTAAACAACCAACATACAAAACCCTCAGACCTCTGCTCTGGGACACAAATAGAGAAGACCAGTGTCAATATAAACTATATTTTTAGTGTTCATTTGAGCATCCAGACTTTTCCCACAGAGGAGGGAACACTGAGGCCTGCCTGTATTCCAGCTGTTGGGATATAGGAACAGCACCCATATTGTGGGTTTTCTATACTGAGTGAGAGAGGCACTATGGTTTCATAGAGCAGTATGTGAATCAAGCCTGCTATATCCATGTTATTGAGTCCCTCAAAAATCTAAAAATGAACTCACTTGCATAAGGGACTCTCATAAACTTCCAGATGTCTTTTACCTAAGGAAATCTTACCAGTTCCTTGAAGCCCATTTTTTTTTTTTTTTTTGGTACTGGGGATTGAACTCAGGGGCACTCGACCACTGAGCCACATCCTCAGCCCTATTTTGTGTTTTATGTAGAGACAGGATTGCTTAGTGAGTTGCTTAGTGCCTCGCCATTGCTGAGGCTGGCTTTGAACTCGTGATTCTCCTGTCTCAGCCTCCCAAAGCGCTGGGATTACAAGCATGAGCCTCCACGCCCGGCTTTTGAAGCTCATTTTGAAGGTGTCTGTTCTCCTCAGCCACCCCTCTGCTTTCCCACCCTGGAGGAGCCTCTCTATTACATTCTCATCTCTTCAGCCTTGTCTTCTAGCAGCTATTTCCAACCTTTGTAAATGACTTATGCTGGGTTCTCCTCCAGGCCTTGTTTATCATACACCTTAAATCCTTTCTTGATTGGAGAGAATTAAAATTTTTATCAAAACTATTGTGTTGATTTCCTGTGGCTACTGTTATAAATTACCCATAAAACAAGAGAGTTTCTCACCCTTCTTCAAATCAGTATCATTGGGCCTAAGTCTTTGGCTTGCATTCTTTGCAGGTTCTAGGAGAATTTTTTTTCTTGCCTCTTCCAGCTTCTGGCAGCTGCCAACAATCCTTGGCTTGTGGCTACATTACTTCAATCTCTACCTTTGTCTTCACATGGCCCTCTCTGTCTGTGTGTAGCCTTCCTTTGGTTCTCTCTTATAAGGACTTGTATTGCATTTTAGATCTCAACTGAATAGTTCAGAAAAAGCCCCTTAGCTGAATCAACATCTATGAAGATCTTTTCTCCATTAGTAGGTTCTGGGATTAGGATGTGTTATCTGTGGGAATATTATCCAGTCAATTACAGGTAAAACCCACTTAATTCAAGGAATCATATGCCAAGGAATCTAACAATTTTTTTTTATTCTGAGTTTGTTTCTTCATTTGAAGTGAAGTTCAAGATAAAAGGTAGTTTGTATAGATAAGGGTTGTATAAACACACACAGTCATGTTTGTTAAGATATAATTTATATACAATAGAAAGTAATCATTTTAAGCATCTCAATACATTTTGGTAAATTTATGCACCCACATAACAATTACAATTAATATACAAAATATTTTTGTCAACCCACAAGCTGCCTTGTTTTTCTTCACAATAGTCCCCTTTTCCTCTTTTGACTACAGATAACCACTGACCTGATTTTCGTCACCACAGAATAGATTTTCATTCTGTAGAGTTTCATATCAATGTAATCATACAGTATTTTCCTTCTATTCAGTAGACTCCTTCTGAGAGTTATCCATGTTGTTGCCTATATTCATACATTATTCCTCTTTATTGCTGAACAGACTTTTGTTCATCTGTTTCCCTGTTGATGGACAGTTGGGGTATTTCCTGTTTGAAATATTCGTATGTATTTTTTTTTTGGTGTGTTTTTGTGGTTGTTTTTGCTTTCCTTCTTTAGAATCCATCTCCCCATTCGATTCCTCATGTCTTCCAGGAGCCATGCCTCGAAATGGACAGACATGGACAAATTTAGCAATAAATGTGACAACAGTGTTTGTAGAACTTTTTGTCTTTTTCGTTTTTCTTATAGAGGCAGAGAATCAGTTCCTTCAAAGAAGAATCCTACTTCTTTTTCAGTTCGGATCTAATCCTTCCAGCTACCAAGCACACAATAGTTCCATGGTGAAAACAAACAAAACAAAATTGGGAGGATGTAAGTACTTGGAAGTAGAAGCAGGTAATTATCTGACTCGATCAGAGGAAGGGTAGATTTTAATGGGATATAGCTTGCTAAATTAAACTGTAGGGAGTGAAACAAATGAATCTAACTTGAGATGTAACCAACTTTCTAAACCTCATGGAGTTCAGACTCAACTAGTGTCCATTGTTCTTCCTTGCCATAGAACCTTTAAAAGAGCCCCTAGACAGACAATGTTAATGTGGAATCATCAGTCAATCATATGATTGATTTTCTTTTTTTTATGCTTCAAGAGGATTTGAAATAACAACCATAAATGAATTTGCACATATAGTTGAAAGAATATCTGAGGTTAACCCTAGCCCAGCTCCTAACTTATGTTTTAACCCCAAGAAAGGTATTGGATGCTTAAAGTCCTTTTGAGAGGAGGAAGGAAGAACTGAACATTTTAGCTGCTATGGCAACAAGTGCCATTTACATCTGATGATTTTTACTATCAGAAAAATTTCCCAGTATCAAAAGTGTGTTAGAGGGAAGTGAAACATGTGGCTCCAAGACCTTCTGGCCCAACCTCTGTAAAGAGGATTTAAATAGCAATAAAACCAGAATTCCCTGTGTGGGGAATTTCTATTCCCACCACTAATTATATCTGCATACCAAGTAACAGCTAAGAAATTTTGAGGAAGTCTAAACCACAGTGTCATTCAATTTTCCCTTGGTAGATAAAAGATAGAAACTTATATTAAATATAAACACCAGGTATTTTACTATGCTCCCAATAGTAACATCACCAACTCAAGAGATAATACCACTGTCTCAACAGTCTATTAATCAATTCAAAAAACGTGGAGTTTGAGAAATGTACTATAATTTTTGGTCACTGTGTAACTCTATAAGTAATCAAAAATGAAATATTATTTTCCTCATTTCCAATGACTGTGTTTAAAAAAAAATCAGTTGCCTTTCTCTTTACTCTCCCTCCTTTACTTTCTTTCTCTGTATTCAGATATGACTGAAGTCCAGGTCCAAATCTACTTTCAGGTTTGGGGAAACTGATTCTATGCATATCACTTCAAGTTCTTTAGAGAAAAAGACTAGATGTTCTGGATGTTGATAACGGTCCTTTAGTCCAACCTGCTGAGTCAGAACTTGGAGAGTCTGAGGAAGCCAGTGTGCTTACCTAGCAGAACAGCCTTGCCTGCAGATTTCATGTAGCCTCACAGAATTCAAAGTTATCCCTGGGTTACAGGAATATCCATCATTCCATGAAGTGGCAAATACTAAAGATACAATATGGAGATTGGTTTTGTATCAATAAGATTTCTTAGGGACATAGCTTCTATGATATGAAAAGCTGAATTCCAGCTTTTTATTCATGTATGCATTCATTCCCTCATTCATTTGCTCATCTAAGCACATAATTGTTTGGTATCTTCTGTGTTTTCTATGAATATAATGGTAAGAAAAATAGTCAAAATGTCTTTTCTCAGTTTATAGTCTATTGAGGAGAGAAACATTAATCAAATGAGTAGCATGCATCTTTAATTTAAATCCTATGCAAGAAAATCTCATAGTATTATAAGAATGTAAGCCATAAAAAGTGATATTTGAACTGAGACCTGAAAGTTGAATTGCTGTATGTATCTTATTGAAATTTCCATTCTCATATTAAAATCTTGGTAGAATCTGGTCTGCACACAGGTTGTGGATAATAATTAAATCAATAGAAGAGAGAATAAAGGAGGAACACAGTGGTTTTTCACATATAAATTTATTAAGAGGGAATCTCAGCAGTTCTTGCATCCCTTAAGAAAGGACTTAATACTTGAAATAGATACGGAGATCTTAAATAAGAAGCTGGAAGTCTGGATTGAGCAATATACCATCTGTGAGGCAGTAAGTCATCATCAGACTTCTTACCAGGCTCCTCTGGTTTTAAAATGAGCCCAGCACCTGTTGCGTGTTTTGTTAAAAAAGGTATTAGTAAAGTACAAAGACATTCAAACTCTAGTACTTAAAACACAGTTTTACATAAAAACTTGAGGCCACGTTCCCCCAGAGCAGGGGAAAAGTAGGAATTAATCAGAACACAACACAACAAAACAAAACAACCCAAAAAACATAATCAAGGACAAATTGTTCTTTGAAAGTAAAATGAGCATCACATGATTGATGTGGACGGACTGCTCTTACAGCAGGCCTGTGAAGTTTCTTTCTGATTCCATATACTGTGAGAGAATGAACTCAGAGGAGGACACGCATCAAGAAATAAAGTTTATCACACAGTATCTGATTCATGATCTGACACTGATCCTCTTTGGATATTGGAGACACTGTGTGTTATGGTTTGGATGTGAGTGTCCCCCAAAGGCTCACATGTGAGACAATGTGAGAAGGTTCAGAGGAGAAATGATTGGGTTGTCAAAATCTTAACCCAATCAGTGAATTAATCCCATGATGGGATTAACTGAGTGGTAACTAAATTGGTAGGGTATGTCTGGAGGTGGGAATTGAGGGTGTGGCTTTGGGGTATGTATTTGTACCTGGCAAGTGAAGACCCTCCCTCTGCTTTCTGATCATCATGTGAGCTGCTTCCCTCTGCCACACTCTTCTACCATGATATTCAGCCTCACCTTGAGCCCTGAGGAATGGAGCCTGCTGTCTATGGACTGAGACCTCTGAAATCCTGAGCCTTCAAATAAACTTTTCCTCCCTTAAAATTGTTCTGGTCAGGTCTTTCAGTCACAGAAGCAAAAAAGTTGACTGAAACACTGTGTAAAGATAAATAAGCTCATGGGATTGTTTGCAGATCCACCTGAGAGCCAATGTCCACACTAACATGGATTTAATATCACCATCACCAATGTCCCACTGAAGCAACAGGCTTGAAGTCTTCTACTCCTCACAAAAACTAGGGAGAGATCATAGAGGTGAAGCAGCAAGTTAAAGAGAAGTAAGAGGTTTTAGCACATAGTGTGGCATGCCCTGGGCTAGGTCAGCATCTAATTTTACTTATCAAAACACACATTATTATTCCTTTTAATTTTTATACCTGTCAGGAAACGGAAAGAGTTATTAGATAGTTTTCTCCAAAGTCGCATATTTAGTAAGTGGTAGAATCAGAATTAGAACTCAGGAATATTAGACTTTAAAATCTATGCCTTTCTAGACGGCAAGAGGAGACATCTGAGAAAGATTCTAGGAAGATTTAGGTTTCTAAGCTTCTAAGATGCAAGATGAGAGATCGAAATGAAGTTTTAGAGACACAGAGCTGGCTCAGGAAACATAACCCGAGAAGATAAGAGGTTGGCATCAAGTACAGGATGTGAATGCAGAAATAGATAGAAATGGGAGCTATGAACACTATTCAGTGTACAAGTCTTGAAATTCATTTTATATTTATATAAAGCATCAAGAATGAATGACGTTGAGAAGCTGAGAGACAAGCTTGTGAGATGGAATTCTATTCCTGGCTCTTCTAACATGTCATGTGACCTCTCAGATTTTCTTATGCATAAAATGGAGCTAATAATACTAAAGTTATTGGGATAAGATTGAGATGGAAACTAGTAATAATCAGCATGAGATGGACAGTAGAACATCTGCAGGAGGCTTGGAAACCACGCAAGCCAATCAGTGTGGTCACAGGGTTATGAATACTGAACAATAACTAGAGGAAGCAGAAACCTAATCAACTATATTGTAAAATTGACAGTCTAAATAAAAGGGGAAAAATTACGAGAGATTTCCAGTCTTGTTCAAAGGAGAGAACTTCTTTCTTTTTGTCAGACTAAGAGCTATTCAAGTCTAGATGACATAGCTTTTGATGTCAATGAATTCCTTTTTACCTTATGTCCTGCTCATCAAGCAACTCTATGACTATAAAGTTTTTATTTAATTTATTTATTGAACTACTTTTTATGCTGGGAAGGGGTGTTTTGGTTTTTGCTCAATTTAAGAGCACACTTTCCCATTCTTATCGTGTAAGTTATCTATTGCTGTATAGCAACTTATCACGAAACTCAGTGGCATGAAACATTATTTCTCAGTTTGTGGGGGTCTGGAATTGGAGCATCGCTTGGCTGGGTCCTCTGTCAGGGTCTCACACAGGCTACAGTGAAGACCTGAGCAGAAGCTCTATTTTATGGCACATTGACATAAAGGTCAACTCAAGTTGGGGCCTGCTTAGCTTCTGAGCTCAGTCTGTGGTTGCATATAAGGTTTGATTCTCTGTTGTCTGTTGGGCTGAAGACCTCAGTTCCTTGCCAGTTACTGGCCAGAGGCTGCCCTCTGTTCCCTGTTTTGTGGTGCTTTTCAAAACAGTAAGAAGTGAGAAGAACCTGAAGGAACATAGCAACAAGAGATAATCCTACTCTTTTGTTATCTAAAATAGAGATGATGTCATTTCAGTTTGCTGTTTTCCATTGTTGGAAGAAAGTCACCAGGTCCAGCCCACACTCAAGAGAAGGGGATTACATGTGAGATTACAAGCACCATGACATAGGGATCACTGGGGCCATGTCAGGCCTGTCATATGTATCTAGCTACAGATGGTTGTAGGAAAAATAGGAGTCCGTCATAATTACTGAAAAATAATACAGATGATTACTTTGAAAAAACTGAAGCCCCCTTTACTCTGTTAAATATCTCTGTAAACAAAAATTTAGCTGTTTGTTTTTCAATAGATGAATTATAGCCGGTGAACTAGTTTCTGATTTTATTTAGGGCAGAGCAAAATCAGCTGCAGGATGGCCTTTCTCTGTGGTGGGCGCTGACGTGGCCTCTCTTAGAGCAGCCTACTGCTGAGGAGGCCCAAGTGACTAATGTAAGCCAAGGTCCCTTGACATATGGTTTTCAAAGTATATTTACACTCCATGTGGGTCAACAACCTTGATATTTGGCAGAGGTCTCTGAGCAGATGATGGAAATATTTTATCTCACATTTAAGCCAATTCTCTGTGTTGACATTTCAACTTAGAGGGTAGGGATGTATTAAGAGAGGGTGGAAGAGGGTAACGGGAAGGATGGGAATGACAAAGGAAAGAAGGACAGAGAAACTTTTATTAAGTCTCAAGCTTTATAAGGCCTTGGTTCTTTTAAAAAAAAAATCCAGCAGCAAACCTAAGAATTTGGAACCTCAATAAAAAATTCATGTTTAACCCAGAATAGTTCAAGTGGGATAAGAAGAGTCACATTTAACTCATGCCTGCTTTAATGAGAAGCTGAAGAGAAAGGTGTCTGCTGGTCTTAAATGTTTGTGTAAGAATGCTGTACCATTTTGTTTGGGATAGAGGAATAGAACCCTTTTTGTGTCTTTGGGTCTTATTTACCTCCAGCAGGGTCAGAGCTATTGACTGCAAGCAACTCACAGACCTTAAGCTTTAAGAAAAGATGTCATTTCCTTTGACCTCCATTTTTTGAGAAATAAGGATGGTAATGCTAGGAACTTACGTTATTTATTTTCTGGATTATCAATATGCTAAGGCATACACATCTTCATAAGATCCCTCAGTGTGCACATCAAGGAAAGGGGTTAATAATGGTGAAAGAGAATTTATGCCATGTGCTGAGTGGAAATCTTGCCTATCTCTGGGTACCAGTTTGGAAGAAACACATTGCACCATATCAAAATCCTGTTCTCATTCAGCTTTTGTTCGAGTTTGATGAAAGGTCTAAAAGCACAAAAGTAGATCTTTTTTTTTTTTTTGTACCAGGGAGGGAATTAAAGGGTACTTAACCACTGAGCCACATCCTGAACCCTTTTTAGTTTTTGAGACAGAGTCTTGCTAAGTTTCTCAGGGACTCACTGAGTTTCTGAGGCTGGCTTTGAACTTGTGATCCTCCTGTCTCAGCTTCTCGAGTTGTGGGGATTACAGGAGTGCAGCACCATGTTTGTTGACAAAAGTAGAATTTTTGAAGTGATTAATTTGAATGCTATTTTATTTGCTTTGGATGTTAATCATGTTATGAGAAGCTTTATATTGACCAACTTTTTATTAATCCCCATGGGAATAATGATCATTGGCTGGAACATGTGACCTATCAGTGACATTTACAGCAGCCACTTTGTGCCAGGCTCTGTCCTGGTTGCTGTGTAGTGGATAGAAATTCAAATGACAAATTTTGGGTATTTTGGACAACCTTATTTCCCTCAGAAGAATATGAGCCATAACCAAGCACAAAACCAGGATATGATGCAGAGCTCAGAGTAAGGATTTGGGAACCAATACAGCTGGGTTTAAATTCTAGCTCAGCTACTCTAGGAGTATGGCTTTGGCTATATTATTTGGCTTATTTTGCTCTTTATTTCCTTAGCTATGAAATGAAGATAATAGCAGGAACTGTCTGATAGTATTATTGAGAGGGCCAAATGAACTGATATCTACAGCTTTGAGTGTAGTACTTCTTACCTTGTAAGTGCTTATTAAATATTAACTATTTTCATTTATTTCCAGTTTAGATTCCTTGTTCAATTTTGCCCCATACTATATGCTCTGACAATATTACAGGCATCCCTTTGATGGGCTTAAAAGTTTCTTGAAGCAAGAAAGAGTAGGAGGTAAAGATGTTCTGACTTATCAGCAGACCCTCAGACAAAATGTTTTTCTATCTTTAAGAGTTTTAAGGGGCTACGAACATCAATGGAAGGAAACAATAAATTAGTAGCCAAAAGCACATTGATGGGTCAAGAGATTAATTTATTTAAGGGAAAGGTTAATTAATTGGATGCATATATGACAAAGGCATCTCAAGGAGACATTTTAATTGACAGACAACTTACTGGAGAGGAAGGTAAGAGAGAAAGTGCATTAAATCAGATTTCTCCTTGGTGCTTTAGTTGCACTGAACCTGGGCTCTGTGCTAACTAGGGTGAGAAGTAGTGATGTGGTTTCCTGAAGGACTTTGAGGGAGAAGCAATGACATTTCGTTGCTCAGCAACGGCTTCTCTACCATGTGCCTGGGCCATCTCCTTCACTTTCCTCCTGCAGTTCAACACTAGCTGTAAAAGAAATAAAGGCTTGTTGGAGCCCCTCTCCTTTATGGATTAAAATGAATATATTGCAAAGTTCATTAATTATAGAAAAAAAAAGACTTGGTTTCTATTAAAAAGAGATTTTAGGCAACCAGAGAAAATGTGTGTGGGCAAGAAAGTCAATTCATAGTGCTCTTACACAAAAGACAAATCTTGTTAGGAAGACCATGTGCTAAAGATAGTTCTCAAAAAGTAGTAAATCAATAATGTCAGTGAAAAATATGGTTTTATCGTGTTAATTCTGGTGTTTTTAAAAATGAAAACAAAACTGTGAAGGAAAAAATTTATAGTTTAAGAAGTAGTTCTAACACATGAATTCCATTTATTTCACACAGAACCATCTTAGATAAATAGTGTTACCATGGGTCAGTTGACAGGTTGTTGCCTCTCACCTCAACTCCACCCGCCCTTGCCCTGCTTCATGCAGACTGAAACCTGTAATATCTCCTCTTTGCCAGGAGAGGGTGCTGCAGAGACACTGTAGAAGAAAGGGATTTCTTCCTCTGGTTCTCTGTGTTGCTGCTTGAGTGGCTCCTGCTGTACACTGTGACCAGTAGACTCACTTTTTCCTTGCCATTTCTTGCACAGCCTTCGTTCACCTACACCCCACCAGTGTGTTTGTGTTATTTTCCAGAAGGCCTATCCCTTTCTTCCAGTTTTATTTCAGTGATGATGAACCAATTCTCGCCCAGGCAACCCAGTGATCCTCTCAGTGGGCAGGGCAGTATCTATCCTTCTTCAACAAAGTGTGGATCCTTGCCATGGGGACCCTTCTTCCATTTGCTCCCTCCCTCCACCACAGGATATTTCTTTTGGCATTTTCTTTCATTTTTTCTTAGGAACCAATCTTCTATTAATAATTCTTTATAGTAAAGCATTTCCTCTTCAAATTACTGTGGCTTCTATCTTTTGACTGGACTTGATACATATCTCAGGTAACAGGTGCTTTTGGTTCCCTACCCATACCCCTGTGCACACACCATTCTATCACCATGCCCAAGGTGTACTATTGCAGGCACCTGGGACTCTGCTTAGTCTTTGTCTCTGTGTTTGCATGGGGGCAAGCCAGGCATACCGAGGAGTTCACGTCTTTGGGAGCAGCCTTCAGCCATTGACTGATGGGAGTTAGAGATGAATAATCCAAATTCCTCCTCATTAAGGGGGGCAACTCATCAT
Organism: Xerus rutilus; assembly: GCA_028644305.1. Lineage (NCBI taxonomy): Eukaryota > Metazoa > Chordata > Mammalia > Rodentia > Sciuridae > Xerus > Xerus rutilus. The sequence continues at coordinate 34,960,022 of CM053413.1, forward strand.
TCTACAGTGTTCTCTGGGAACTCCCTAGGATGATTGAGCCTTAGTGGCTCAACAATGACTAACTGCTCAATAATTTATTACTTCCTGACTTTCTTGTCCTCCCTGTCTTGCTTCTCCATTCTCCCACCAAGGTGTCCTAAAGTCATCCCACAAATAAATTATTTCACTAACATTCTTATTTTAGCAGACACTTCTAGGGGAACTGGAAAATAACTCAGTTTCAGAAATGAAGGGATGAAGAATTTGAGAATTTATCCAAAGACAAGCAATGGAGTTAAAACCTCAGTTGATCTCAGCCCGAGTCTCATTCTTTACATTTGCTTCAGTATCTTTGGAAAGATATTTTCACTGTATAGTACATAAATGCAGACTAGCCTAAATATATATATACCCTAGAGAATAGGTGCTCTATATACAAACATAAAATTGACTTGTTTAAAAGTGAATCTCTGTAGGGCTAGGATGTAGCTCAGTGGTAGAGTGCTTGCCTACCATGTGCAAAGCTCACTCTCTCTCTCTCACTCTCTCTCTCTTGCTCTCTCTCTCTCTCCTTCCATATATATGTATATGTATATACATATATACATATATATACACACATGCACACACACTATATATATATGTATATGGGTTATATATAAATTGTTTCAGTCAGCTTTTTTGCTGCTATGACTAAAGGACCCAACCAGAACAACTTTAGAGGGGGAAAAGCTCATTTGGGGGCTCATGATTTTAAAGATCTCAATCCATAGACAGCAGACTCCATTCCTCAGGGCTTGAGGTGAGGTAGAACATCCATGGCAGAAGAGTGTGACAGAGGGAAGCAGCTCACATGATGATCATAAAGCAGAGAGACTCCACACTCCAGATACAAAGTAGCCATGCCCCCAATGAACCACTCCCTCCAGCCACACCCCACCTGAGTCCAGTCACCACTCAGTTAATCTCAACAGGGATCAATTCACAGATTAGTTTAAGGATATAACCCAATAATTTCTCCTCCAAACCTTCTTGCATTGTCTTATATGTGAGCTTTTGGGGGACACCACATCTAAACCATACATATGCAAATCTCTGAAACATGTTGCTACAGCAGGGATTTAAGCATCATTAAAATAAGAAATACTTCCCAATAACAGAAAAAAATAATTTCTCATTATTTTGAATATAATATTTTATTGCTAGTAGGTTCTCTCTCTCCACGGTCAGATTCTAGATTATTAGTTATTTTCTGTGATGTGATTAAAATAGCATAGCTCTCTTCTATGGCATATATATGGAAATGGTTCTGTGTTGGAATTTAAAGCCCTGATTTTGGAACACAACTATCAGATTAACAGGACAAGCATTTGATAGGCTTTCCTCAGGACTCCTCATCTGTAGGCCTGGAGATCTGCAAATTATGATCCATTGTTGTGTTCAATGGCCACCTGTGAGTACGATTTTAAAACAGAGGAATATTTGAAATGGAAAGAGTGAGGAGTCTCCAGGAAGAAGCTGATACTGATAGGTATCTTAGGATGTACCTTATTGTTATGTACAAACTACTTCTGCTTAAGACCTACTTCAGCTCACAGTATTTCTTTTGTCATGTAGACTAGAGCAGTGATCCTCAAACCTTAACTGGCATTGGAGTCAGCACAGATAACTGGACCTTCCTTGGGGTTTCTGATTCTATAGTTTGGGAGTGGAGTCTGTGAATCTGCCTGTCAAACATGCACCAGATTCCCTGTACTGCTGCTGGCCAGAGGACCACATTTGAGAACTATGTTTTAGAGCAGTATTTTTACAATCTTGGGTATACTCTGGCATTACCTAGGGAATTTTAAAATATTACCAATACTTGGGTCCCACCGAAACCAAATCAGAATTTTGAGGTTGAGGCCATAAGTCTTTTAGAAACTGTACAGGTGATTCCAATGGGTAGCCAGAGTCAAGAACCAATATCTCTGCCAGCATATCTAAGACTGTATCAAGTACACAAATTACCCAGGAATCTTGTTAAATGCAGATTATGATTTGGTAGCTCAGGGAAAGAGTCCAAAATTTTGGATTTTTAGCAAGTCTTTTGGTGCAGCAGTTGCTGCTATTCCATGAACCACACTTTGAGAAACAAAGATCAGAAACACTGTCTTCTTGATCCCTCTTTTGGAGATTTGGTTTTCATGTAAGTTAACCAGAGATACACTAAATGATCCAGGCTTAGGGGTCAAATACCTTTTGCATATTAGAAGCCAGACACAACTATTTGATTTGATTCCACAGGCTGTCTGATTAGAGCAAGAAGAGCTCTCTTGTCTCACTTTGGGCAACAGGTTACCATGGCAACATTTAGAAAACCCTGTTCCAACCTGGCGGCTCCTAGACATCACTGCCAATCCTAGTGAGGATATCCAAAGACATCCAGAGCATTGGCTGTATGGCTGCAGCTCCTCAGAGGGCTCTGTGTTCCCTGAGAAGTGCATTTGTATTTGAGTCTCTTCCTTCACCACATTCAGTGTCGACTCTCATGCTGATGTCAGAAATAATTCTCCCTCAGGACAAATAAACCACAGTGAAGAATAAAACTACCAGGTATGGTGTTAGAGTCTTAGCATTGGTTTAATATATATATGCACTTAAAACAAGAGCACCAAAGGGACAGGGCACTCTTTACCCTAGATGAAATTCTTAAGTAAAAATAGTTCTTTCAAATTAATATACTGGGTTTTTTTTTTGTTTTACCTCAAATGAAAGACACAGACACACTTTTAAGTCTCACTTCCTCTCATTTTATTCTTTGTTGTAGTCAAATATATCACATGTGTATATTCTATTTTTATCCAGCCAACTGTAATAAAAGGCTCAGAGGCTTGGCTTCAGCATCCAATTCTATCCAGTTCCCAGATGCCTGTCTGCGTAGGGGAAAACCCTAAACCAGGAGGAAAAAGTCTGAGAAGGCATAATTTGGCCCTCAAGATATAGTTTGCCCACCCAGCTGTTTTGTTTGTTTAATTCTACAATGTGCAGTTTATTTAATTCCTTGTAACAACAGGGTGTAGATGTGCTGGTCTCTGCTTTCTTGGGCTGTTTCCACATCTTTTATGAGCTTTGTTCAGGGATCTGCTGAAGGACACTACCCAAGGAACAGATTCTTTCATGACAAGAGCCACAGGGAGTGACATTTATCTTATTCCCTCTGGCGGGACCTGCTTCCTCGATGGGGTACCAGAGGAGGCTTGGAAGGCGTCCATGTGAAGTGGCAGACATTTCATCAGCTCTGCTTCTAACCAGAGGGGTTCTGGGCAAGGGGCCCATGTCATAGAGAAGAGTCTGAGGCTTTTGGTTGATAGTGTCAGGTCTTCTGGGGCCTGGGATGGTGGCCATGACATCAGTGTGTGGAGTGTGTGTGTGTGTGCGTGTGTGTGGTTTCTGAAGCAGCAGAAAATTTCCATAGAGAAACTATAGGTTAAAAAAAAAATACCGCACTTAGGGAGGCTGAGACAGGAGAATCGCGAGTTCAAAGCCAGCCTCAGCAATGGCGAGGTGCTAAGCAACTCAGTGAGACCCTGTCTCTACATAAAACACAAAATAGGGCTGGGGATGTGGCTCAGTGGTCGAGTTCCCCTGAGTTCAATCTCCAGTACCAAAAAAAAAAAAAAAAAAAAAGAATACCATGTGTGTTTATGGAATATATTCACGTTAGCAAATAAAGTAGATCTTTCTGTAATTGTAAAGTGTAAAAAGACGTTAACTACAAAAACTAAGGGGCCAAGGGACTGGGAGCAAAGAAAGTACATTTTTCTACCTTGCTGATGCCTCGACTCTTTTATTTTTAAAGGTAAACGTTTACTAGCTTATTAACTCTGATGAGTGGGACCGTAGGGGCTGTAGTATGATAGCTGGGCTGTGACCTATGTGGAGAAGAGTCAAGGGCTCTTTTTTTTTTTTTTTTTTTCAGTTTTCTTGGGACACTAAGAGAGGGGTTGAGAAGTAGGGAGAGGTCGGGAGGAAGGCACAAGGGGGAGGGGGAGAGGAAGGATAGCAGAGATGGAAGGCAAGAAGGGAATGGAGGAAAAGGGAGAGGCAGGGAGAGGCTGGGGAGGAGGAGGCTGAGGACAAGGAAAGGTGCAGGAATCAGGAGAAAGGGAGATAAGGGGAGGAGGGAGAAGCAAGAGGCAAGAGCAAAGGAGCAAAGGGCTGGAAGGCCAGGGGAGATGAACTGACATTTGCTTAGCATTCATTATATGTGAGACAGTGTGCTCTCACATAAATTACTTCATTAAATCTCACCAAGAATTTGCAAATTAGATATATTTTAATCCTCAAGTTTTAGATAGAGAAATCTAGGCTCCAAATTGCTCACTAATTCGCGTGAGGTCACAGAGCAAGGAAAAATGGTTGGAAGCAAACACTTCTTTGAGTCCCTTCCTTGTTCCTTTCTCAATATCTTATTTATTTGGAGCATTTGCCTTTGTATAAAATGAAAGAAGAAAGCAAAAGGAAGCCTCTGGGACAGCCTTTAATAGAGCCTATGCATGTAACTTAGGCTCCAGTTTCAGTGATGGAGGGTGATCTGAAAGGTACATTATAGACTTAAGTGATGACCTTAGAAAACAATCTGTACACTTCATGAGAAGAAACAGCCTTGGAAAGACCTATCAGAAGCAGGATGTTTTCACTGTCATGTACAAAATCACAATCATGACATTAGTGATTTCACCCAGGGGGCACCAATAGCAGTTACTATCCTCTAATTAAATAGCTATCTTCCTTCACATCCAAATATGATTCCTCCCTTTCTGGGAGGAACCGATGATGATCAGTTTACGAGATATCAAAAGGCAGTTTCGCTTTTTTCTTTTTCCCTTCTAAAAACAATCTATGTGTAACAAGGAAGCAAAGAGCTACGACAAGCTACAAGGGATGGGTGATGCATGGCACGTAGTAGGCACTCAACCTACTATTAGTTAAGTAATGAGTGCCTGTTTCAAGCTTTCCTGGAGAAAAGTGATTGATCACTTCATGAGAAAAAATCATTGATGTGTTAGAACTGTGCACAAATGGTATTGCAAAAATTCGCCTTCTAAATGGCTTTTATTCTAGTCTGCTACCTTTCAATAGAACAAGCTCATTATCTAGGGGATGAATACACTGCTTAGTATAATGTTTCTGGTTTTGTTCTCTGAATCATCCATATTAGGATGACTTGGGGCTTAGCCCATATCTTAGGGGTCCTTTTTAATGAATATCTTTTAATAAGATTCTCCAGAAATATATTATTTGAGCTGAAGCTTGAGAACTACTGATTTAGATAGAGGTTAACTAAGCTTCTCTAATACAAAAAGAAACTCAGGGCTCTTTAACTGAATTTCAGTGCTAGTCCACTTATGTGTAAGTTAGCTAGAATTCAAGCTTGCACTTTTGTGGATTCTAAACCAGCCTTTCTCAATCTTCAGTGAAAATTTACTAAATGGGTTCCCAGACCCCACTCAAAAGGACTAGATTGAAGCCGTATTTTCTGTATGTTCAATATACCCCATGTAATATTTTTATAATAGACATCAACATTTTATTCGTTCTTTGACCACTTACAAAGACTTATGTGTTAAATAATTTTAAAGACATCTTTAGTTTTAACTGTTTACCCAATTTAAATTGAACCTTTTTAAATCACGTGAATTAAAGGCCTTTGGATCCATTTTTTAAAAACATTTATGAGCACTCATAATCTATCTACCAATTTTGATATCTCCCATGTAATCTTGAGGAACTCATTCTTCTAACCTCACACATAAAGAGGATCCTTGCTAGAAAACTCTGTTCCTGTCAAGCAGTCATGTAATTTCTGAGAGGACACTTTGTCTATTGGAGATGAATAATAGACTCTGTTTGTAAGTAGCTTTAACTATCAGAAATTTCTTCTTCTATTGAATTAATATAAAACCACATGTATTGTGTCTGCTTGGTTCTTTGAATTAGAGCTACACGGAAGACTTAAGTTTCTAATATGATTATTATTATTATTTTGGTACTGGAGATGGGCTTAACCACAAGCTACATCCCCAGAATCCCTGCTACTTTATATATATATTTTTTATTTAAAGACAGGGTCTCACTAAGTTGCTTAAGGCCTATCTAAGTTGTTGAGGCTGGTCTCAAATTTGCAATCCTCCTGCCTCAGTCTCAGGAGCCCTTGGGATTACAGATATGCACCTGGCCCAATATTATTTTTAAGAAAATGTACTTAGTCAAGAAAATAATTGCTTTTGTTCCTTCCGGATCCCTGTTTTCCTCCTCCTGCAGAGGGTAGGCAAGGAAAACGTAGGGATCTGAAAATTCATCCCTGATGAGAAGATGAGCACCTCTGCTATTTAAACAGCAACAATGCTTAGAAAATCTAACATCTAGGGACACTTCAGATCCTCTTGTCCTATAATAATGTCACAACATGCATAACTGAAATAAAACAGAACCACAGCATTCTGAGCTCCTGGATGTGTGATGCTCCTGTTTGTCAGAGTGATGAGGAGGAAGGGGATCAGAAAAGAATAAAGTGAGGTGGACTCTGGTGAGGAGGGTCCTCCTGTGGGCATCAGCGGGAACCCTGCCTCCTCCCACCCACCGCTCCTTCTTGTTCCCCTGCAATGCCCTGCAGGTCAGGCAGCTGGTTCACAAGCCTGCTAAGTCAGCTCTGAGGAGTACAGGCAGAGACGGTGACTGGATGGAAGCACATGGGCATGTTTCCAGCTGTTCACTGAGCCTTCCTCGGATTTTTGGAGCTTAACTAATTCATCCTATTCGTTTGCTTACTTAAAAACAAATAAAGATCATGAGTTCAAAGCCAGCCTCAGTAACTTAGCGAGGCCCTAAGCAACTCAGCGAGAACCTGTCTCCAAATTAAAAAAAAAAAAGCTAGCTACTCATCAAAAAAGGGGCTAGGGATGTGGCTCAGTGGTTAAGCACTCCTGGGTTAAATCCTCAGTACCAACGAAAAAACCAAACCAAAACAAAACGAAAAACCCCAACAACAAAACTAAATAAATATTTTACTCATTGATTCTGAAAGAAATCAATTGCTAGTGAAGTTTCAAGGGGCAGCATGGATGACTTTGGACACAAAGGAAGGGATACCCACCCAGAGTGGCCATTGGGGTATTAGATCTATCATTTAGAACAATGTGACTGGGCAAATTAAAAAACAAAACAAAACAAAACAAAAACCAAACCAAAACAAAACAAAAAAACTGTGTCCCAATTTTTTATTTGTAAAGCAGAAATAATAATAAGTAACTTAAGTAACGGTTAGCAGTATTTGGTGACTATAGAGAGAGCATAACATGTGTTAATTCCTAGGTATCTGTTGACTCAGAGAACAGAATGCCAGTCATCATTTTCAGCATCAGTAATAGTGGTGCTGGTTTGCCAAGTGGATGGATACTCATGAACCAACATCGGTGAGCTCTTTTTGGATGGTAGTTAAAATGATTACATAGGTAGGATGAGGAAAAGGTGGAATACGAATGAGTACTTGAAATCTAGAATTTGCCTCAATTTTCTCTTTAACCTAAGGAGAGACTGAATTTGAAGGGTTGGGAGTGGAAGGCATTGGGTCTTGAGTGAGCTGACTTAAACAAATTGTGCTCTCCTATTCTGCAGACCAAATTTGGGTTCCTGAACTACAAAGTCATTTTTATTAGAGAAGAGTTCTTTCTGCCAGGTTTAGGGTGCATGACTCACACAGCATCAGAAATCTTGGTTTGTTTAGATGTTTTTAATGATGCAATTCCCAGACTGTTTATTCTTTGTGCAGGAGATAAACACAGGAGGACTCCAGAACTCAATGTGTCTTTTAGAAACATCTAGGATGATCAAGCTCTAAATGTTCTTAAACATAAAATATAACTTAAGTGAAGATGTTTACATTATTGCCAAACCCAGCATTTGAGTCTGCAGCGGGTGGGTATGAGAGGTAGGGTGCATCCTGGCTTTTAGACCTACCAAAGGACGCTGGCTGTGTAATCTCTGAGATTTTTCTCTTCCCCTGCCAATTAGGAATGTCAACAAATGCTTAGCAGAGATACGGGTTTGTTGGGAGCATTAAAGAAAAAAGGTCCGGTGCTGACCCAAGGCAAGCTGGGATTACTCCCAGCAGTCATAGCTTGAAAGTCTTGGTTCCATTTGGAGATGTTTGTGAGTCTCAGAAAAGAAAGCCACTGGGAAAGGACATACTCAAGGCTTTTATCCTCACTTTGAGCCCAAACTGGCTCAATGTAGATTGTGATCTCTTATTCTACAGAATGAATTTGGGTGCCTGAACTACAGTCTGACACCTGGAGCAGAGGCGTTTCTGCTGGCACAGTGGGAGCTGTCTTAACACAGGGCATTGTCGTGAGTCAGCAGACTAGATGGAGCTCTCTCTACCAAAGCTCATGGAGTGGACACTCAGTCTACATTTTTATTTCATAGATAAAATAGGGTCTCACTTTTCTTTTGTAACCCAGAAATATGAGGATACATTTGTCATAAATTGCATGCAGATAAAAGGGAGATTCCTCTTGAAGCTACATCCTCTTAATAATAAATAATTTTTGATCTACTATACATAACAGTAGTGCATTTCTTGTTAAAACAGCAAGCTAGGTTTTTTTTTTTTTTTACCAAAATGAAAAGAAAACATCCATTTCTTTATAAATATTTTAAATAGTTTAAATACATATTTCATACCAAGGATATAAAAATAGCTTCTTTTTTTTTGATAAATAAAGACGTTTTCATTTACATGGCAAATAACGTGCGAATAGCTAACCACTGGCCACCAGCTCTATTTGACTGATTGTCTAGGAGATGACATGCAGTGATAATTGTCCCTTTGCCTTCACCAAAAGAAAAATAGATCAGCGGGAGCTTGCACTCCCGAGGCCAACAGTGCTACGGATATTGTTCAGGAATGACAAACAGGCACTCAGGAAAAAGCTTTGCTGCACTTCACAAAAGCCACCTAGGACAAAACTAATCCACAAATTCTTTGTCTGGAACTTCTAGCTGCTCAGACCCTCAGGGTCTTTGGACTTTTACCAAAGTCTGTCAAACAGACCAGGAAGTTAATACCTGTACAGAAAAAATGTTTGTAATATGCTTCTAGGATCTAGAAATCATTTGCTACAGTATGGAGGTGGCTCTGCCTTTCCCTGGCTCCTCAAGCACTCTTCTGCAGGACTCCCAACTTTGCCTGCCAGAGGCAGAAAAGGCAAACTAAAGCTGTCATGCGGTGGTGGGTTTCAAAATGGCAGCTGCATCTCATGTGCTGATATCATACATTTATGGCTTTGTTATCTTTCGCTTCCGCTGTGCTTGTGACAACTTCCAGTGGAAAGTTCTCCAAGGGTTTGGTAGAGGCTGATGCTATTCCTTCTTGGTCCCAAGAGCCTGGTAAGTTTTCCAGACTGAGGGAACTAACAGGTCCCTGACTGAAGCTGCCGTCCTCCGATCTGGATCTGCTTGGGAGAACCAGGTGCAAAGATGTTTCTGAGGAGGAGCAGACAGAGGAAGAGAGAGTAGCCGAAATAGACTGCAAAGGGGTCAGCGTGGTATCTGAATGTGGAGAGATGCACCTTAAAAATTGCAAATGACCTTCTTGGACAACCTGGTAGTGGGAAGGTGAATAATCAAGGTTTGGAGAATGATAAAGGTCATTATCTGCAGGATTTTGCTCATGAACTCCAGTTCGCTGGAGGCTACTCCCCACAGAGGAGGGATCCACACTCCAAATGTCAGAGGTGACATTTCCATGACAAAGTTGTGCTTGGGTACAAGCTGCTCCACCTGTTTGCAAGTGTAGGCAAGGTTGGTGCATACTACAGTTCATCCTGGTCTGCAAGCTTTCCCTGGATGGACACACAGAGGAGGTATGCAGAGAGCAAAGCCGTGATGGCTGCTGAGGTGACAGAATGTTTTCCAAAAGTTGCATCACATTCTTCATGTCTTTACCTAACTGAGAGACCTCCTGAGTCAGTGTTGTTACCTGTGTGGAGAAATCAAAGGAAAAGGCAATAGTTAGAGGCATGCATGGCATGTGAGCAGACTTCAGAGAAGAGTCAGGGAAGTGAGAATTTCTAGAAGATTTGAAAGGCTTTTCCAACTCCAGGTACAACCAAGCCTGAGTGGGAAGGTTGAGCATCTCAATGAATATACATCCTGACCTAAGGCCATTCTTGTTCTGAAGGAACCTAGAGAGACATAATTATCCAGGGATCTTAATCAGCAATTCTGGAATTCTTGAAACAAATTAAAGAAAGTAGATCTTGCATCTCTTAAACAATGATGGTGACTTTTTTGGGGGGAGGAGAGAATGGGATGCACAGTGAGGCACAGAAGTCATCAGATGCTTCAAAACAATGTGGAGGGACAAATATTGTGTGTGAAGAACTCAGCACACTGAGCACCACCTGGCTGGTATGGACAACGAGTGAATAGCAACTCTCAGGCTTGCTATTTTCCTCTTGCAGTCCATGCTAACAAGGGTTCCAGAAGCAAAGGGTCTTCAGTGGTGGTCAGCAAGAGCTCACACCAGGTTTGCGAGGGAGAGAATTCCTATAGAGAAAAGGAAAGCTACAAAGTGACAGTTGGAAAGAAAGAAAAAGACCTGCAAAGTGGGTTCTTCTGTGCTTGTGGCAATTTTCCAGTGAAAAGATAAGCACTGTGAGCACCTGGGATCTATCAATGAACAGGGAACCCCATGAAGTTATAACCCAAATTGTGGGCTATATGCTTTTGTAGGCAAGACATTCAGCATTTATCAGAGTCTCAAAAGGAGACACGGCCACTAAACACTTAAGAATCACTGAAGAATATTCTTTTTTTTTCATTCTATACTTAAAACCAATAATTAAATTCATGGAGGAATCATTTTCCTAACAACCACATTAGATACATTAAGTGTTGGTTTTGTTTTTGTTTTTAAATTAAGAAAAGCCACTAACACATTGAACTGGACTCAAATCTAGCTTTTTCAGTGTTCATAATCCCCAAAGCAAGAAAGACCTACATTTCAGGAAACAGGACACATACATATAATTTCTAATCTTTGGTTAGATTCATAACACTAATACAATGTAAAATTTTGTGTGTGTTGCAATTACACTTTGTAAAAGACTTTCTTATGACTTGATTTTACTGTCACAAACCACAAAGCTCCAAGAGAAGCAGCTGGGGTCCTTGGCTGAGAACTATCAGGACAAAGAAAGGGCAGCTCCATCTCCCATGATGCTAAAACTGAGACTGCTGCTTCTGGAAGATTTTCTTCAACATTTAAGCACACATTCCTGATCCATCCAGCAGCTTCATTCAGTCCACTTCCTGAGAGTGCATTCTGAAACTAATTCTCCCTGGCAGGCCCACCAGGAGGTAGCTGGTGGCATTTCAAGGCATTTTTAAAAAAAGCCAAAAGGAGGTTTTTCATGGTTCAGGCAACCAACCGATAACACCTGCCCTGAAATTGCCAGGCCAAAACATTTCTGCCTTGCTGCTGGCAAAGGAACTCGAGGAACTTGACCAAATACCTGCCCGGGGCTTTTCTGCAGATCTAAAACTTCTGCAGATGACAAGATATCTTTCAGCCTCACACTTCAGAAGTGAAACAGGGAGTTTGAGGAAGATTCAGCGTGTTTTGGAATTTGTTAGTTTCATCAATTCTGGAGTCCCAACCCCTTGGGAGGATGAGAAAGGAGGATCACTTGGGCCCAGGAGTTTGAGGCCAGCTTGGGCAACAGACTGTGAGCCTATCTCTAAATAAAAATACATAAATAAATAAGCAGACGGATCACACTTGAATTAGCACCACAGGATCTTTGCTTTGCAGATACAGGTTCCATGTTAAGTAGTTAGCTTTCCTGCACTAAAAGAGATGGTTGAAGGATTGTATTGACCATCCTTTCTTCTAGGTGGCCAAAGCTTCATTTCTGTATCAAGTTTACCATTAGCTCAGCTCCCAATAAAAATGTTTCCAATTGGCTTTTTTTTTTTTTTTTAACTGAGGATTAAATAAAGACAGTCTTTGAAGAACAGGTTTGAATTTTTGACAGATCAACAATTTTGTGATTCAGTAAATGTTTGAGTAAATTTGTAATGTGATGTGTTTTAGGTATGCTTTCCTGATTGGATTGACCATCATCACGGAGACAGGCAGGAATACATTTTTATTTCCCAACCTGTAAAATGAGGACACTGAGATCAAGAGATAAGTGACATTTTTTAAGTCACTTCTTTCATGAATGATGGTCTTTGGTTCAGAACTCAGGCCCTATAGTTCTAGTTCTCTTTTGTTATACTACATTACCATCACATGGGAAAGGAAATATTGCTTAAGAGAGACTTGAAAGATTTTTGCTAATGTGGTCAGAATTCATGAGGAGCACAATGACACTAAGAGGCAGTCTCCTGGAAAAAAGCTGTCTAAATGTTAATTCAACATCAAATAAATAAATAGTGTCATCTCTAAAAATAATGGGAGAGTGATCAAACACATTCAATTCTCTTCATAACAAATTATATGAATGTAAAAACAAGACACACCACAAAGTGAAAAACATATTTCTGATGAACTTCTATTCTAGCTTTCACAATAAACAGATATTTTCCCATGTGATCCCATGAGATCATAGGCACATTCTTGATATGTAACGTTCTACTTTTACCACAACTTTGAGGCCATGAACTTTGAGTGGGTATCCAGGGCCTTGACTGGCTCCAGGAATTGTAAACAAGCATTAACATTTTCAGAAAACAAATTACTATCCTAGCTGGAACTAAAAGGAGCAAAGAACTCAAGGAAATAGAGCTTTCTTTAGCACTAGAGCACAATGATCAATTTATATTAGGGAAGATTTCTGTCATTGTGTCTCTGGGGACATACTCCTGTACCTTATTAAAGTGACATGAGGGAATTAATCTCTTTTAGGAAAGGGATCTCTCTTTAGGAAGACAAAGCCAGTTGTCACCAAGACAGACAGCATCTCCCTGAAGGTGGAGACCAGGGTTACACTGAAGGTGACAAGATACTACCATGGAAAAAGCAATTCGGGTTTTACTGAACTTTTGTTTTTCAGCTTCCTGCTGAGCTTGCTAACAGAATTCATTCTAAAACAGGAAAGACATTATTCTTAATCAAATGTAGAAACAAAGGATCTGCTTTCTGAGCCTGGTAAGAAGACTTCTGATTGCTCGATTGCTAAAAAACATGGTTGGGGCTACTCTGTGAACAAGACTCTGTCCAGTTATGGCAATTTTGTCTTATACATACAATTTAAAACCAGAGGACTGCAAAGACAGAGTGCAACAAAAATAAATCATTCCAATCCAATGAACCAGTTTTCCTACTCATCTCAACCACAACCTAAATGGGATCCTAATTAGATTAAGTTATACTCCATGTATGTATAATACGTCAAAGTTCACCCTACTGTCATGCATATCTAAGAACAGAAAACCAGAACAAAACCAAAAACCAATCTAAATCTTTAACTGTGTCTGCCATTCATGTTAGAAAATACAATATCTTTTTGAGCAGTTAACAACAAATTTTTTCACAAGCCCCCCCGACCCCACATTTTTGAATGGCACCATGTCCTGTATTCTCCCTTGCACATCATCAAACTGAACATAGTGAAAGTTGTGCCTCACTGACTGGTAATGCTCTTCCCTCTGACTGGGGGCCTTTTTCCCTCTGCATTTTCTGGCCTGTTTGTTTCTTCACTCCCTTCAAACTTCTTCTGATACTTGATTTTTCTCATCAGAGCTTTTTTTTTTCCTTCTCACTGATACTCACAGTAGTTTTGACCATTCCATCTCACATCATACAAGACTGTCACCAAGGAGGCTACACTTTCCTTCAGAGTATAAATTGTTACTTATCTCAGTATTTCCTGGACTCAGAGCAATGCCTAGAACACAACATGCACTTGGTACACCTTGGATGTAAAAATGAAGCAAATGTCTTCAATTTTTTTTATCTTTTTTTTTTTTTTTGTGGAGGGGGTTACTGGGGATTGAACTCAGGAGAACTCGACCATTGAGCCACATCCCCAGCCCTGTTTTGTATTTTATTTAGAGACAGGGTCTCACTGAGTTGCTTAGCACCTCACTTTTGCTGAGGCTGGCTTTGAACTTGTGATCCTCCTCAGTTAGCTTCCTGAGCTGCTGGGATTACAGGCGTGTGCCACTGTGCCCAGCAATTTTTATCTTATTTCATTATTTTTACCCTAACTATCCTGAGGAAAAGCTGCCTGGTATAAAATTGTAATAAAAAATGGGTACTTATCCCTTTTTATTCCTATTTATATTTTTATATTAAAATAGTTTTTATATGACTGTAAATGTTTCTGAATACAATTTTTCTAATATAAAGTCTTGAATATCCCCAAGTTTCCAAAAGTAGGTGACATGTCCACTGTAAGAATCTCTTTTCTCTTACTGTGTTCCCTTTATAATTGTAGAAATGGGTCTCTATTGGTCAAGACTTCTGTGAGACTTCACTAATCATACTGCTTTGTCAAATGGCCGAGCATGAACTTGATTTCCACAGGTAGTTGAATTCTCTGGGAAATTTACCCCACTTAATTATCCCTAAATATCATAACTTTATTATGAATACCAAGTAGCAAATTCAATTAAGTTATTCAGAGTTACTTATCAACTGAAACTTGGCAAACTTTTTGCATCCCCGGTTGTTTCTCTGGATGGATATTTTTGATGTGGCCTTTGGATTCTTTCTACTTAGAGAGATAGTGGATAAAGAAAACGTAACACACATTTCTTCTCTTACTTGTATATGGTTATATTTTTTTAATCCATTTTCTCTTTTTCCCTTTTCTTCTTCCTCTCTTCCTCCTTATTCTTCTGTGGGTTAAGAATCCATTGATCTGGATTTTAAATTGTTGGCCAAACCAGTCCACCATCACCATCTGCATAGCCAATTGTTCACATGCAAGATTTTTCTACCCTTTTCAAAGTCCCAACTGTTGGAAAGAAGAAGTGATGAAAACACCATCTGTGCTTCCAAGTGGCTCAGTTTTCTATCCAAAACTTTGGGGCATCCAAAGATTCTTCCCTTCACTGTTCTCCCAGGATGATGCATCAGCCACACAAATCATTAGGTATTTATTAGGTTTGAGGGCAATGCAAAAATGAAAGAAATGCCTGCCATTTTGAAATTTTCATTGGTTGTTCATATCACCTTCAATTTTTTAATCTTATTTCATGATTTTTACCCTAAATGCCCTGAATGAAATCTGCCTCTTGTTGAACACCACAACCTGTCATGAGTAGAAACACCTGTGTGACAACAGACTCATCTACTGGCCATGATAATCTACCCACTGACCCCTTTTCATTTGCTTAAGAAGGGAATCACTACCTCAAATTTTCTATTTCTGTCACATCCAGGATTTGTCAGAACTTCTGTTGGTTTGAGAAATAGTCATTGAGTGTTATTCCACCTTCCAGACTATCTGGTTCACTCCTCTCATGTTTGATTAGTTCCACTGGTGTAATATTATTTCTCACTCTCTTCTGCATCTTATTTCCATAAGAGCTTTGTTGTGGGGATTCAATAATATAATAGATGTAAAACTTTAGTCTTTATAAAACTGGTATCCTGTCAGAATTCCAGGTGGTTAGATCTGATAATGCAATATAGGCACTCAACTTAGGTGAGAATTTCTGCATGGTAGGAAATATTAATATGGGAAATGTTTAGTCCAAATAAAATGAAAACCACAGCTATCCATAGAACTCTTCCTCTGCCTCAGCATGGAAGATAATCCATTTCCATTAACACTTCTGCACTGTTAATATTGGAAGAATCTTTAACTTTTAGTATTGTCTTACATGGACCTTTTAGTGGCAAGTAGTGAGAGCACTAACTGGAGCCATTGAAAAATGTTGCTTAAGATTTTCTCTTTCCAATGCAAGTTTAGTAATTGCAGTCAGATGAACCGATGATTCTCTAAAAAGGATATGTAAAGATGTGCACTCTGGTATTGATCAAAACTAAATAAAAATCAATGTTGGGTTGGGGGGGAGGGAAGGTAATGTTCTATATAGTAGCTCAAGCCCCTGCACAAACACTGCCATGTGCTAAGTACTCAATAAATTTTAGTTGATATACAAATATTATGATGAATAGTAAAAATTGCATGGTGAATTTCTTAATAGAGTTTTTGTTATTTCAACTGAATCTCACCAATCTCTCCTAATAGCATTGGATGCAGAAGTAAATGTTACTATAACTCTAGCAGATAAAAATGTCTCATATGGTGTCGTTGTCTCATGGATGTCCCATCACTTAAAAAGGGAACATTTAAAAACATTATGATTTTACATGTCTTAAGGAATCCATCTATGGTTCTGGTGACTTGTTTTCCCCAAAACATCATACAAAGTGTTCTTCAGTTGTATTGTGTGTCTTAGTTCAAACACAGATTTATTGTTCTATGTCTTCAGATTGTGCTTTTTGGTCTCTAATGAAGATCAGAAAAACAAATCTTTTACAATATCTTTTGTTTCACATAAAAATAACTTTTCTTATGTATGTTTTCTCTTTGCCAGTCTTGGCTATTAGTATGATATGGTCCATGGATTCTGAGTATATCTGGAACTTTAGTTGGTAGCCTGAGGAAAAAAATGTGATTTCCATTTTTATGCATCCAGTGAACAGATGGGGAATGCATCTGTTGACATAATCTTCTTAGCTTGGAGAGTTCTTGACCTGTCACTCAATTTTTGCCAAACATGTACACATTTTCCTGCTAGACACAATTTTCCTAAATTCAGGGGTGCTAATTACACCAATCCTGCTACAAACCCATATACATTTTTACAAGCTCTGATTCAGGTAATCAAATGGTCTTTCATTTAATCCTTTGTTATGTTGCATATTTATCATGAGATTCAGACAAGTTCAATCAAACTCCAGAAGCCGGCAAGACAAAAAAGATGATCGGCATAATTTCATCCTTGTGTCTTTTGCTTCACAAAGCGTTCAAAAACAAGTGACAGTCTTTATCTGTCAGCTAAAATAATAATCATACTTGGCACTTGCATACATTTCATCCAAATGAGGATCTCAAATCTCATTATTAACAAAAGTTGTAAATTTTTGTCTACAGCTGGAGAGACTAGAATGTTGGGAGGTTGAAATAGCTAGTCCTGGGTCACTTAGGAATAGTTCCCAGGGTTTTACTATTGCAGGTGCAGCTGAAGCCCCTTAAATTATGATGACAGAAGAATGATAAGTCTAGCATTATCAATATAAAGTGACCAATTGTAGTCTTCAAAGTGATTGCTTCAATCATTTCCTGGAATTTCTGCAAGCTCAGGCCTTTGGACATAACTTTATTATTTCAGCTGTACTATGGTAATCCATTATTTATCACTTTGACTGCTTTCCACATCTATTTTTCTGGTTTCTATGGCAAAGTTTGATTAGTATCTGAATTGTTATCTGGCTAGAAGATCCTCACTGCTATCCATAAACACCAAAGAAGTCTGTCTCCTTTCAGAATGTCAGCTGTATACAATAGTATTTGTCAAACTTTAATTTATATAGGAATCACCTGGGGAATATTGACAAAGTATATATTCAGACTCAGGAAATTTGGGATGAGGGCTGGCATTCTGCATTTCTTCCATTTAATGCCAGCACTTCTGCACCATATTCTGCAGGGTGAGATCATTAGCTCCTATTCTCTTTTCTGAATTTTTGAATTTTTATTTTTTAATTGACAAAAATAATATATACTTATGGCTTATTTAAGATAAATGCATTTAAGGTAATGTTTTGATATATGGATACATCATAGAAATATTACTTTAAGCTAATTAACATATCAATTATTTCACTTTTTTGTAGTGAAGAGATTTAAAATCTTCTCTCAGGAATTCTCAAATATATAATGCACTTGTTATTAACTATAATCATCCTATTGTACAATGTACCTGCTGAATTTATCCCATTGAACTAAAATTTTGTGTCCTTTGATTACACCTCTTCAATCCTCACCCTCCTCCAGGCCCTGGTACTGCTCTACCCTCTGCTTCTATGAGTTCAACAAATGCTGTGTAATCTATTTCTCGATTCTCCTGGAACTAGGCCCTTTGGTTAACTCCTCATGAACTGCCTTTGAAGTTTCAAGTTCTTTTTCAGTTCCTTTGGCATGTGTATGGGTGTAGTTGAGTTCTTCTAGGAACCCCATGGTTTTGGTTGCTTTTCTTACTGTTATGTTAGCAGGCAGTGATGGGCATTTCCTTGATCCATTTATTCATTAGGAACTGCTACGTGGTGATATTCTAATTTTAATTCTGTATAATTTGATAATTTCATGTAGCTTACATATTTTATAAAGAGATGCTTTTCTCATAGATTATCTGGCTTCCTCAGTTAATACAGAAAAGAAAGGAGAAAAATGCTTGGCTTTCCCTTTCATAAAAATCAGTTGTAAATAAAATTGTTTCCTTGTCCAATTCTCTAAAGTTGGCCAATCAATTGTTATTTTTTAATTATGAAAGGTTCATAAAATTCAGCATATTTTATGTACTTTAGTCTATTATATTTCTTATTCTTACTTAAGCCCAAATTAGTCAAGTAGGAAACTCTTTGTATTAGCTTCTGAATTCTTACATCACCCTCATAGGGTTTGTGACCCTTTTTCTGCTGTATGGAATATTGAGGTGTTCCAGACTCATCATGTATATTTCATGCCCTAGAAAAGGAGATGGCCATTTACTCAAGGAATGCAGGCTTCTTTTAGTGAGTAACTATATTTTAAAACCATATATTTCTAGGCACTAGAAATATTCAGTTACTGTATTTTTCATTATTTTTACCTCAAGTTGAAAGAACTTGGAGAAACATGTGTGTATATGATACTGCCTTGGTTCATAATGCTTCTATATTACATTTGTGTATTCTTTCTTCCATGATGTGAATTCTGGTTATTGAGGTACAGAAGATGATGGAATTATAATATCCCTTAAAGACTCATTTGCTTTAGTCCCTATTGTACATACAAAACTCTCAGTATATCAACAGCAGGAAATCATTACAAATTATGATTACAGAAAATTGTTAAAATATTTTGGTGTATTCTCTTCTCATTCGCTCCAACTTTTTTTTAAGGGTTCTGCTATGTATTTTCAAAACTTATAGTCCTTGCCAACTTATGCTCTCTTCCCTTTAACTCTCATTTAGACTTGGTCATGTAAATGAGTACTTATGCAAGGCAAATGATTTTATCCTTAGGACAATGTATTTCAAGTCAGTTTGGTATGAAATCTTGTCCTCTAGTGTACTCTTTAGGAAATGCTTGTGGGAACAATATTCCCTGAATTCTTGCATGTTGGTAAAAGTTTGCTTCTTGATGGTCAATTTTGCTGGATATAAAATCTTTAACATTTTCTTAAGCATCATATATATATATATATATATGTATATGTATATACATATATATATATATATTTTAATTTCACCACCTTTGCTGTCCCCATACCCCCTCCCCCCTTACACCCCTGTGAATAGAGTTCCACCATTGTTCCCATGTCCTTCCCCACATTATGGATCAGCATCCACTTATCAACGAGTACATTTGGCATTTGGTTTTCTGAGATTGACTTACTTCACTTAGCACGATATTCTCCAGCTCCATCCATTTACCTGCAAATGCCATAATTTTATTCTCTCTTATTTCTGAGTAATATTCCATTGTGTATATATACCACAGTTTCTTTATCCAGTCATCTATCGAAGGGCATCTTGGTTGGTTCCACAGTTTAGCTATTGTGAATTGAGCTGCTATAAACATTGAAGTGGCTGTGTCACTGTAGTATGCTGTTTTTAAGTCTTCTGGGTATAGACCTAGGAG
>CM053413.1:34980416-35006361 GCA_028644305.1 Xerus rutilus
CTGATATTATTTCATTGAAGAGATTGTGCATTCCTTTGGTTTGAAATTCTGCACCTTCTTCTATCCCAATAAATCTTAGATTTGATCTTTTGATGCTGTCCCATATTTCCTGTATGTTCTGATCATGATTTTTTACCATCTTCACTGTATGGTCAAATTTATTTTCAAGACTGTATATTTTGTCTTCATTACGTGAGGTTCTGTCTTCCAGGTGATCTAGTCTGCTGGTGATGCTTTCTATTGAGTTTTTTATTTGGTTAATTGTTTCCTTCATTTCAAGAATTTCTGATTTTTTTTTTCACGATCTCTAGCTCTTTCTTTTTTTTTTTTTTAAATTTTTTAATTGTCAATGGATCTTTATTTATTTGTATGTGGTGCTGAGAATCGAACCCAGTGCTTCACGCATGCTAGGCAAGCGCTCTACCACTGAGCCACAACCCCAGCCCTCTAGCTCTTTCTTAAAGTAATCTTTTGCTACTTGTAATTGCTCTCTTATCTCTTTGTTAGAATGATCTATGGTTGCCTTTATTTGCTCTCCTATTTCTTTGTTGGCTTGATCAATTTTTGCCTATAATTGTTCACTTATGTCATTCTTTAGTTTGCTGATCATTTTAATTATGTACATTCTGAATTCTTTCTCTGACATTTCATCAACTGTGCTGTCAATGGATTCTGTTACAGTGGTGTCCAGGTTTATTTGGGGCACTTTCTTCCCTTGTTTTTTCATGTTGATTGAAATTTCCTTTCTTGAAATACCAATCTGAGGTATTGCGGCTTCTATCCTCTAATCTTGTATTGACACTCCAGCTTACCTGTGGTCTCACCTTGGAGCTACTTCTGTTCTCCCTGTGTCCTCAGATGGGCACTACTGTCACTAAAGTTGGTGGCGGAGGTAGTGGATGTACCTCTAGAGGGCAGTGGGAGTGGCTTTGGCTGGGCTCCTGAGGCGGCCTCTGAGAGCTGTTTTGCCCCTCTCTTGCACTCCTGCTGGTAAACAGGGACTCTGGAGCCGAACTAGAGGCGGGCTCAGGTCTCACTTAGGTAGAGTCACAAGCTAGAGATCTGTGTGCGACCCTTACAGTGAGTGTGAGCTCCCCTGGGGCTAGAGGCTAGCAGGCTCTGGTCTGCCTTCAACTGGGCAGTTTTGGGCCTTCTGTCTCGCCTGACCACAGGAACTCTGGAGCAGAACTGAGGCGGGCCCAGAGTGCACTAGGGTGGGGCCTCTTCACGCTGGGGTCTCTGGAGGCCACTCTTACCCTGGGTGTGCCTTCCTCTGGGGCTGGTAGCAATCAGACTCTGATCAACCCTTAGTTGGACACCTGTGGAGTTTCCTGAGGGTGGATCTGGGCCTTCGGTAGCTCCTGCTGTACCCCAGGAACTCTGGAGCAGAACTTGGGTGGACCTAGGCTGCCCTTGGATGGGGCTGCCTCACGCTGGTGTCTCTGGAGTGACTCTTGCCCTGAATTTGGTCTCCCCAGTGGCTAGAGGTAGCAGACCCTTGTCTCCCTTTGGCTGGACAACCGTGGAGGTTCCTGAGGGCGGGTCTGGGTCCTTTGGGGCTATTGCTGGTCCACAGGAATTCTAGAGTGGAACTGGGGCAGGCCCAGGCTGCCCTTGGGTGGGGCTGCCTCACGCTAGGGTCTCTGTGGGAACTCTTACACTGAGTTTGGTCTCCCCTGTGGCTAGAGGTAGCAGTCCCTGGTCTCCCTTTAGCTGGACACCCATGGAGGTTCCTGAGGGCAGATCAGGGCCCTCTGTGGCTCTTGCTGGTCCACAGGAACTCTGGAGCGGAACTGACGTGGGCCCAGGCCACCTTTGGGCAGGGCTGCCTCCACTGGTGTCTTTGGAGTGACTCTTGCCCTGAATTTGGGCTCCCCAGTGGCTAGAGGTAGCAGTCTCTGGTCTCCCTTTGGCTGGACAACCATGGAGGTTCCTGCAGGTGGATCAGGGCCTTCTGCAGCTCCTGCTGATCCCCAGGAACTCTGGAGCAGAACTGGGGTGGGCCCAGGCTGCCCTTGGGCAGGGCTGCGCCACCCTAGGGTTTCTGCAGGGACTCTTACCCTGAGTTTGGATTCCTCAGTGGCTCAAGGTAGCAGTCCCTGTTCTCCCTTTAGCTGGACACCCATGGAGGTTCCTGCAGGCAGATCTGGGCCCTCTGCGGCTCCTGCCGGTGCACAGGAACTCTGGAGCGGAACTGCGGTGGGCCAAGCCACCCTTGGGCGGGGCTATCTCTGCTGGGGTCTCTGGAGTGACTCTTACCCTGAATTTGGGCTCCCCAGTGACTAGCAGCTGGGGCCATGTGTCCACGGGAGCAACTGCTAGGGGCCCTGCATGGTTGGGTGGACACTGGGGTCAGGTACCCCCTGTAGAAGCAGTTCCTATTTTATATGCTACCTCCTCTTTTTACAAAGTATGGCTACCTCAGTCTAATGATAGTATGGTTTTCCCTTTGTAAGTCCTCCATATTACATTTCTTGACTAGATGACCAGATGATTTTTTCTTTTACTCAAGTCTAGTAATTCCACTAGACTGTGTAATTCATAATTTTTTAAATTATGAAATCATAAGATAGTGTTCATTTACTTCTCTTAATTTAAATTTCTTCTTCAGAAAAATTTCCATTTTTTGTATGTTAGATCTTCTTTGTTTATATTCAATATTTGTCATTTTTCTTCAAATTCTTTTTTTTTTTAAACTCATTGTTATGGTTTGGATGTGAAGTGTTCCCCAAAAGCTCATGTGTGAGACAATACAAGAAGGTTCTGAGGATAAATGATTGGGTTGTAAGAGTCTTAACCAAATCAATGATTTAATCCCCTGGTGGGGATTAACTGAGTGGTAAGTGGTAGGGTGTGACTGGAGGAGGTGGGAATTAGGGCATGGCTATGGGGTACATATTTTGTATACGGAGAGGGGAGTCTCTCTTTGCTTCTTGATCACCATGATGTGACCTGCTTCCCTCCACCACACACTCTGCCATGATGTTCAGACTCATTTCGAGCCCCGAGAAATGGAGCCGGCCTTCTATAGGCTAAGACTTCTGAAACTGTGAGCCCTCAAATAAACTTTTTCTCCTCTGTAGTTGTTCTGGTCAGATCCTTTAGTCACAGCAGCAAAAAGCTAACTAAAACACTCATTTAGACTAGATGCTTTAAGTTTTCTTCCTTTCACTCTCTATTTTCCACAAAGCATTGTTTGTTTATGTTGCTTCTAACTTAGTCTTAATTTCTAAAAAAAAAAAAAAAAACCTTATAATTTTTAATTTTTATTGAAAAGAATTTCCTTCCTGAATTCTATCACCTCATGTAATAGGAAAGAAGAGCCTTTAAATACATAAAAACTTTAATTTCTTTAAAATATAACATCTGAAACAGGCAACATGTTATCCAACATGTTATTATTTGCTAAATGTGGATGATGGTTATTTGGACTTTTGTTATTATATCAATTTCCATTTTTAAAATCACTCATGGCTAACAAAGGAAAACAGAGGCTTCACTATCTAGAAGTTTTATTTCAAGAGCAAAACAGAATTGTTTGACTTTAAAGATATATGCATCATTTCTCTTCATATTTAATTAACCAGAACTAATTCCATGGGCACAGAGAATTTCAAGGGGCAAGAAAATGTAATCTCTATGCCAGAAGAAATGAAAAACTAAATACTGGCAAACACTAGTAATAACTACCATAATACCCAAAAGTTAATAGGAAATTTTTTTCCTCCTATTTAATTTTGCTCAAAGTTGAATGTCAAAATATCTCCAATTAAATATATCATATAATATCCACTTAAACAAATACAAATAATGAAATGCATTCTACTGGAAGAGAGACAACAACACTCAGTTGTCTAGTTTATACTTGAGAAAGTATAAGTGATGTATGAGTTGAAGTAGAATTGGAAGTTGAGCAAAATACAAAAGAAATTTGGAAAATTCATAAATATGCATCTATTAATAACCACATTATTAAATAATCAGTAATTTAAAGATGACATCACAGAGAAAATAATTTGAGAAGAATGTAACTGAAAGTACAACACACCAAAGCTTATGAGATTTCATTAAAACAGTGAAAATAAATTCAAAGGAAACAAAAGAATGGAAATCACAAGATTAGAACAGGGAATAAATGAAATATAGAATAGAAAAATAATGGAAAATAAAATTAAAATTGAGTTTTAGAAAATATCCATAAAATTGACAAAGCTTTACCTAGACTGACCAAGAGCAAAATAAAACTCAAATTATTGAAATGACTAAAAGTGCAGTTGTTACTATCAACCTTGCAGAACTGACAAGGATCATAAGGGATGCTACAAACACTGTGTACTAAGAAGTTTGGTAATAAGATGAATAAGACAAATTCCAGCAAAAATACAAACTATCAAAACTCACTCGAGAAGAAACTTAAAATCTAAATAGAACTATCAGAAGTAATCAAATTAGTAATTAAAAAAAACTTTCCAAAAGAAGAGTCCAGGAACAGATTGTTTTGCAGGTGAATTATACCAAACATTTGAGAAGAATTAACAATGCTTCCAAAACTCTTCAAAAAGATAGAAGAGGAGAAAAGACTTTGTAATTCATTCTATATGATTGGTCTTACTGATATCAAAATCAAAAGGAGATCACAAAAAAACTACAAACAGATATCTCTCACGAGGATACATGAAAAAAATCTTCAACAGAATACTAGCAAATAGAATTCAGTTATATATAAAAGGATTATGTATAATGACCAGTGGGATTTATCTCAGGAATGGAAGGGTGATCTATACTTCAAAAGTCAACTAATATGAATAAACAGTATCATTTAGGTACAAAACCACATTATTATCTTAACAGATACAGAAAGAACACTTGACAAAATTCATGATAAGTCAGTAAACTAGGAGTACAAGTGAATTTCTTCAACTTGATAAATGTCATTTGTTAAAATCTAACAGCTAACATTGCATTCAATGGTGAAAGATTGAAAGATTGCTACCTAAGATAAGAAATAAGAAAAAATGTCTCTTGATTTCAGTTCAACATCGTACTGATAGTTTAGCCAAGGCAATTAGACAGGAAAAGGTAATAAAATTGGGAAGAAACTATCTTTGTTTTCCATTTTATATAGAAAAGTCCTAAAGAAACCACTGAATACAAGCTAATCATGCCTAAATCAATTGTATCTCTGTACATTAACAATGAGCATTATCCAAAAATGAAATGAAGAATACATTTCCATGTATAATAGCATCAAACATTCTAGAATATTAAGGAATATATTTAAATAAGGACCTGTAAAGTTGTGCACTAAAAATTATAAAATACTGCTGGAAGAAATTAAAGATCTAAACAAATGGGAAAAAATCTCATGTTTATGAATCAGAAGACATTATTATTAAGATGATAATATTCCCTCAAATGTTCTACAAAGCCAATACTTTCACTCTTGGAATCCCAACTGTCTTCTTTGTAGAAATTCATTAGCTCATTCTAAAATTCATATAAGATTGCAAAGGACCCAGGATAGTCAAGGCAATTTTGAAACAGATAAATAAAGATGGAATACCCTATACTTCCCCATTTTAAAACTTCCTACAAACCTCTAGTAACCAAGATAATATGTTATAGTAAGCAGACATAGATCAACAGAATAGAATTAAGAGTCTGGAGATAAACCCTCACATTTATGTCAATTGGTTACTGAAAAGAGTGTTAAGACTATTCAATGGAGAAAGAGTGTTTTTAACAAATGGTGTTCTGACAACTGGACATTCAGACACACAAAATTAAAATGAAATTTGACCTATGCTGGATACCATATATAAAAGTTAACTCAAAATGAATCAAAGACCTAAATGTAGGAGCTAAACCTATAAAACTCTTGGAAAAAAATAAGAATAAACCTTCATGGCTGTGGATGGGTAATGGTTTCTCAGCTATGACTCCAAAGCACAAGTAACAAAAGAAAAGAAGAAAAAGAGATATCAAAATCAATGCTTTTGTGCTTCAAAGGACACCATCAAGCAAGTCAAATTCCAATTACAAAATGAGAGAAGAAAATTGCAAATCATATATTTGAAAAGAGACTTTTTTTTAAATGGTACTGGGGAATGGACTCAGGGCCTCATATATGCTGGGCAAGCGCTCTACCCTGAGCCACATCCCCATCCCTGATAAAGGACTTGTAGATAGAATATGTAAAGATCTCTATGAATCAATAAGAAAAATGCAATCCCATTTTAAAATAAGCAAAGGATCTGAATAGACCATTATACAAGGAAGACATGCAAGTGACCAACAAACACATGAAATGATGCTCATTATTATTGGCTAGTCAGGAAGATACAGATTAAGACCATGATGAGGCATCACTTCACATACATTAGTATGACTATAATTTTAAAAGTCAGATAATAATAAATAAAATGGTCAGCAAGCAATTGGAGAATTCAGAACCTTCACATACTGTTGCTGGGAATATAAAATGCTGTTATTGCTTTGGAAAATAGTCCGGTAGTTCCTCCAGCATTTAAACATACAGCTACCACATGATTCAGCAATTCTACTTTTAGATGTATACTCAAGAAAAATGAAAATGTGTCCACACAAAAAGTGGTAGTATATAAATGTTTATAACAGCATTATTCACATCAGCCTCAAATAGTAACATCCCATACGTCTTCAGCTGATAAATGGATACAAAAAATGTGGTGTATTCATCCACTGGAATATTATTTGGCAATAAAAGGAGTAAAGTACCAATATATACTTCAACATGGTGAAACTTGAAATCATTGTGCTAAGTTAAAAAAAGGCAGTCACAAAGGACCACATCTTGATGATTCTATTTATGTGAAATGTACAGCACAGGCAAGCCTACAGGCACAGAATGTAGATTAAAGGTTGGTTGCCTGGAGAGTGGGCCACTGTGGTTGGGGTGGAGGCTATGCAGGTGGGGTTTCTCTGTGGGTAATGAAGTGTTCTAAAATGGATCATGGCAATGGATGCTCAGTTCTGTGACTATACTAAAAGCCATCAAATGTTACACTTCGAATTGGTGAATTGTATGATACATTAATTATATCTCAATGCAGTTATTTTTTTTAAAGTTAATACACTACTTTCTAAAAGGACCATTATAAGTTTTGTTATATTTGAAAATACAACGAAGTTCATTTTCTGTTTAGGTATGTTACACATTTCATTCTCCTTTAATATATAGTTAAGACTCAAGATGGATAAGAATGGAATAATATTTACTATAGCTCCTTTACATACATACAAAACAAAATACTAAATCATGTCAATAAGAATCAAAGCACACTTTGGTGAGCAAGGATGATTTAACAAGCTACCTGCATTCTTTTGCATTCTTTTATTTTGAAAATGTAGATATGGTTCTGATTTTCCTTTAGTTAAGCTTGATAGCTTTTTTTTTTGCCTGCTTTTATCACTGTTTTGCATTTAATGTATTGATTGTAATATCAGGCAATGGTGAAGCACTGTTAAACAGTCATGCTGTGGCTCTTTCCCTTAAATCTAGAATTCTTGCAATGTAGTGTTTTTAAAATTAATATGGTATTTTTTTTACAACAGACTATATAGTTAAAACAAGATGCAATGAAATATAAATAATCTGTCATCATTTTCTATTATAATTTCATATTATCTTTGTAGCAAAATGGAAAGTTTCTTAGGTCAAAGTTGTCATTTTCACAATTAAATATGCTTTTTTTGGTACAAGAGATTGAACTCTGAGGCACTCGACCATTGAGCCACATCCCCAGTCCTATTTTGTATTTTATTTAGAGACGGCATCTCACTGAGTTGCTTAGCACCTCGCTTTTGCTGAGGCTGGCTTTGAACTTGTGATCCTCTTGCTTCAGCCTCCTGAGCAGCTGGGATTACAGGTGTGTGCCACTGCGCCTGGCTCAAAAACGTTCTTAAATTCATTCATGTTCATTTTATTCCATAAACATGAGTTTATCCTCTTTCCCTCATGACTATGTATTGGGCACAGACAGGTATTGGGAGTAGGCTTCCATGAGAATCATGTTTGTTGAGTTGAAGCTTAACTTTTAGAGGAAGGAATCAGTGCATATTGACCGCTAAAGGAAAGCATTACATATGGTATTGGTGCTCACGATAGTATTCTATTACAGATTTTACTTCCCTTCTCTCTTTCTTTCCTTTTGTATTACTGAGGATTGAATCCAGGGATGCTCTATCATTGAGCTACACCCACAGCCCTTGTTCATTTTGAGAAAGGGTCTCCCTAAGTTGCTCAGGCTGGCTTTACCTTGAGATCCTCCTGCCTCAGCCTTCTGAGTTGCTAGGATTATAGGCATGTGCCACCCCATCCAGCCTATTGCCAAGTTTATTACCAGTTAACAGAAGAAAAATATAAACTTAGGAAAGGAAAACACCTGTCAAAGTCACAGAATAAAGATCTCAATATCTGTCTCCCTCCAAAAAGACCTCCCCCCCTCCGCAAAGTATGATCTGTACTTTATGCCTGCTGTGCCAGAGCAGTTTCCCTTGGTAGATGTTGCCACAACATCTTTTTCTGGGTCAGCCAGATTTCAGAAATGAGAGCACACTCTAACCCTTACCTACAAACCTTTTTAGAAATGGAACATTTGATTTATACAAGCCATCATTCCCACAGTGACTTTTTGTTGTTATTTTCAAAGAATTTCCTCACACTCTTACTCCACTGTAAAGCAAAAGCAACGCTGTCCAAAGCATGCTAATATTAGTTGCTGTCCTACATCTTTTAAACTCTCTTAACTGTTCTGTGAATGTAAGTTTTTGACCAATATTATTTGAATATTTTCTAAGTTTGTTGTGAATTTAGCCAGGCAATTATGATTATGAATCTATACAGCAACGAGAAACTTTTTTTTATCTCGAATCTGATAATAAACATTGGAATAGGAATTGTGCGGTGCTCTCAGACCTCACACGATGCCCCACGTATATCTAGGGTTGCCCTCTTGGTGGTGGAGTTATTTTCATGCAGTATGTCCCATACATTTTCTTGCTTGCTACTAACCAAAGAATAGAATAAACAATTAAATAGAGCAATTAACTTATCACACATGTGAGTACTAGGAAATAGGCAAATGGAAAATGAGGTTTGGACTTAAATTTTTTTTTTTCTACATCAACAACGTTGTGAGGAAAACACAAATAAGAGTTTAGAAGAGGGATACTTTTATAGTTTGAAGCCAATCAGTATTTTCATTGTGCCCCTCTTAGTGGGCACAATGAAAATTTAAAAATGGACCACACAAAGGATCAAAATTGTATACGTTATGTGTAAAGGATAAGACTTTTCTGCTTATGTTTCAATTGTGACAAAATCAGATATTTCACTTTAAAGAGAAATTAATTTTTTATGGAAGGATAATTGGACCATTGGTATTTTATCTTGGCCTTCAGTGTATGATAGGATAAAAACATTTATGTCATCTCACTAGAAAAGCAATCATGAATACATAATCACATTCTGGAAATATTTTGGTTTTCAGTAGGTTATTAGTTTTATCAGATCTATCACTGGTCTATGTTGTCAAAGGGAAATAATAGTGTGTAGATTTATAGCTCTAAAATATCATAGATAATTTTAGGAAAATTATCTACATTTATCTACTTAGAAAAATTACCTACATTAAGAGATGAAGATATAACACTTTTTCCCCTTAAGAATCAGCAACTCAGCCGGGCGCGGTGGCTCACGCTTGTGATCCCAGCACTTAGGGAGGCTGAGACAGGAGAATCGTGAGTTCAAGGCCAGCCTCAACAATGGCGAGGCACTAAGCAACTCAGGGAGACCCTGTCTCTACATAAAACACAAAATAGGGTTGGGGATGTGGCTCAGTGGTCGAGTGGCCCTGAGTTCAGTCCCTGGTACCAAAAAAAAAAAAAAAAAGAATCAGCAACTCTAATATTTGAGCTCAGAAATAGGTTAATTAACTGTTAAAACCATAAAATGCTCTTCTCATATGTGAGTGGAAAGAATTCAGATGGTGTTAATGGACAGTTTCAGCTGGGAACAATATATGAGAGAAATTGTTCAATCGAAAGTTAATGTGCAGTTCTCCAGATCTTTGGTCAGTTTGCTTTATTTTGTTTCTGGCATAGTTTTAATAAGAGGTTGTTTGGGTGATCCAGTGTCTGGCCAAGTCCTTATGCTTTAAGAACTTTCAGTCCAGTTAGTGGATCTCCAAGTTTTCCTTTTCTGCCTTGTTAGTATGCCCTTTGGCTTTCTGATTTCTTGTTAGCAACAATCTCACTTCCAGAGACATTAAGTGTGGAAGCAGAGATGGCAGTTAAACATAAATCTTCATTAAGCTGAAGAAATACAGGTTTAAGAGAAAACTTAAGGTTTTATGACAAGCTACCCAGTCTTCCATTAATACAGATAATTGGAAGTTAATTGTCATGATATGAATTTCAGTCTTTAAAAATCTCATTTAGACCATCATATGGTTCCATTTTCCCCCAAGATGTCTTCATACAGCTTTACTCCTTAAAGAGAAATTCTGTTACACTGTATGTGCCCACATGCCCTTTCCAAGGTCACCCTGAAAGTGCTTCTGCATCTTCCTCCTGAGGAATTTTTCTAGTCTCCTCTGCAGCAAGGTCTGTATAAACAGCCCCAACTCTTCTTTGCTTCTTTGTGGAAAAATTTTGAGTTGTGCTACAATCTCTCAGAGGTTCCCAGAAGGATTGGGTCTCAATCCCAGGTTTAACTTTCTCATTAACATAACCTTATATTTGCCTTCAAAATATTTTCTGTCTTCTGTTTTTCTATCATGCTTCCAAGATCATCTTTCAAATAATTACTTGCGTCCAAACTGTCCCAGAATTTGTTTTAGTTTATCGGTTGGGAGAAAAATTCAAATTAAGGCAATAAGCAAGAAACAATTTTGTTTTCATTCTGTATATGAAATGGGCAGAAAAGGAAAATTTTTTATCAAAACAGAAAATAGCTAAATGGCCACCTAGGGCTGGACATGGGAATAGGAATTAAATATAAATTTGTATGAGGGAGATTATTGGAGAGAGACGACATATTCTATAACTGATTTAAGATGATGGTTGAATCACTCAATATAAGTTACTAAAAATCATTGAATTATACACTGAAAATGGGTAAATCTTATGATATCTACATATACTTTAATAAAGTTGTTTAAGCAATTACTTGATTTTACATGGACAGATAATGATCCAGAGAGTTAAAGTGCCCAAGGTTACATAGCAAATACGTGTCAGAGATAAGAACAGAATTTAGACCATGTGATTGATCTGAGAAGTATGCTCTTCTATAAGCCAATGATCTTGCTTTAACTCATTAAAGATGGACACAAAAAATTGGAAATACAATTACATATTATATTTATAACAATTATAATAGCTGTCATGTATTTAGTGCTTATTTTGTGCTAAATGATTTACCTAGATTGTTTCATTTAATTTCACAATGAACCAAAAGGTAGCATTATTATTTTCCCCTTCTTACACATGAGAAAATGGAGTGTGAGAGAGGGTAAGTGACTTTTTAAAGGTCACAGAGCTCATATGAAGCTAAGTAGAGATTCACCATGGTGGATTAACACAGGAGCACATGCTTGTAACTACTATCTTATACTGCTTATACTGGATTTACAGTTCCTCTTACTGCTCCAGCGTGACCAAAGAAGAGTTCTATACCTCACTGTTGAGTTTGTTGATCTGCTGCTTAGTCTCCTCTGCTTTGATGAAGAGAACAGCAGCTCCAATTTCTGGATCTGAAAAGAGACACACGCAGGATGAGCTCTTGAGATATAAACTTCGTATTTGAGGATTGGGCCAACAAGAATATGGAAGGAAGCCCTAGCTATCATCTTAAACCTTCCCTGATATGTATGCACTGTGGATTCTATCGTCCCAAGATCAGACCAGCTTCTTGTACTTCTCAAGATGCTGCTTGATATTCTCTGTAGAACCAGGCACACAACATGGTGATGACTTCAGCTACAGTGACCCTCCTGAGCACTGTCACCACTGTGTTCTAAGCTGATACATTCTCTAAAAATGTATCACAGTGCCCACTCCTTTTCCAAACATTGATTTATATGCCCATGAGAACATTTTAAGGTATAGATTTCTCCTGCATGGTTTCTGTTTCTTTCCACGTTACTCTAAAAGGTAATTTCTCCCATTTCTTAATTTTTCTTCTCCATTTTTCTTTCTTTTCTTTTTGGTACTATGGATCGAACCCAAGGGTATTTATAATCACTGAGCCACATCCCCAGCCATTTTTATTTAGAAACAGAGTCTGACTAAGTTGCTTAGAGCCTTGCTAAGTTGCTGCAGCTGGCTTTGAACCTGTGGTCCTCCTGCCTCAGCTTCCTGAGCCGCTGGGATTATCAGTGTGTGCTCTTGTTCATTTTAGTCCAAGTCAAAAAGTATAGATACACCAGTACTAGCTGGAAAATCTCCATTCCATCCACCCCTGCCTCTCTCTCCCTCATATGTAACCATACTAATTCTCATGAATTTTGAGTAGATAACTTGTTAATGGGGGAAAGAAGATCACTCAAAATAGTCTGAAGCAAAGTAATAAAAGCTTGTTTTGCAGAGATACTTTGCAGAGATAATAAATGATCACAGGTCATATATAATAAACCAACATGCCTTTATGGGAGATATCTATGAATAAAGAAAATATAATTAATCCTTATGGAGCTTAGAATCTAGCTGGTCACGGTGGCGCAAGCCTGTAATCCCAGCACTTAGGGAGGGTGAGACAGGAGAATCGTGAGCTCAAAGCCAGCCTCAGCGAAGGCAGGGTGCTAAGCAACTCAGTGAGACCTTGTCTCTAAATAAAACACAAAATAGGGCTGGGGATGTGGCTCAGTGGTCGAGTGCCCCTGAGTTCAATCCCTGGTACAAAAAAAAAAAAAAAGAAAGAAAGAAAAAGAAAAGAAACACTTAAAATATGTGCAGTAGGTTTGGATTTCATACTAAAGGGCAATAGGAAACCATTTCAGGGTGTTAAGCATCAGAGTAAAGTAATTACAAATAAATTTGTATTTTTAAGAGCTTATATGGAAAAACAGTATGAGACTAGAAAAGACTTTGGTAGCAATGTAGGCAAGAGGTGGAGGTAACCAGGAAAAGATAGTGGCAGTAAGAATAGAAAGTCTTGGCAGAATTAAGAGATATTTAGGGGTACAACAAATAAAATTTGTTGTCTGAATGGATGAGTATAGGCAAGGGTGATAGGGTAGAGGGAAAGGGGGAAGCTAAGAGGTAGTAGAACCAGAAATAGGTGATAAACATGATGAGGTGATGAGTGCTGGGAAGGGTTGTGGATAGAGATGAAACAACTGGTATTCTACCAGAGACATCTCCACTCCAAAAAGTACATTTAAATGTCTTTCTTGGGCTTGGCTTTATCCATACAAGGATTTTCTAATTAGCAGGAGGTCCTAATATAAGCATCTCAAATTTGGTGGAAAGGGGAGGAGGGAGTAGGCAGGGAATTACTGATTTTGTATCTGGTAGATTGCTGATAATTGTTTTGGGTTACCTATGTATATTCAACACTGTTCATTGGCCCCTCTGTTTCAAATACAAGTGTGTCTTCTTTAGAGTTTATTTGTCATTTTTGGCTTTTATTGTGTTGACAGACTCCTTTTCATGGGTAATGAACTCAAAAAAAGAAAGGGGGAAAGGAAAGAAGGAAGGAAGGAAAAAAAGAAGGAAAGAAGAGAGGGAGGAAAAGAAAAGAAAGGAGCCAGGGCTTGAATTGGATATCTATACATTAATTCATCATCATTAAAGGTGAGTGTTTCCAAAAATTTTCATTATTAAAGATGAGTGTTTATATCATTTCCAACTCACTTACATAATTCTAAAGTTTTTATCCTCTGACAAATTGCAAGTACCTAAACTCTCATCAGATACATTGGCTAAAATAGCCAGTGTATCTACAGTGCACAACCAATGTAGTATTTCTTCTAGGTAATGTTTTTATGAATTAGTTCAAATTCATAATAGGACATTGTGGGTATTGTCTGTTGAACCCAGAATTTTGAGGCTACTAACTGTACCCCAAAGCCAATGCCAGACATAACAAGTTAAAAAGAAATATCACTCCTTGGGACAAGAGTTTATCAAGAGCTTACCTCCAAGAGGAGGAGAAATTCTGGGCTCTGGCCTGATTCGTTCAGAACCAAAGTCAAAAGTCTGACTTTCTTCACTGCTATTTCCATCTTCAATTCCATCAACAATCCTGTTTAAAATAAAGAGAATTGGTATGTAATGCATTGATATGCATGAGTTCCAGTGCGTTTAGAAGACTTAAAGAATTTTTATGTTCAATTTATAAATTCTAAATACTGTAGAGCTGTTCTATCCAATATGGTAGCCATTTGCCTTATATGACTAGAGTAACTGAGGTGCTGTCAGTGCAATTGAGATGTATTCTAAGTATAAAATGCACATTGGGTTTAAAAAGAGGAATGTAAATTATTTCATTAATAATTTTTATATAGCACACATTTGGATGATAATATTTGGGATATATTGTATCAATAAAATATTTAAAACATTAATCTCATTTGTGTTTTTTTCACATTTAAAAATGAGGCTCCTAGAAAATTTTAAATTACATATGTGGTTCATGATTTTAGCTCACATTTTACTTATATTGAGCATCAATATTGTGGAGTTTATTCTTTTATTTGCTCACAGATTCAAAAGTCAGACTCAGAATTGAAACATTAAAAATATACAAAAAAGTCCTTTCATCTAAGTTTATCTTAAACCAATGCTCTGTCCTGCAGAAGATATTCTAACTTAATAATTATAGCATCACAGAAGATAAATTTGATGTTGTCTCCACTCTACACTTGAGCAGAACTATGAGAGTTAAAGAACTGTATTTAAATTACTATCAGAACTTGAGCTAGTCTTCTATCCTTGGTAAATAATGTCTAATTCACTCATTACTGTCTAAGGTAGAAAATTTAGTTATAAAGTTTATAAAAAAGCAGAAAATAAAAATCATCTAAAAATCACCTGTAATTTACCATTACTCTCAATATTTTGGAACAACGTCTCAAAACCTTTTTCTCTATATAGCAGAACATATATTATTTTACATATATCTTTCTTTACCCACTCTGATAAATTCTCCATTTAAAATTTGCTATTTTTCATTTCAGTAAAAATTTAGAAAGAAGAAGAGTTAAGTAATGGTTTAAAATCACCATCTCTAACTGAATTCCAAAAACTTAATGTCCATTTACTTTTTACTAAACTTGCTTTGCTTATTTTTTAAAATATTCTCTCTTAATGGATAAGTTGTATTCTTTAAGTGAATCAATAAATATGTAGTATGTCAGAAATATCACTTAATTTATAGGTAGAAAAATAGAATTTGAATCTGGCTTGAAAAACAGTATCTCTGAGATCTTGGGGGAAAATATTTAAATTTTGAGTTGTAGTTCTTGTAATTTTATAGTAGAGATAATACAAACTACTTTATAGGATTTCAAGAAGACTAAATGCAAGAGTGAACATGAAATGACCTAGCACAATACATAGAAAGCTCTCAATATTTTTTCCTTGCTACTCTGAATTATTCAGCTCTTATGAGGTTTTGATGATTGCTGTTCCTTTTATGCATCATAGCCTGCTCCCTTTCACATTTTCCAAGTCAGGATTTTTCACCCTCTCAATCACCTTTAGTTGATTCCAAAGTGATTTTATTTTTAACTAACAATGAAGCTACGTTACCTACTGAAGAGACTAGAAATAAAACTAAGCTCCAGCCAACCACAATATGAGGTAAATAGTACAAAAAATAAAAATTCATTTTCTTCCTAATTTCAACTTCTTGTTCCATGAAACTTTGGTAAAATCAGGCATTAAGGAGTCCATAACATTGATGTACTTTTATTTTCATTGTAAATTTATAATTATGAAATCACAACACAGAAATATACACTTACATCATAAAGCTCAATGAATCTAAAAGGAGTGGAGAGGAATGTGGAACGTTCAATGGGTCCTTTTGAGAATATTCCTAAAGCCAGTTCTTCTCACACCATACACATGCCTGTGCTTACACTTAAAAAATTGCACACAAAGCTCAGGAATGCTAAAGAATCCAGGTTATAAACCCATGTTTTAGA
This sequence comes from Xerus rutilus, assembly GCA_028644305.1. NCBI lineage: Eukaryota > Metazoa > Chordata > Mammalia > Rodentia > Sciuridae > Xerus > Xerus rutilus. The sequence continues at coordinate 34,996,610 of CM053413.1, forward strand.
AAGGCCCTGAAAGATGAATAATTTGCTAGTCTTTATTAAAGGTGGCCTCTTTCACAGGGGAAAGAGTTATAAGGTGTGAACTATTACCTTGGACTGAGGTCTGGGGGTCCAGCGCTATTCAAAGTGGAAAGCTGCAATTTCAAGTTCTCTTTCCTTTTACCATGGTTAAGAGGGTCAGTCTCCTGCTTGGTTTTGGGGGAATTTGAACTGGAGACTCTAATAGGTGAATGAAATGGCACAGTTCCTGAAGCCAGCTGCTTTAAGCTTAAGCCTAGGTAGCTTTTATTGCTTCCAAGCTTCTTGCTGCGTGAAGAGGAGGATCCCCTTGTGTAGATGGGAGAGAGGGAGGCTGTCTCCTCTTCCTCTCCCTCCTCTTCCTCTTCTTCGTCTTCCACAATGGATGGGAGCCTCTTGTTGATGCTGCCATTTCCCTTGGGCTCTGACTAAATTAGTGGATAAAGTAGATTAGTACAGATGGCAAAGACTTCTTAAGAGGCATATCATTCATGCTCGAGGTCTCATTGAACAAAGTCAAATCCCTTAGGGAGGTTCTACTCATTAAAACTGAAGTCTTTGCAAAGTTTGCTATAATTTATTTCAGTTGTTAATAAGTCACCCCACTTCTGAGCTCCAGGTTCACCCTCTCTGCTTTCTTGGTTTTAGCCCTCAAAACTTTTCTTGGTCTCTTAAACTGTCCTGGTGGGGAGCTGTGTGAAAGGTATATTTTACTAGGTTTGCACCTAGGTTTTAATCCTCTAGTCACTTATAATAGTATGTGAGGACATGCTGTTAGGAATAAAGATTTTTTTTTTTATTTTAATGGAGGTTCTTGGGCTTTGTTATTTCAAATTACAATGTCTTGAGTGGAACTTTACATGCAGATGAACCATCAAAAGTATATTTTCCTTGAGAATAAAAATCTTGGCTATTTGGGGTTACATGGATAGAAAAAAACCAGAAGTGTCCTTATTCTGTTTCCTGTTCTCCTTATTCTCATAAGTGGTGAACAAGAAATGGAGCAAACTACCTGGTCTGCTCCCTTTAAAGAACTTGAGGAAGGAAAGAAAATTAGTCTTGCCAAAACCTGTCCTAGGACCACTGGAGTCTTGACTAGGGTCATTCCAACTTGTAGGCTAAGAATAATAATGAGAGAAGATGGGAGAAGACAACTGAGGTGTTTGGTGGAGATGTAGGGCAGAGATGGCAGCAAAAGTTTACTAGTGGCTTACCTTACAGAATCACTATTATAGTGACTGGTTTTACACACATACACATTATATTTATACACACACACACACACACACACACACACACACACATATATATATAAAATAGTGGCTGTTTATTATTTTAGTTAACTAGGTTAGTATAGGTTAGTAGCTCTGAACAGAGCCACTAGTTTAGGTTTTTATACTAGTTTCTTGCTCTGACCCAAACATACCTTCTCTGGGCATGTTCAGAAGTCAACTCATTCCAAAAGGTCAATTCATTTTTATATGTCTCAGTTTCCTTTGAAGATATAATCACTTACACAAATATTTCTAATAAAAATAAGATTAAAAACTGAAAATCCTTACAATTACTGTTTAAATCTCATGAGCTGTTATACTTATGACTTCAATGGACAGTTTGTTCATGGGATATTTAAATGTTTCTGTATTTAAAATAGTTGTAATGACAGACATGGCAAACAACTGTGGTGACCTACAGGCAATAGGCCATTCAGTTTAGGATATAGCTACTAAGTGAAATGATTGGTTTACTCATGAATTTTTTTTTGTATTTTAATCTAAATGGCTCAAAATTTCTGAATGAAATGGTACTCAGAGAGTCCCATTTCCAACTAGATATAATTTATTTTAATTAATGGTAAAGCCATACATTCTTTCTTGGATAGTCTTGGTGTTGCTTTTGTTTGTTTATTTTTCACAGCACTTAAAACTCTATTTTAACAAAAATTGGACCCACATGGAATTATGGGAGAACATTTGTGTATTAGCATGGTGGAACTGAAAAATTAGCTTACCCAGCTAAAGACACAACAGGGCAAACTTACCAAAGAAATGAAAAACATTGAATAATCCTCTAATTAGACAACTATTTGCATTTATATTGACAATTTCATCATTCTCCTGTTTCAAGTCTTCAGGGGCTCTAATAGAATCATCTGACTGATGACCTAGCAAATATTTGTACTTCTGAAAATTTCTTTAAATTTCATACTTGCATTTTGTCAAGGATAGTTGGTGCCTTGGACAAGTTGCTTAGAAACAGTCTTGCAATCAAGGCATCAGACATTGCTTATACTAAGAATTAATGATCCTACCTACCATCATTGCAGATAGGACTAAAATTTATTAGATTATTAGACACCCAGCTCTATATTATTAGCCTCTATGCAGGAGTACCAGTTACTTTTTTCAGACCATGTATATACAAATACTTGCTGCTTTAAAACTCAACCATAGATCTGTTCCTTCTCATTTGACTTATTCCCTATTCTCTTTCTAGCAAATGCTTTCATGAAGGCAATGAGGTTTTTATACTCCTCACTAAAGAACTCTCAAATTTGGTTCATGACATTTTGCTAGAATAGCCACTTTGAACCTACAAATGACTAGACAAACCTTTCTTGATTAAAGAGAAAGCAGAACAGTCTTGAGGTTCAATGCAGGGAGTTTTAGTAAAGAGTTCTAGAAGTCCTTTCTCGTTGTGAGTGAGTTGCTAGTTGTACTCTTGGGCAATGCGATTATTAAAAATGTTTCCTCACTTGTAAATTAGGAATAGTGTGAAGAAAATAGTAGATTTCAGATACTAGAAATTAAGCACAGAGCAATGTGCAAAGAAAAAGTTGAATAATCACTTGTCTATGCAATGATTATGATCATGAAGAAGAGGAAAAAAATATTTATATCAGGGCAGGTGCTGGTTATTAATTTTCATGAAATCTTCCCTCCTTTCTATTAACAGAACTATTAGCAATGCATTCTTCCCAAAGACAACTTTTCCTAGCTTCTGTTGCTCCTTGGTTTGGCCCTAAGGTCACATTCTGGGATGATGGCATATAAGCAAATAGGCTCTGAGGAACTTTTAGAAAGGCTACTAGAAATAAGGGAGCTTCTATTCCCCTCTTTAATATTTCTTTGGTTTCCAGTCTCAAATATCCATAAAATAGATGGATATTCAGCAGCTACTGTGGAGAATGAGGATATCTTGAAGAAGACAGCCATATGTTGAGACAGATGAGACAAAAGGAAGAAATTCAGGAATGCTGTGGATACAAGGGAGTAGCTACATTTCTTTTCTGCACTTGTTCAACAGACAGAAATAAACACTTATTGTCTTGAAACCCCTTGTTCTTCTGATGATTTTAACATTGCAAATGAACATCATCCTAAATTATCCCGAAGAATTCACTTTTGAAAATTAAGTATGTTGTATTACTGGGAGGGTTTGTCATCTTTGCAGTTCTATGAAAGGGTGAGAAATTTAAATGGAACAAACAAACAAATAAATTTCTCAGTGTGCATGGGGGAATTTAAAAGGTCTGAGTGAAAGTTGGAGCTGTTGTGAGGAAAGGTTATCTGGTGAGAAGAATTGAAACCAAAAGACCATTTTGCTTTTTGATGGGGGATTTTGTAGAGATGAAAGAGGTAATTCAACTAGTTTGAAAGAGAAGTGTGGTTGAAAGCAATGAGAGGCTAGGAGCTTTTAAGAAGTTTCTTGATGTAATATTAAAAATAAACTATTTGCTCCCCGCCCCACCATCTTCAGTAAATTATCAATATCTTTGTCATATTGCTATGGTTTAGATATGAGTTCCTTGAAAACTCATGGGTGAGACAATGCAGAAATATTCAGAGGTGAAATGATCAGATTATGAAAGCTATAATCACTCAGTGGATTAATAATTTAAATGGATTAACAGATGGTAACTATATGTAGGCAGGGTATGACAGGAAGAAGTAGGCCACTGAGAGTGTGCCTTTGGAGTTTATATTTTGTCCCTAGTGAGCAGATTCTCTCTCTCTCTCTCTCTCTCTCTCTCTCTCTCTGATTCATGGCTGTCATGAGTTGAGGACTCTCTTCTGCCAAACCTTTCTGCCACAATGCTCTTTATCTTGGGTCCAGAGCTATGAAGTCAGCCAACCATGGACTGAAGTTAGGAAACCTTGAGTCAAAATAAACTTTTCCTCCTCTAAGTTGTTTTTATTGGGTATAATGATCACAGTGGCACAAAGCTGAGTAAAACAGAAATTGGTACCTGGAAGTGGGGTTGTTTTTGTGACTAACCTATGTGGTTTGGAAGCATTTGGAACTGGTTTGTAGGAGGAGTTTTTGAAAAGTTTGGAGATGCAGGCTGGAGAAACCTAGAATGTTGTAACCAGAGCTTAATGGGTGATTCTGGTGGGAGCTCAGGAGACTAGAAGGCCAATAGGGCTGCAGACTGTAAAGACTGCACTCATGAGGTTTCAGAGGAGGAGGAGGATTTATTTGAAATTGGACTAGAGGCCTTCTGTTATATTCCAGAAAAAAAGAAGTTGTCTACATTTTGTCAAGGTCCTAGATTTTCTGTGAAGCTGAATTTACAGGTGATGGACAAATTAATTTGGTGGAGGATATTTTGAGGTAGCACAGCATTTAGTTAGTGGAATGGCTATTGATGGTAGTTTTTAGCTGAGTTTATAGTGATGATCAGAGACAGAAAACAGAAAGGAAAGATTTTAAAACTTTCAATTTGGCCAGAAAAGTGTGTGTCAAACTGGGACCAAGACAGGTGTGATTGTTGCAGAGATTATAGTCACAAAAGTACTTTACAAAGAGACAATAGAAAAGATGACTTGAGGGCATCTCAGGAATTGGCAAGACCACATCCATCATAGGATCAAGAGTATAAGAATAAAAATTCCTTTGAGAAGAGACCATGGGAGCACTCTGCTTATACAGGGGGGCCTACAATGTTATTTCACTGTGCTCAGCTGCCCAGGCACTCAGGCTGCTACAGCTGTAGTCCCAGGAGACTTGGCTACTGCTTGATATGGCAGCAGTGCTTTGTGTCATCTCTTTGGTGCTGGTTCTGCAGGAATGAAGGATTCTGGAGTTGGGGGTCATGGAAACTTTCACCAAGATTTCAAAAGAAGACTTGGGAGGCCAGACAAAGTGTAGCAGGGTCAGCATCCCTGTACGCATCCTCTGAGAAGGCAATAGATGAAGAAGTGAGAAGGAAGTCAAAGCTATGGTGGAGATCCTCAAGATTAAGAGATGCCAGTGATTTAGAACATCTACAGAGGAAGTCTGTAGAAAACAAGCCAAGAGAGACGCCCCATGGGCTGCAACCAGCAAGGTCATAGGGACAGAACTACACAAGTCCTTTAGAGGGAACAATCATGATGTCATGTGCCTTAGATGCTGGATGTGCATCTACAGGACTTATCTGCCCAGCTGAATTTTGATTTTGCTTTGATTTCATCCTTCTTTCCATGCCCCTATTTATCCCTTTTGGAAGGGAACTGTTTACTCTGTGCCATTATTATTGCATATAGTAACTTGCTTTTTTTGATCTTTACAGGGGCTCACAGCCAGGAGTCTGCCTTGAGTCTCAGATAATATTTTGGACTTTTGGGCAATGATGGAACTGTTAAAAGTATGGTGAATCTTGAAAATGGGCTAAATATATTTTGCTTTGTGAGTTGGACATAAGCATTTGCATCATTCAAAGGCCAAGGGTAGAATGTTATGGTTTGTATATGAAGTGTCCCCTGAAAGATGCATGAGACAATGCAGTATATTTAGAGGTAAAATAATTAGAATATGAGATCTGTAACTTAATCAGTGGATTAATAATGTTAGTGGATTAATGGATGGTAACTCTGGGCAGGTAGGGTGTGACTAGGGGAAGTAGATCACTGGGGGTGTGTCTTTTTGGGGTTTATATTTTGTCCATGGTAAGCAGAGCTCTCTGTTCTTCTTGACTGTCATGAACTGAGCAGTTTTCCTCCACCAAGACCTTCTGCTACAATGTTATTCCTCACCTTGGGCCAAGAACAATGGAGCCAGCCAACCATAAACTGAACTTCTGGGACAGTGAAGCAAAATAAACTTTTCTTCCTCTAAGTTGTTCTCGTTGGGTATATTGGTCAAGTGACCAAAACTGACTAAAATAAATGAGTAATTGGATCTATTTGTGTGCTCTGTGTGTGTGTGTGTGTGTGTGTGTGTATTAGAGTTGATGATTTCTGCTTCAAGGAAGGGACAAAGCAAGAAAAGTTGCTGACTGTAGGCTTCATGTCTGTTATGGTTTAAATATGAGCTGTTCCTTAAAAACTCATGTGTGAGACAATGCGGGGTTTAGAGGTGAAATGGTTGGGTTATGAGAGCTTTAACCCAATCAGTGAATTACTTCCCTGATAGGGATTAATTAAGTGGTAACTGAAGGTGGATAGGATGTGGTTTGAGGAGGTAGGACACTGGGGGCGTGGCTTAGGGGTACATATTTTGTTCCTGGAGAGTCAAGTCTTTCCTTGCTTTTTTAAGATCATGTCCTGACCTGCTTTCCTCCACCACATCCCTCTGCCATGATGCTCTGCCTCACCCTGGGCCCCAAGGAATGGAGTCAACCATTTATGGACTAAGACCTCTGAAATCATGAGTCCCAAAATAAACTTTACCTCCTTAAAATTGTTCTTGTCAGGTCTTATGGTCACGGTGGTAAAAAAGCTGACAAAAACACTGTCATAAGATTATTGGTAATAAAAATTTAGCTAATAAATCAGACAAATTGCTATTTCAAACATTTACTATGCAAGTGGAGGGTATTTAAAATCGGGACTGACTTAAGAGTTCAAATATATCGAAAAACATATTTCCAGACTATTTCTGAACCATATTTTTAATATTATGGATACTTACAAGAAAAACTTGACTGCCAATTTTAAATTAAAAAAAGTGCTTATAAAAATCAACACCTCAGTACTTTGTTGTTCCTATTAAGTTTTGATAATAAACAACTTTATAATTATATAAATCATTTCCACAGAGATATGAGTTTAAATACTTCTTTGTACTTTCTTCTCAAAAAAGTCAGTCACCACATCTCTTATTGAGATGTGGATTAGGGAAAGCAAAAAGTAAATACATAAAACCCTGAAGGGAAAGGAAGATATGCATGAAATCCTCCAAATTTTAGATAAATATTTCTCTCCTTAGTAAAATCCATACCTGTGAGACTGTAGATTTGTTCGACAATCTTGATATCACCTGAAAGAACAAACACAAGTTTTAACAATCATTTCAGCCTCTCCTGGTGGTTTTGGATGGAATAAAATGTAGGAGGCAGTGAGAGAGTAATCTTCAGGGAGTATGTACATGTGGTTGGCTGTGCACCTACTCATATAGGCTAAGGAGGAGAAAATGCCTTCTGAAAGGTGCTGAAAATATGTCCCCCACTCACTCTCTAGGACCTGAACTGACCAGTGTGCATAATGAAAAACAGAGAAGCAAAGTGAATGTCTACCACAGGACACACTGTCCATCTCATGCTTCTTTTTCAATCCTTTAGTTTTCCATCTCTCATTCCCCTTTTCTGTTCTTATGCTAAGTTCTTTTCATATTGTGGATTCTTTTCTTATTTAATCTCATTACTTTCTATTTATCCACCTCCCTGTCTTGCTTGAATTCTGGTGGGAGGATGATATCTCCTTCCTGCCCCATTTATTTCCCTTGCTATGATGTACCTTGTGGAGCAGGATTAAGTTTACTAGGCATCCTAATCCCTTATTTAATTGAATCCAAGATCCCCTTGGTTGCAAAAATGAAAAAAAAAATGTTGCCCATCAATTGTGACATGTCATCAATTGGAAGGCAGACAGTTTTCAATTTCAGAGATGCTAATATGTGTGAGGAGAAATTAAATATTAATAAGTATTTTAGAATACTTAAACTTTGATTTCTGGACACATCTTTTATAAAATTAAACTATGGTACTGGGGGAGGCTGTATGAAAAACCTGTACCTTCCATTATGCACAGAGAAGCTCTGGAAATTTAACATGTCCTGGAAATATGCTTCTGGTATCATCCACATTATTATTTTTTTGCCTAATTATACTTCTTTCATTTTAATGTGGTTTTAGATGCTATAAATTAACATAATTTTATTCACATGTGAAAAAAATGCACTTGAAAATGATCTGCCTAGTAAGCCAGACATATTTGGTAATTCTGTCACTGTCTCATCATTTTTTCTCCTAGATGATTAGGGTAATAGATCTGTTATTATTTATACAAATGCCATCATCATCATTGCTGTGCAAATATATGTTTCATCAATGTTTAATTTTATCAAAAGCAGTCAACTCATTCTACATCTGTTTAGTTGCCTAAATATGCATTAATCAGAAGCATTTTAGACATAAGTTTTGTAATAATTCCCTAAATGGTGACAAATAAAACAGCTGAATAATTAAAAATGTGAAAAATTAAACAAAATTATGATGCTCTTGTTATTGTGGTAGACATGAAAATGTGTTTCACAAAGCATTTCAGTGACAGCTTAGACTAGAGAAAGAATATCACAGTGGAATTCAGGAAGCCTGAATACTTCCAGGTCATAGAAGCCCATAGAGGATGAGAGAGAGATGGTGACCTTAGCATTTTCAGATCTGGGTGTGCCCTCAGTTCCCTGGCTGACTAGTGGTATACATTCTGTCAAGTTGCTGAGTCTCAAGTTGTTTTACTGCCTCAGTGCTACTCAAACGTGTATGTGCACATAATCACACAGGGATCCTGTGAAATGCAGCTTCTGATACAGGCGTCTGGGGTAGGGCCTGAGGTGATCAATTTCTGGTGAGCTCCCAGGTAGTACTGATGGCGCTGGTCACAGGGCAAATGTTGAGTAGCAAGATCTCACAGCCAACATCACAGTTATTTATCATTCTATTACTTATTAATTATTTAAGTATTCATTATGTGATAAGCACCCTGATAAGTGTTTCCCAAGCATTATGTCCATTAATTCTCACTGCAAATTAATTCCATGAGATAGATATTTTTAATTTCCATTTTGCTGAAGAGGAAACAAAAGGCCTAGACATAAGTGAATTACTCATGGTTGCAAGACTTGGAGAAAGAAAATGAACATAGGCTGTCTGTTACAAGGATTAAATGCAATCATGTGTTTTAAAGTGACTGGCATGCAATATATTTTTATTCCTCTTGCTTTTTGTTGGCTTCAGTGGCCTAAGGTCACCTATCTCATCTTTTACCAAACTCATTGAGGGTTAAGAATCAAACAGAATCAAGTATAGTTCATACATGCATACACACACATTATATGTGCTACACACATGTTATGTGACTAGTAATTTCTCTGTGCTATGATAGACTCCCTAAATAAATAATTTCACTTACATGTGGTACCAATACTTAAGTTTTAAAAATAGTACCATGATATATTCATTCTAATAACAGTTCACAATGATCTAGATTTTCAAAATGTAGCAAATATTAGTTTATTTATTTATAACTTAAATTTATATTTGTTCTTTATTCTGTTTTTTAAAAATTATTTATTCTACTTAGGTATACATGATAGCAGAATGCATTTTGATATACTGTACACAAATGGAGCACAACTTTTCATTTCTCTGGTTGTGCGTGATGTAGTCACACCATATATGCAGTCATACATGAAGCTAGGGCTATGATGTCCATCTCATTAAGGATTTTAAAGCTACAAATGACCCTAGAGTGTCT
>CM053413.1:35006861-35034947 GCA_028644305.1 Xerus rutilus
TATTTGTAAGGAAATACAATAGCTGGTTTCATAAGATTTTCAGGAAACCCACTGAGCATTTTGATTCCAAATCAGGTCGGTTAAGAAATATGCTCAATTTGGTGTGAGAAGTTTGTGCATCCCAACTCCCGATGGCACTTTTAAAGTTAATGTGAAATGCCTAATTTGCTGCCTAGGAAGCCCATTGTTAATTATACACTCTAACAGAAAAAGTAAACAGCACTATATGTTGAAGACAATGTTTGAACCAGCAAACTGAAATGAGTTACTTTTCTTATTTGTACTATAGTGCTCTGGTTAAGCTCACTTAGCCACAGAAAATAAGAGGCCTGGTAAAGGACCACAATGGCATGGGCGGGGTCAGTGGGGAAAGTTATAGGCATTCTATCTACGACTAAATTTATATACTTTTCATTTGAGGAAGTCTTTGAAACTTCAGCTTGAGGAATATTGCTTATCACAACATTATCACTTTTAACAAATATTCACAAATTTCCAGGTAAGGAAGGAATTCTCACGAGGCAAAGCTTCTGATTTTATAGTTCTGTTGTACTCAAAGTTGATATGTGGTACATCACAAGGAAGATGTTATTGACTATATATTGATTAAAGATAAGTCTTCGTGGAATTCACAATGGTATAGCAAAATAATGAAATTTAGGTAGAAGAAATGTCTGTTTTGGTATTTTTGCTCCTCCAGTGGAGTTCCCTGAGAACAAAAATGATGACATAAATAACATACATCTAATATATTTTCAGTTTTCCCCTTTGGGTCTCCTTCTCCAAACATTTCCACCTTAAGCATTTGTTTTTCCTATGGAAAGGGGAAATCATTCTTCACTTTACATAGCAGAGTATGTTTTCTATGTTTGTTATGTAAATTAATGAGCATGAATTTTCATACTAGGATAGACATTTCCTTAGTCTTTTAAAATAGTGAAGAATTTAGGGGAGAGGTGTGTGGGAATGAAGGGTGGAGAAATGACCCTTTTCTTGCAACTGTACCATGTGGACGAGGTTTTGCAGTTATCACGTAGCAGTCTAGTTACAACATCCTCATTTCCAAGTTTGGGGAAAACCACAATGATATTTACCGGGGAGTTCCTTCTCATAAAAATGTGAACAATGAATAGATTGTATCCATTTTGAATGGGCAAACTTTTTACAAAAGTGTCATTCTTGAATTTTATAGAAGTATTTAATTCAGTCATTTATAGGTTCATACAAAGGAATTATTCTTTTAGGTGTACATATGGAATGTGAACATATACTTCTCTTCAGAACAAGCTTTTCTCTCCAAAATTTAAGGTTATTTCCATGATAACAAAATATGGACCAGTGACTCTGTTTATATAAATTTGTGCAAACCAATTTCTGCTCTGCAGACTTGAAATTTATTGCTCCAAACTGTTCAGATACTTCCTTGGGGATTGCAGGAAACCTGCAACATTAGATTCTTTGGGCAAATGATTCTGGCCTTAGTTGTGTGTGTATGGAGTCTAAGACTTAGGATTTGTGGGTTCTCATTCATTGCTCTTTTTGACAGAATCCTGTTTGGTTTTCCTCAGTAAAATGGACTGACATTTTGTATTATCAACATGAAAGGGTGACTAATGGCTTTAAAGAAAAAAAGTGTCAACTGTATAATCTAGAATATAAATATGCTTCATTAGCACTCATCAGATTTGGGACTCTGTGAATACTGGCAAAATGCAGTGACATGGATCAGTCCCCATGTGCTCTTCTTTGAGACCCTAATCTTAACAGTAGAATCTCAATAAGTGGGATTACCACATTGCCAAAAGCTTAACATCTTGCAGATGTTCATGTTGGAATTTTCCTTAATCATTTTCCTCAATGACATGGAACCCAAATCTTTTAAATCCTAATTCATGTGACAGAAATGTGCCTTCCCAGTCCCTCTACCCTTAGAGAGTTGTCATCACCACATGTGGCCTTCCAATTCACAATTTTGAGGTACTTCAGTTTTCCCCCCTAACTTGGCATCTTGTTTGCTTCATATTTCTGCCTATTTGGCGGCTGTTTCTTCCACTCAAAGCTGCCGCTCTTTTGGTGTCCCAGAATGCTGGATTTATATGGTAAGCAAATAGATCTGATCAAACTGGAGGCTTCAAGATCTGCCTGCTGAGCACAGTCTGTGCTACATTGCAAGCAGACTGTCTCCACCATATGTCATCCTCTCTACTATCTACACTCTTTTGGGGAACTTCATGGGAAATGCATTATTAAAGAATGTTTATCCTGAGACTTTGTAACTTGTTTTTAATTTTAATTTAATTTCCACCAACTTAGGTTTTGTCATTTACAACAGCTTTAATCATACCACCCACAAACTCTATGCTATAGCAGTTGAGTCTGGTTTTGAAATTAGAGAGTTAACTGAAGAAGCATCCCATACTACCAAGGGTGACCTGTGACACATTATTAGATGTGCATAGTCCTAAAGAGTGAAATAATTGCAGCAATAAAGCATTCAGGAAGTTCTATTCTAACAAGTCCAAGGAGAACAAATTCTTAAACAAAAAGTAGAATAAAATCATACTTTAAAAAATGTCCTAATATAAGCACAGGTGATATATATGCAAGTTGACTGAGAAATATGAGCAAAAGTCTAAATTAAAAACATTGCCTTGTTCATTTATGGTCTAGATCCCTCTGCATACATGTGTGTGTGTGTGTGTGTGTGTGTGTGTGGGTGTGTTGTGTGAGTGTGTGTGTGCATTTATGTTTGTGTATGTGGGTGTATGTGGGAAGTACTGAGAATGTGTTATTTTTTTTTGTCAAATATGATATACTTACAATCCAAACAATTTTTATTTATTTCTATTAATAAAAACTTAAACTTTTATAATGATGAAGCTGAGGCTAAAAAAATTGAAATACTATTTTGTACATTTGAAATGAAATGACAGTCGAGTGAGGATTTCACAAATTTTAAAAATGAGGCAAGGGAAGGATGAGGAACAATGATATACAGAGCAGACTGAAAAGCACATACTTGAATGGGAAGAGACTCTCCCAGAGCTAGTTCATGGTCACAGGGTTATTTAATAGATGGACGGATTTATGAGCAAATAGCACAAATACTAGGGGACAAAATAAGTCAAAAGACCAAAGTGTAGTAATTTTAGTGTCTTACTTGTCCTTCTGTTAATGAGAGATGTTTCCTGAAATATTTAGTTAGATTGGATTTTTGATGAGATATGACAAATAACAGAATTAAGTGTTAAAAAAGTTAGAGTGAATGTCATTCTGGAAAATCAGTAGAAACTCAGTATTCTTTAAGTATGCCTGAAGGGGACCAGTCGCTTGCTCTGTTTTGTTGCAGATTGCTTTGGTGAAAAAGCATGAGGCTTGCATTCATAAGACCAGAGTTCAACTTGGTTATATACTGCTTGATTCTTGTGCTGTTTCTGTGATCTCAGCTGCACCTCACTTAGACAACCAGTTCCCTTATCTGTCAAATGAAACATAATCCAAACTCCCAGGGATGATGCAAGGATTAAAAATTAAATTAAATGAGGTAATGTAAATAAAGTACCTTGCTCATAATACATACTTAATGAATACTGTCATCCTTTCCTCTTTATTGTCAGCAGATGTGCTAATAAATATTCAGTTGACAAGAGAAAATAAAACCTGGTGAAATTCACTTTGATCTTTTGACTGAGTCTTATTTGAAACATAGGCTTAGTGTGGTCCATGGGAGATATTGTCTAGGCAAGAAGGTCCTTTCTGACTGAACATAACCCACATAGGTGATGTACCAAACCAATGACTGGATTTTCCATTTTGTGAGGGAATACATTTTATTTTCCCCTCCCTTTAAGTTAGTTTGAGTTGGAGTTATGTCACCTATAATCAAAAGAAAAGCCATTTTGTTGGATAGCTTCTAAGGCCTCTTCTAGTTCTAAGATTCTATTATTCTGCAGACATGGAAACTTTCCAGTAAATGTTCACGGAGCACATAGCACTTTGTACCGGTAACTCCACTAGGAACAGAATTGCAAAGATGAATAAAATATAGTTATTGCTCTCAAAGAACCTATATCTACAACTGACTTCTTTACTCATAACTAGGCTGAATTTTTATGATTCACAAAAAAAACACTTTTATTGAAGTGTATAGCATACAGAAAAAAAAGCACACAAATCAAAAGCATACAGCTTGATGAATTATCAAAAAGTGCTGTGGTTCATTTATGTACGTATTTGGATTGTGATGCTTCTTTTTCTGTGAAAATGCTTCCTAAGAACACTCCATTAGCCTACTATAGAGCAGGCATATTGTGTTCATAAGATTAAGGGACTGAGCAAGAATTTGTAACTTTGTATTAATGGATTAAATTTACCAAAAGTTTTAATTGAGTTTTGGAGTCAGGTAGTTTGGGACTGAAATTCCAGTTCCTAACCTTCCCTGCTGAAGGATTCTGGACAAATTTTTAACTTCTCCCATCCTTGACTAATCTTTATACCTGGAACATAAATGTATGCAAATTATTTCCAAAGTTACTGTGAGAGTAAAGTAAGCTAAAGCTTGTAAACAGCTTAATATAGCCTGGCTCAGAGGAGCTACTACATCTCAGGAGAATCAACGTCATCTTTTCACAGAGCCTTTGCCATTACCCCAGCCTACAGAAATCCAGAGAGGGCATGCACTGCATTTCTAGAACTTAAGCCATTATCCAGAATGCAGCGTGGAATGGAGAACCCTCTCTCCCACATTCCGATTCACGTTGGGCAGGTCTGAGGATTCCTGGCAGATGAAGCAGTAGGCATTTTTTCATTCTCAGGGGTGCGTATAAGTGGAGCCAGGCCTGTTTGTGGGTATGTGTCTGCATATGCAAATCTGACACTTCTTATTTCAGGCTGAACATCTGCTGTTCCCGCAAGATGGAAACAACCAGGGAAGGAAAGAAAGACTTTTTTAAAAAATCTTGTTTATGGGATGACAGGTGGCCCTTTTTAACTCTGTCTTTCCCAGCCTGACTCCTGACTCGCCTCCTCATTCCCTCAGGGAGTTTAAAAATCTAAGGGCTCACTGTTTAAATTGCAAACACAAGTTGAAATACTCAGATGTCACCCAAATGTGGCTGGTCTCTTTGATAAGAGGCTGCATTGAAGAAAATCCTGGGGCGATGAAATTTGAGTCATTATAGGATGTTTTAAAGTTTTTTGTGTGTTCTCTATTTTAGATGCTTTTATTTTTAATACATATTTAAATGGGATTTGGTGTTTATGAAAATGTTGCTGAGGTAAGATTGCATGGGAACCTACTGTGACAGGATTACGCGGAGGAGATCCACAGTTCATGCAAACATTAGCTTTGCTTCTGCTGTCCGGCAAACACCTCTGCCCACTCATCCCTTTTCTGGATCTTGTCTCTTATCTCAACTCTTCAGCCCACAGGGTGCTATGGAAACCACCAAGCTAGGACAGTGTGATCTCCCTCCATCCTTGATGTCCTCTGTGCGCACACACAGACAATAATGAAACCTGAGCAGAAACTTAGGCTCAACGGCTTAAAGTTTTTCTACAAGAATTTAAAATCAACAAAGAGTCCAATTTAATCTGCGATCCACCTAAATTGAAAAGTTCCTGCCTGTGGAATTTTCTGCCGTTTGGATGAGGAAAGAAAGATAGCAAGTCTATTAGTGGAGTGGAGTAGAGAAGGTATGCAGAGAAAAAGAAAAGTTTGAGAAGCTGATTATGAGTTCCTGAGAGTCAGGGTGGTTGTATGGGAGTATGTGTTATTTGATCCCATTAGATACTTGGAATTCTTAAAATCCACCTTCCCACACACAACTCAGTGCTGCACTGAGCTGCATTTCTGTTGCCTACCATCAATACCCTCCTTCTGAATAGCCCCCAAAATTTCTTGAATAGCCTTTTTGCCAATGCCCCACACTAGCTCCATCCTAAAATAGAATTCAAAAAAGAATCAGTCTGTAGTTTGAGAAGGGGCAAGAGTAACCTTCCTTTATTCCACAACTTTTAGAAATATAAAGCCTTCATCTCTCTGAAGCAGAGATGTAGGTAGGGGAAACAGGACCTGAGAATAAGAAGGGAACCTGAATTTGAATGCCAGAGACATCCGGCTGAGTCAGTCTTCACAGATCTTTGTTAAGGAAGAAAAAGAAGATGAGACCTATAGCGATGCAGGGAAAGAAGCAGCAAACTCAGGTAATCCCTAGGAAGAGAAGGAGCACTGGAGATCATTGCGCTGCACTTAGAGGTAGAAGGATGTCAGTGAGTGCAGCGTGTCTAATGGTGTGTGCATTTACTGAACACTATGAGCATAAGCGCAGAAGTGGGCTCTGAAGATGCTAAATGAAACATGATCTCTTCCTTCCAGGTAGTATGTTTGCCACAATCACTTCTGAATCCACTAGTATGAGAAAAGTTTCAGAACATAAAAATACAGGATGGATACAAGTAAAGTTTCCAGGCCACTGCCCACTGAGCTTTCCTATCGGACACTTTCTTTAGCACTGTAAACGTAGGAGACACAGTTTACTAGAAGATATTTTAGGGAATTTTTTTTTTTTTTTTTTTTTTTGCTTCTTAAAGGAGAGTATTTTAAAAGGGACAACTGACAAACAAAACACCTGCTGGGCCCAAGATGACAAGGAAATCTGACACAATGAAATGACATGTGAGTCCTTCAACATGCAATTTTCCAAGAACAATTACTCAGAAAGGTGCAGTATTAATTATGTTCTCTTATTACACAACACTGTGCTAGCAGAAGCACACCTACACAAAGGCTACTCTTGTAGAGCTAAGAATCTAGGCTGTCAGATATGATTTTTTAAATTATTACTATTTGGCAAATCATTTTTTGAGAAAATTGCTTCTAAGCAGACCAATTTTATTTCAGATTGAAAACAGGGACTAAATTTAAACCTGGTTTCTTCTTTGGAAAAACTCCCTTTCAGTATGTTCTTGAATTAAATCGTAATATGGTCAGATATAGGCTGCAAAAGATATTGGCAAATCAAAGATTTGACTTGAAAGATCTAGTCAGTCTTGTCTTTAGCTGAAGGAGCAAGCACAGAGCTGAGTCATGATACAGTCCAGCTTACTTACAGACATTGCCCAGGGTCAAACATTCCAAGTAGGCTCAGTAGCTTATGGGACCTAGATGCTTTCTCCAATGAAATTTGTATTTGAGATAGGAGTTCCTTTCTGAAAATATTAAACTTAATAATTCACCTTTTCGTATTAAAGACATGGGGTCCAGACCAAGGCAGAAATATACATTCTGCCACTAAGGCTAACGCTGATTAAAGAACATAAGAAATATTTCATTAGATTTCATCACGTCCATTACAGGCATGTAATGTCAGTTTACCATTAAGGGCAACAGATCTACGTATCACACTCTGATGAGGTATTTTATAACCATACATATATTGCTTTACTAGACCGTGGAGTTTTCCACATTTAAATTCATTTCCATTCCCTCCTCCCATTCAAATTTGTAGTCTCATGTCCTAGGTAACAAAAGTGAGGTGATTAAGCTCAAAATGATTCAGTGGTTAATAGTACTGCTCCTTTACTTTCAGGGGGGTAGTTTTGTTATAAAAGTTCATCTATTTCTACAGAAAATGGGCATGTCAGGTTTGAAGGTAGATCTTCATCTTAACCATCTAACCACTGATTACACCAAACCACCTGTGGGAATTCTATTACCAAGCTATTTTTCTTCTATTCACCTTAAATTCCTCATATGGCTTTTGAAAACCTCTTGTCCCAAACTTAATGGGAGAGAAGAATAGCTGTTATTCAATTTAGTGGCTTTTTCAATTTGCTCTTTCAAATGCTATTTATTGATTAATGCTCTCTTTGATTTCATTGCATCTAAGGGATATAATTCTGAATTCTCTTAGCTTTTCATTTGAGATTCTATTTACTGGTCATATAGATTGCTATCTTCAGGACATTTTTCGTTTCTTAAAATTTCACATAGTTTCCAGGTTCCAAAGTAAAGCTTTACTTTCATTGAATAAAATAGGTATTCAATGTTGATTCTACACTAGACTCTGACCAAGGCACTGGGGATAATAGTGTAGAATGAAACAGGCTTTTCATAAAGTACATGCTCCGTTAGGAGAAGCGGACTGTGAACAAGAAAATATGCACATTAAAATAATTTCAGATCCTGCTAACTGCCATAAAGGAGGCAAACAAGGTGATATAAAGGAGGATAACTGGGAGGGGCTACTCCAGAGCAGATGGTCAGGTAAAGCCTAAGAAAGAGCATCACTGGAGGAAAAGTAAAGGCAGAAGTCCTGAGGTCTGGAAGGCAGGCAACAACCTGACACACATGAGAGGGAAAAGCAGCCAGTTTGTTGGAGAGTACACAGATACAAGATGGCATTAGATGGTTTTGAAAATCAGGCAAGGTAAGAAGGCATAGGACTTTAAAAGTTATGGTGAAACTTGTAATCCCAGAGGCTCAGGGGGATCCTGACAGAGGGTCTCAAGTTCAAAGCAAAAAGTAAGGGCACTAAGTAACTCAGTGAGACTCTGCTTCTAAATAAAATACAAAAAAAAAATGTGGCTCTTTTATTGATTCTTGCTTTTACTTCTTGCACTGTAGGAGTCCTGTTAAGGAAGTAAGGTCCTAATCTGACTTGATGGAGATTTGGGCCTACTTTTTCTTCTATTAGGCGTAGGGTCTCTGATCTAATTCCTAGGTCCTTGATCCACTTTGAGTTGAATTTTGTGCATGGTGAGAGATAGGGGTTTACTTTCATTTTGCTGCATATGGATTTCCAGTTTTCCCAGCGCCATTTGTTGAAGAGGCTATTTTTCTCCAGTGTATGTTTTTGGCACCATTGTCTAGTATGAGAAAACTGTATTTAAGTGGGTTTGTCTCTGTGTCTTCTTACATTGCTGGTGGGACTGCAAATTGGTACAACCAATCTGGAAAGCAGTATGGAGATTCCTTAGAAAATTTGGAATGGAACCACCATTTGACCCAGCTATCCCACTCCTTGCTCTATATCTAAAGGACTTAAAAACAGCATACTACAGTGACACAACCACTTCAATGTTTATAGCAACACAATTCACAATAGCTAAACTGTGGAACCAACCTAGATAGCCTTCAATAGATGAATGGATAAAGAAACAATAGACTATTACTCAGCAATAAAAGAATAAAATTATGGCATTTGCAGGTAAATGGATGGAGTTGGAGAATATCATGCTAAGTAAGCCGATTCCAAAAAACCAAAGGCCAAATGTTCTCTCTGATAAGTGGATGCTGATCCATAATGGGGGAGAGGACATGGGAAGAATGGAGGATATTTGGTCAAAGGAAGGGGGGCATTGGGGCAGTAAATATGGTGGAATGAGATGGACATCATAGCCCTAGCTTCATGTATGACTGCATATAGGATGTGATTCTACATCACATACAACCAGAGAAATGAAAACTTGTGTTCCATCTGTGTACAATGAATCAAAATGCATTCTGCTATCATGTATACCTAAGTAGAATAAATAAATTTAAAAAAATGTGGTTCAGTGGTCAAGTACCCCTGAGTTCAATCCCTGGAATCCCAGAAAGAAAAAAGAATTATGGTAAGAAGTTATGGTAAGAAGTCTGGATTTATTATAAGTTCACGGAAAGTCATTGAAATACATACACATCTATCTATCTGTCTGTCTATGTATCTATCTGTCTACTGATACACACACATACACACACACACCCAAGGTTGCTTAAACACTGAGTCACATCTCCAGCCACATCTTTTATATTTTATATTTTATTTTATTTATATATTTTATTTATATATTTTATTTTATCCTAGGGTCTCCTTAAGTTGCTTAGGGCTTCGCTAAGTTGCTGAAGTTGGTTTTGAACTTGCCACATCCCCAGGCTTTTTTTATATTTTATTTAGAAATAGGTCTCGCTGAATTGCTTAGGGCCTTGCTAAATTGCTGAGGCTGGCTTTGAACTTGTGATCCTGCTTCAGCCTCCTGAGCTGCTGGAATTACACACCTGGCTGGAATTGCTTCTTAAAGAAGACGTAAAGAAAATTTTAAAGGAAAATATTCATAAAATAAACTTATTAAAATTAAACCATCTGTTTATCATGACACCATAACTAAGAAGAACAGGCAAACTGCAGTTCAGAGAAGATATGTTCAATATGTAAAACTGATAAATGATTATCAAGAATATAGACATATCATTTATATTTTCTTCATATGGATTTTAAAATTAATCCATCGCCAATTTATGGATAGGCTAGATTATACTTTTCCTTGTAGTCCCAACTTGTGATAAATAAAGGGTCATAAAGTGTAAACCTGTTTGTAGATCCTGGTCCATTGATTGCATAGCCTTGAATGCATTGCATTGGCTATATCTTGATATCTGGTATCATCCAATTTCATTTTCTTCGAGAGTGTTTAAGTTATTCTCTTCCCTTGGCAGTTCAATTTATAGTTAACTTCTAAAATTCACCCTGACTTATTTGGGTTTATTTTAATTTATGTCAATGTTATTGCTTCCTATCTCATTCTGTTTCTTGTCTTGTCAATAAATACTACATTTTGCATACTGACTTATAATGCTGTGCATGTATCCACCCCATTTGTACTCACTGCTGCATAGAAATCTATGGTGTGGATGCACTATATTTTACTGAACTTACTCTTCCAGTGATGGACTCCCAGGATGCTTCCAACTCCTGTCCACAACATATACAGGTCTAATGAATGTCCCTCTATAACTCCATTTATGGGCTTGTATGAAAAAATTCTGAATACATATTCACACTAGAACTAACAAGTTAGAGGGTTATCTACATACTTAAAGGAACCAACGAGTGCTGGATTTCTCCGTAAAATGGGTGCACTGAACTATCCATGTATATACCAATATTGGTGTAATGGCTCCTGTCCACTTTTATTAATCTCCTTCCTAATGTTTGTTACTAAACACTTTAAAAATTATTTCATGGTTGTTTTAATTTTATTTTTCATATTTCTACTGTTTTGAACATGTTTTCATCAACTTGCTACCTTTTGGGCTTCCTCACCTATAATTACTTGTTCATATCTTTTGCACATTTTTTTTAGCAGTCATGCTACTTTTTATGTATTGATCAATCCCTGTGGATATTACAGACATATTTTCCCTTCTTTCTTTTATTAACTTTATGCATAACTTT
The DNA here is from genome assembly GCA_028644305.1 of Xerus rutilus. Lineage (NCBI taxonomy): Eukaryota > Metazoa > Chordata > Mammalia > Rodentia > Sciuridae > Xerus > Xerus rutilus. The sequence continues at coordinate 35,018,078 of CM053413.1, forward strand.
GTCATTCAATTATGTTTATTTATATTCATGTTAACTTGATGCATATGACTACTCTGAAACTTTCATAATGTATTATCATTATATGTGTATTTATTGCACTTGTGTGTCAGGACTCTGAAGTATTCAGTTTTGTAACCATATTACATAAACATGGTTCTTGATATAGGGAGAGTGGGGAAGATTGGAATATTATGGTAAGTGTTCAGGTTTCAAGCAGCTATGAGATGGTACTATTATGGCCGTCCACCAAATATATCAAAAGTGAAGAGAACCTGAAAGTGGGTTGCCCTCAAGGGCTCCCCTGTGTCTGCTTCAGGGACCCTGAACATTGTTGTAACCTCCCATATTTATTGGACATAAGAGTTAAGAGACCTTCATTGGAGGCCACTGAATCTAAGGACAATGGGTAAAATATGCCTTTCTTTTTTAAAGCAGAGGGGAACAGAAGACAAAGATTTTATTTTTTATGCTTATAAGATTACAAGCCAATAGTAAAAATCTTAAGAAAGATGAAGTGATCAACATTCAAAATTTTAATAAATTTTGTTATTTAGAAACCTTTCAGTAAAGTAAAACTAGAGAGTTTTTCATCTTTTTTTCCCAACACTGGTAACATTTATTGTTCAACAACCCCAACACCATCAATAACAAATCAGCACTTATAATAGCATATAAGATATTTATATACAGTCATATTAATCTCTAATTTTCAATGCAAAAACATCACCCATTTTTTGAAATTAGATATGTTGCACATTCCAATCCCTTAAATTTGTTTATCAAAAATTAAAATTTCTTATGTGAAAAATTAGATTTCATAACAACAGATGAGTTTATGCTAAAATCAATTTTACAGCATTTACCATAAGAAGCAGTGAAGCAAATTTCTTATAATTTTCATAGACAGAAATAGCTAAATTAATTGATGTCATTATTGGGGCCATCCAGGAGTTATAAATAAGGGTAAATATAGAAAACATACTGATTGCATAAAATGGAGAATTAGCATGCGGTCAAAATGATCCTAACTACCCTTTCAACATACTTACAAAATATTTTATACACTTTAATTTGTTTTCCTATGAGAATGGAATACATTGTCAATCTAAAGTTATACAATTTATCACAGTTCAGGTGTCATAATCTTATTGCTACATACATATCCTTTCTAAATTCTGGCTATTTCTTAAACTGCTTTTTGACTTTCATTTTATCCCAGAATAGGTTGACTGTTAGTCTTCTCTTTATCTAGATATTCTGGGGCATTTCTGTGTCATCTGATAGTCTATAAGCTATTTTGGGTAATAGGTGTTATCTAGAGAGCAAAATTAGGCATAGGACATCCAAAGGGAGAGTTATGCTAATACATATCAGAAGTAATGAGGATAAGAGGGGAGAAGAGATTATACAAGAAGAGAGAGGTGGAAGCAGTAATAAATGTCTGAGGATATGATAGATCGGTTACATGATTTTTAAGAATAAGACATGTAGATAAGTTACATTTATGTTGCTTGCATCTCCAATATTCAAATGCTCCTTCTTCTGCCAACCATTGCTCAACTTTCTACCAATGCTTAAGTCTACTAGAAAACCCAGTGTGACTGGATATTTTTGTTTGTGTACATGGAAGGAAAGGGACTTGGTTTCACATTTGGTCTGATATTAGAGCAGAGTTGTAGAGCAGAGAGCAAGAATCCATAACCACAGGTATACATTAGAACTTAACTTCCCCTCTAAGGATAAGCATGCTTGAGGAAAGCACAAGACTTTTTCCCCAAGGGTATTGAGTTGTGAGGGAGAGTATTTCAAACTTACCATGCCGTCAGGAGGTGTAGTATCTCTCTAGACAAAGGGACCAAAAACATACATTGGAGAAAAGATAGCCTCTTCAACAAATGGTGCTGGGAAAACTAGAAATCTATATGCAGCAAAATGACACTAAACTCCTATCTCTCACCATGCACATAACTCAACTCAAAGTGGATCAAGGACCTAGGAATTAGACCAGAGACCCTGCGCCTAATAGAGGAAACTTTCATCATATCAGATTAGGTCTCGACTTAATAAGACTCCTAAAGTGCAATAAATAAAAGCAAAAATCAATAAATGGGATGGATTCAAACTAAAAAGTTTCTTCTCAGCAAAGGAAACAATCAACGAGGTGAATAGAGAGCGTACGTACATTTTGGGAGCAAATTTTTGCCACATGCACATCAAATAGAGCACTAATCTCCAGGATATATAAGGAACTCAAAAAACTTAACACCAAGAAAAGAAACAACCCAATCAATAAATGGGCTAAGGAGCTGAACAGACACTTCTCAGAAGATATACAATCAATCAACAAATATATGAAAAAATGTTCAACATCTCTAGACATTAGAGAAAAAATCAAAACTACCCTAAGATTTCATCTCACACCAGTCAGAATGGCAGTTAACAAGAATACAAACAATAAGTGTTGGAGAGGATGTGGAGGAAAAGGCACACTCATACACTGCTGGTGGAACTGTAAATTGGTGCAACCAATCTGGAAAGCAGTATGGAAATTCCTTAGAAAACTTGGAATGGAACCACCATTTGACCCAGCTATACCACTCCTTGGTCTATACCCAAAGGACTTAAAAACAGCATGCTACAGTGACGTAGCCACTTCAGTGTTTATAGCAGCTCAGTTCACAATAGCTAAACTGTGGAAGCAACCTAGATGCCCTTCAATAGGTGAATGGATAAAGAAACTGGTATACATACACAATGGACTATTACTTAGCATTAAAAGAGAATAAAATTATGGCATTTGCAGGTAAATGGATGGAGCTGGAGAATATTATACTAGGCGAAGTAAGCCAATCCCCCAAAACCAAAGGCTGAATGTTCTCTCTGATAAGTGGATACTGATCCATAATGGTGGAGGGGGCATGGGAAAAATGGAGGAACTTTGATTGGGCAAAGGGATGATAGGGGAGGGGAGGGGCCATGGGGGCAAGAAAGATGGTGGAATGAGATGGACATCGTTACCCTAGGTACATGTATGACTGCACATATGGTGCAACTATATAGTGTACAACCAGGGAAATGAAAAGTTGTGCTCCATTTGTGTACAATGAATCAAAATGCATTCTGCTGCCATGTATACCTAATTAGAATAAATAAATTAAAACAAAACAAAAACAAGAAAGAAGAAGGTATAGTATCTCTAAGGATCTTGGAGAATAAATATATAAATTTTGAGAAATAATAGATCAGAAATATAAAAGAACACTTTTCAAAAGTAAGCTTTAGTACCTGCCGTGCCCTTAAACATGCAGCTTGTAAGGAGCCTTCTTTTAAAAGACACATATTTTTGATTCCAGCCATAAAGAGTGGCTTTTATTGAACTAACCCTCCAGTTAAAAGTAATTATAAAGATGGATAAAATATGTGAAATAACTCCTTGAAAGCATTGAGAGCAATACACTGAGGTAAGATTTGAATGGCTATGATGCCTGAGGAAAGGGAAATACCAGTGTATTGCATATTTAGCTAGCCATTTTTTCTGAGGGCATTTGCTGTTTCATTGGTGGGTGGAATAGAGGAAACCAGGAAGGGACAGAGGATGAAGTTTGGGTGAACCAAACCATATGAGATTTGAAGAGTACAATCCTAGAGAAAAGGTAACTGCATCTGTGTTCCCTTTGAGGCTTTAGCCAACTTCTGACCTGAGCACTCAAGGGGTGGTACTCCTTGAGACTCAGATGAACTAGCAGCTGGGAGGCTGAGCTGCAGAACAGCCATATGGTGCTAAGTAGACAGAGACTGGAGTCTAAGCTCTGCCAAGTGGGGTGGGGAGGGGTGTTGGTAAACATACTAGAGTTTTAGGAGAGACCCCAGAAAAACTGTTCTAGGAATAAGGGCTACACTTCAGGACTAAGGAAAATGAAAGAGACCAACCCAACAAAGCCTGAGATGAACTATGGACAAGATAAAAGTGACCTGTCTGCCCAGAAAAAAAAAATTACATGAACCATTTTCCATAAGCAACATCTATATTTAAACAAAATTATGATACTTGCTTTTAGAAAAGGGTCAAATGACAGGGAGAGGGAGAGCAAAGGGAAAAGGGGAGGAGGAGGAGGAGGAGGAGGAGGAGGGAGAAAAAGAATAGTGGGAGAAAGGGAACAGACAATGGAAAGAGTTACCCAGGGGATTCATATATTGGAGTTAAACTCATTTCTTCCTCCTTAACTGATTGCTTCCACCCCAAATCACCTTCAATCTTCAAAAATAGTTGTCATTTTATGCTTTCATGGAGAGCACAAAAGACACCTGTAATTTTGAAATTCCCTCTATTGAATGAAATGCATGGAAGTACCTTCAAGAAGAGGCACCATATTTAACAGAAAGAGTATAGGTTATGAATCTAACATTTATGCTCAAATTCTCCCAGCCACTCAGTTGGTGTGATTACATGCCACTCTGAATATGTTGTTTTTTCTACCATAGAAATAGATTGAAACTTACCTTAAAGATTTGTTTTAAGCAACAAATGAGATGCTTTCTAGAGATAGAGAGCTTAACGTACCATGGGTGGCCAATGATCCCTCCTCTGTTGTTTGCAATTACCAACAGAAAGAAGCACATGCAAAACTAGTAATCATGAACTTCAGAATGAAATATCATCTTTCATCTATCTGATATTATCTTATATATCACTAATGAAGATGAAAGAATAGACAACCTGGATTTTATTTATCCCGCTCAGAGTGCAGAATGTTAATGATTAGCACAAATGTGCATGCAATATGGGTTAGTCAAAACCATAGCTTCTTAACCCCCTGAAAACTTGGGTATTGCAAATATCTGGGACAAGGCTCTGGTTGTTACACAATGCTCTGCATGCTCTGGCTTGCCTTTCAACAATCATTCCTATTAAATCCTTTGTCTCTGACACATCTAATGAAGTCATGTTCACGAACAGCTTAATCAGAGGATGGAGTATAGTACATATTTTGACAGGAAATCTGTTAGTATAAACTGAAACATGTAGCAAATATATAATTGCATAAAATGTTCATTACGTTTTCAATCTAACAATCTTGGGCTTGAATCCTTTTATGCATATTTAGTCTTTTAAAGATAGATTGTTTTAGGTACTGTTCTATCAAAAAGATTAGTTTTAAGCAAAATCCATGTCAAACAATTGGTGTAGCGAATAACTGTAAACATAGCAAGCTCGAAGCCATATATTTTATCTGGAGATTTCAAATTCTGGAGAAATCACACATCTCTAGATAAATGCTACACATCATTGAAAATGATTCTAGTTTTAAGCACATGGAAATAAACAAGAAACAAGCTAAGTTTACAGAAGTCACCTATAAATAATATTTTCTTAGAATATTGGTAATGAACTCCAGTTTTGGCTTCAGGCTAATTGTTTAATTATTCAATGGCTGAGTCAATTTTTATATCAAAGACTTAAGTGAGGTTATAACATCTGCCTTTGCAGTCACAAATGATCTCCAGGACCTGAGTTGTTAGGGCTCAGCACTAATTAAAAATGAAACTTACATCACTCTCATGACCTTCTCGAAGGTTGTATGTGAGGTCATGCTGAATGTCTTCCACGAATTTGTGCGCGTATTCTGGGTAAAGGTCTAACACTTCAAAGAGTCCTTTGAGGATGATGCACTGAAGATCACAGTAGGTTAAAGCCTTCACATCTGCATTGGTTTTGATCACTTGGTCCTTAATTGATAGATTTGCTCCAATTAAGTCTCCTTTCCCTAGAAACAGTAAAAAAAAAAAGAAAAGAAAAGAAGAGGGAGAGGGAGAACGAGAGGGAGAGGGAAGGAAGAACATCATTTTAAAGAAAAGCAAGCAAGCTTAAGCTTAGGCTTGGTAACTTCATTAGACTTGAAGGCATCATATCTCTCAGATCACAATGAAGAGAGAAGACTCTTCTGGCAGGGGTGAGATTGAGGCTCACTATTTTTTTTGCTGTGGAATAGGGTATGTTTAGCAGCATCTCATACCTTGAACCCTCATTGTGACAACCCAAAATATCTTCAAATTCTGTACAATGGACTCTGATGGGCAAAACTGTTGCTGGTATTGAACACTGGTCTAGGGATAATGGCTGAAGGAAGGAGAGTTCAGAATTACAGGTCATAGAGGGTCCCAGAGGTCTCTTGCAGGATTTGTCAAATGGCTTTAGACAGATCAGTTCATACACACACACACACACACACACACACACACACACACACATCTCTCTTTCTCTTTTTCTTTCGTCACAACCCACAACCTCCCTAACCTTTCAAGGGAAGTAATAATGGCTCAGATTTTTCTAAGTAGAAAGATGGCTCTGTGTTTCTGAGGTAAGATCATTAAGAGGTATATTAATTATTTTGATTCTAGCACTTTGAACAATAATAGAAACGTGATTTTCAGCTTTTGAACATATTCAAGTTCTTTTAGTCACTTCTGGTCATTTCTACAAGAGAGGAGTGTGGTGTGGGAGGAAGAACTTTGCACCTGTCTTCTCAGAGCTGGGAGGAAGAAATCACTATTGAACATTATGAACAATGAGTCTGCCACATAAAGTATAGAACACAGCTAATATTCTGTGACAGTGTAAAGCCTCATTTTCTTCATCAAAATATAAAGTGAATAAATAAAAACAGTGACCTGTGCACCCAGCACACCCAGCAGTATCTCTCTGCCTACTAGTCCTAGGCTGGAATTTGCCCACCTAGGATTTGCTTGTTTGCTGGAGTTCATAGAATAGATAATACTAAAAAATTTACTTGAATTTTTTAAATCCTTAAATTAACTTAATCAATTTAAATTAATGAAGAGGACAGCATATCCATAAGTGCTAATAAAACACTGATTTCAAGTTTGACTTGTGTTAGACACAGCCATTAATTCACTCAGCAGTCATGCAAAAAATATGAAAGAAAATCCATTTCAATTCTCAAAGAGGTTAAAAGTTAAAGCATTATGACTAAGTTCACAGAGGGCACTGGTGCAAAATTTTTTCATCGTTACAAATTAGGAGATGCTGAGTCTTTTCTTGCCTGCAGAGAGCGTCATGCCTGGGCTGTTTTATTATTTTAATAATCATTTTGCTCCATTTCACAAGGAACCAACAATGGAACAACAACAACAATACCTAGCAAAACATATCATTGGGATTTTGTTGGAACGAATTGCCCCAATTTTCCCCATGCAATATTTTTTTTAACTTCTAATTTCCTATGTTTTATTGTGCCCAGAATTTGCAGAAGGAAAGCCCTTGGCAAATAGCTCCAATACGGTCTATTCTATTTAATTTGTCAGTAAAAATACAGATTGAATTAGCCATGTGCACAAGATATTCATAAATATCTATGGAAAAGCAAAAAGTTGCAGGTTTTAAAAACCACTGAATTACATTTAGGTCAACTTCAAATGAATATTGGATTTAAACTTGGAAATTGAGTCTATTTTGACAGAAGAAAAAGCAGACTAAAATCTGTATTTAGAGACACGAGAAGGTGGTAAGTAGAATGGTACAGAAAAGGATACCTAAGCATTCAAGTTTGACTTATTTTTGTCACTAATATCACAAAACATTAAAATTTCATTTTTTGCATTTTTTTAGAGATCTAAATTGATCTTCAAAAAAATCCAAGTTGGGCACTGATACAAGATGTAAATACAGCCAGGATGTATTGAATACAGTAAATTTTCAAATTTGTACATTTGAGGAGAGTTTATCATGATGTAGTATCTTATATGGTGAGTATTCACATCCTGCTAAGTAAATGGAAGAACTTTAGGGTCATCATACTTTCATATTTGGCTTGCTATTGTATGGCTATTTCAGCCACAATGACAGTAGATACAAAAATAGCACCCATATTTTGCTAAACTTGGCATCCTAGAAAGAATTACAGTTTATTTATTTATTCAATGAATATTTATGGAGCATGGACCATGTGTGTTGGACTCAGGCAAGCAGGTACTCGTAAATACCAATATGGGTCTCACCCTCACTAATTTTATAGTCTTGTGGATTTCTCACTGTCTAGATTTAGAATCTTCAGTTAAGTTTCTTACTTACTTGGGCTCAGTATCCATATTTCTAAAAGAAGAGAAAGATTTCCATGGCCCCTTACAGCTTTTCTTTTTAAAATTATACCACTGATTTTGCTGATCAGTTATTATTCCATTAAGAACAAAGAAAAGAAAAAGAAAAAAGGGAATGGGATCCATCTGCAAACCACTAGTTTGAAGCAATAACTTATGTTTAATTACATTTAAGTAGATGAATGCTATCTGTGTAAAATTCACTCACTGGTGCTTTGCCGTTTTCTTTTGAAACAGCAATGAAGAAATTGGTAGAAATTACCTAGACATGAAATGAAGGTATATGAGCAAACAAATTCTATCCTCATAACCAATTCTTGCCCCTATGACAACTATCCTGCACCGTCAGATTACGAAAAGTCTTCATGTATTGATGAGACAATAGAATTGCTTGAAAGAGTTTTTGGCTTGACAACTGTTTGGTGATACCTCTTCCTCACAAACCGTACATGTTAATTTATTTCATTGGCAGAGTGAACATGTTTTAAATATCCACAGATCAAATGTGAAGTACGTATGTAAGTTTATCAGTCACTATGGATTTCAATTGGTCTTATAAGATATTACAATAAGGAAAGTAAAATAATCCATTTTCATTGAAATAATGCTAGTCAGAAAGCAAATATTAATATTTAAAAAAATCTTTATTTGGATTAAGTTTCAATAACACATATCAGTGTTTAGAATGGCCATGTGACAATTTGTATAAAATCATTTTTCTTTTTATTTTTTATTAACATGCTAATTGTGCAAATTAATGGGCTTCACTGTGACATTTCTAAACATGAATATTATGCATTGATGATATCTAATCTCTCTTCTACTCTCTCTTTCCCTGCCCTCTTACCCACTCTGCCTGGCCCCCTTCCCAATCTATAATAGTTGTTTTCTACTTTCAGGTCATCTTTTTAAGGTCATCATTTGTTTTTAAGTTTTTGCATATGAGAGAAAACATGAGATACTTGTCTTTCTGTGTCTGATGTATTTCACTCAACTTAATGTCTTTCAGTTCTATCCATTTTCTGCAAATGACAGGATTTCATTCTTCTTTATGGCTAAATAATACTCCATCTGTATATATACCATATTTTCTTTATCTGTTCTTCTGTTGATGGTTTCCTAGGCTGATTCCATATCTTGGCTGTTGTGAGTAGTGCCACAATAAACATGGGTATGCAGGTATCTCTTTTTATATGCAGACTTCATTTTAGGGGATATATACCCAGGAATGGTACAGCTGCTGTATGTGGTAGTTCTCCTTTTTGTTTTCTTCTGGTGCCTCCAAACTGTTATTCACAGTGGCTGTATTAATTTACATTAATTTACATTTACCCTTACCCAACATTGGGTAAGGGTTCCTTTTTCTCCACATACTTGCCATTATTTGTCATTACTTTTATAATAACCATTCTAAATGGGGTGAGAGAATCTCAATGCAGTTTTAATTTGCATTTCTCTGATGTTGAGCATTTTTTTCATATATTTATAAGCTATTTGTACTTTTTTGCAGATGTTGTCTATTCAGGTAATTTGCTCATTTTTTATTGAATTACTTGCTTTTTTGCTAAGTGTTTTGAGTTCTTTATATATTCTAGGTATTAATTCTCTTTCAGATGAATAGCTGGTAAAGATTTTCTCTGATTTTAGAGATTGTCTCTTCACACTGCCAATTTTTTTTCTTAGCTGTGCCATACCTTTGTAATTTGTTATAATTTCACTTGTCAATTTGTACTTTTATTTCCTGAGTTATTAGAGTCCTATTTTTAGTAAATTGTTGCCTTTGCCAATGTCTTTGAAGAGTCTTCCTTATGTTTTTGTGTAGTAGTTTCAAAGTTTCTGGTATCAGTTGAGTTCTTTGATCCATTTAGAGTTGATTTTTGTATGTGGTGAAAGGGTTGTAGATTCAGTCTTCTACATGTGAACATTCAGTTTCCCCAGCACCATTTGTTATAGAGGCTGTCCTTCAGTGTGTTTTTGGCACCTTGTTGAGAATTAGTTGGCTGAAGATGTATAGATATACTTCCAAGTCCTCTATTCAGTTTCATTTGTCTAGGTGTCTCTAATTTATGCCCAAACCATCCTATTTTTGTAACTCTGGTTCTACAGTAAATTTTGAAATTTAATATTGTAATGACTCCATCATTACTCCTTTTCCTTAGGACTGCTTTTCCTATTTGGGATTCTTCATGATTCTGTATGAATTTTAGGATTTTTTCTAGTTCTGTCATTGATATTTTGATGGCAATTTCATTTAATCAGTAGATTGCTTTGGGTTGTATGGCCATTTTATAATATTAATTCTCCCAATCCATGACCATAGGAGGTCACTATTTTCTTGTGTTTTCTTCAATTTCTTTCTTCAGTGTTTCATAATTTTCATTGTAGGGGGTTTTTCACTGTTTGATTAAGTTTATTCATAGGTTTGTTTATTTATTTATTTATTTATGTATGTATGTCTGTATGTCTGTATGTATGTTTGTGGCTATTGTGAATGAGATTTCAGTTTTCTTTCTCAGGGAGTTCTTTATTAATGTATAGAAATGCTACTGATTTTTGTATATTTATTTTGTATCCTACTACTTTGCTAAATTTATCAGTTCTAAGAGTCTTTTCATGGAATCTTAGGGATTTTCTAAGAATAGCCTTATATACTTAGCAAAGAGGGATAATTTGACTTTCTCCTTCCCTGTTTTTAAACTTTTTATTTATTTCTCTTTACTAATTGCTCTTGCTAAAATTTCTTGAACTATATTGAATAAGAGTGTTGAGAGTTGATATCATTGTCTTGTTCTTGATCTTAAAGGACATGCTTTCTGTTTTACTCCATTTAGTATTATATTGGCTATGAATTGTCATACAAAGCCTTTATTATGTTGAAGTATGATTGTTCTACACCTAATTTATTCAAGACTTTCATTATGAAGAGACGTTGAATTTTACCAAAGGCTTTTTCTTCATCTGTTGAGCTGATCATGTGATTTTTATACTTCATTCTCTTTACATACTATATTTTACTTATTGATCTGCATATGCTGAACCATCCTTTCATTACTGCATTGAAATAGACTTGACTGTGATGCATGATCTGTTTTAATGTGCTATTGAATTTGATTTGCAAGTAATGTTTTGAGAATATTTGCACCTCTGTTTGCATCTATTAGGGCTCTTGATCTACATTTTCTTTTGTGTGTGTTATTATGTTTTGGTACTAGGATAATACTGGCTTTGTGGGATGAGTGTTTCTATTTTATGGAATAGACGCATTGGTGTTAGTTTTTCTTTAAAAGCCTGATAAAATTCAACGGTGAATCTACCCAGTCCTGGGCTTTTGTTATTGGGAGATTTTTTTTATTACTGTTCCATTCTCATTACTTGCTACTGATATATTTAGGTTTTTTCAAAAATATTTTGGTTCAATCTTGGTAGGTCATATATGTCTATAAAACTTTGCATTTCTTTCAGATTTTCCAGTTAATTGGTATTTTTTCAAATATTTCCTAATACTTGAATTTCAGTAGTATCTGTTTTACTTTCTCTCTTTATATGTCTAATTTTGTTTATTTAGTTCTCTCTCTTCCTTTGTTTAATTTGACAACTTTTCAATTTTGTTTATGTTTTAAAAGAACCTGCTCTTTGTTTCCTTGATTGTACCTTTAGTCTTTATTTCATTTCACTGTTTTTTTTTTATTATTTATTTTCTTCTACTGACTTGGGGTTTGATTTGTTCTTGTTTTTTTCTAAGGCCTTGAGATGTATCATTTGGTTATCTATTAAGATCTTTCTATTTATTTTTTGAGTAACTTATTTGATATATCCCACAGATTTTTGTACATTGTTGTTCCATTTTCATTTGATTCCAGGAAATTTTCCTACACTCCCTACCTCAACATTCAGCTACATACCTGTTGTTTTGGTCCCCTCTCATGCAGAAGCAGGCACATGCTGGGTACCTCTCATCTGCCATCTTAAATCACTTTTGATATGTACATAGTAGAAGCAAAGAAGTGAAAATGTTAATCATGGAAATCAAAATGTATGGAGGACTTTAGGGCCAGAAGAAAATGGTAATGGATTCAATCTTTTTACTATTAAGTCAAATTTTTTTTCATAATAAGAAGATCCAAGTGAGTCATGTTTTATGAGGGATGCCAGCTCCATAGAAGTCACCACAGTTGTGTCCTTTCTGTCCTAATGTCACAGAGGATGCCTTCATTATTTCATTCCTAAAATTGTTACTAGTTACCAAATTTAAAAATGCACAACAATTTTGAAAAAGCCCACATTATATCTGTCTTGAAATGATGCATTATTTTTGCTTAAATATGTAACAAACCATAGGTTCTGAAAATATGGGTAGATGCCCTCTAGAAATATGGTTGTCAGTAGGCAGGTTATAAAAGTTACAGCAGAACTAAGGAAACTCACAGAAAAAAAAAATTTTATGATTAAAGTTAAATTTTTGAAACAAATTAGAAATAATTGTCAATTCTAACTTAGAATCACAAAGCAATATGATGACTGGTCTTTAACTTTGCAAATTTGAGAAGAGGTCAGGGAAGGTGTCAAATTCTCCTCTTAAGAAAAAAGAGTAGGAATCCTTGTTGTAATAGTCATAATGAACTGACCATGTTGATAATAAACTGTACTGGCTTTATGCCACACCTTTCTGTTAAGTAGAAAAACACAGAAGGCAAGTCAACAGCTAAGCCAAAACTTCAAAATGCAAGTCCCACCTTTCCTAAGTAGTGAACATAAGACAATGAAAATCACCATTCACTGTCCTTCATCTCCTCACCTTTAGTTGGGCATAATCACAAAATCTTAGTCTGTTTGAGCTGCTATAACAAAACATGGAAAACAGGGTATGTCCCATAGTTCTGGAGCTTAACAAGTCCAATATCAAGGTTGCAACAGATTCAGTGTCTGCTAAGGACCCACTTTATGATTTTTAGGTGATGCCTTCTCATGTGTCTTCCCATGGCAGAAGGGCAAGGAAGCTCTCTGGGGCCTCTTTGATAAGGACACTAATTGCACTCATGAAGGCTCTGTCCTTGTGACCTAAATAACACCCAAAGGCCTTGCCTCCTAAAACCATCATTATTAATGATTGCATTTGGACATATAAATTTTAGGGGGACTCCCAACATTCAGATCATAACACCAACCCAATAAGCTTGCAAAATTTAAACTGGGTAATGGACATGAAAAATCCAGCTTACATTAGAGATTCAATAAATATTAGTTATCTTCTCTCTCCCGAAATGCAATTGTCTTGAAGTTTAGTAGCTAGCATCCAGTGATGGTAGCCCTACAATTACATAGACTAGGAAGTATTGTTTAGAAAAGGAAGAAGCAGCAGACATAGAGTCAAGATGTAGGTTAGCTTTGGTCTTAGAAAAACAGAGAAAAAAACCTCTATGATCTTTCTCTTTGTGCTGTAGAGGCTTACATGAGATTCCATATGTGTAAATACTTTGCAAGTGATTGTTTATAAATATTAGGTTCTTAGAAAATTAGAATAAACAGAAAATTAGGTTTATAAATATTAGGTTTGTTTTAGTACTGCATTCACTGCTTTTTAGGAACACAAATTCTAAACATTGGTTTATTATATTTGCATTTAAAATATATCCTGAATTCACCTGCCACTCACCATTCCTGCTACCACCTTGGTCTATTATGTCTTTTGCTTCAGTTTTGTTTCTACAAGGACAAGGATTTTGGCCATTTTTTTTCTTGCTATATTATCAGAGTTCAGAACAGTATCCTCAATAAGTACAGACCCTCAATAAGTATTAGCTGAATAACTGAACAATCAAAGGAAAGTGGATTTTAAAGGAAGTTCGTATAAAATTGTGAAAGAGAATTTTCTACATTAACCCTACATGCCACCCCTTTTCAGCAGCCCTTTATATTTCAACAAAGACTAATTATGTCTTAATATTTGCAGTCAACTTCATGGCACAAAATTTTCACAATTATCTTATGAGTTTAAGTTTTAGCTCTTTAGTTCTTTTTTAGTTCTGTGATGAACTAAAAAGAGCCTATAGTCACCTTGACAGTATTAGGTTAATGACTGCAATGAGAGCTTATTCTTGAAGTATAATCTTTTTTGCTTTATTCCTAGCACAGATAAAACTTAATTTTTGAGCTCTCTGAATTGATTCTCCACAAAAATACAGAAATGCCCTTTTAAAACTGAGCAACTATTTTAGCTGGAGAGCATATAACTCACGATCAATAATTTCTTTAGGAATCATAAAGTACTGAATTTATTTTCTTACTATGTGATTTGGGCAAGTTCACTAAGTTGCATTTATTTATTTATATAATGAGGTTCATATTTTTACCACTGAAATTTTTACAAGAATCAACCAGTTATACACTTAGATAAATTAAACCCATATGAAAAATAATCCTGAGTCCATATATTCACCTGTAATTTTTCTACTCTCACTAGCAGACTTTCCTCCTTTTTATCTTCTTATTTCATGCTGTTGAGTAAAACTGCACAGAAGCTTTTCAACTCAGACCTACCAAGAATAGCCAGCACCATGCTGTCTTTAAGAACCTCCATGGATCCTGAACACACAAAGTAGATGGCCTGCAATGCATCCCCTTGGCGCAGCAGATACTCTCCCGGAGCACAGAAGGAGGTCTTGATGTGTAGAGACAGAGACCTGAGGCAGCCCCGGCTGGCACATTCAAACAGGGACAGCTGCAAGATTTCCTTGTTCAAGTGCATAGTGATGTCAGAACGCAGCTCATCTGGAAAGTCTTTCAGAAGCTGTCAAAGAAGATGGGGGAGGAAATCAATTTGAGTAAGTCAAGTCTGACTGATATACCTCTCAAGACAAGAGGGATGCTCTTCTTACTGATTGGCTAACCAGAGTACAGAAGAGGAAATCTATGCATGTACGATACTGGAGAGATTTTTCATTGACCATGACCTTCATGGTGTGCTACTGAATAATCAGTGGATAAGAAGTCTGGAGAAATAGCACAAATTAATAAGACACTCTTAGGAAAACATATAACTAACATGTAACTCATTGTGACTTGCTTCTCCCAAAGATTCCTATTCAAGACAGAAAAGATGGAACTTGGACCCGCTGGTGTTTTCTCTGGTGTCATAATAACATGAAGAAATGAGGAACCAAATTATTACTCCTTAATGTGTTGGTTTGGTTGGGGGGCTGGTGAAATGGTTGCCTGATATATAAGACCTTTGTCCCCAGTGGTGGTCTGTGTTATTTCTGGATGTCTATAGATAACACCTATGTTGGAGTTTTGTTATTTTATTTAACTTATTCTAATGACTGCTTTAGCTTGACTGAACTAATCACCCAACATTACATTATTATGCTCTCATAAGAATTGATTTCTTTTAAAAAGTGAAATCATCTGACCGACCAAAATGGCTTATTAATATAAAATATAGATCAGTCCAAAGTGGCACTGTGAATTTGTAAACCAAAGCAGATAAAAGAAGTGGATTGAGTTTCACAATGGATTAACAAATAAAGAGAAAGAAGTTGCTAGGTGTGTTGGGCATTTCTGCTACATACATTAGAGCATCTTACTTTAACCTTAGAATATGTATTTTCTGCTTCAAAATGTCAACATGAGAAGTGAACATTACCTCATTTGAATCTATTCCATTGTTGACTGACCAGGTGGTTTGAAAATATTCGAGCATCCTCTGCTTGAGCTGCTGGGGCAGGTGGTGAACACGGATGAAGTCCTTCAGGTCCTTAGTTCTGGTGTGATAGAGAGACCATCGGGAATACATCCTCTGTATGATTGCTGTCACATTCCCGAACACCAAGGCGTGCATCAAGGCTGGAGAACAACAGGGCATGTAAGGAGTGAGAAATGAGATAGATGGCCCATCCTTGAAGTATAACTGTATAGTCTATGTATCTGGATCAAAGCAAAGCATGCTTATGTGACCATGTTGACACAGCTATTTTTGGTACAGGCATTTTGCCGCAACCACTTTATCACAGGATGCATCCTGAGGTAGCCATGGCTTGATTAGAGTAAAAACATAAAAATATTCAGCAATATCCAAAACAGGCTCCCTTGACTCACAATCTGTTAGCTGCCATTTTGGTTCTGACAAATTTTTATTTTGAACTCTATTCACATCAATATTATTTTAATAGTTCTATATAGAGTTATATGTAGTTTAATACTTATAATAAAATAGCTTTAATAGTTTTATGTAAGTTACAAATTTATAGCTCAACAATTATTTTTGTTATATAACATAAATTTAAAAATCAACCTGTTGTAACTGACCAGCCTTTTTGGAAATTTTAGTCCCACCTCCTAGAGGTCCATCATTTAAAATTAGTTTTAGAATATGATACATTTATATTTCGGCAAGGATTGAGGAAGCTATTAGAAATGTGAATGAGGATTTCTCGAGCAGTCTGAAGTTGAGTGTGGCTTCAGTCCTCAACCACACCTCAGCTCTGCATTCATTTTGGTTTTAAGTGAAATAGCAGAAAAAATTCAGACCATTCAAGACACAAATTTTCTGTGTGATGATGCACACAGAAGAACATATTCTACACTGTTGCCATCCTGCGAAGAACAAGCACAATACATAGATATAGGAGTCCTGTTCCAGCAAGGTTTGCCAGTCAGAGTATTTAACCTTCACTTTCTCAAAACTACCACCAGAGTGTACTGAAGGGAGGTCTTTGCCAGAATTGAAAGATGGATGGGGGTGGGATGGGAATTTCTT
>CM053413.1:35035447-35094787 GCA_028644305.1 Xerus rutilus
AGAAAATAAAGTGAGAAAGATTTCATACAGGATGAATTTAAGTGGCAATGTAAAGACATTTTAAGAATGGCCTAAATTTATGGACATAATAGCTTGTATGGGTCCAATAAGATTATGTCAGGGTAGTATGTATGAAATTGGTAGGTCCAACAGAAGCCTTGACTGCTTCATGATAATAATGTTCATTTATTTGTATTTATATTTCCTTACTTATTTGTACTTTTTCAGTAAAGGGGATCAAACTCAAGTCCTCAAGCATAGGCAAGCATTCTATCATTGAGCTATACACCCAGATAATGTCCATTTAAATTAAACATGTAGTTCCGGGGACTGAATTAAAGCAAATTATATGCCATACTTGTACAATTAGGTCAAAATGAACCCTAATATTATGCATAACTAAAATGAACTAATGGAAAATAGAAAAATAAAAAAATATGGACATATTATCGGTGATGAGCCATCTACAATACGAAGCTTTATCAAAACTCCAAGGAAGAGTTGATGGTTCCATCAGTTGCAACAAACTCATTAGGTGACTATAGGCAGTCACTATTGTATGACAGAAGAACTTTTGAAGACATGGGAAAATGTTCTTAATAGATTTTTTTTGGTTTCAAACAGGATATGTAAAACTATTTTAGAAAATAAGACTATGTATAAACAGACTAAAAAGGTATCTTTGGGTGATACAATTATGAATTATTAATAATCTTGTATTTTTAGTAGTCTTCTCAAAGTGCATTGTAAAGGAAAAATTGAAAAGAAGAAAAAGAATGTTATTTGCTTAAATACCTAATTCCATTATTGAGTGGGAACTCCCTGAAGAAAAGTATCCTGTGTTAGTCATTTTGTTTCCCAAGCATCTAGTACAGTCAGCATAATTTAAGTGGACCATAAATATTTATGGAACTACAATAAACCTTTCGTAGCTTGATGCTATCTTTAAAAATTTTTGTCATTGTAAGCAAGTGGCTTAGAAAATTTATATGGAACAGCTCAGCTTCACATCCATCTTTCCACCCTCTTCCTGCTTCTTAAAGGAGATTTCTTTTTAAATGATTTCTCCTAGGTCCACTTGTGGTTATAGCTACATTTTAGACAATATAATTTTACTTCTATTGCTTGACTCATCATTAAGTCGATTCTAAAAACAACCCAACGTGAAAGGAAAGAACTAAGCTCATGATTACTAACCATCTCATCCCTCACTTAATGGTTTATATTATTTTTAGCTTATCTATTATAATTTTACAAGGTAAAATTTGTATTGAGATACATGTAGAGAATATTACACAAATACTAAATGTATACCACATCGAAATTTCTCAAAGTGAACGTAGGTACAGAATCACCTCCTAGATGAGTAATCAGGTTTTTAATAGCATCCTGGAGGCCTTCCTTGTGTCCCCTTCATAGCCACTAACCACTCTCCTCACTAAAGGTAACCAGAGTTATGAATCATATAACAATCAATAATTTGAACTTTCAATTAATACTTTGAACTTTCTGTAAACAAAATCACATGGGATGTGATTTTTTGTATGTCTGGCTTCTCTGCTGAGCATCATATTTGTAAGACTCATTTCTGCAGTTGCGTGATACCATACTTCATTCATTCTCATTGCTATATACTCCTCTACTGAATAATTATCTCACAATTTGCTCATTTATTCTCCTATCAATGGCATTCTTTTATTAACCAGGCATTTTCTGTTTGAGATTCTTAATGCTCTCATAGGCACCTATGTACATGTCTTTCGATGTATATATTATGCATTTCCATTGGCTATACCCTCAAAAGTGGAATTGTTGAGTTTCAGAATAGAGGCATGTTTGGATTTGGTAGATGTTGACAAAATCATTGCACCGGTTGAGAGTCTCATCAACAACATAGGACAGGTCAAAGTGTTCAGTATCTTCCCAAGCAGGTAGGCTTCCCAGTGTTTTAAAATACAACATTCTGGGAGGGTAAAATGATATCTACTTTTGGTTTCAATTTGCATGTCCATGAATGATGTTGAGCATCTTCCTATGTTTATTTTCTCTTCAGGTATTCAAAACTTATTTTGAAGTGCTTTTTAAAGTTTCTGTGCAATTTTTAAGTTTTTTTTTTTGTGTGTGTGTGTGTGGGGATTTATATAAGTTCTTTAAACATAATATCTAAGAGTTCTTTGTCAGATAAATGTTTGTGACTATTTTCTCCTATCTTGTAGCTCAGCTCTTCATACTCTGTCTTTTGATAAAAGAGAAGTTCTGCAGTTCAATTTATCATTCTTTTCCTTTATGGTTAGGGAACTTGTGTCATGTTTAGAAATTTTTTGCTAAATCTAAGGTCATGACAATATGCTCTTGCATTCTCTTTTGGAAACCTTACTATTCTATTTTTCATGTTTATATCAAAATTTATTTGGAACTAATTTTAAGGTACAGTTGTAAGAGGGATCAAGATTGTTCTTCAACTCATGGATACGCATTTGACCCAGCAACATTTATTGAAACTGCCACCATTCTCTCTTTGCACTGCAGTGACATCCATGTCATAAATAAAATGGCTGCACATGCATGGGCGTTTCTGAACCCTATTCCATTTCATCGACTTAACCATCTATTCTGCAGCCAAGACCACCTTTTCTTAACTACCATGACTCTTTAATACAACTTGATATTTGTAGTGCAAATCTTCTAATTGTTTTTTTTTTTTTTTTTTGCTTTTCATGGTTATTTTGATTAGTTTTAGCTCTTTTCATTTGCACTAGCTTTTGCAAACAGCTTGTCAGTTTTCAAGCACACATAACACAATGCACGCAGACAAATCTACTGGGATTTTTTATTGGTATTACATTGAATTTTTCATCAGTTTGGGCAAAGCTCATATCATTACAATACTGAGCTCATCATCACAAACCATCACCATTGTATATCCTTCCATTATTCTAAATATATTATAAATTTTCTCCCTAGCTTCTTGCAATTTTTCTATGTAGAAGTGTTGTAATGTTCTAATTAAATTTATTCTTACATATTGGATGCTTTTGTAATTGCTTTTTACATTTCATTTTTCTAATTAGTTTTCACCAGTCTATATGCATACAGTTGATTTTAATATATTGGTCTTATATATATATTAACCTTACTAAATTCATTAATTAATTCTAATAGTTGTCTGAAGCTTTTAGGATTATTTCTTGTTATGAATGTTCTCAAAGTTCATGCAGAGTTTTCTAGGTGTGAATTTTAAAATTATTTTTGCTTAATCTCTTATAGATTGAAATATTCATTGCATGTATCGGTGGTTTCACAGTTGATAATTACAGATGCTTATATGGAAGCTTAAATAGTATCTTCAAATGAAAGTTTAATATATATAAAAGATAAATCTGTGCAACTCCTGAGGAAATTCTTCAGGTTCCCAGAGTCTTTCCAGATTGGTCCATTTGATATTTTTTTTTTTGCCCATTTTTCTTCACCCAGCTTCTGTGTATTTTTTCCCTAGATAATTATCTGGGATTTTGATAGTGCCCCTTCTCATTTAATGTTGCTACTATCTATTTTGTAGTAGCTATTGCATTTTTACCATTAGCAACTTCATCAGCCTTTCATGGGGATTCTTAATAAGATATCCTAGACTTAAATCCATAGTAACATATGCTTAAAATTTTATTTTTAAAAATAAATTATTTGTGTATTTATAAATATTAAGTAAATAAAATTAATTTCTAGTATATAATGAAATGGATATTTTACAAGAACTTTGCCAGGTCTTAGGGAGTCCTGGCATTGAAACTCACTAAACCTCTGCTGCCTTATGTCTAAGTTGGTGTATTAATAATTTCCATCTTACAATATTATGAGAATTAAATGGGAAAAGTGCTCAATATTGCATGCTTTTATGATCAGTTCTCAGTGTTACACAAGTAATTAGTGCATTAGAAAATATTAAAATTCAAGCATCATTTCTCTTAGCTTCAATACAAATTTAGAGAGCTTTAACCAGTAAAGTCAAGTCACTTAGATGCCATTTGGCATTCAAAAGCAGAGTACTTCTGAAGTCATCTAAAGTTTTAATATCACTTATACATGAGCATTGTACCAGGATTCTGTGCCAGGAAATATGCTTAATAGACATTTAACAAAGAACTGACAAAGTGACATTATCAGATTATTTCCTATACCTTTGGGCCTTGTGACTGGTGAAGCTCCTACCTTCAGTGAACAGCAGGAAATAACTTATGCTTTAACAATTTCTGATTGAGGACCACTCACATTATAGTAGGTAGATCACTAGAGAATAAGTTCATTTAACAGATTTTCAAATGCTAAATTAGGAGGCTTAAGCCTTGAGCATTTGAGCCTTTCCCAACATTTCCATCAGGAGTAGAAGAAACATGGGCAAATATTAAATAAGTATAGACTGTGTTTATTTGCAAAATGCTTGTCATTTTGCTAGGCAGAAAGATGGGCCATCAAGGAGAGTGGAAATTATATAAGTCATAATACTGGCTATGAAATAACCACCACAGGATCTGGCACAATGTAGCTCTTCAGAAAATGAGAATTCCTGTTCTCTGCTCCCTAGGCTGTTACTACTCGACATCAGCCAAGAGCCTGTTAAATCGCTGCAGTCCCAGCATGCTACTTCAGTAACTCTGCCACGAACAGTGCCTTTCCAAGAAATTCTCCCTATCCTGGCTGTCCTACTCACTGCTTCAGAACTTCCTGATTTGGCACTTAGTATTATCTGCCTGTTTCATCGAAACTCCTTCCCGATGTTTCATCCTATCTCCTCTAAAATGGATTATCAGCTCCTTGAGGGAAGGTTTGATTTTATACTTTGATTTCACGGTGTGTCGAGAGACAAATCTCTTGAGTCCCACATACTGCTCAATATCACATCTTCTATGGGAGAAGCCTGTAGAAATCATCCCCTACTATAAGGTTCAAAACTCTAAGTGATGTCTGGGATGAAAGCCATTTAGAGAATACAACATAGGCTTTTGGAGCAATAGAGTGGGTCAGAAAATACTAATAGAAATCTGGACTAAGAACAATGTTTAATCCAGGTAAATGTCCACATTCACTGCTGCTCCATGACAGCAGTCTTACTATTCAGCAAAATTTCCTTCTATCTATGTAAAGAGAGATGCATTTAACTGGGTTCAAATGTTGCCTCTCAATGGTTGTGTGGCATTGGGAAAGTTACTCTAATTTCTGAAGCTTTAGATTAGTCATTTGAAAAAGGTGGATAATTACAGTATCTATCCTACATCAGTTAGGAGGTTCGGAAAAGAGAAATCATGCTAAGTATTTCAACAGAGGAAATTTTTATGAAGAGTTGTTACCCTAGTGTTGGAGGGCTGAATGAGTCAAAAGGAACATAAAGGTACAACAGATATGATAAACAAAGAGGTGCTGCTAACCTAAGAGCAGGATCCAGAAAGGAAAGAAGTGTGGTTACCAGACATGAACGCGCAGAGGAGGAGTTATGAAGAGATTCAAGAAGCCAAGGCTCTGACTTTGGGTTGCTGGCACCCCCAGTAGATGCAGAGATTTCTGAGAAGCCCAAGGAGGCTGATTCTAGGACTTTCCAAGAGACTGAGAGCTGAAAGCAAGTGGAATGGGCTGTCTCCAGTGTTGCAAAGCCTGCACAGCAGAAGCAGCCTGCCTTCTCCTTTCCTCCTGCCTGCCAGTCTCCCTCTGGTGCTCGGTATTGGCAGAAGTCAATAAAGTCAGCTGGCAAAGAAGAGTATTGAAGAATGGTCTGGAGCTCAGAGAAAACAGTATAACTTGGTTCTTTAGCCAAACTCCCAAATTTACCTTAAGAATTGTTTATGGTATTGCACTAAGTATTTAGCACAGAGAATGCAACAAAGAAAAGATTAATAGATTTTAACTACTTATTATTATATTGGCACAATAATATTTTTATAGTTGGTGCAAAATTGGGTTTTATTTCAAATTGGTTTTTATTTTTCAGTTTTAACCAAATGATAGCAAACATTCTTAACTTACTACATTAGTATTAACAAAATTTGAAAATACTGACCTGTTTGGGACCACAGAATAAAGTTTCAAATATACACCTGCAAATACAGACTCATGTAACTCCCAAACACAGGAAGTAAACAGCACGTGCTTGCCCTTTCAAAATCAACCATCAGGTGCTTATTCATCTGTCCAGAAAATGAAATTCATTAACATCGCAGGCTTTCATTGCTAATTTATATGTGCATCATAATGTTTGTCACTGATTTCCTAATTAGTGCTTTTAGAATTTTTCAGATTTGACCAATTTTTCTCTATTGTGTTTCAGGACACAGCAAATAGAATGTGATAGTTTGGCAGACACATGTTCCTTTTCTTGACCTGAAAGAAGGAGATCCCTTACCACCAATCAGCATGGTGCAGATGGAGAAGATCTTCTCTGCATCCGTGTTAGCAGAGACGTTCCCAAACCCCACGCTGGTGAGGCTGCTAAGAGTGAAGTACAGAGCAGCGATATAGGCACTTCGGATGGACGGGCCCCCCAAGGTATTGTTGCCGTAGTAGGGAGATTCCAGTCTCTTTCCCAATTCATGGAGCCAACCTGCAATAGGGAAAAGAATGCAAATTTCAGATTGCAAAATAAATCTTAGTATTAGCCTATCTGTGGGTAATAATAAACAGGGACAGAACAATTTGCTCAAGGAAAACAAGAAAGTTAAAAGGAAATTAAGGTAAGGTATCAGATTGTATTGCTATGAAAAACAAAAACGTTATTTTTATGCACAGTGTTCTGTATAATACACACAGCAGAGAAATACACATTTGAGAATGGATTGGTGGCCAAAGCTAATGGGATACCTTACTGCAAGAAACTGCCTGCAGAGCTTGAATGGGGGACTGCTACTTTCTGTAATGATGCTGTGAATTTCACTAGCCCCATTAAGTTCATCTCAATGGAAATTTTAAGAAATAAAGGAGTTGACTATTTTAAAACCTACATGGCGATAAATAGCAGGAACTATCAAAATCTAGAGTTCACAGAGTGGGGGGGGGCTTTATTTCTATTCTGTAAGACCCTTCCTCTTTCCTCTCATTCATTTGGGCTGATATTTAGTATCTTTATGAAGCCCAGCTTATGTTCCGTCATTCTGGAAGAGTTTCTGCAACCTCATTCTGCATTTCTGATAGAGGGGAAACTTGCCTAAGTAATAGATATCAGTAACGGAGCTTGATGCCAACTTCAGTCATTTTATACTTGTGTACATGTGTCAAATTTTATCAGATCAAATGCTTTAAATGTCTATTGTATGTCAATTATATTGTGATAATTTATTGAAAGATATATTAATAAAGATGAGAGAATAGCCAATATAATATTAGCAGCATTCAACACAATGACTACTTCAAAATCCTTTTAAGATTTTATATTTTACAATTATAATATTTATAATTCTCTTGTCTCTTTCTATGTAATATGGATGTAAGGTTCATAATACTGGTTAATGGATATTATTCACAAACCACCACTTTCGTATGAACACTTCACTAAATGACTGCCAAGGAAGAGATGGAAAAACAATGTTTTTTAAGCAGTAATAATACTTTAAAGTTACAGGCTGTAGAACTGTGCAGGGTAATTAAAATGCAAATTTGAAGCAGCTGAGAGTTCCCTGAGACCCAGGAGAAATGCTTAGTAGTGAGTACACTGCCCCTTCACCCTCTCTCTGGAGAAGCGCTTCCTGATCTTTTGTTTGTATCAGAAACATCTAGAGGGCTTGTTAAACAGATTGCCAGGTTCCATCCCTGGCATTTCTGGTAGAGTAAGTGGGGAGGCTGGGGAAAGGGCTGGGAAATTGCTTTTGTAACAAGTTCCCAGGTGATGCTACTGCTGCTGCTGGACCACACTTGAAGAAGCATCATCCATAACAGTGGTTCTCAAAGCAGGCTGCAGATGGAAATCTTAAAAACACAATGCCCAGGTTCCCCCTCCATTAATTAAATCAGAATTTCTGGTGCTATGTCCAGGTGTTGGTATGGTTTAAAAGCTCTCTAGTAGAAGCCTATATAAAAGGAGAACTTAGACCCACTATACTCTAGAACTTAACAAACACTTGACAGTAATGGAATTTAATACATGTTAGTTTAAAAAGAGAATGCATTTGTAAATGTATAAATGGTTCTTTTTGATGGCATGAGATAATATGATGACACTTATGCAGATATAAAACACATGAACATTGTAAATGCATATTGGATTTATGCACAGAGTATAATCAGAGCATTTTTGAAGATAGAAAATAATAATAAAATGTAATAACTTTGTGTTATAAACGGTGATCCCATTAGTAGGTTGCAGCTATTCACCTTGTCTAGGAAAGTTTTATGGAAGGAATGAGCTCTAGATGCCAACCCAGATTTATGTCTGCACTCTGCTATTTATATGTTGTGTAAATCACTAGCCTCTTTGAGTTTGTTTCCTCATTTTTAAAAACAGGGATTCTGTCTCACTTGTAAGGTTGCAGTGGCATTAAATGAGATGCCATGTGAAGAAAATACCAACAACTGCTACTAGCAGAAATTGGGGGTACACTCTCACTGCTGTTGCTTTCTTTTGTTACTTAGTTTGGAACATGCCATCACAAAATTCAGACAGGTAAGAGAAAATATGAAGCCAGAAGTGAACTGTTTTTTTTCATATCATTTGATTTCCTTAATGGTGGTGACAAAATTTTAGGGAGTAGGACACTGCAAGGGGATGTCATATAATCGAGCGTTTCCTAACTTATAGATACAGGAAGAACATCAAGCAGACAGTAGTTCTTAAATTTGGAGAGTTATGAATCTAAAGAAAGATGTAACTCCTTTTCTCAGAACAATGCGCCTGGGGACACACACACGATTCTGTACAAATTTTCAGGTGGTCCATGGCTTCCTGCAGCTCTTTCAAACATGCCTGGTCCAAGGACCTAGATTAAAAACTCTGCTGTAGAATTTTAAGTAAGGAGAAGGAGGAAGAAATAATTAATAAGTATGGTTTGGTAAAACTTAGCTTAATCTCTTATGGAAAAAATGATTTAGAAATAAAGACAACTTATCTAAAAATAAAGACATATCACAAAAACACAGGAAGTGTGCATTGGAGTACTCTGTTGGATTTATGTGCTCTGTGGGAAGAGAGTTAAGACACTTTGGTAAAGTCAGGAAGCAGGGATGACATCTGTATTTGTCATCATGTTCTGGATGAAGATTTCCACAGAACAGCTCTCATGGGCATCTGACTGAGCACCGTTGAGTATGGACAACTATGGGATGTTGGCTAACTGGTGGGCTGGCTGTTTTTCAGGAGTCATCCTGGTTGTGCTCTGAAAGGAGTGTCACATCATCTCTGCATGACAAAGGAGTGATTAAAGGGGCTTGTCCTTTTGTTCCATATTGGTCATTCCTGCTAATAATAGGCAAGTCTGAGCAGCTGAAAAATGTCACTTTGCCCTGAGAGTAAATACTGCATGACCTAATTTTTGTTTTAGTCGATGCATAGAGGAAAAAAAAAAATAAAAACAAAAACAAAACCCACACTAAAGCTCCTGCTTCTTCTTGGCTGGCTCTGTCTGCTATACAGTCAGGACATGAATATACAACTGGACCCATTTGTTGATGTTTAATTGAATTAAAGCATTTATTTACTTATGGAAATCCAAGTTGTCTCATGAAAAAAGCAAAAACAGCTAGCTAGTCATAATTTGAACAAAAATGAAATGTGTAAGTATTTTTTGGACCAAATCAATTTTCATATCATTTGATTTCCTTAATAAAACAGGGTAAAAAGTGTATGCAAGGATAATGGATGATACCCTCACTCGATGCTTATTCCTTTACATATGTGTGAAATTGCCTATCAGAGTGGTCCAGGGAGCAACACACAGATGAACAACAGACCTACTTTTTGTTGGTACTGTATCTCTTTTCTGTCTAGCCAACTGTTCCATCTATTTTGAGAAACATCTTGTTTTCTAAAAAGGGTTGCTACTAAACTGTGTTACAGCTGACAGAGCAGAAGCAATAATGATAATGAAAAAAACTGGTAACTTGGAAAGGAGGTAACACCCACAAATCCGGGGATTGGCTATGCAGGCTAAATTAAACTTCTTCACAGAACAGCTCGTCAGAAATGAGAGCACATGTTCCACTGTAGTCAGACAACATGTCACTTCACTGTACAGAAGAAGCAATTTAACCAATTTGGAATCCAGTCTTTTTTAAGCTGGAGGAACTCATATCTCTAAAGGAAGGGATGTCCTGGAACAGTCTGTCTGCTTCTGCTCATTTTTTTTTTTAAAGAACATTTTTAAAGAACATTTTGAAGGAAAAAGCACACACAATATGCAGAAGAATCTAAATATAATGCATACAATGCCATATGATAAAAACAAGAGATCACAAAGTAATGCTGTCATTACAAAAATAGATTACATGAATAGATATTTGTGAAATTAATAAGTGATTAATCTCAAAGAGATTGATTTCTAGGTATACTTTTAATGAGCATACCTAGAAAAGCATATAATTCTCCTGATAATTCAATATATGTATTTATCATTACATACTTACCATGCGCCTAGTATTTTGCTTAAATATACACGTTTAACACTAAAAAGGAATTTCTTATTATTTTACTCTAGGGCTCTATTCAAAAACATACTTAGTTTTACTAATTATATGTGTGCATTCACAATTTTTATAGGTGCGAACTGTTTTGTGCAACAGATGTTCCTGGAAAGTTTGGTTTACATTAGCTTTTGGCAAGTTAACAGGTATTTTAGGCTAGGAATAAAAATATGTAATTTAAGGAAAACCCATGCTGCATCTCTTGTTTATATAAGATAATCAAGTAAAATGAAAAATGACTCAATAACTTGATAAAATACAAGCTTGTTAAATCAGATTTAGATGTGTGTTTAAATATGTGTGTGTATAGAGAGAGAAAGGGGAGAAAAAATTAGCAAGTAATCATTCTTTTAATTCAAAGCGATGTTCTAGTTATGAATAAACCATGTTGTAATAGGAGTGAGCAAGAATGGAGCCTAGGTGAGGGTTTTCTTGTTAGTAGGTTAGCATCTGATTACTGTTTCATTGAGGGCTACCTGTGCTTCAGACTCCACTGGGGTGGTACATTTTCTGTCTCAATTACATGCACCAACTGTATGGCACAAGTACAATTAGTACCTGCATTCTGATTCATTATTTCATTAATGATCACGACAACTTAGGGATTATTATATCTATCTAAAAGATCAGAAAACTAAAGCTCAGAGAGATTAAAAAATGACTTATTGAAAATGGCAGTGTTGGGGTTCTAGCCCAAATCTGTCTGCTGTTTGGTCCAGCAAACATCTTTAGAAAATAGCAGGAAAGGGACACCGAGAAGGGAAAGCAGACAATGAAGTATGCATCACCAGGAAAGTGAGCACTGTAGGCAACTAGAGTTTAATGCCATTGGAAAATGTCTGGACCAATGTAGAAACCATTGCCTTCTCAGGGAAAGATGCACCAACTATCACCCATCATTAGTTGAGTTCTGCTTTGCGGAGTTTTAATTCTTCACCAGTTCCTTGCCTGATAGCAGAGGAGCTTGGAAAATGCCTCAGGTAACTAGAACCTACTGATGGAAATCACCCGGTCTGAGGGGCCAAGGTGGAGCACCAACATTTATGACAGCAGCCAACATTACTGGATACCAAATGCTTAGCTAAAATTTCACATGACATTATTTTTCTAGTTCCTACAATAATTCTGCCTTGGGAAAGGGACAAATAAATTGAGCAATTTTCTTTACTTTTAAAGTTAGTATTAGATCTGAGATGTAGATTTATAACTTTCTAACTTAAATATCCTTGTTCTTTCTGCTACACTAGATAAAGTGCTAATTTTATTTTACTTTTCTCTACTGGTCTTTGGGGCAGGTTCTGATTTTTTTTTAAATTTCCAGCTTTATTGGGTTATAACTGACAAGTGAAATTGTGTATATTTATAATGTGCTACATAATGTTTTGATACATGTATATGTTGTGAAATGATCACCATAATCAAGCTAATTAAGATACCCATCAATTTACAGTTATTCTTTTTAGTGGTAAAAACATTTAAGATTTACTGTTTTAGCAATTTTCAAATTTACAGTTTGTTTATATTATTTACATTTTTATGAAATATATAGTTTACATTATTACTGTGTAGTTGTACACAGTACAACTATGTAACTATGTGGAATCATCATGCCCTATAATAGGCTATTTTAAATTATTGTTTTAAATTGTGCTGTGTTGAAATCATTATTAAGTAAGTTTGCATTTTCAGTGCTTGCTTTTGCTTTGGGTGGGAGGCTGTCTCCCTGAAGCATGATGTAATGTTATAGAAAATAGATGAAATTATCCAAATATAATCCACAGTATGAACCCAGCCTAACTTGGTATTTAGAATCTGAATGTTACTTTAACTGTGATCAAGAGAGTTCAAGTACAAATTTCAAGCACAGAAAATACCGTGTTAGAGTTAATGTTTGCGTACTCTCCCTCCTTACTTCTGAAGACCCACTTAATCCTCTTGGACATCAATAGGATGAAAAGTGGAAAAACACTGTGCTTCTTGTGATTCATAAGACAGCAGGTGGCTGGCTGAGGGTGGTAGAGCACTTGGAGAAAATGAGTACAGTGGAGGACAACACGGGAGCTCCGTTCTCTTCAGCTTTTATACCTAGGGGCTGAAGCATGGGACTGTCCAGTTGCAGAGGTGATTGAGAAACGCCAGGATAGTGTCAGAAGCCTGAGTGCGTGTATGTTTGGGTGTGTGTGTGTACATCTGTATGAGGACTGTGGTGGTGGTAATTGAGACTCAAAGCATTTGTGAGGTGTTGCATTTACTGCATTTACTTCATAGGAGTAAATACAAGAGAAAAATTTGAGATTTCATTTTCATTGTCTCACAAAATATCTATGCTCCACTGCATGGAGAAGAAACACCATCAATAAGAGACATACTTGTCATGATTTTTGAAGGTTCACCTAGTGCCTGTCATTACATTTTGCTTTTTTTTTTTCTTTTTGCTTTAACCAAGGTTTTGTTTGGAAATACTTTTAGAACTACACAAAAGTCACAAAGAGTACAGAGAGTCCCTATATAGCGCATGTTTTCCCCAATTTCAATATCTTACTATACATTTGTCAAAAATGTGAAATTGATATCAGTGCATTAATATTACCTAAACTATGGGCTTTTCACATTGTAATTTAAGAATCAGAATCAAGGAGACATTCTGCCTTGTCCTTCAAAGCTCATTCCCACTATCTACCTCCTCCCCATTTTATGAGATGTGGTCAAGGATAATTCAGGAAGGAAAGGCAGAAAACTGCAGTGGCGTTTGATGTTGATTTGTTGATTCCACTAAGACGGCCTCCTTTCATTTGAGGTTCCAGTTTGACAGGAAGATAGTCATTATTTGGGGCTTCGCTAGTCTCACACTGTCATTCTCATAAACCAAGGAGTATTTCACATTTTCAAAGGGGTACAAGCTACTTTTTTTTTTCAACTAAAAGTCTTTTAAAAAAATTTGTTCTAATCAATTATACATAACAGCAGAATGCATTTCATTTTTGAAATGAAAGACTGAGACAATAATGATTGATCATAAAATAGTATGGACTGCAATTTGAGTCAGGATATTGAGATCCTATGTGTGGTCTTATCACTAATTAAATAGCTATGGGATCTTTTATGTATCAATTAATTCTTCTGATATTCTATTTCTCACACATGAATGTGAAGTGATAGAATTGAGTAATCTTGGTTCTCTTTCTGGTTCAAGATTTTATGAAGTAAGATTCTGTAATGTTTCTTCACAAATGGCTGACTTTTTCTTTTTAGTACAAAATGCTGTGTAGTAACTAGTGATGGTGAATTCATTTTTCATTTGTTTTTAATTATTTGAGTGAAGACCATCAGCAAATATTGATGGGATAAAGATGGAAGGTTTGTACATTTTGATGCATGTACCATGTCTGCTCTAGTTCCATTGGTAATCAATCCTTCAGATCAAGAAACATTATGTGCTGTTAGTACTGTCAAGAAAAAAGTACCACTTATGCTGACACCAGCCCAGAATTTGTCGTTTATCTACAGTTTACTTTAAATTGGAAAAGTGTGGACAACACAAGAGTCCTAGATATTGATTACTGAGGTATAGCATTTTACTTAAGCAATGATTAAACTGCCAGAATAAACCATCATCATCACACACACACACACACACACACACACACACGCACAATCCTAGAAAGAATAAAAAATGCAAAACAACTGTAAAGTTGTCTAATTGATCCTAGGAAGAAGCAGAATAGGCCATCTGTTTCCAGCTAACTAGGGCACTTCCAAATGCCTCTCAAATCTCAACTAAAAATAGAGAAAATTGTAACGAAGATTAGGCTCATGGTTAAATTGGCAGAACATAAACTATGAACTGTTTGCATGTAACCTTTTTACATGAAATACATGCAATTCACGAGCTTTCAGACCTGTGCCCAATATTGGCATTTCTTCCATGGTGTTTCTTGTGGCTTAAATGAGTTTCTGGGACGTACATTTATGCCTGAGCTCAAAGGATCATTCACAAAGATAAACTTTCACTCAGTTAGAAAACGTTAATCCAAAGTTCTCATTACTTATACCTGTATCAGGACAGAAACCTGTTTTAGGAAGACAATTTGGGATAAAAATAATTGAATCCAGACATATCATTTTATTTTATTATTAGTATGCTAAAGTTTATGTTCATTATCTACTCCATATTTCCTCCTTGACTTCTTTTTTCTCTCAAAGATTCAGATACAAAACTAGAGGAGAACAATGCAGTGACATGTCTCAAATTTGCAAACCACTTCTCAACTGCTCTTTGCAGTTGCCTGGCAGCTGTTTAACTTGAAAGGATAGGGCTTTGTCATCCATTGAAAAGGACTCTCAAGTTACCCTGGTTTTCTAAAGCTTAAAAAAAGTTCTAACTACATTTCTTCCAAGTGCATTAGAGGAAGGTACATTTTATAACATCTTGATTGTAAAAGTAACTCTAAAGTGAATTAGACCTCATAATGTGCTTTAATATTGTACACATATGGTGGAAAAGAGTCCTCAGGACTTTATCTCATCTTGGTATTGATACTATTCTAAAGGCCTTTCCTTTAGGTTTCTAGGCAATGCCCCAGTCTCAAAATGAAATACCAACTTTGAGGTGTTGGTCTTTATTCTCCTTTAGAAAAGCAGATTCTGACTCATATGTCTAGTAATGCATTTAAAAACCTATAACTAACTTTGTTTGATGTCTTGATGGGGTGTGAAATACAATAAGTAGTGGGAGTTTTCATGAATATTCACAAAAAAAGTTTTTAGCCAGTGGGTGGCTGAGTGGCCTTGATATAAACATGAGAAAGGAGTTATGTCAGAGAGACTTAGAGAGTGGCATGGAAATTTTTAAAAAAGAGAAGATAGAGTGCAAAGAGACAACACAGAGAAACAAGTAATAAAAGGAAACTGGCGAAGAGAAATATAGGTCTGGAGGCAGATGTCAGAGTCTGGTATTGTGGTAAACCTTGAGAGCCCAGAATGTGAGCAATATAGCCTATAAATGCACATAGGAAATCTCGTCTTGGAATTGTATTGTCCAACATTTTCATTTCTTAGTTTTGCCACTTACTAGTTGTATCATGGTGGGTAAGTTGTGTGTGTGTGTGTTAGTCTCTCCAAAATGGAGAACATGATAGTAATTCACTTTATGGCCTCTTGTGAGGTTCACTGACAGGATTCACATGAAGTGCTTGGCAGAATGCAGTATTACATATGGCTGACACTCACTATAAAGCTATTACTGTTGATGCTATTGTTTTAAAGGAAAGAAGCTTTCTGTTTAACTGAAAATTATACTGACTTAAAAATACCCTCATTACCTTCATTTTTAAAAAACTAGATTAAACATTATTCCAGCACTCCATAAGTAGAAAATTATGCACACAACTGCATCATTCTTCAAATTAAGAATCTTGCACCATTCACATTTACAAATGACACTTTACATTATGAAGTAGTGAGGACATTAAATGGAAACAACATAGAATATTTTCTGGCATTGATTTGCTTTGCTGTTCCTCTACTTGACTCTTTATGATAAAAGTAGTATGTTGTAATAGTCTCATTTGTGCATTCATAGTTGGAGATCATGCACTGATCACCTAAGGTGATTATATACTTTTTAATATAATGCTAAAGATGTTATTTTATTTCTTACAACTCTAAGAGCTAAGTATTACAACCTGAAACGTCGATATTAAATGTTGTTACTTAAGCGTGAGGTGCTAAGCAACTCAGTGAGACTCTGTCTCTACATAAAACCCAAAATAGGGCTGGGGATGTGGCTCAGTGATCAAGTGCCCCTGGGTTCAATCTCCAGTATCAAAAAAAAAATGTTGTTACTTAAGAAGTTTAAACAAAATATGGCCAAGGCTAGTACCTATTGGGGAGATGGACTAGGTTTGTCTGAATTGAAAATCGTTACACTGTTTAGTGTACATCCTGATCTTTTGTCAGTTGAAGTTTTATGAGTAGACTCTTGATTGACTTACCCCCCAGTGGATTTTTCTCTGCGACTGATCCTCCCATCCAACAAGTTTCTCTTGTTTTCTTCTTCCTGTTTACTGTCACCTCCATCTGGGACATGTGGTCTGTGGAACTTTTGTTACTTTTATTTTGAATGTGGAAACTTTGTGAGGTCCTGCTCCTTCACCCAGAAACTCTATCACTCCAAAGGCTGTTGGCGGGAATTGCTGTTAGTGCTGTTGTGTGTACAGACTTGAGTGAAAGGAGAGCTTTCTAGAACCACAGAATGAACTCCTAACAACTTTCCAATGCTTCATCTTCCAGGAATAGAACTCTTTGGTTACTCTATTGTGGACTTTGCAAGAGATTTTATATAGGTCAGACTCATGCTGCAGAGAAATTAAAGACCTCATGATTTTTGTTTTTTTATGAGAACCCACTTTCTTATGTAATTTCTTTGACCTCATTAAAAGTATTGGGTAAATTAAGCACTTCAAATTACCTTTTAACCATTCCACCCATTGGCATCTGACTTCTAATTTCACTTACAGACAACAACTACCTGTTTACAAATCCATTCTTTGGCAACCATAATGTCTTTTTAATGGATTTAAAACAGTGGCAACAAGGTCAAAAAGTGGTTTGGTCCCAGCCTGGCATACAAAGTTGGATTTAACTCACTATGTAACCACACTACAATATATAGTTTAAAACGCACCCTAACCATGGTTGACAGTGGCTTTTTAAAAGCACTTCCAGAATGATGAGCCAATGCCTTTTAAGGATATAAAGGACAAGACTAGTCCATATCTAGCTCCAAACCTCTAAATAACCTCTGTGGGTCCATCTTGTTTTGAAGATAATGACTTCACTCACTCTTTGCAGCAATTTTTATATCCCTGTTACTAGCCATGTCCACTGGACTCTTGAGCCCTTTGCCTTTTGACACTCATGTTACTATATAAAATGAAACCTTCCACTATTTCAAAACCATAGATATTCCTGAATCACCAACTCAAGACAAAAGGGAAATGGAATGGCTTCAGGAGAAAAAAGAAAGAGATACTTTACCAAGGAGCACGAAGGAGAAAGAAGGTCTATGAAAGTGGGTAGAGATGAAGAAAATATCCATTGGCTGAAGAACAAAAGCATAGGTAAAAGTGATAAAAGCCAAAGGATCATAAACAAAAATGTATTTGATTTAAAAATAGGTAACACTGGAAAGGAGGATGGCATCAGAGGGGCTAGCTGTTAAGAAGCAAGGTAGGCTTTGTGCCTTCAACCTCCCTTTGTTTATGACCATTTCATTCAATCACAGGGCTCACGGGGAACCCAGAGGTCATCCACTCAGATGTTTAACTTACAATGCTGAATTAAATGACATCTAGCCTCTGACCATCTATGGTAAGACCAAACATACTTCACGACTTACAGGTGTTGCACCCGTTTTGAGACAATTTTGATTTCAGAATGTTCCTCTGACGTAGTGAACATCTGGGGTGCCCATTTGTATAACTGCCTAAAGGACTGGAGATATAAAAACCACACAAGCCAAAAGAAATTGTGTTTACTCATTTGCCCTAAGTCTTGCCCTACCAATTTGGAAGAATGTTGTGTGATATCCTCCGAAACCCGTCAGTTCAATTTCTGGGAAACATACATCTCATTCAGCATTTCTGATGATTAAGAATACAGTTGTCAACTTCTCAGCCTAACCTCATCCCTTCTATAAGATCATTTTTATTAAGGTCAAATGACACTACCTCTTGTGCTTGACTTTCCTTTTCTGAGCATTCTGCAGGTTGGCAAAGCCTATCTTTGATATTTTGTCTCAGAACTGAACACAATTTTTTTTTCCTTAACAAGTTTCCCTTCACAACAAGACTTGATTTCTGATTCTGTGTTCTCACATTCAATTCCCAGACAAGTGTTCATTCAGATTAATTCCCTTTGCTTCTCCTTCCATCCACCCTGAAGAGAGGCCTCCGTTGAACCAGGGGACTAGAATATGACCTTCCTTGTTTTCAAGTGTCCAATAGCCTGTAGTCCCTGATTAATTCATTAACTAATTCACTCACAACATAGTGACCAGGGCTGGGGCTGTAGCTCAGTGGTAGAGCATTTGCCTAGCATGTGTGAGGCACTGGGTTCGATAAAAAAAAATTATTGTGTCCATCTACAACTAAAAATATATTTAAAAAAAACTTAGTGACCATAGACAACATGGTCACTAAAGATGGTCAAGATGCTGTGTGGGAAATAAAGACAAGGGGATGGGTTTTCAATACCTTACTGTCTGCTGAGCAACTGCAAATGTAAATAAAATATAAGGTTGACAGAACTAAAGGTGACTGGCTAGAGAAGTCAGAAAGGGTTTAAAGGGTGAAGAGACCTTTCTGTCTTGCTGCCCAAGACACCCTTCTGTCATTAAGTCCCCAATAAGCTGAACTCTGTACAGCCTTCCATTTGTGGAATCTCTCTTTGGACTCTCAGCACCTTTTCCCTTTGGTAGCTGGTTCTCATGACTGTGTTTTCACAAGGCAGAATAGGGCAGGAAGCCAGGTCAAGTGTGTTTAGCTTACAAGTTATCAAAGTATAAATGTTTTCCTTTTCTTCCAAGATGTCAAAATCAGTAATCAAAAGAAAACCAGGGTTTATAATGCTACATCAAGGACTAATGTTTAAAACAAGGTCAACTTATTGACAAGAATGTTAAACCTTTGAATAAATTAACAGGAAATATTGTTAACTCATCCTCTCCCTGTGTGAGTGCATGTGTGTGTAGAGAAATAAAAAATACTATGGGGATGGATTTAGAATAATTCTCCCTAGTGTCAGGGAGTTTGTTCGACTTTATCTTGAGAACAATTCACAATGTAAAGTGTAATGCACCTTTTTTTCTTTTTTTAATTTTAGACTGGAGGAACTTTGGGCAAAGTGGAGGGAGGGAGGAGGAGGGGACATGGGGACAGGAAAGATGGTGGAACAAGACGGACATCATTACCCTAGGTATATGTATGACTGCACATGTGGTGCAACTCTGCATCCTGTACAACCAGAGAAATGAAAAGTCGTGCTCCATCTGTGTACAATGAATTGAGATGCATTCTGCTGTCATATATAACTAATTAGAACAAATAAAAAAAATAAAAAATTTTTTAAGAAAAGAAACAATAAGGCAAAAGTTACGGAGGCTTTGAGCAACTTGGGATTTATCTTAGGGTTATTGAGTTTGATTATAAAGCCTAACAAATGCAAAGATGGGAGAGACACTTTTCATTCTTCAGAGAGGTCTGTACTGAAGATTTCAAGTTACTAGCATTCAACTCTTATGCTGGAATTGGGATAATAATTTCTAATTATTATCAGTCATCACTATGATGGAGCAATTGTAAACATTTTTAAGACTCTTTGAAGACATTGCAGAATTTTCTCAGCTGAAGTGATTTTATTTACAGGTATTTTCACTCCCTCTCACTTTTCAGTAAGCAATTGATTTTTTCATTTCTATTACTTAAATTCATCAATCCCTTGGCTCCTGGCTGCCCCCATCACTGGAGGTCTTACTGCACTTTAATCCTTGGATTGTCTGCCTGTATACCTCATCGGACTGACAGTTTCATGAGCAAAGGGATTATGGATTATGATGTCTTTTCTTCATCTGATACCCAAACCTAGCTTGGGGTTAGGCTCCAACTATGCACTCAACACGTATTTATTGAATGATAAAGAATGTCTGTCTAAATCATAAGGACCACAGAGCAGACACTCTGGCTTTATGTATGCAATAGGATTTGGGTTTGCAGAATGGCTTGGACTGCAGCCTCGCCGCTACTTGGCAATTTGACTTTAGGTAAGCTAGCTCTCTAAGTTTCAGCTGCTTCTGCTGAGGTATGGAACTGAAATGCCTCTTTGTTAAGAGGATAAAAGAAGGTACTTTGGTGAAACATTTGGCATGGTAGCTGGTATATTTACTTCTTCGATTGTCAGTTGATTTTTACCTTTTCTGCAATCTTTGCATTTTGTCATTAAAAAATAAGTTAGCTTTCAGAATGGGAAGGTGAGTTGACAATTTTTTAAATCATATAATATGTATATAAGCACAAATGGACAGATGCCACTCAGGAAATTCAGACAGTAAGGTGATTTGTGAATGCAGACAGAGAAGAGAACTTATGACATCTGGAGGTGTCATTGTCACTTAGCCAAGTCATATGCCTCTGAATTGATTCCACTGAAGTCTCTAAATATCTGCAGAAGATATTGTGACCCCACTATTTTGATAGCAATGACATATTGACCCCTGTCTCCACTCAGATATCATTAGTACTAGTCTATGTTCTTTGTTCCTTTTTCCAAAGCATTTCTTTGCCTTCAGAAATAAACAGATATTTTAATTATGTTATTCAGCCAGCAAACATTATTGGTAGAAATGAGACAAATACAGCTGAACATGTTTAAAACAAGGTATGTCAAACAAAACAAAACAAAACAAAACAAAAAGACCTGATTGAAATGTTGCATTCCTTGGGTACACTGCGGATAGCAAATCTTGACTGAGGAAAAATTAGACTCAGTAAAATGATCAATAGAAAACCGAAATTCACACCAGGTATGGGGACACATGCCCGTAATCCCAGTGGCTCTGGAGGCTGAGGCAGGAGGATTGTGAATTCAAAGCCAGACTCAGCAAAGATGAGGCGCTAAGCAACTCAGTGAGACTCTGTGTCTAAATAAAATGCAATATAGACCTGGGGATATTGCTCAGTGGTAGAGTGCCCCTGATCTCAATACCCAGTACCAAACAAACAAACAAAAAACCCCCCCAAAACAAAAAAGCTGAAATTCACAATAGCTAAAACTGCACAGAGAAAAATTTATTATTAACCAAAAATTGATAGAAGAAAAGATTTTTCTTGACAAAAATTAGCTTTTGTGCAAATTAAATTGAGAAAATTCAGCTTTATAGAAATGTTCAGTCACAAAAGAAAATTTATTATATCCAATGTGGAATTTTTAAAATCGATTGATCCAATTTTTGGTGTGAAGTTTACATAGAAAAGATTTCATAAGCAATAATTTCACTAAAATTAAAGAGTATGTAAAAATCTTCTAAATAAATATCTAATCCAAAATTAGATTAATTTAGTGAAAATTTTTAAAAAGTACCCTTTAGATGAGAGTAGAAATACACTAATGAGAATGGCTGTATTACTAAACACACAATGTAAATATCCTTACGGATTAAGAGAGTGGAGACAAAACATTCACAGGATTAAAATAGCTTCAAAAATGACAGGATCAAAACACCTGATAGTCATTAGAATCAATGCAGTATTTGTACAGATAAAAATTTTTAATTGTCCAATTGATGTTCCATAAAGTAATTAGTGACTCATAGAGAAGAGAACATTGCTAAAATTGTTTCATTAAGTTTCCACACAAAATGTAATATTTCCTTCTTAAAGAATGAAAGTATTTACTTCACCAATTTAGAATTTCACTTTCTATCAATTCTATAAGTTGGCTATGTCAATGAATCACTTGTTTTTCTCTCTTCTGTCTTTTCCCTCTCTTTCCCTGTACCTGCTGCTCTCTCTCACACACAGTCAATATAAACATGATATCTGTAAAGAATGACCACCATAACATGATTTATTTCCCACCATCCACCAAGCATGTTGTGAACAGAGATACCATAGAGTCACATATTGTCCACCAAATAATACTGTATTACACAGATAGGTATCTCTAACTCTACTGAATCTTACTGTTTCATGGAGTTATTATTTTTGAATTTTGGCAGATATATTTGTATTTCTGTGCACAAACATTTTGTATCAAACATATAAAAAACACTGTCTAGGAGTCCGGAATCAGAAGCCCTTCTTGATGATATGCTCTTGATACGAACCACGACCTAAATGGCTCTTTGGAACTGTTTCCTGAGTTCCTCTCCAGCGGGTCACAGGGTTACCACATATCCCCAAATACACCATTTCAGCCACAGAGTAGTTTTGCAACCTATAAGCCTAAACCAGTATATTTTAAAAATTAATGAAATTATCTAGCTCTTAAAACACGATTTCCTGGGAAGATGATAAAATTAGAAACACCATCCTCCTTCTGTGTCAGACTCAAAAAAACCAACCTTGACAGAATTCCATTTCAGGCTAGAGAGATTGCTAAAAATAAGCTTTTAATCTCTGACCATCAGCAGCAGGCTTTCAGTAGAGATGGCAGGCAGTTGGGGTGCTGGTTTCCCCACAGTGAAAAAGTTACCTACAGTTTCTCAAGAACAAAATCAGCTGTTATAGTCATGTTAATAAAATATTGCATGTCAATAATAATGACTATAGCTAAAACAATTAACTGTAGGAGCGGCAGCAGTAGCAGTGACCATGTACTAATTTCCCATTATTTAATTATGACAACCTGGTGAAGTAGCTAATCTTGTCTATTTTAGAAGTTGTAGCTTCATCAAGTGGCTCACATAAATTTACATAGCTAGTTAAGAAAGGGGGCTAGGCTTTAGAACACATGTCAGAATATTTTGTTGTATAAGAACAAGCATACGTTCAGAAAGGGCTGTAAAGCTGAAGGTTAATTTAAAATATCTTAATAAAAATGAATGTACGTGTCAAAAGTTACATATAACTAGAGGCATGTTAACTTTTACTTATGTGCCTAATGTTTCAACTGAGTGCACCATCCGGTATCTAATCTCTGCCTATTTGAGCATGGTTTTAGGGAACAAGGGTGTAGAAAAATATAGTAGAATGTGAATCCACTAATTTTTGAGAAGGGCAGGCTCTTAAATCATTTCTTTAAAGTCTTGAATGGGGGTTTGGGGTTCTGAGTTTCTGAGGAATTAAAATTGTCTTTTCTGACTAATCTCAATGGAAGAAATAAAAATAAAAAGGCAAAAGACAATACCCAGATAAAGGACATGTTAGCAATGAGATCTTGGCAATAACCTCCTTAAGACTGAAGACTATGAAATGCATTTTCATTATTTCTTCTGTTGGTGGCTAGTTGGAAAAATCCTGAATACAAAGCAAACACCCATACATACACACATGTCAAGAAAGGAGAAGAGGTATTGAAATTTTTATGTCAGATGTCTAATTGGTTTAGATAAAGTGTTTAATTATCTGTTATTTTCCTATCATGTATCTATGAGTTATGTTCATATTTGTTAAAATCTCATATGGGAAGGAGTATTCCAGTAGAAATTCCCTTTGTAAATGCAAAACTCTTTTATAAAAACATTCACACAATTAGGATAACAAGCAGAAGAAAAATTTCATTAGTTCAAGTGTATAGAGTGTGAGACCAAATTACCTAAGAATGGTGTCTGTGTTCCTTTTCATCAGAATGTACAGCTGGAATGAGAATGTACAGTTTGCAAAATATTGTGAAGAAAAGTATTTCTATGCTTCTTCCTCTTGAGTGTGGACTAAGATTCCTGAAATACTGTATTAATCAATTGATCAAGTCACACCTTCTCTGGTTTCTGTTGTCTAAGGGATCATATAGCACATTGCAGCTAGAACCTCAAACTGTCTTTTTCATTTCCTCTTTCTCTGGGATGGTAAATTAATGACCTATGGATCATGTCCACCAATATTTTGTTTTATGCTTAACACTGTGCTTTTCAGTTACTGAATTATTTGCTATTGCTTAAATATTAGCAATTTGCCAAAATGTTTTGATTCCATACCCTCTGGAAAAAGCAGATGTGCCTATACTTCTCCATTGGTGCTGGAGTTAGGTGATGGAGCCAGTCCCTCAGATGGGACCTGCACTCTCCATGTCTTCCAGAGCTTAATTTTATCAACCTTTCATTTAGTACTTGGCCTGATGCGCCCATATACTATATGCCAATGCCCTTTTTTCCACAAGGTTTTGATCTTCTAACCACAACTATTCATTAATTTTCTGGCATGACAAAAAATGGATCCTTTCACCATTCCTCAAAAATATTGAGAGATTCCCTACTTCCATGTATTTATTCACACTGACTTTCTCACCTGAAATGTTTTCTGGTGGAACTTCCTTCAAAGAAACACCTTTTGAGGCCTCACTCAAATGCAACCTTCAGAGAGATCCAGGCTTGATTACTTCTACCTCCTTGACTTTTCAAGAAGTTTTTACTTCTACAAAATTACACCAAACTTACTTTTTTGTCTTTTTAATTTTTTTAAACTTTGTGTCCACCTTTTGACATTCTAACAAAA
This sequence comes from Xerus rutilus, assembly GCA_028644305.1. NCBI lineage: Eukaryota > Metazoa > Chordata > Mammalia > Rodentia > Sciuridae > Xerus > Xerus rutilus. The sequence goes on from CM053413.1 coordinate 35,060,305, forward strand.
GAGTATAATTTCTAGGCAGGTTCTATATTTCAATTCTTTTTTTTTTTGGTTCTTTTTAGATGCACATAACAGTAGAGTGTATTTTGACATTATACATACATGGAGCATAACTTATTCTAATTAGGATCCAATTTTTGTGGTTGTACATGATGTGGAGTTTCACTGTGGTGTATTCATTTACGAGCATAGGAAAGTGATGTCTGATTCATTCTACTGTCTTTCTTATTCCTGTCCCTGCACTCTTCTTTTCATTCCCCTTCATCTGATCCAATAAACTTATAATGTTGTTTACCATTCACATAACTACAATCCTTTGAGAGACTCAGTGTATATTTATTTTATAGTAACTACTGGAAATTTTGTAGGGCTTGAATGCAATCATTTCAAAGGTGGGTTTTGTCTATTTTGTTTTTCTCTACATCTGAAGTCTCTTATGAATGTAATCTGCAGTATATGAAATTGTCACACATTCCCAAAGAATCACCAAGGCTGATATAATAGCTAGAAAGAAATATAATTAATATCTATATAATTAATTATACATTAAACAGTTTAATGATCTCTTCTTAAAACAGTAGCATAATTTCTTTTCCTGGTACCTAACAATTCTCTTTGAAGGACTGGAAATTTGAGGTCTTAAGTTTAAATGGTTTTCCCTCTTCAAGGAGGACTTTGGAAAGAATTAGGCACTATTTCAGGATTTCACATCTTGAAAAGTATTGTTAACAATTTTGTTGTTGGAGAAGATCTGGGAAGGACTACATTTAACACTTGCAACTAATAAATTGATGCAACTACTTTAGAGAGAAATTTGGTAATAGATAGGAACTCTGTAGATACGCAACTAACTTTCCCTCAATGGAGATGTACAAATCAAACAAAAGGCTAAGTAAATAGGCTTATTGTGCAATAGAATTCTTTTAAACAATTAATACATGTGTAAGATTTACAATCATTATAGTGGATAAATCTTTTAAAAAAATTTAGTGAGGAAGTAAGAAGACAGAAATCCCAGGCCCAAGTCATATTATCTGTGTGATCTTGGACAAGTTATTTAATCTATTACATCAGTTTTCTCACCTGTAAAGAGATGATGAGCTTTGGCTTATAGAAATATTGCAGGATGAAATAAGTTAATCCAACTACAGTAGCTAGAACAGTTCCTGACTCTGAGAAAGTCCATTTATGTCTGCTATTATTATGGTCATTATCACTACTTCTCTTATTTGTGATGATGTATACAAAAGTTATGAGAAAAAATAACAGCATATATTGGCTTACTGATACATTTGTGTAGTAAAAGCAGCATCTAAGAAAATCTTTATGCACCAAATTTAGAATAGTAAGGAGGGAAAGAGGGAGTCAAAGAGAATTGAAGGATAGTGGGTGTCAGGCTTTATTTTACTGAATTTAAAAATAGAGATTAAGTAAAATGGAAAAATATTAAAAGATATGATTTCTGGGATGTATCCATTCTATCACTTCTAAACTTAATTTTAAAAAAATGTCTCTAGAAAAAATATCTCAAACTTTTCAAGTTTTAGTTTTTTATAAAATGGTTGAAATGATCTGACTCATGAGACTGTAATAAAGATCTTGTTAAATAATGAATATATTACAGCACTGAAACCATGCACAGTTTATTTTCAATAAATACAAGCAAAATATTTTTTTAAAAAGTTTTAATTTGTTAATTAGTTATGTATGGCGGTAGAATGTAAAAAAATTTATAAGTAATTTGACTACTTGCTTAATTTATTTCTAGTTCTTCCATTGAATTTATTTTTAGTTTTTTTTTTGTGTGTGTATGTATTTCCTTTTTATCCCAAGAGTGAATCATATACTAAATTGAAATATGTCTCCTGAGTTCTGTACTTAAAATATTTTGAGCTTCTTCCTGTCCTTAAATATTCCTTAAAATCATGATGTTTAATGGCCCGTTATTTCATACATTTGTGTTTTTTGATATTTCTTTTTTTCTTGGCTTTTTCTATATATTCTGTGGTTTATGCAGCAGTTTATATGATGTTCTATAAGTCACGTGACCTATTTTAAATTCTATTTGGTAAAGTCTTGCAATTTTTCAAAATTCCAATTACTCTTGGGGTTTCTATTTATCAGTTAATGTGGATGATTTTTTTATTTTACCACTTCTTTTCTCTGCCTTCAGTTCTAAGATGGGAAATGTTGTACCTGTAAGTGTTTCTCTTATTATTGAACAGAATTAGGAAGTCTACTGGAAGTGGTGGAGACATTAAAGCAATGTCTAACCAAGACAGGGACTTTGTCCCATTTTCTTGGAGACTGTGGGCCTGAATCAGAGGCAGAATGTGAGTACAGGATGAAGTGTTTCTCATTGGTAGAGGGGTCTCAAAAAACTTGAGTTGTCTGTTGATTACATTTAAAAATCCAATCCTGCCAGGTGCTCACTCCCATAATCCCAGTGGCTCAGGAGGTTCAAAGCTAGTTTCAGCAATTTAGTGAGACCCTAAGCAACTTAGGGAGACCCTATCTCTAATTAAAATATTAGAAAGAGCTGGGGATGGTGCTCAGTGGTTAAGTGCCTCTGGGTTCAATCCTTGGTACCCCCGTAAAAAATCCAATCCTATTTACCTGGATTTTATTAGAAATTCCTCTAATTTTGAATAGTGGGTTAATGTTTGATCCTAATTTCCTCCCATGATTAAGATGTGACATTTTGTCTTTATCCTAGATTTCATATTATTTTGGTGGGCAGATGGGAGAGGCCACATCAAGAGTTGCTATTCAGATGAACTCTTAGTTAGCTCCAATGTTTTTAAGTTTAGTGAAGGAGGGAAATAGACAAAGAAAGAAAGGTACTAACTTAAGAGAAACACTGATATCCTAATAATTTTCCATTGAAATCATGCATTATTTTAAATTACATCTTGAAAACGTTTACTTTTCAATGCTAGAAATTAAAAAATTGTAATATTTGGAGTTGAACAAAAGAACATATAGACTAAAAAAGAAATTTAAAAGAGAGGTATCAGGTCAAATCCACTTCTTCTTCAGAATAATAGCCAGAAGTCACGGAGGTCATTTCATAGATTTTGGGAAATAGAAATATGTGTTTCTATCATTATAAATATCTGAGAGAAGAATAATTCTACTAATGGAAAATAAGAGAAGTTGATCTTGGAAGACCATTTGTTTTGACCACTTTATTTATTTTTATTTTTCTATTTTTATTTTATTTTATTTTGATACAATAAACACCTCATTTTGCAGAGAACTGGGAGGCCAGGATTAGACCTTTCATTTCTTGACTTCTGGTTCACATTATACCCAGCACATTATGAGGACTTATCAACAAGAAGCAATTGAATGAAATGAAAGGTTTAGAATATATTATATATAGGGTTCCTCCTTACACTGGTATCCTGTGAATCTATGAGTTAAGCTTAACTTAATAAACACAAATCAAGTGAACACAGTTCCACACAGTTATTGAGCATAGGGGTCAAAACACAATCCAGGAATTAAAGGCTACATTGTGCAGGGTCTCAGCTGGGCTGACTGGAACACTGTCCAAATGCCAGAAGTCTTAAAATATTAGGTGTTCTGCTTTGCTCTGACTATCCTTTAGAGATTAAAACACAATATTCTGAACATTTCTATCACAAGTTACCTCTCCATGCAATCTAGAGAGTGGTAATGCTTTCTCTCAGTTTAAGAAATGAAATTTTTGAAAAGTTTCCTGTAAAGTGAAATTGTTTATTGAGCTTGTTTGCATCATAAAGTTGGAAGTAGGTGGCCATATCCAAAACCCTCATAAAGTTGAAAGTAGGTGGCTATATCTAAAACCCTCCAAAGGTTCATAACTTTAACAAGAAATGAATTACATAGACTGGTTTTCACTATGACAAGAGACATATCTACAGGGCAATATATGTTCAACATGCCTAAGATTCAGGCACAAGACAGTTTTCTTAAAAATAATATAGTCAAATCTTCAAATTGTAAACAACCTCAGAGGTCAACTAGCTCTAGGATTTTTTGGTTTTGTTTTGTTTACTGGGATCCTGTGAAAGAACATAATGGCTTATACAAATTATCTGTAATTTCATGCAAAATATTATTTATATATGAGCATGTTTGTGATTAGAGAAAATCTACAGCTTTCATTCATTTTTCAAAAGAGTTAATCACAAAAGAGTTGAACTTAGTATCTCTTTTTAAAAGAGATAATTGGGAAAAATATAGATAGATAAAATTGCCTAGCCCATACAACTGAGTGATGGCAGGACTTGGTTAGAATAAAGGATCCTCAGTCTCCAGACAAAAAATCGTCTCATTGTAGCTTGGTCCTTTATGAAATGTGTCTTTCAGAATCATATGTTAAATTTCTGTGGATCACAAGTATCAATAATAATAATGTTTGTTGGTGATTTATAGAATACCTTTTCAATAAAATCTCTCATTACAGTTAGAGTAGATATTTAATAAAATAATTTTCTCAAACCAATAATCAAGAAGAGTATGAATGTACAAAATCAAGGAGAAATTTGTTAATATATGTAGATGATATGACAATCTAAACTATAAGGAATTAATTAAAATGTATTAAACATTACTAGATATATATTGAGATTTAAGCAAAACATTTAAAAGTTACTAATTTTCTTATACAGGAGTGATTGGAACAAAATTAATGAAAATGGATTCCGCTCACAGCAGCACAAAAATGCATAATACTTAGAAATAAACTTAATAAAAATATATGCAACTTGTGTTAAGGAAATTACATAATTTCACTTAATTATATAGAAGAATATTTTAAATAAATGGAGATTAAATACCATGAGCTTGACTGGCAAAAGTATCTCAATGTTATAAAATAATTAATTTTACTAATTTAATTTCTAAAATTAACTCTAACTAAATTGCCATTTGGATTTTGAAGGTGGTAATTTTTTTCTAATATTGATTTGCAAGTAAATAGGCTAGGATGGTCCCCATTCTACTTGCTGTACCCAAAGTTTAAAGAACACAATAATTAAAATGCTGAAGTATTGGTATAAAATTAGGCTGTCAATGAAAGAAAAAAGAAGCCTAGTAACAGTCATAGGTACACAGTCATAAGTCACTTAATTAAGTATAATTAAAATGCCATATTTAATTAGTAGGAATAAATGGATTTTTCAATAAATGATGCTGGGAAATTGGATGGGCATTTAGAAAATTAATTAATTAACTAACTACATTAGATGCAAGCCTCAACTCAGCTAGATCATACTCCCCTTGACTCTCCGAAAATATAACTTCATTTTATTCTTCTTTGAATGTTAACATTACCTTTTGGATCACCCCAAAATGAGTGTTTTCCGTTTGATATACCTTTAACTTTGAACTCATTTAGAAATAGAAGCACATGGCACTCCCTGAGCCAGAAGCATATTACCATCCATGATCATCTTAGCAGCCTTAGAAACGACTCAGGAAAACCCAATACATACAAAGGAAGAGGCCAAAGGTGGGCAAGATTTCCAGACTGAGGTCATAGGATCTTTTAAGAGGAGCATAGGAAGCTACTGAATGGTCAGCCAAGTTCACTTCAAAACCAAGACTCAGGTTTCTATTAACTTATTTTTTTGAGATTATTGTGAATGGAATAGTTTTTTTTTTCTCAGTAGATTGATTATTGGGGTACAGGAAAGCCACTGATTTATGTATGTTGATCTCGTCTGAAACAACTCAACATCAAAAAGTGAAAAGTCCATTGTTTTCTTCCATACGTGGGAGCTAATCCAAATTAAGGAAAGAAAGTGAGGGAGGGGCCCCATGAAAATACAAGGGAGGTCAGTGAAGCAGAGGAAGGAGATTGAAGGCTAAGGAGGAGGGATGGGAAAATGGAGGAACTGTAAAATGAAATCCACCAAATTATCCTATGTACATATATGCATATGTCATAGTGAATTCCTCCTTTATGTGTATACATAAAGCACCAACTTAAAAAACTATAAATAAATAGAAGAAAGGTAAGTAGTATGGAGGAAAGGGAACAGGGGAAGGGAATGAGGAAGTCCAGAGGAATGAAGAGGATCAAATTATATTCCATGCATGTATTATTATGTCAGAGTGAACCCCAACATTGTGTATAACTATAATGCACTAATAAAAGCATTAAAAAAAATCCCCAAGACACTGGAGAAAACAGTCAAAGGAGACTTTTTCTTCCAAAGTGTAGGTCCAGGGCAGAGTCCCAGATGTTTAAGAGACAAGTATATTCCCCAAGGATGGAAAGACCAACATGAGACAAGGCAACAGCTCCTTGGATAGATTCTGGATTGAGTAAGAACTCTAAAAGTAGCAGCAATCCAAATTATCTCCAGCTGGAAGATGGAAGCATGTTTGAACCCATTATTTAGTTGGTAAGCACAAAAAAAGGGAATGGGATAGAGAATGAAAGAGGGATTGCAATGATTAGCTGTCTCTTGTATTCCAGGTGAAATTAAAATCCTACAAGGCTGACACTATTACATATAATTCTCTTTCATCAATGCTACCACATACTAAGAAATTGGAAATGCTTTAGCAATTGCTGATTCACTGCAACATCATACAGATCCCAAGACACTAAGTTAGGAATAAGACCTATAAATCCACAGTGTGATGTTATAGGAGGCATAATATGAAAGATAGCATAAGGATTTTAATGAAATACATACTAGGTACTATAGCAAGGTTCAGATGAACATGCCATTATTAGAGAATAATAATTAGCCTTTGACATAAAGTATTAGCTGCTCCAAATCTTTTACCCTCAGGAAGATGACATGTGGCTCTTTGCTTTGACTTCCATCATGAAGGTTTGTCTAACTTTGTGTTCTGGTTAAAAAAATATCAGTGTGTGTGGTTCAAAAGCTGTGCTTTCCTATAAGCAATTTGAAATTTCATGCTTCACATTTAAATCAAGGGCTTAGATTCAATCAATATTTAATATTTACACCTGCAGTCAATGCCCATAGCCTTATTAATGGAATAATTATTTTTCACAATAAAATTATAGACCAATGATTGATGTGTTTGTAGTGTACTCTTCCTAGACTGGGATAATAGCTAAAGTTTTTTATTTAGTAATATCATGAACAGAAAAATGATATATATACACACATAAACACATGTATATAAATTTAGCACTTACAAATTAAAAACAAGAAATAACTAATTTAAGAGAGGAAAAACAGAAAGCAAGCAGCTGTTTTCATGAGACAGTCAAAAGATCTGAGGAATAAATACACTATGAATTGCAAAGTGATTATTGTACAAAAGGTCAGAGATGGAGAACAGGAACCACTTAGTGATGTGACATTTAGACAATATTTTATGAATCACAAAACCAACATGGCTTAGTTTGTGGTGCTTATGAACACTTACTTAGTAGTACTTATATTAATGACTGCCAGGTATTACACAGTCTTGTTTTCTTTTCTTTTTTGTTACCAGAGATTGAACCCAGGGGCGCTTAACCATTTGGCTGAGTTGCTTAGTGCCTTACTAAGTAGCTGAGGATGGCTTTGAACACATGATCCTCCTGCCTCAGCCTCCTGAGCCACTGGGATTACAGGCGTGCACCACTGCACCCAGATACACAGTCTTTTAAGAGAGAAAGAAAGCTGTTCCACTTCAAGTGTGATCTGGTTACTGAGGGAAATCTGTATTCAGATAGCAAAAATCTGCCAAAGAAAAAGACTATTCAATAGAAACCCAATCCTGATTTTTTTTGTCTCCTATGCTATACCTCATGGCAGTTCTCATTTTAACCAAATGGGTCATGAGTATATTATTCTTTAATAGTATTAGTGATAAGATACTATGAAGACATATAGAAACAGAACAATGTACTTCCAAACACTGAAGAACCACCAATTTCAAAACTTCTTCATTGTTTGATGTGGATGGACTGACCTATTGATACAGTACAGAGGCCTAGCCCACTAATTCATTCCTGTATTCATTTACTCAAATACATGCATTTCTTCAAATACATGACTCTCTGTGCCACACTATGATCACTATCATGGTGAGAACACAAAGACAGGAGCTTGGAGTATAGAGTATATAGTAAATGCATAGATGTCTTTCTGTCTCCAGAGGAAGAGAGAGGGATATATGTACTTACACATGCATATATGCATATGTATATATATATATTGTGTATATATTATTAACTGTAACACAACAAAACAAGTCATAATTCTATAGCACTTTTCAGCTTGCAAACTGCTTCCATATACCATTACTTATGGAAGTTCATCAATCACTCTCGAGTTAGGTATTTTTCATTATTTCCATTTTGTAGTTGAGGATAACCTCTTCCCTATTCTTACAGATTTGCTGTAAGATGATACATGTGGTGTCCTATATTTTAAAAACACTAAAATCATTATTGTCTCCTTATTATGATATTGAGTTTAATGACTTTCCCTAAAGTGTGCTTTTTAAAACTCCAAATTCATAGGATGTTAACAGAACATTCATAATGTATACAAAAAAGAGAAGGATTATGAGGCAAAATACAAAATACACTTATGCAACACTTGAGTTAAGAAAGCTTAATCAGCTTCTTCAGGATTTCTAGGGGCTCACACTATGCTAACATACCTGGTCAGTCCTTAAGTATAGGGGTGGAGTGAGCTGCATTTCTCAATTGACAGTAGATCCTTTGTTGCTTAAAGTGTTTGGTCTAAAGTGTCAGCACATTAGGACACTCTGGCACAAAAATTCTGAGCATACTGTAGCTTTTGTGTTTCCTGCCTCCTGTCCAAGCAACCCTGGAAACTTGAAATCCTATGAATTCCCGGTCTGCTACCTGAAACCTAGACGTTCCCTTTTAAAGGAAGGAGAACATTATGCAATTAAAAGCTTATTTTTGTATTCCTCACTCTCTAAATAGTCAAATAATTTTTAAAAATAAGATCGGACTTGCAGATGTAATTCAATTTTATGAAGGAAATTCAAATATTTTATTTCCCCAACTTCTACTATAAGCAAGGTGTATTGTCATTTTAAAAATATAAAGCAAGTCTGAGCTTTCAAAATAAACATCTGCTCTTTATAGTGAAAGAGTAAAATCTTGCTCCTAAAACATGGAAATGTTTTCTGTTTCCTTGGAGCCTTTTCTCAAAGTAGAATAGCATATTGGCAACTCTTTTAAAATGGATAGTATTTGATTTTGGTTTGCCAGAACCAACAGTAACACAGATGGTTTCTAAGGAAGACATTTAAAGGGCTGTACTGTATTGATTCAGCAATAAGGTTAATTACTCTTCAGTGAACCTCGCTGGTTCATTAGGGATAAACTATGTCCAAATAAATTCGCAGGCATACCCTGGATCAAAAAAAAGATAAGGTAGTGGAAAAGGGCAGGAAGCACCAAACTGTTGCTTCTTAGGACTTTTTATCACTTGGAGTACAGCATTCCTCCAAAGATTTGAGATTTTCTAAAACTTTGACACTCACAGTGTGGTGAGGGGAACCAGGAACACAGAGATCCCCCAGGAGATGATAGAAAAGACAGGGTTTGCCAGACATGGTGGTGCATGCCGGTAATCCCAGCGGCTCAGAAGGCTGAGACAGGAGGATCGCGAGTTCAAAGCCAACCTCAGCAAAAGCAAGGCACTAAACAACTCAGTGAGAACCTGTCTCTACATAAAATACAAAATAGTGCTGGGGATGTGTCAGAGTGGTCAACTAACCTGAGTTCAATCCCTGGAACCAAAAAAAAAAAAGAAAGAAAGAAAGAAAAAGAAAAAGATCAAAAGACAGAGGTCAGCTTCATCTCAAACTTACTAAATTAGAATTTGTGTTTTACAGAGATCCTAGGGTGACTCCAGTACACATGAAAGTTCAAAGCCTTACTTTAAAAAAGTTAAGTCCAAGAGTCCTTCAACAGTGACATCTTAGTGGTTGGAAGCTTACATTTTAGTAAGCTTTCTTTCTTTATTTCATGTATTTCCAAGAATATGAATCTATAGGTAAGAGTTATCTCAAAAAGTTTTTATAATCCCTTATATAAAACCTGAAAAGCAGAGTGTTAGTAAATTATATGCTTTTTAGGAAAATTTGATTCAGTTATTGCAGTAATCAGCTCACAATATCACAAGCCTGGTAAATTCTTCCTCCTTACATGAGGCTTATAAATACTACAGAGTTCTTCATATCACTCAACTTTTATGAACCAAGGAGGATCAAGATATTCAGGGACAAAATTTTCAATGAGAAATTTAAAATGCTGTCTGACTTAATCTTTTTTTTTCCACATTCTAGATTCTTAGCTTTTATTATTGTTTTGTTTTTGTTTGGCCATTGATACAGATGCACGTTTAGGGATCTACAATGTGTAAGTCTACTCTAACCTAAGAATTAAGAGAAAAGGGGCTTCTTTCAATTATCAGCCTCTAACCTTTGAAGTAGATCATTTATTTTAAAGTTTAGTGTGTCATGGCCTTAAAGATGGAGTTAGTTTTGAAAAAGAATATAAAGTAACATTTTAGTGCAAAACAGAACTATTGACAAAGATATAGTTTAGCTGAGGAAATACTCAGGTATGCTTACATAAGGAGTAGATGTGCTAGAGTGAGCAAGACGTGGACAGCAGGTCTACTTCCCCATATTTCAGCCAATTTCCTTTGATGTGATGATGTCTCTAAAGGATGTGATGACTCACAGAAGTATTTGGTAAGTGTTTCATGAACTTTACTTCATTTTTATTTTTTTATCCTTTTTGTGATGCTGGGGATTCTGAACCAGGACTTTGTGCCTGCTAGGCAAGTGCTCTGCCCACAGCCAGCACTTTTTGAGTGTAAAAGGGTAAAGATGTTATTATAGATGTTGGCATTTTTTGCCTTTTTGGTTGGCTGGCTTATCTCCTATAGTCATGAGCATGTAACTTAAGCTTGGTCAATTGCAATGTCCCTTCAGGGAATGTGAAACAGAAGTGAAGGGGAGGTTAGGATTCCTTCATGGGATCTACAAAGACACAAAGGTGTTCAGGTCATTCTTGGAAAATGTCAGCAACTGATTTTCTTGCACTAGAGCTTCCTACAGCTCTTTGAGACTTGTTCTATAACCTAATCCTGAGTCTGCAGGTCCAGTTAATAAATTACCTTTTTGTTTCTTATTGCAATCAAAAAATGGGACTGTTATAGAAATACCACCTTTTCATAAGACTTCAGTGGTATTGCTGTTTCCTTTCTACTTTGCTCACTGATGTAAGTTTGAGCAGGTGGCTGGAGTTTGAAAATGTCCTCAATAACTGGTAGGAGCAGAGATGGTGGTGCAGTGGTGGTTATGGAGGCAATCACCAGTAACAAGAACATCCTGTGCATAAGACACCACGTGAGGGCAGTACCTGCATAGGTCTGTGCTACCACACTCATTTCACAGATGGGGAAGCTAAAGTTATTCTATGGAAAGCACACACTGAGATCATTTCGGCCAAAATGCCTAGTAAATCCTTGAAGCAATGTTCAAATCTGAATCTTTCAAGTTAATTTCCATTAAAACCCTAGTGGAACTTTTCAAAGACCAATCCAATGTCATTAAGTGAACTGTACAAATTTCCTTTTCAAATGATAATAATTAAAAGTATCTATGTAGATACATATAGGGAAACATTTGAGTATTCTTCCACTTTTTTTTTTTTTTGGTAGTACTGGGGATAGAACCCAGGGCATTGAGCAAGCTAGGAAAGGCTGCACCACTGAGCTATATTGCAGCCCTTCATACACATATGTAATTTCATTTAAATCTTCTTATTGAAGGCAAACATACAAACAAGGCTCCCAGCCCCCGCCAAAATAGGTCATTTAAAACATTCTTTTGCAGTCAAAATTAAAATTAAATTTAAAAAGAACTCTCAGATTCAATGGTGATACGTCCTTAATATAGTGTTAAATCTTACCCTTGAAGCACTATATCCAAATTCCATAAAAATCTGATGAATCCCAACAAGCTTGTTAGGTGGATGTAGGTGGGGCCTGTCTCTTGTATTGGACTTGAAAAGGAAATCTTGACGTGTGCAATTGGAAATCTATGTAAAAATTACTTATTTTTGTAGATTTCTTATCAAATAGAAAGTTTTAGAAAACATGAAAAAGTACATAATATGCTCTCTGGCACTACAACTAAACCCAGAAGGCAACATGTTTTAAGCAAGTTCTATGTCACCTTCCCATATATGGATTCACTAATCACAGCTATGCTAATTTCTTTCATGTGAAGTAATTGTCATGATAAAATGATGATAGTTCTGATAGCTGATATTTATTGAGCAGTTACAGGGTGCCAGGTACAATGCTAAATGCTTCACACTTGTTGTGTAATTTAATACTGGCAACCCCAAAGAGGTTGGCACTATTACTATTGCCATTTTACAGATATTAAAGATGGAGCACAGTGAACCATCTCCCTGTTTCCTGGTGTTCTATATTTGAAGTATTTCTGCTTGTAAGAGGACTTCATGTCTCACTGTAGCTTAGAATAAAGTACAAGGTCTAAATCTCGGCACAGTCTTTAAGGATCTGGTCCCTGCCTGCTTACCTCTTTCTTTAGACTTATTACCTTACTTTCACCCCCAACACACTCTTTATGCCAGTTCTAGTCAACTGTTAATACAGACATGTCCCTACTATCACCACAAATGCCCTCTTCTCCTCATCCATACAAATAAAACCTGTTCATGCTTTAAAACTCAGGCCATTCTGGAAAGTCTATGCTAATTTAGTTCAAATCACTTGTCACCTCTCTCTGCATATTCCTCTTATGGAACATATCATTGTAATATACTCTTTGAATTTTTGTTTGTTTTCCCCATTAGACTTTAAGCTCCATGACATTAAATATGCTATTTGGTTAAATATACTATTTGGTATCTCCAGTGCCTAGCACAGGGCCAAGCATATAATGGGCACATGTAAATATTTTTCAAAAAATGACCAAATTTTAAGTGATTGCTGTTCTTAAATCTTCTCAATTTTCCTAGCCAGAAAGAGTTTTGCTAAATAGCCATTGTCTATAATTTCATAATATTCAAGATGATTAGATTTCTAGAGAAAAAGTTAGGGAATCTAGGTCCTTGTATCATGACTCTCATTTAAGTAATTGAATGCTCTTGAACATTGATTCATTCAACATTTTTATGGGTATGCTTGCCATGTGCCGGGAGCTGCACCCCACAGTGGAGAAACAGCAGTGGACCCAATAAACCAACCCATCCCATCCCAGAACTTGTACAACTTGCAGCCAAGTTTCTCCATAAAGTCAAAGAGCTGGCCTAAGGTTCTCTTAGATCTAAAATTACATGAAACAATAATCCAAACCTCAAAATTTCTTAAATTATAACATCAAAATACATAAAAAGTGAAGTAAAAGACAACAGCAGGCCAATCACTTCATAACCAGCTTCTGATACAGCAAATTCACAAATACAAATTTTTCCTTCCAAAAATAGATACTTTATTAAGAAGGGACACTGAACAACTTTTTAAAGATTAACACTGATTTCATCTGATGTAAAATACTGAAACACTTTCTAGCTGTAATTAGAGGATATGCCAAGAACAAAAGAACAAAATCATTTCAGGGCAATTAACAATGATTAAAAAAGAATTTTACCTTCAGGAAGATGAATTGATTCTATATGTTAGCCACAAAAATAGAGAACAATGTATTCTCTAAGTGGATTTTATTTGTGTGATGGCTTTTGGTTCATAGTAATTGGACCAAAAAGATGAAATTTATCACTAGTGAAGAAATTACACAGTAAGAACTAAATTTACCTAGGCTTTCAACCACTTCATTATAAAACCAGACAGGGAAGTCATAATTATTTAATTTGTATACAAATCTCAGCTGGAAAATGTTTTCAGTGAACAAACGATGTGAGTAATTTTTATAGGAAGGTACAGTCCTTGTCCAAGTCTATAAACACCATATTTATAGACATAATAAGCACACTGCCTTCCTAATCATATCCTGAGAGGTATTTGGACCAGGAAATCTAACTCTAAAGAAAAATGTTCAGTTATTCTTAACGTAACTGAGGAGAATATATCAGTTCCTGACATGCCATAGTCTTTAGGATGTACTTCTGCACGTACTCTCAGACTGATATTGGATGGCTGCAATTGATGGCTTATGTAGATACTGAGCTATAATAAGTTTATGCATATATTCTCATTATTCATACATACATGTACACATACACATATATGAAGCAAATAATATCGAGTTTGTTTTTCCATGACATAAGTCATGGAACCTAAAAACAGACTTTCTAGTTATGTGGTGAGCTTTCTCATGTTGTACGTGAGGAAACTGAGGCACAGACTGGTGAACAAAATTACCGAAATCTAACAGTTGGTTAATGATCGAGCCATGACGACAGGAGCGGTCCACTACCCCCAGCCCAGTGCTCTTCCCATCTTCACCTCATGCCAATGTTGTCTGGAGTTGCGGCTTACAACTTCTCATTCATCACATTAAACCATAACACCAGGCCCAAGGAAGTTGGTAATACAGAGGCAGTTTAGATTATTGGTTCCTTTTCTCTTGGAAAATAAATAACTATGCATGTTGGTGGGAAGAAAAACAACAGCTAGATTGTGCATCTGTGGCAGGACTGACATGTTGGAAATGAAACAAAAAGCTTTCCTTGTGTAACTAAATTTGAGAGCGTGAATAAGCTGAATTTCCCCATCTGGAGACACTCAGACTAGACAAGCCTTGCAAATTAATATGAATGTATAGGTCTGGGGCCTGAAGGAAATTAGGTCACGTCTAAAAAGGAGTCAGGTGCTGACCACAAGTCAGAATGTTAATATGGATTCCAAACAGAGGGCAGAGAGCTAATGCTGTAATTCACTGAATACCATTAGGACAAGGCTACAGTATATGATGAAGGCAAATGTTTTAACCAGATTACAGCGCAGACTTGATACTCTTTTTTAACCAACTCTCTTCTCTCATTGGGTCTCCTTTTTATGTAGGACACTTTTGCTTTCACTCTGCTGCATTATGTACCCGTTTCCTTGGTTTCTGAGAATTGAGATCCACAGCCAAGGCCTTTTGAGAAGAAAACGACTAGAACACATCAGTTGCTTTGTGCAATTTAGAAATATAGTTGGGATGTGCAGGAGCATTTTTTTTTAAGAAGCTGGGCAGGAGATTCACTTTGTTGAACCTGCTTTCTTAAAAGCTCTAGCTCATTCTCCAGTGATGCCCTTTGAAGGCTTTGTATATGTCCTATGGTGAGAGAGTGGCATTTAGGAGCCAACACAGGGGATGTTCCAAATGTATCCTGCCAGTAAGTGCTGGCAGGAAAAGTTGGGACATTTTTCTTTCTTGGGAGTCCCCTGGGGCTTCATCCCTGTGCAAAGGTCTGATTTTTTTTCCAAAGTTCAAGATTGATTTTTGGTGGAGATGATGAGGGCAGGATTTTCTAGTCAACTAAGAAACATTCTTTTGATTAAATGTCAGATTAAGAAAAACAATTCCTACATAGGGACAGTTCCTTAAAGGGTATGACTGTGAGAAGAATGTAGATATTTTAGGATAGAAGGTTATAGTCTTGTGAATTTTTATTTTCTATAAATTTTCTGTGGTTACCATGAGTTTAAAAATGAGTCCCTGTGTTCACTGTTTCAGATTCATTTATGCAGAATTATATAACACTTAGAGAATCTTCCTTAAAATGTCAAGTATTATGGTAATAAAAATTTTTTTAAAAAATGATATTTGTAAATATCTAGCCTTCCCTGCAATCACAAATTCTCAAATAGTGCTAATTGTGAGTGTACCATTATGAGAGTTCTCTGTTTTCAAAGGGAGTGTCTTTCTATTAATTCAAGGGGTATCTTTCTATTAAGACAGAACAACATATATAAGTGATTATTATGATTTAAAGTATTGCAGAGATCAGCCATAGACCAGTTGCCCAGCGATTTACTGTTACTAACTGCATTGGAACATGTCAAGATAAAAATCACACTTTATTTATCTAAATGCTTCTACAGCCTTTCTTGTCTTTTAAAGTTACTTAGCTATAAAGTTTAACCTGCTAATTTTTTGGGGAAAAAAAATCTCACAAGGTTGTTTCAGAAAACATTTTTTGAAAGAAATCACTTGTATAATGAATAAAGAGAGCAACAAAGAGAAAGAGAAACAAATTGGCAGTAAGAATACATTTAAAAACTCATCTTTCACCTCCTTCAAATTCTAGACAACCTTCATTTTTTAACTTAAAAATGGAAAATGTGACAAATGTAAGCCCTTACCAACTTCCCACTTCAGAAGGCTGTTGTCTTCCCTCTCCATTTTTCCAATGACATACCAGATACATGCCATCCAGTGTGCAAGGAGTGCAAACATGGACATGAGCAGAGTCAGGACGATTGTGCTATGTTGGGAGTAACGGTCCAGCTTCTGCAGGAGACGCAAAAGGCGCAGTAGCCTCACAGTCTTTAAGAGATGCACGAGAGACACCTGGGTAGAAGACAGAGCAGCGACAACTTGGCCCATGGGTCAAATTCATGCTATGACATTTACTTTAACTTTCAGCCATTCTGGAAAGTTCTTGAAGTTATGTATAATCATGATTCAATTCTATGGTCATTTATTTTTTTCAATGCCTTAATTATTTTTTAAACTGGTGCATCATAGTTTTATGTAATAGTGGGGTTCATTTTCTATAGTCATTTTTATGAATTGTTATTCCTCTATGTTAAGGTTTACTGTCTCCCTACATTACAGCCAGGTTCTCATCTGTCATTTTTCAAGCTGGTAGAAAGCTAGGTAGTCACATGCTTAGATTTTGAAATCTCTACTTTGTCCCTTAGACATTGCTGGGGTGGAGTTTATTGGATAGGCAGATATAGAGGTTGACAATTTAATAGTTGAAATGAAGCCTGGAACAGAAGTCTAGGAAAGAAATCTGAACACATGATATTGATACAGTCTCCTCATTTTCTCTGAAAGGGAATGCTTAAGGGAAGAATGTGGTGCTCCCCTTACATGAGAACAACAGCTGTTTGCAAAGACAAGGGACATGAGCTTGGGTGTTCAGATCAGGCAGCCTGGTTATTTTGCTGGTACATTTAAAAAACAATGTTACTTGCTCCTATCAGAGTCAACAGCTGGCTGTAAATGTGAATTTTGGTTTTTGATGAATGACAGAAACAGGTATAATTAATTTAAATGTAATGTGTAATCTGAAAATCATTCTTATTACTTTTGGAATGGTATTCTAAATTTGTTGATGAGAATTATAAGCCACTGGCAGACAGTTACATATGTTAAAATGCCTTATAAATAGTAATTTTCCTTTTATCAAGTGTGTATGACGCCTTCTTGCTGTCAATAGGGGGTGGTAAGAGAAAGGGGAGAGAAGAAAAAAAGGAGTGGGGGGCAGCAACCAACTAACACATACTGAAGTCTTTCTAGATGTCAGACATTTAGCAAAGCATTTGATAGAAATTTTACCTTTATAGGGTGCTCAAAAAATGTAGGAATTGTTAACACTTCATGTTAGTCCTAATTGGATGTTAACATCTATGGAGATGCACTAATTGGACATTTTTAAAATCTGGAAGACAAATACTTTTTGGATGTTTGTTTATTTATTTATTTAGTAAGTCTTTTCAGTATAACAACATAATTTACAACATTTCTCACAACATGTTTTCTTGGGAGGAAATGCAATACCTGGAAAAAAAATTTCTGTTCAAATGAAACATTTCATCCTAATTTATTTGAGGAGGCTAACAAATTTATATGCCAGTTTTTTAAAAGATCATAGGTTAAGTCTTGTGGAAAGCAGAAAAAGAATCACTGATAAGGAGGATTTGTTCTTTCTTCTTTGTCTTTCTTCCTGACAGAGATGTTGATCTACAGCTCGCATTCCTCATAAAGCGGTTATGCCGGATGCATAGGACAGAATGATGAGCAAAAGTTGATAAATTAAAGGAATACTAATTGGAAAAAAAGAAGTCAAACTATCACTGTTTGTTAATGGAATGATCTTATATGTAGAAGACCCAAAATATTCCACCAGAAGACTTCTAGAGCTGATAAAATGAATTTAGCAAAGTAGCAAGATATAAGATCAACACCCACAAATCAATAACTTTTCTATAATCCAACACCAATTCAGCTGAGAAAGAAATCAAGCAAACCATGCCTTTCACAATAACATCAAAAAAAGAAAAACACCTTGGAATCAATCTAACCAAGGAGATAAAAGATCTCTACAATGAAAACTATAGAAGACTGAGGAAAATAACTAAAGAGGGTTTCAGAAGATGGAAAGATCTTCCATGCTCTTGGATGGACAGAATTAATATGGTCAAAATGGTCATACTATCAGAAGTAATATACACATTCAATGCAATCCCTATCAAAATCTCAATGACATTCTTCACAGAACTATAAAAATCAGTCCTTAAATTTATTTGGAAAAATAAGAGACCTAGAATAGTCAAAGCAATTCTGAACAAGAAACACAATGCAGGAGGCATCATAATACCTGATTTCACATTACACTACAGAGCTATAATAGCAAAAATAAGATGGTATTGGCATCAAAGTAGACATGAAAACCAATAGAATAGAAGACACAGAGACAAACTCACATACTTACAAAGGGGCCTGAATTTAGATCCTATCATTCACCTTCCATAAACTCAAATCAAAATGAATCAAAGGCTTAGAAGGTAGACCAGAAACCTTGCACCTGCTTGAAGAAAACGTAGGATCAACACTTCATCACATAGGTGCAGATACTGTCTTCCTCAACAAGACCCCTGAAGCTCAAGAAATAAAACCAAGAATAAGTAAGTGGCATGCCACCAAACTGAAAGACCTTTGTACAGCAAAGGAAATGAATAAGAAAGTGAAGGGAGAGCCTATGGAATGGGAGAAAAGTCTTTGCCAACTACTCCTGACAGGGGATTAGTATCCAGAATATAAAAAGAAAGAAAAAACTGAATGCCAAAATAACAAATAGTCCAAGCAATAAATGGGCAAAAAGATTAACAAATTTTTCAAAAGAAGAAATACAAATGGCCAAAAAATGTCTGTATTTAAAAAAGTTCAACATCTTTAGCAATCAGGGAAATGCAAATCAAAACTACACTAAAACTTCATCTCATTCCATTCAGAATAGCAATTTTCAAGAACATGAATAATACTAAATGCTGGTGAGGATGTGGGGGAAAAGGCATGTTGTTGGTGGGACAACCACTCTGGAAAGCAGTATAGAGATCCCTCAAAAAACAAGGAATGGAACCAGCTTATGACCTAGATATCCCACTCCTTGGTGTATATCCAAAAGATCTAAAATCAGTATACTATAATGATATAGCCACTTCAATGTTTACAGCAGCACAATTCACAATAGCCAAATTATGGAATCAACTCAGGTGCCTGCTAATAGATGAATGCATCAAGAAAATATGGTATATAGATATACAATGGAGTTTTACTCAGCCATAAAAAAGAATGAAATAATAGCATTTGCTGGTAATGAATGGAAATGGAGAAAATCATGCTAAGTGAAATAAGTCAAACTCAGAAAATCAAGGATTGAATGTTTTCTCTCGTGTGGAAGCTAGAGCAGAATAAGGGAAAGAAAGTAGTGTGGAGTGGGGGATTAGATAATCATAAAGATATAGGAATGATCACTGGAGTAGAAGTAGGAGAATGAAAGGGAAGCAGAAGGGGAAAGGGGAAGAAATATGGAATGAATTTAACAAAATCACATTATATTCATATATAAAGCTACCAAAGGAAATTTCACCTTTAAGTACAAGTAGAAGAAAGGAAGTTGGGTAGTGTTGAGAAGGGAAAATAGGGGAAGGGTGGTGGGGAGGAAAATAGGGGATAAAAATCAAAATCAAATTCCTTGCATGTATGATTTGTAAAAATGAACCCAATTATTTTGTATGATTATAATGATCTAAAAAAAATGAGCTGAGAGCAGTGAAAGTGAAGTATTTAAAATTCATCAAAATATGAGAATTTGACTTATAAAAATCCTTTATCCATGTTAATTTAAGCAATGTGTGTGCTAATGATATTTAAATATCTACTAAATATTTCTAGTCTATACATTTTAAATAATTGTGTACCATATACACACATTTAAGATTTTCCTATTTGTTCAGTACCCAAAGAAAAATGAAGCATGAAAAATTTATTAGTATCTAGTAGCAAAGCAGCAAAATAATTTAAAACAGATTTCTGTTAAATAACATTTACTTAACAATTTGCCAGGAGAATTCAGAAAGGGTTTTTTTTTTTTTTTTAACATTTTGTGAATTATATACTTCTTTTAGATTCTTTTGCAGTCTTCCAAAAGCCTTGTTTTAAGTCATTATACTTTCATTATAGTACACTTATCTAGTCAAATTCAATCTTCAAAAGCACTTTAGAAAGCCCAGATAACAGTTTGATGTAGCACTGATTGATATTAATACACAAGATTTCTCCTGCCAACTTTCCTTTCAGTTATGTTATAGACCTTTTAACCATGTCGACACTCTCAACCTTCCAACTTAGGAAAAAGAAAGAAAAGCAATATTGAACAGGCAATTTAAAAATGCAAAAATATATACTAAATAGGATTACAATTTTGTATTCATTTTGATGTCAATAATGACTTTATTTGAAACATCCATCCCATTGTTTCATTTTGAAAGGGATGCCTTTAAATTCTTAATGAAGAATATGATTTCTATGAGAAACAGTTAGCTGACTAGGAAATTTGTTTACTTTCAACAATATTTAAGTAAATTTTTACATGCTGAAGTTGTTTAGTAGAAAATTGCATTTATGATTCAAAATGACCTCCCTAAAACTCTCTCCATTTATAAGGAAGTGTTTGATACTTTTAAGAATAACAGTCATCAAATAGTAAAAATAGTTTCTACTGTAAGTGGGCATACTTTCTGTTAAAGAGACATAAGGATAAGAGATTTAGAGGAAGAAAGAAGAAAAGTTATAAGTATTAATTTAAAAAATCAAGAAAATTCTCAAGTTTTTTTTTGGTCAATTACTGTGTCGTTTAGGTTTCTGTCCCATCCAATATTTTTATAAGAATTTCTAACAAATGACTGAATTTAATTTTTTAACATCAGTATTCCTCTCTATCTTGATTGGTCTTGCATTGGTTTTGCCAATGAATAATGAAATACTCAATAGTTAGGGAGTTAAAGGTCATAAAAGGGAAAAGAAATCTTCAAATTTTCCACCAAATTCTTGGAAGAAAGTATCTCTTTAGGTAATATAAAGTAATGGTTATATCCCTACAGATGGTTTCCTTATCAAAGGATTTGTTTACTGAGTCCATATATATGATAAATTCAAGCTTTTTAAAAAAATATCCTGATTCTTGGCATTTGTATAAGTATAAACAGATAATGCAGATTTCCAAGGAAGTAACTTCCTCAAGTGGAGAATGTAGCCTGCATGTTACTGGCAGTTTGATTGAGGGCACAAATCCTGGGAAACACAAATTTCTATAAACATTTTAAACCTGAACATGTGAAAAAAAGTAAGCACAGGAGTAAAAGCAAACTTAAGGCTGTGTGGAATCAAGCTCTTGACTCACCACTGTGACGTTGAAAGCATACAGGAGATCGAAGGGCAGGGCAGCAATTAAATCAATGATGAACCAGGTTGTGACGTAGTGGATGCAAATTGATCTTGCTTCGAAAATAACTTGGCCAGATTTGCTGACATAAGTTGTTCGGAAATTTAAAATAATATCTGCTTGGGGAAAATAAAAAGAGAGAAAGAAAAGAAAGATGGGGGAATTAAAAAATAAAAGAAAGGAGAAAGACAGGAAAGAAGCGAGGAAGGCAAGAAGGAAGTCAGGCAGGCAACCAGGGAGGAAAAGTGGAAGAAAAACATACAAAATTAAAATCAAACAGTAACATCTTTAGGTTGTCAATTATCAATATTTAAAATACCCTTCTTGATAGATCCGGTTCAACTCAACAAACATGATAAGGAGAGTGAAGAAAGTAATATTTTCTAAGCATTTATGGCATTCCAAACTTGGAATCACGTGTTAAGACAATTAAAATAAATGATCAAAGCAACAAGAAGAACAAAGGTCGTAATTTGCTAAAAACTCACTGTGTAAAGACATTGTTCTAAGGGTTTAGCATGAGGTATTTCACTTAATGCTCAAACATCTCCTGAAGTAGACAGTAGTACTCCCATGTTAAAGAGGCAAAAGCTAAGTCCAACTGAGGAAGAGTCACTCATCCAAGATCATATCACCAACAGTGGAATGAATTATTTCAACATAGATATAATTTGTGAAATACTACCCAATTCCATGTATTAAAGTTTTACTAATCTCTGTGAGAATATGGAATTCATTCCTGCCCTGAAGGCACTTCTATTAACAAAATACCAGGAGTTTAGTGTTCGGATTTAGAGGTGAAATTTTCCCACTCTTTTAAAAAATATAAATACTTTATGTAAGTCTTTCAGTTTTTATATACATATTCTTTTATTACTTGATTGAGCTTTTTTATAATAGATGAGGTCCTCCTGAGTGCTGGTCAAATGACAAATCCATAACTAAGTGGATCACTTGAGCTCCTTCCTGTTGCTTATGAATAAGCATCTCTGAGACTGTCCTGTTACTTCCTGGTTAATATCATTAAGGTATTTTCCTTAGTTTGTTGTAAGATCAAGTAAAAGCAGACCTCAGGGAATTTCTGTATTGGTACATATGAAAGGGCGGTAATTATTGAGCATTTTATGGACTGGTGACAATCACAGAAAGAAATTTATCCATGGAACTTTATTTTGGGAGAATGCCATGATATGTTAGTCAAGGACCAGAGCGGGGTATGTAGGAAAAATATCTCAGCCAGTGATCATAGGAATTTGAGCAGTTATGAAACCAATACTGAGCTTTGAGCTACATACAGATTGGGATAATCTTTACATCTAATTTAAACCATTGAAATAAGAACAGTGTTATATGAGATAAAAATTCCTCATGAAAATGCTCATCTTATATTTGCGTATTACTTCTAATTTTCACTTAGTGTTCGCATTTGTGGAAGGGAGAATTCTGAATAACTCAATGATCTGGTCTTCATTTGATCTCTTCCCCTATGAACATGATGAGGTATCAGTCTGTGATTGGGTTACATGTTGTGACAAATTGGGAAATTATCCTGAGTGATGAGATCAGGCAAGCCCTCTAAAAGAAGGAAGTTTTCTCCATCTGGTGAAAAGGTATTGGAAGTCAGTAAGAGGAGAGTGACTGCCATATGATGGCCAGGACCACATGCAGGGAACAGCAGGTGGCCTCTTATTTCTGATAGGAATCCCAGGCTCAGAGATGTGGAGCTTAGTCCTGCAACCACAAAGACATGAATTCTTCCACCAACCACATGGGGCTGGGGAAAGAATCTGAGGTCTAGGAAAAAAACACAGCTCAGTTGATAACTCGATGTCAGCCTTTTGAATCTCTGAATAGAGAATCCAGCTAAGCCATGCCTAGATTTCCCGACCTATAGAAATCATGAGATAATAAACACGTGTTGTTTTAAGCTGCTAAATGGTGGTGATTTGCTATGTAGTGATTAAAAAATGAATAAAGTTTTATTATGTCATTCAGTTCTCAATATAGCTTTGTAAAGTGAAATATTACAGGAATCATAACAAGACAGATTATTATACAGTTGTTAAAGGAAACACACATTCTTAGTATGAGCAGAATATTGTTCTAAACCATTTATAATCCTAATCTCTTTTAACTCTTTCCAGTAATACTAAGATGTCAACATCTTACTCTCTCTTACAGATGAGGAAATGGCAGTCCAATTTCCTACCATATATAATTCTCAGTGAGTAAGTGTCAGAGGCTCTACGCTGGGGCCAAATTGACTATCAAGGAAGTTGCCAATAGAGCAATATTTTTGTGGGCATCTGGGCATGAGAAAATGCCTGGACATTTGATTCTCAGAACTTTAAGCCCAGACCTTTTCAAGATGGCTCCAAGTTATGACACTGTGAGAATACTCTGGTAAGTGCAGGGAACTTCACCAGGGCCAGATTACTATTCAGATCCCATCTACTGTCTGTTTAGATTGTATTTCTTCAAGTTACCACTCCCATGCCAGTGGTATTCACTGAGACTCTTCCTCTTTAACCTCTATCCCCACCCTCTGCCATGCTGCCATGTGACTGGTGCTGGGGTACTTCATTTTGCCCTCTTTGACTACTTAAGATCTCTGGGTTTCTCCAGTTCTCTGTCTGCCCATCACTGAACTTTTGTGTTATCCCACAGTCACCCACCTTGATATTCAGTTGCTCTCCTATTATTTTGATTCTACCTTGGAGAGAAACGGGTGACTGCTGGGTGACTCTAATCCACCATCTTGAAGCCCCACTCTTCTCTTTCACCTTCTGTGATCATGTAATTCTTCATTAACAAAGCAGTGAAACAATCAAATCATATCTCTTGAAGTAAGGCAGACATTCAATTTTAAAGTTTCTAAAATCTGGTAGAGCATTTAGGTTCTCATTTTCTGAGTGAGAAATCTAGAGTTGTTTATTAGGCCCATCAGTGATGTTTTGTTTCTGCAACATAGACTGAGGGAAGTCCATAAGTTCATTATAAAACCAAAGGGATAGTGTGGTTGGGTAGAAGAATAACCTCTATTGTTCTATAGCACAGTAGGATAACTATGATTGACAGCAATTAATTTTACACTGCAAAACAGCTAGCAGAGTGGATTTTGAATGTTAACAATAATTAAATTGTTGCTAAATTTAACTTACCAAGTACATTAAAATATAACAATGTGGGGCTGAGGTTGTGGCTCAGTGGTAGAGCACTTGCCTCGCATGTGGGAGGCACTGGGTTCGATCTTCAGCACCACATATAAACAAATGAATAAATAAAGGTCAATCAACAGCTAAAAAAAAATTTAAAAAAAAAATATAACAATGTGCATGAGAGCAAAGTGTTGCAAAGAAATGATAAATGTTTGAGGCAAGGGATATACCAGTTATCCTGATATAATCATGATACCTTATATATATATATATATATACACACACAGGTATATATATATAAATGTCAGAATATGTACAATTATTGTGTGTCAATTAAAAATAGAAAAGATATTTTTAAAAAACTGAAATTGAAGGAACACGTTCCTTGCATATTTATTAACTGACCACCAGGTCTATCACAAATTTCACAGAAAACCCATTGTTGCAATCTGTATACATGGGGCACGTCCACGAATAGAAGCATGAAGAATGTGAGTGATGTTGGGTTAATAGATACAGCAGAGATTTTTTAAAACTATGTGGTTAAATTATGTGGTTGACTAAGAACAAAATAGTCTTTGAATTCTGAGTAGAATAGATATCAGATGAATCATTACAGACTATCAATTTAGAAAGCTTTTTAGGAAAGAATTATTTAATTGAGTTAATTAGATGAAAAGATATGCTAATTTTAGGCAAAAGAGAAGTAATTATAAGACTTTATACAAAAATAGTGGCAATAGTAAAAGAATAAAAGATTGTTCAATTTTATATATGCAGATCTGTTTTTGAAATATTTGAATACTGTATGTTTATTTTCAGGGGAAAATCCCAGATATATCACATTCTAAGATTTCCAGGCCTACAGTAAACTTGTTGGGTAGTGGTATATCCAGTGGTTAGTGTCATTATTGAATAGCTGATTTCAAAACAAAACAAAACCACGTTTGTCATATCCATGAGAAAAAACATGGGATATTTATAAGATTTTTTTTTGCATTCATCAGTTTGTGTGGTTTCCATGCTCTCTCAGGTAGACTACTATGACCTTAATTTTACCAAAGATTCAGAAGATTTAAATAAATTGACTTAATCATTCAGACAGTAATCAGCTGAGAGGCTATTGTTTGACACTTGATTCCATTTTCTTTCCATTATATAAAAGATTATTGCACTCCTAAATATATTTTAGAGGAAGTAACGACAGTTCAGTGCAGGGAAATGCACTGTGGTCTTTAGATCAAATTCAGCATCAGCACCAACCAAGTAAAAGAACATTAAAATAGAGTCTCAGAATTAAAGATGGGAAGTGAACTTTCTTTGATTCTGGAAATATAATACTTTATTCAGAGACAACTAAGAAAGGACTTTTGCTTCCTGCTGGTAAGGATTTGGTGGTGTTCAGGAACCAGGAGAACTCCATGTTTGTAAATATCCCCTTGAGCAAAAGGTAGAGATGGCCAGTACAAGTTCTTTCAGGGTGAAGGAAACTCAGAATAAAATAAGATTGTGATAAGGAAGAAAAATGAGTTTTCTGGATCTGGTATCCCTCAGAAAGACTCAAGGGCAAATGGAACTTCACAAATACTAGGTGCAGCTACTCTTTCCCAGTCTGACTGTCTCACTTCCCATAAGAGTTTTATATGTCTGGCTAATTAAATCAATGCTATTCAACTATTACAGTAAGAACATGGTCTCCTTCAGACAATCCATAATCCATCTGAAAGGCAGCAACATAATTTCATTTTGAGACATCAAGAAAGCATAAGTATAATGTGTTTCTATTTCATATTCATGTACAAAAACATGGATGTGTACTCATTTATATCCAAATTTTTTATATGTAACCTTTCTTGTTCTTCCTATGTATTATTTATGTGTACAATGATCTGTGTGCCCAAAACACTTACACATGTTGAACAGAAAAAATATTTCAAATTCATAGCAAATTAATTCAAAAGAATTTGCCACTTCAAAACCTTATGTTATAGTTTGGATATAAGGTGTCCCCCAAAAGCTCATGTGTGAGACAATGCAAAGATTTTCACAGGTGAAATGATCACATTATGAAAGCTATAACTTAATCAGTAGATTATTCTACTTGGATGGATTAACTGGTGACTACAGGTATGTAAAGTGTGGCTGGGAAGAATAGGTCGCTGACAGTATGCATTTGGAGTTGAGACTTTGTTCCCGGTGAGCAGAGCTCTCCCTCTGCTTCCTGCCTACCATGAACTGAGTTTTCCTCCACCATGCCCTTCTATCATGATGTTATGCCTCATCCTGGGCCCAGAGCAATGAAGTTGGCTGACCACGGACTGAACTTCTGAAACTATGACCCCAAATAAAATTTTCCTCCTCTAAGATTTTGTTGGGTATATTGGTCACAGTGATGCAAAACTGACTAAAACACCTTAATATCTCCCTGAGCTTGCGTATATATAAACAATCTAATGTGGCATATCATATTAGTACTAAGTATAATGAGTAAATAAGTCATAAAGAATCACCACACATACTCTATGTGGTTTACAGCATTTTTCGAAAAACTGATCATAATATACCCCACCAAAATGAAGAACATAAATGAATTCTATGATGATCCAGATATCAGTTATTTTCAAGGTGATCCGTTTGCTTTGTTGTCATTCAATTATACATGGCATGACTAAAATAAAGACAAATAATATAACATAGAATTGCCTTATACTGTTTTCATATTCCTAAGACTTCCAAAAATGAGTGTTCCATTTCTAAATAGCTATGTATGTGTACTAAAAAGCAGAGAAGTTAAATACATTTTTTTTCTAGTTTGATTTTTCTTGAGAATTATGTAATTAGAAAGTACCAAAAAAGAGGCTAAATTTGATATGGCATAAATTAGTACATTTCTTTTCTTTATTAGCCTGCATGCCAGATGGGGAATCATTTTAAAATCATATTGGCTTACTCATTAAAAAGTAAATTAAAATATAACGGTGTGCATGAGAGAAAATGCACTACATACAAATAATTAATAACTTCATTTAGCCATTTCTTTAAAAATTAATCAATGTAGTAGAGCGTGAGTGAAGGGATCTTTAACTAAACCAGCTGCCAAATAATGCTCTAAAGATACTCTTTTTCCATTGCTTTTGAGGCACTCCTTCAAGCACAGTATGATGTCACTGCTGCACACTTTAACTAGAAGGTATGGGGAGAAGGTAGAGCTGATTGACAGAGAGGTTCAAGGGATTAACAATCCTAAGGATGACTGCAACCAACCACCAATATTAGCAGACAAGATATTCATATCATTTGACCCTTGTCAGCATTTGTCCTTCTGGCTTACTCTAAAATGAAAGATTTATGGAAAATAAAGAGCAGTAGACCCAGTGAGAAACAACATTTAAGCACAACTGCATTTAGAAGAAAAGGAGAGGATAAAAAAAAAATTGCAAGCAAGTGGATTCTGGGTTGATAGATCCTGGTATTTTGGCTTCTGTTTTGTGTCAGTAGGGCCCCTGTCATCAGCCTATGGTGAACTGATAAGCTTTGACCTTTAACTTAGCAACATATGGACCCATATAGGAGGGAGAGGATTTAAGAGTACTTTCTCCCAGTGTCTCTTTTAATGCAAGAATCCCATCCACGCCACCCTTGGTAAGGATAAGAGTCAATGAGTTACTGATTGCTTCCAATAATGGTGAACCTGCTGCTTTTGGAGAGCATGATATTATTTGGACATGCTCATGACTAGGCAGTTCTTAACTCTTCTCAAATCAGAGAAAACATGTTCTTCCTAGGAACTCCTTTTCCTCAGCTCTAGCTGTGTCCTCAGCAGCAACACAGAATACACTATCTCTTCCCACCCAAAAGCCCATTTTGTAAATATTCACCCTCAGTCATCAAATTCATCTCTCTGTTCCCCCAGCTGAGTATCTTCATTTCTTTTAACTGTTCCTTACTGAGATATTCTCCTGTTTACAGCCCTGATTATAGTCTCTAGTTTGGTAGACTTTACAACAAAGTCTCATGAGAATGGAAGAGTTTGGGGGCTTTAGCAATCTCTTCCTTCTCCACCCATCCACCATTTGGTCTTTTCAGGCTGGGTTTTTATTCATTTTGCATAAATGAGCCTCTTCATCAAGTTTAATTTTGAAAAGAAATTTCCCAGTCTTTAACACAGTAAAGGAAAAGAAAATCACTCTGGTAGAGGATTACTGTCCATTGAGAAGTAAACTACTTGGAATTAAATTTACCATCTTAATGTAGATGGCCCATTGTGAGACATTAGCAAAAATGTATTCTACCACTAGTAGTGTTTTCAGAATACTTGTTAATTTGTAGCCGTACCAATAATCAATGTTACTAGGCTTTTTTTTTTTAACCAGTTTTGCCAGTTGGGGGGGGATATAATTCCTCTAGTAATACATTTAGAATTGATTTTAATGCTTTTAGTAGTGCAAATTTAGCAGTTGTTAAAAAAATTTAAAGAAAAAAATCTTTACAATACTATTTTCTAAACTTTTGCTAACTTAAAGCTTTTTATGTTGATTTTCATATATATTGCTCCCAAAACTACTCATGTTCTTCTTGAAAGAGCTAAGTATAGCTGTACCTTTCAGCTTTTCGATGTATTTAAGCATTATATAAATAATGCTATTGGGAACTTGTGTTTTTTGACCTGTGCAGAGCTCTTGGCACTCAAAGATGAAAAAGATATCTAAAACAAGCATGCTTTGTCTGGTAGCCAAGGGTTTTTATGTTTGTATTATCTGATGTCATCCACTTTTAGATGCATAAGTAAGCACTCTCTGAGAATTTGCTGGTGGGTCAAAGGAGACAGTGCACACTCCCAGTAGATCTCTATTAAAATTGCCCACTTACAATCTATAACTAGTTAGTTGTATTACACTGACCTTATACATTGCTTTCATTTTATTATAGAAATCCATTATATCAAAAGACTTCCACAAACCAGGCACATTTATGTGCTTAAAGACTATCTATTTTGCCTTTTGACAAATTATTCACTGGTATCAATGATGCATAATTCCAAATTCGATACTGAACTTTGGAATTATTGGATCCTTTTTAATAAAAACAACTTAATGATTAAATATAAACATACTGGAGTCCTGATTTCAGCATATTCTTACCTGGTTTATAGAAAGTCTTGATACATTTGTTCAATCTGTAGCTATAGTTATCAAGTGGCAAAATTTCCAAGTTCAAGTAACAATTCAAATGTAGGGATTATCTAATCTATAACACACAGTCATGCAACTTAAAAATTAATATTTGGAGGTCAATTTGTTTCATTTGAAGTATATGCTGATTTTCCAGTAAAAAATTATTAATGAAAGCTGAGATAAATAATAAAAAATTCATTAGTATAATTAATGTTGGGCCCAATGTGAAATCTCACATATATGATCATTAGAGAGAAAAATGTTAGATTAGATACTTTAACAATTACATATCTCTTTACATTTTATTTAGAACTATAATGTTCATTTTCATATTTGAGGAAAATAATATGCTTAATAGTTGTGGCACTCATTAGGACTATTCATCAAACATTATGGTTCTCTGCTCCCTGGTCTAAAGTTGTGTTTCTCCACCACTGATGAATTTGAGTGTGTCCCTGTTATCTGCTTTGGCCAAAATTATGAAAGCAGGAATGCTTCTATGCAAATGTTTGGAGAGCTAGGTTATGATTCCTCACATTATGTTTCTCTTTGCCTTGATGTGATGAGATAGATCACATGTGATGAGATAGATCCTATGTCAGCCTGATGCCAACAGACAATGAGCAGAATCCATAGGTGAGCCACAATGGACATGGTGTGCGTGGTATCTATGATTTGTTTTCAAAATTAGTTAATTTCTAGAATCATAAAGAAAAAAATTTGGCATTTCAACTGTGGATTGCCACAGGTAAAATTGTTAAACATTCTTTTGAAACTGTATTTCAAGAATGGCATATACACTGTAAAGTGCACTGATTTTAATGGGGCCAGCAGTTTAAAGAATTTTCCAAAGACAACTATCTTTGTAATCATCAGTGGATAGAAATATAACTAAGAGCAGAACACTAGAAGATTCCTATATTTTTCTGACTAGAAATATAACCATCATCCTGATTACCACAGATTAATTTGCTTAAATGAGTTAAAAGCTTCACGTAAATGGAATAATGGGATATGTACTTTTGGGTACAGATTGCTTCTTTGGAGATTTCTTATATGAGAATTATCAATTTGGTACCATGTTCATTATTTTTATTTATAGTATTTTTTGAATAACTACAGAAATTCATTTCTTAATTTTGTTGTGATGGAGATTGGGTTGTTTATAACTTGGGCTACTAATGTTAGAAATATTAGACATGTGTGTTTAATATACACATATGTATATACTATATCTCTATATCCATCTATCTAGCTATATTTATTTTTACAGATATGGCATGTCCATAGATTCTCTAAGTCCCACTGCTGGGTCATCAAGTACATATATATTCTGCTTTAATAGTTACTGGCAAAGAATTTAATAGGTATACTGTGCTATTTACATTTCTACATGTGGTATACGAAATTTCAAATTGTTCCATATTATCTCCAATCCATGGTAATTTCTGTACTTTATCTCTTATTGTTAGCTATCTGGTGGTGGTGAAGTAATTTTTATTTTATTAGTGATCAATGATATGAAGCACACTAATAACACATTTATGTATCATCCTTCGTGAAATATCAATTCAGGACTTTTGTCTGATAAAGTCTCCTTTTTGGTCTAATTTACAGGAATAGTGTATTCTGCTGATGAATGGTGTTTTGTGTAGGTGAATTTTGCTACCCCAAGGTCATTAAGATATTCTACTATGATGTCGTCCAAAAGTTCCATATTGTAACTTTTACATTTTTATGCAATCCCTCTGCAATCAATTCTGTACATAGTGTGAAACAAGAGTCAATATTTATATTTTCCAGATGGATATCCAATTGATCCAGCACCAGTTTTGAAAACATCCTTTCTCCCAAAGCATTGCAGTTGCCCTTCTGTTGTAAATCAGGTGATCAAATATGTACAAACATATTTGTGGTCTTTATATTTTGTCCTAATGACCTATTTGTCAGGTACCAGCTTTTCCACTTTTCCAGTACAGTCAGAAACAGATATGTTCGATCTGTTTTAAGGAATCTCAAGAGCTTTTAAAATAAGACCAATGTTTGACTTTTAAAGCAAAATTTAAATATGATAGAGTAAAATATGAAGTACTATTTTTATAAAGTAAATAGAATAAAATATTCAATATTTGAAATAATGGAACCATATTTACTTTAAAAAAACCAGATTCTCACTTAAGTGCATTGTGATTTCATAGTTACTTTTGTGAATGCTACCACTGGAAAATTATCATATTTTTGTGTTATACTAGAACTGCATTTCTACTTATGGTTTCAATAATTTTGTGTATTTTTAGTCATTGTGAGCAGTGAAGTAACAAAAAGATTAATAACACCAAGTCACACCCATCTGATTTCAGTAGTGTATAAATAGGAACAAGCAGTAATGCCACAGTTGGGGCACAAAGTGGTTTTTTGTTCCAGTTGTGTCAAAATTCAGGTCACAGAAGCCAAAAGGCAAGTTGGGAAACAAAATGTGCCTGTTTTATTAAATCGCCCTCAGGGTTGTTGGAGAGAGAGTAGCCTAATGCCAAGTCCAGTCAATATCACTAGGCACTTAAGAGTCCAAATTTTTATTGTGGTAACAAGATGACTGAGGCCAACAAGGAAAATCACAAGGCAAGCAGAATTCAAAATCCAAGTAGTCAAATGTGGAATTAGATAAGAAAGAAAGGACATCAGTGAGCAAGGAGGAATTCCAGAGCCAGCTGGTGCCAAGGCCTACCTGGCTTGTAGGGTAGGAGATGCATCCCAAGAGGCTACATGTATGGGTTAGAAATGAACAGTATCCTAGAGGTTACCAACTCAAGCCAGAGCCTTCAGGGAAATGTGCAGTTGATAATTATTACTTGTATTTATTCATATTTGACACTTGAAGATTTTTTAAGTTCTTACAAAGTTTGTCTTTGTACTAAATATTATTTCTAGAGGAAGGGAAGAAGTTGCTTCCGTATCTGTTTATATAAATGAATTGCAGTGTCTAGAGATTTTCCAGGTCATTTCAGAGACAAGAAAACAACTCTCAACACCTACCAACCCTGTATGATTCTGACATGTTATTCAAAGGGTACACATTGTTAATATACATTAATAATCAAAACTCTACAAAAACCCAATTTTTTGTTAAAAATTATCTACTCATCTACCCAGGAAAAGTCTTATCCTCAAATTAACTTTTTATTATCAGATTTTTTTTGTATGGTTTTTCTAGCCTAAGGATAAAACCACATCATCTTTATTGGGTCAGCAGGTACAAAGAACACAATTCAGGTTCCTTAGCACTGAACTGTGCCACAAATTATAAAGTGAAGGTTTGATCCCTAGAAACCTGTTTTTTGAGGCATCTCTCCAGCGCCTGAATGATGCAACTGTGGTACCTGGTCATTACTAGTATGCAGCTTGATTTGAGCTGGTTTTGATGCATTTTCTTATTCACGCTAATGCTGTTTGGTTATTTAGCATTTCAATATTCATCCTTAGTGATACTGTTCTGAATACATGTTAAAATGTAGGCAGGATTATCTCCCTGGACATTTAAGAGATTCAAATATAACTGCTTCAAGTTGCTTCAGGCTTTCTATTATCCAGGCAGTCTATACATCAGACTTTTCATAGGTATGGTCAGTTCAGGTTTTCAATCTGTTATGAAAACATATTCTTGGTAATAAAGATTCATTTGTATTATCTTGATGAAGATGTTCAAGATAGAGGCTGATCAGATCAAATAACATTCTCCAATCTGCTATTTTTCTTCTCACTTTCCTTTGCTATTTTTAATGAGAGTGCAAATTGCTTGCTTTTGTTTATCTAAGACCTACCACTTGGGAAGAGCTGGCTTTGTTTCTTATAACATGTAATACTTGGTCAATTTTTTACAATCAGTGAGTGTGGAGCAATGGTATGTTTCTTTATTTTTCAAGTAGATTTTTGTTTCTGTTGATGTTAGGTTCCAAAGTCAGCAAATAAAGCAAAATTCATGTAGAGTCAAAATTACTTTCCAAACCTTGAGTCACCCCTAAGTAACAGATGACTTTTCATTAAGTCCAATGTGTCACCTTTTCCTTCAGCATTAAAAGAGCTTAAACAGCTGATGAAGTGGTTGGCTGGCATCCAGCGGCTGTGTTATTCTATTCCATAAGGTACTAAAATTGCATTCAGATCAATGACATTCCTACTCTGTAGGAGAAACAAAGAAACTCAAGGCATCTCAGAGTGTGGGCATTTATCTCACATCTTATTCCATAGTCTCTGAGTTGAATGGAGAAAATTGCCTCTAATATTTAAAATTGTCTCCTGTTTTTCTTCTCTATCTTCCTTTCAATCTAAAAGAGACCTCTAAGAGGGGGCGGTTCCAAGATGGCGGCGTAGACAGTCCACTCTGCGCTAGGCTCTTAGGGACCAAGGCTGGAAGTGGTGGAGGCGCCGTTTTCCAGCCAACTTCCTGGCATCATTCTTCAGCTCAACATCCCACGCAGGAA
>CM053413.1:35095287-35417306 GCA_028644305.1 Xerus rutilus
ATCTGCTTATAATTTTGTGCAAAGTTAGAAAAATTATGATTGTAACAATTTTTTTCTATTTGCCTCAACAAATGTTTTCAGTGAATAGTGTGTACAGCTTCTGATAATTTGTTTTTTTCTGTTATGTTTGCCAACATGTATTAAAATGCAACTTTTGGGAAAAAAATAAAATAATAAAAAAAAAAAAAAAAAAAATAAAAGAGACCTCTAATGCAACTCTAGTATGTAATGTGAAACATGACAAAAAAAATATACCTGTCTACTTTCTTCAGAGTAATAGAATTATAGCTGGGAGGATACTTCACAGCACTTTTTGGAATGAGTAGGGTCATATGACTGGACTGTGGCAATTGGTGTGATGTGTAGATTTTGTGGTTTGTCCAT
Organism: Xerus rutilus; assembly: GCA_028644305.1. Lineage (NCBI taxonomy): Eukaryota > Metazoa > Chordata > Mammalia > Rodentia > Sciuridae > Xerus > Xerus rutilus. The sequence goes on from CM053413.1 coordinate 35,095,672, forward strand.
AAAATGGTGTACATTTGCTTTCCAATACTTTTTTTTTCTCTTCTGTTTCTGTTTATGGAATGAAAACAGAGTGACCTCAGGAATCACCCATGAAAAGATGGTAGAAACTCTGTCAGACCCAGTCCTTCAATGATTGTGTAAGAGAATTCTCCTACACACACACACACACTTTCCCTACTAGCCTTAAATACACTCTCCAGATTATTAGATGAAAGAGAAATTTCTACACCTCATAAGCCACTGAATTATCATTGCCGCTCTTGGTAAAACAGCTTATCAACACTAACTATACACAAAATAAAACCCACTGCACTTTTCCGTCATTAACTGAATATTTTAGCACTTCCCTGCCCAATGAAAATGTTTAGGTGGTTAGTGTAGATGGTTCAACAAAATGTAACCTTTGATCGTTATGGACAACAGTTCAGTGGTAGAATGTCCCTGTGTTCAATCCTCAGTACTGCAAAAAAAAAAAAAAAAAAAAAAGGAGGAGGTGGAAATTATATTCTTAATTCAGCTTTATCTGGTAATATGATAAAATGTCCTAAGCCTTTGGGGTGAACTTTGGCTTTAAAATAAAATAGAATTAGCTTTCAATTACAATTCTACCATTCAGTGACCGTGTATCCTTTGAAAAATGAACTAACTTTCCTAAATTCAAATTTTCATTTAAGTAAAATAGAACTAACAACAATTTCCCTTCCTCTGTTTACTCAGCCAGTATTTATTAAGCAATATATATATAAATATATAAAATATATATATAAAATATCAGCTGGATATATATATACACACACATATATATAGATATCATCTGGATTCTGGGAATACAAAGATGATTAATATTATGTTTTGGCATTCAAGGAAATTTTAGTTTAGTAGAAGACACAGGTAAATAAAAAAGAAATTACAAAGTCATGTGATGAATGTTTTTGACACAAGAAGGAATAGCTGACACAAACTTGGGAGGTGAAGCTTGGGACAGACAGGTGGAAGGTAACAAGGGAGCTCATCTCCTAAATGATGAATAAGAGATTGCAGAGAGGAGCAGGGCGGGGGCAGTGGATATGCATTTAACGTTTGTGACTAGGTGACTGAAGTGTCTTAAGCAGAGGCATGGCATGATCAGATATGCACATTATTACATATCTGAACAACAAAAGAAAAAGAACAAAAGCATTGGAAGCAGATCCTGAGAGTATGGTGGAGAAGAATGCTAGTCAAGAATTGTAGTAATCCAGCCAGAGCTGATGGTGACCAGGACTAAAGTAGTGGCAGCAAGAATAAGGAAGGAGAGTACATCAGCAGATGGTAGTAGGCGGGTATTGAGCTTGATTTTTCTGGAGAATTGAGGGAGAGAGAAATCTGAAGAGCCCTAAATTTAGGGTTTGTGGGATCATTCACAGGTAGGGTGAAATCCAGGAAGGAAATGGTGTGTGGCTTGAGGGGAAGGTGATGAGTTCAGTGTCTGCTATTTGATGAGGCTGTGTTTCTTTGGAATGACATCCTTTAGGTGGTGCGATCCCCTGGGTGAGTGTGTGATGTGATAGAGAGAGGGTAAAATCTGGGGAGAAGCCACTTAAGGTACAGGAAAAGGGAGAAGAGCTTGTGAAAAGGGGTCAAGCAGAAATGTTCTGGAAGGACAAGGAAAATTACACAGTGGAAGCCAAGGAAGAGAAAAAGGAGTCACCAGCATAAAACATGGAATGATTCCTAGTAAAGACTAGCAAGCACCCTTTGACTAACAAGGGGCTGCAGGTGGTTGAAAAAGTCTTCTATAGCCTTCTTACAAGTATGAAATGAAAAAAATAAATGTAGAAATGTTCATCTTAAGACATCTGTTTATCACATACAACCAGAGAAATGAAGACTTGTGCTCCATCTGTGTACAATGAATCAAAATGCACTCTGCTATCATGTAAACCTAAATAGAATAAATAAATTTTAAAAAAAAAGACATCTGTTTAACACATAAGTTAAACATTTCCCTTCCCATTTCCTTCCTTTTCAACATGATTTAAACTCCTTGGGCTTCGATTTCTTTATCTATAAACTGGAGTGAATATTATCATCCAGCTTATCTCTTAATTATACTACAGTACTTAATGTCAACTCTAGAAGTATTGGGAGAGAGGAAAAACAAGGAGATCAGTTTTCCAAAAAGATTTTGCATGTCTAGTATGAGATAATTAAAGTAAATTATGTTCTAATACTTTTATAGTACCACTAAGCTTTTTCGCTATATGTAATTTTTTTAAATTAGGGCTCTATAGTTATACATAGTAGTTAGGTTTATCCTGAGAAACTCATACATGCATGGAAATCGACTTTAGTTCATGATCTCCCTTTTCTCTGCCTGTTTTACTCTCACCCTCCCCTCATCCATTCTCCTTCCTCTACTCTACTAGACTTCTAATTGTGCATCTATTAATTACAAATGTATTATGAATACATTTGATTGGTTATTTATATTATCCTATCCTTCCCTCCCCCTTTCCTAGCTTCTGTATATGAGAGAAAACATTCAATCTCTGAGTTGCTGAGTTTGGCTAATTTCACATAGCATGATATTCTCCATTTATGTCCATGTACAGGTAAATGACATAATTTCATTCTTTTTTTCCTATGGCTGAGTAGAACTCTATTGTATACATATACCATAATTTTTAATCCATTCATCTATTGCAGGGCATCTGGGTTGATTCCTTAATTTAGCTTTTGTGAACTGTACTGCTATAAATATTGAGGTGGCTGTATTGCTGTATTATGTTGATTTTAGATCTTTTGGGAAAATACCAAGGGATGGGATAACTGGGTCACATGGTGATTCCACCCCTAGTTTTTGAGGAATTTCCACAGTGCTCTCCACAGTGGTTGTACTAATCTTCAGTCCCCCCAACAATGTACAAGTGTTTCTCTCTCCCCACAACCTTGCCAGCATTTATTGTTGCTTGCATTCTTGATCATGGTCATTCTGACCGGAGTGAGATGAAATCTTAGTGTAGTTTTGATTTGCATTTCCCTGGTTGCTAGAGATGTTGAACATTTTTTGGGGGTCTTGTTAAGGAAGTCAGTGCCAGCACCCATATGATGAAGCTTTGACCCTATGTTTCTTTCCAGCAAGTGTAAAGTTTCTGGTCTAATTCCTCTTTGAGCCATTTAATTTGAGTTTTGTGCAGGGTGAGATATAAGGGTCTAACTTCATTTTTCTACATGTGGATATCCAGTTTTCCCAGGACCATTTGTTAGAGAGGCTATCTTTTCTCAAAGATTTTTTTTCCCTTTGGAAATTATGTCAGCAATCAGATGGCTGTGGGTATGCAGATTTGTCTCTGTGTCTTCTATTCTATTTCACTGGTCTTCATGTTAATTTTTATGCCAATACCATGCTGTTTTTGTTACCATACCTCTGTAGTATAATTTCAGATCAGATGTTATGATGCTTCCTGCTTCACTTTTCTTGCTTAGTATTGCTTTGGCTATTCTGGGTTTCTTATTCTTCCAAATAAATTGAAGAATTGTTTTTTTTTCTAATTCTATGAAAAATGTCATTGGTATTTGATGAGGATTGCATTGAATCTGTATATTGCTTTTGGTGGTATTGCCATTTTGACAATATTGATTCTGCCTATGCAAGAATATGGAATGTCTTTCTACCTTCTAAGTTCTTCTTCAATTTCTTTCTTCAGTGTTTTATAATTTTTAGTGTAGAGCTCTTGGTTAGATTAATTCTCAAGTATTTTATTTTATTTTTTGAGGTTATTGTGAATGAGATGGTTTCCCTGATTTCTCCCTTGGCTGAGTCATTGTTGCAGTATAGGAAAGCTATCAATTTATGGGTGTTGATGGCGTTGATCTTGTATCCTGTTTGATAAAATCATTTATAAGCTCAAGACCTCTTCTGGTAAATTTTTTTTTTTGATCCTCCAGATAGTTTGACTCCTTCTTTTCCTATTTGTATCCCTTTGATTTCCTTTTCTTGCCTGTTAGCTCTGGCTAATGTTTCAAGGATTATATTGAATAGAAGTGGTGAGAATGGACAACCTTTTTTTTTCCCCCCCTGATTTTAGAGAAAATGCTTTTAGTTTTTCTCAATTTAGTATGATGGTGGCTTTGGCTTTGTCATAAATGGCTTGTAAGATGTTGAGGTCAGTCCCTTCAATCCATAGTTCCTCCAATGTTTTAAAATGAATGGGTGATGAATTTTATCACAAGCCTGTTCTCCATCTATTGAGAAGATCATGTGATTTTTGTTCTTAATTTTGTTGACGTTGTGAATTACATTTATTGATTTGCATATGTTGAACCAATCTTGCATTCCTGGGATGAAACCCACTTTATCATGTTGCATTATGCTTCCGATGTGTCTTAAATGAAGTTTGCTGATATTTTATTAAGAATTTTAGCATCTATGTTCATCAGAGATATTTGACTATAGTTTTCTTTCTCTGATGCTTCTTTGTCTGGTTTTGGTATTAGGATTATACTGGCTTCATAAAAATATTTGGAAATATTCCCTCTCTTTCAACTTCATGGAATAATTTGAGAAAAACTGGTGTTGGTTCTTCTGTAAAAGTCTGGTAGAACTTAGCTGAGAATCCATTAGGTCCTGGGCTTTTCTCTTTTGGAAAGCTCTTAATTGCTGTTTCAATTTCATTGGTTGATGTTCATCAGTTTAGGTTTTCTACATCTTCCTGATTTAATTTGGGCAGGTATATGTGGCCAGAAATTTGTCAATATCTTCCAGATTTTCTAGTTCATTAGAGTATAAATTTTCAAAATAGGTTCTGATAGTCCTCTGGATTTCAGAAGTGTCTCTGGTGATATCTCCTGTTTCATTTCTGATATTGTTGATTTGCATATTCTCACACTTTCTTTTGGTTAGCTTGGCTAAGGGTTTGTCAATCTTATTTATCTTTTCAAAGAACCAACTCTTCATTGCATTGATCCTGGGTATTGTTTTCTTATTCTCAATTTCATTGATTTTGGCTCTGATCTTAATTATTTCCTTTCTTCTACTTGTTTTGTGGTTAGTTTGTTCTTCTTTTTCTAAGGCCTTGAAGTGGAACATAAGCTTATTTATTTGGGATCTCTCTAATTTTTTAGTGTACGCATTCAGTGCTGTAAATTTTCCTCTTGGAGCTGCTTTCATACTGTCCCAGAGATTTTGATACGTTGTATCTCATTTTTCATCCATTTCTAAGAATTTCTTGATTTTGATTTTCATTTCTTCTTTGATCCATTCTTTATCTAAGAGAATATTGTTCAATCTCCATGCATTTATGTGGTTTCTACTATTTTTCTTGCTGTTGATTTCTAGCTTCATTTCATTATAATGGTATAGGATACATAAGATTACAACAATTTCTTTGTATTTGCTAAGATTTGCTTTGTGTCCTAGAATATGATTTATTTTGGAAAAAAGTTCTATATGAAGTGAGAAGAAGTAAATTCAGCTGTTTTAGAGTGGACTATTTTGTAGATATTTGTTAGGTCCATTTGATTTATAGCGATGTTTAGGTTAGAGATATCTTCATTGCTTTTATATTTTGATGACCTGTCTCTGGCAATAAGGATATATTGGAATCACCCAGTATTATTGTGTTGGGGTCTACGTGAGATTTAATGTCATGGAGTAGTTTTTCCATATAATTAGGTATGTTGACATTCGCGACAATAATGTTTACTACTGTTATATCTTCATGTTAGATTATTCCCTTTACTAAGATGTAGTGACCTTCTTTGTCTCTTCTGATTAATTTTTGCTTGAAATCTGCTTTGTCAGATATGATAATAGGTACTCCTGCTTGTTTTCTTGAAGCATATACATGAAATATTTTTTGCTATCCTTTTACCTTCAGCCTGTGAATGTCTTTGCCTGAGACATGAGTCCCTTATAAACAGCATACAGTTGGATCTTGTTTTTTTATAACACTACTAATTTTTAATAACAGACTTAACATCTTGTATTTTTTCTTGTTTTATCTATGTCAATATCTGATTCATTCCAAGTGAATCATAGTCTTATTTACTATTGCAATCCCCAGACATACTCACTTGAAAACATTGAGCATAAATGTACTGAACAGATACCATACATAAAACATCAGGAATCCAGTGTGATTTTGCTTAGTTTTGCTTCTAAGAGTATATTTATCCAATGGCTTTATTTGTGGCAGTGCTCTTGAAATATTCTACTCTAGCAATGAGTTTCCTTTGGCTTAGACGGCTAGGCTTAGGTGGAATTTGGAAGGGATTGATACCCACAAACACAGCTCCTTGCTTATTGCCACCTTAATAAGCTTCTCCTCACTCCAGGTGCTCAGAATTTATGGTCTCTTGTCCCATGTTCTATCAACATTTCTTCTCTGATCATACTTTTACATTCAATGACTAATAAGGACCAGCTCTATCTCTATTTCAAAATATACCACAGATGTCTTCCCTACAGTCTTGGAATATTACATGCTGTGGAACAAGGCTTTCACTGCTCTTTTACCGTGTGATAAGAGTTTTCCATCCTTAAGACAAATTTCCTTAATCATTACATAAGCTTTTTGAACATAGGGAGAATGCTTTCATTTTCTTCAGGATCCTTTTCATCATCCAAAGAATAGTATCAGGTTTATATCAAGGCCTGATATAACTAAATTAAATTACCTAATAAGAATTAAATAATTCTTTTAGTTAATTTTTAGAAAGACTTCTAATTGCACAGAGATCAGTGTGTCCAGCTGAGTTGAGGTTGTAACATCTCCTTGTTCCTCTGGACATTCATGAGTCTCCTTTCTAGGGTTATCGTCAGATAAAGATGACATCCTAACATCTACCATTTGGAGAGGCTAGGTTCATCACATGCTGACTCTACTGGGCCACTGGGGTGCCTGGACAAGCTCTTGGTGTGTTTGAAAGGACCTGGTCAGGGCACCCAAACCTGTGGGATTTCTCAAGATACCTGCCATTCACTTAACGGTTCTTGATTTGTTAAGAATTAATAACTCTAAGTGGGTTGTATGGTTTAAAAGTAAAGAACAATCACCAATTGGGCCACATTAAAAAACCATGCAGGCCTGTCTTTGGAAATAGGATGTTTCTCAACTTGGTAAAATACATTTTATATTTTGTTTATCAGAATTGTGTGAGCAAGCATACATTTGTTGAATGTATATTATATTAGTTGGTGGAACTATAGAAATACATAAATTCGGGGCTGGGATTGTAGCTCAGTGGTAGAGCGCTTGCCTCGCATGCGTGAAGCCCTGGGTTCGATCCTCAGCACCACATACAAAAAGCAATAAAATAAAGATATTGTGTCCATCTACAACTAAAAAAATTAAAAAAAAAAAAAAAGAAATACATAAATTCTCCAGTCCATGTGCTCTGGGAGTTCATAGTTTATTTATGGTATATGAAGTGTATAGAGGGAAAACTAGACAATCATAATATGGGGCCAAAGAGCAGAGGAGGGGAAACACTTCAATAGTTCATAAGGGAAATCTAACTTCAACTCATAGTGGTGGAGAAAGGACTAGAGACAATTTTATAGAAAAGCTCACAGATAATACTTCAATGATGAGAATGTTATTAGGTAAAGACAAACTAAGGAAACATCTTTTGCCTTTATTAAGAAATGGAAAATATAAGAAATATGCCAGGGAGATGAAAGGAATGATACAGCTGAAGATCTGAAAGTGCTCTAGGCTGGCTGAAGCCACAGGAAGGAGGAGCAAGTAGTGAGAGATGAAAGTGCAGAGATGCAGAGTTCAGACTGTGGAGCGTCACTGAGGCCATGTTCAGGAATTCCCAAGTCCACCCACCTGGGTGACATCATGTTAGTCCTCAAAAAGTATTTGATGAACAATACATAATGAATTGCATCTAGGCCTGGGTGACTATAATGTTCTCCTTCATCTAAAACTCTTCTAACAACTTCTCCCTAATTTGATACCTAGTTCATTTTAATTTTATTGCTTATATTTATTTATTTAAAACACATTGGAGTGATTGGAAGAAAGGAGGTTCTTGCAATGGCAAATGTTAACTTCACAGACTGAAATGGGATATGTGTCACACAAATGATGCTATTTCTACTCAGAGAGTAGGATTTTTTTTTTTTTTTTACTTACTTGAAAAGGCAGGAAGAGGAAAGAATGACATAGCAGAGTTCATGTTTGATAAGAGGCAAATGGAAAAAATAAAAGCCCCTAATTACTCTGCAATAAGTTTCTAAATCAAGAACTCACAATTTTCTTCTGGTTTTCTAAATTTAGTAACATTCCATTCTTAATGTCCTAGCCTTGTTCAAAACAAGCAGCACTGTTTCATATTTTATGAGCACATGCTCCTTCTCATAGTCTATTTACAGTAATAGGTAAGTCACATCATTCTGGGATGTACAATTTTCCTCCATATTGGTCGTCACACAAATGTTTAGATTTAAGTATTTATGTGCATTGTGAAATAAGTTTGGCATTTGTCAGGCAAATGTAAACCCATTTTTTATTCCTAAGAAAATAGGGAATAAATAATAATGCAATGTTGATATTACTTGTTATGAATTACTCCATTAAATGAAGTGACTCTACAGTATTATCGAAAACTCAGAAAGCAACATGCAACTTAGAACTTCTCATAATGGCTATTACCATAAAAATTATTGACATGAACAAATTATATTTCAGCTAGAGCTGTACTGACTAATAAAATGCTCTAAGGATAATGTGATTTTAAAAACTATGAAAATGTGTTATCAACTGTATATTTTAATATACTTTGCCCAATAGTTCCATGCCTTCTGAAAATAACTTCATGTAGGTGATGGTCTTTTGCACTTGTTCCCTTTTCTCGGAATGTTCTTAATCAAGACAGTGGGTTGCTCATTTCCCTGTTGTCTTTGTTCAAATATCAGTTTCTCAATCGTACTTTCCCTTCTCTAGGTTATTCTTCAACATAAACTCACCGCCACCTTACATGCTATGTATTGTATTTATTTGAGTCATTTACTATTGGCTTCCTTTTAGAATATGAATCCTTTAAGGGTAAGAATCTGTGTATACTTGCTTTACTGCTCCTTCATGAACATCCAGAACAGCACACAGCAAACAACAGGCATTCAGTATATGTTCGCTTAGTTAGTGAATATATTATTTCTCATAAAAGTTTTCATCATAAATTTTTTATTTAAGTGACAAAAAGTCATCTTCAATGTGTGACAATTAAGGCATGGTTAAATAAATGGTTCATTCGGATGATGAAATAGTATGCAACTATGAAATGTGTTTATAAGTATTTACAGGAAAATATTCATATTTAAATGTTCTTAGATAAAAAAGTTCTCCAAGTGTGTGTAGACTGTGGTTACAACTAAGAGAAGAACAGAAACAGCAGTCAGGAAGATGTAATGTAGCGGTGCTGGTGGTTTTGGAGTGGGTGCAACCAAAGATAATTTATTTTCTCTACTGTTTCTGTATTAAAGTTCACACAATTATCATAGAATATGAACAGAGGAAAAATTAAACCAACCAAAAAAAATACCTTAACATTTAATTTGCAGGTTTGTTGAGAACATTGATTCACAGAGCGTGCTTTTGCTTACAGCAAAGAATGGTGGGAATGCTTTCAAACTTCCATAGATCTGCCTGATAGGAGCTAATGGTGAACAAAGTGCTCTTTAAATCAAACAAGAGCCTGTTACATCTAGCCCGAGGAAAATATCAATTGCTATGTCTGAACCAATTAAATAAAAAACACTGCTTGGCAGTTTCATATTATAAAGGAAAATAGAGTGGTCACATATCTTGGGTATTAGCTCAATAGTTAATTTGCCATAGTGCTTCATCTTCCCATAGGGAATTTTGAAAAGCCTAAAGAAGCAATACCTGAACTGTGAGTTTATTTGCAAAATGAATGCGATTTTGGTCTTTACAAGTAGATACTTTTAAGCCAAGTTATTTAGAAATTTTTAGTAACAACCACAAAAACAATATTTTATTTTTCAAAGTGCTATTCCCTCCAAGCCGTTCTACATATAAAATCCCTTCCATTTGAGATAAGATACTGACTATATTACACTTCACTGGAAATCTGAAGTAGCAGAGTAGTTTTTGGGGTTTTGTTCAATTATTCCTCTATCCTCAAGCATAGATTTACTTAGCAGAAAATAGCTGTTTGGTAGCCAAGTAGGCACTGCTTCATTGCTAGATAATGTTTAATGTTAGATATAATCATTCCATTTGTTCAAGACTCCAAATGTCATATCTTATAATATAGAAACTGAATATTTTCATAGTTGAGTTACAGATAGCCACATGGAACAAAGGTCAAATCTGAGCCATGACTAGGAATGCCACCTGGTGTTGTTAGTGAGAACGCTATTACTCAATCCAAGATCAGTGTGAATGGCTATATAAAATAACTAGAAAGACTCTCCTAACATGCTTGAGGTTTTGGATTACAGGAATGCAATTTTTCAGATGTTGGGTGGATGGGTGTGTGAGTCTCTGCCATCACCCTGTGTCTAAAAGGTGGATTAAAAACAGGTGGGATAATATTAACAGATAAAGGAGGAAGAAAAATGAGACTGAAGGAGGGAAAGAGGAAGAGAAGGAGGCACTCCAACACTAAAAGATAAATTAATCTTAAGTAAATAGACTTTCTAACTATGCAGTCCAGGTATCCCATATCAGGATGCCCAAAGCATTTGAGAATAAAATTTATTTAATTCTCTCATTACCATGAAATCTTGACTTTATTATTAGAGATATTTCCCCCTAGTAGCCAAGTCTGTATCTTTAATTTTAATCCTTTAACTAAAGGAAAAAAGAACATATCTTTACACTTTACAGTGCAAAATGATTATATTACAAACTGGGATTTGCTTGCATAATGAAATAACAATAAATACCTATTCTCTCTCAGTTTCCACTGAGATTTATATAATTCACCCTGATAGAAAAAGACACACAAGAATCCTGACAGAATCAAAGTATCTCTCTGGGGGCTTGGTTTCTACTAGAGAATAATGAACATTGATATGAAAGAAGTAGAATAATATACAACATCACCCCTACATTGCACATTAAGTGGGAAAAGGCCTACTTACAAGATTGAATACAGTGAAGAGGAGATGTGGGGAAAAGTTGTATGAAACAAACATGTATTTGTGGATACTACTGGGACTGAAGTCAGATCCAGCACATATTGAAGTTGTTGAATAGAGACAAGTCCCAGATACACTAAATCTGCTGATTAAACCTTCAGCTAACAATTTCCCTCTAGAGTATGCCACCAGAAGCCTGTGCCCAGCTCTGGTGCACCTTCTGGCCTCCTCAGAGTTGGGCAGGAGAAAAAAGGAGCAGTTGAAAAGCAGATCAGCTCCTTTCCTTGTTTGTAGGTGTACTGATGGGAAACTGGAAGAAAGAACACTGGATTGCTTGCCTCGAGGATTATCCGGACTATTCTGAGCATGCCAGTCCCTTGGTGCACCTCAGATAAAGGAAGTGTGACTTGGGTAGAAGCAAGATGTAAGAGAACATTTCCAGGCTTTTTCAAAAAGGATGCTGAGCCAAGTTTGTGTTAGTATCTGAAAAGGCCTCTAGTTCCCTATGCGGTAAATGAGTCCCTGGGGCACTTGTGTTCCTGAAAGCTATTAGATGTGGAATGCTCTGGTGTACCTTAGTCTAAAAATTAGCTGGTTGATTCAGTATGTATCACAGAATGCTGGTTTCTGAAAATAGTTTATATTAAAACAAATTGAGGAGGTATGGGTTTGATAACATTGAAAGAGTTTAGAATATGCCTCCCCAAGTTGTACCATTTTGGCCTGTTGACAGTTTTGATCTGAAGGCACAAAAGAAAGAGAAGATGTAGGAAAAGCTCTCTGATCCTTCTCTTTCTACCTACAAGCAAGTCATATAGTTTCTCAGGAGAAAGGAAGAGAGAAACATCCTAATCATTTAAACAACATACTTAATATTTCTTATAGCTATTAGTTTCTGACATGTATTTCCTAGTGACTATCCATCAATTTACTCTCCCTAGCCCAAAGCTTGTTGTCTTGCCATATTCCCACTATTTTTATTTTTTTGCTTAAAAAGTATTTAAGCTTTGAGGCTTGATGCCTTCTCCAGTTCTTAATATCCCTCCTGTGGACTCACAGGAATGAGTCCATAAAAAAATTTAAATAAAACTTGTATGCTTTTTCCTTGTTGATCTCTCTTTTACTAGTTGAATTCTTATATCCAGCCACAGAGCTTAAGGAGAAGACAAGCTTTCCTCCTCAGCAACATTATTGAGAATAATCATCACTATTGATTGAACAGTGAATGAGCATATTTCTTGATTATAATTGCCTCACGAAATCGTCACAATAATGCTACTGACTACTGTGCCCAATTTACAAATGAAACATTTAAGGTTTTAGTCCTAGCTCGATAGTAATTAGCCAGCACTTGCATAAACAGCTTATCCTCCCCCATGTATAAACAAATATATCTGCCTTAATTATATCACAAAGTTATAATAAAAATTAAATGATGTGTAGAAATAGAGATTCTAAGACATCAAAATTTGGAGACTCGTAATTGAATAGAAATATTGTTTAATAGAGCATTATAAACAAAAGAAGAAAAATAATCAGAAAAAAATAAAATATGGATATATGTGCATAAGAAATATTATACTCATAGGATTTCTGTTCGCATGAATTAGAGTAAAGTCATTTGTAAATGTGTATATTGTAATTTAAAAACACTAAATCAACACCAATCGATGGTAGTTGTGATTGGGGAAGTGAAGCAAAACATATATATTTCTATCCTGTGCTCTATAGTTGGTATTATCCCCACCTAGAACCAGTGAACTTAGAGCTGCATAAGTCAACTTAGGAAATAACCTTACAACATAACACAGAGAAAACAATGCTTTTCAAATAGTTGTGGGTTGTCACAATGGTCAGGGAACATTACTAGATAAGGATGTTAAATGTTCAGTCCTGGACAGGATTGTCCACATGATGTGTAACTGTTCTTATCCCACATGGAGTCCAACTGTCCTGGCAGAGGAATGTCATACCTCATCTCAGGTATATAAGCATAGGAATTGCTAGGATACTACATGAAAGTATGAGATCCAAGTGATTTGACAGAATATATGATTCCCTCATTTTCTCTATTTTGATCATCTGAAATTTGTCTTGGCAAGCTATCCCTGCTAGAGTTAGCTATTTCTTTATTTCTGTTGTTGTACACAAATATGCCTGCTCTCATTCATACATATCCTCATACTAATTTGCTTGTACCTCTATTTATTCCTCTAATTTACATGTACTTCTTCCATGGAATTCTCATAAATCAGAATTTGTTTATTGTAAGTAAGTGCAAGTGTTTATCTCATTTTGTCTTAGTGTTATGCTACAGCACTTACAGATTGAAATACATAGGAAATTATGAATGATTGATTTCCTCTGTATTCTCCTTGATATTACAGTTAAAGTATTGTACTGACTTTTTTTTTTAAGGTAAATCACTAGAGAGTATGAATGTTACAACATATTTCTAATGAAAAAGGAAGTGTTGAGTTAGAAACCAGAGCTCTAGAACAGGGGTTGGCAATCTTTTCCTTGAAGGGGCCAAACTGTAAACATTTTAGGCATTAATGAAATCTTGGTCACAATTATTCAGTTCTCTTGATATAATGTGAAAGCAGCAATAGAAAATATGGAAAAGAACATGATTGTTTTAACAATAAATGTGCATTTACAAAGACAAGCTTCAGGGTTTGGTCGCTGGGAATTGGTTTGCCAATCTTTGTGCCAGATTCTTTTTCTCTACACTTTTTCATTTTATACACCTACCACACTTGGTTTGTGCCCTCTTCTTGTTGATGGGCATTTAGTCTGTCTCCGTTGTTTTGCTTCTGCATACGATACCCTAGCAAACCTTTTACATTCTCCCCAGGTGCATCTGCAAGCACCTGAAAAAATCCACCAAGGAAAAGAATTACCAGATCCTGATGTATATGCATATCAAAACTGATCAGATCTTGCCAAATTGCTCTTGGTTTTATTTTTTTTAAAGCATTCATTTCTGTTCTTATCTTTATCACTTTACTTTTTGCTCAGTCTTTTTCTGAATTCTTCAATAATTACTTACCTCTTATATTTAGTTTTTTTTTTAATTTTAATTTTATTCATTCATTTTTATTGGCAGTATAGTTACATTGCTCAAAACTCAAAAATTTACAGAGGATAAATAGTAAAATCTTCCTGTCATTGTTCTTAGGACCTTGCACTATTTAGAAGCAAGATCAGAAATTTCTTGTATAGTCCTCCAAAGACAACATAAGCATTATCAAGTTCATATATACCTATATTCTCCCTCCACCTCTTTTGCATATAAATGATAGCATACTATATGTACCACAGTGGATCTTGCTTGTTTTCATTTGTCAGTTAATAATATGTTTTTAGCTAACAATTAATTAAATTTACCAACATCTATTTGCAGTATCTACTATATAACTTGCTTTTTCCTCCCCTCTTGTGGTCCCCAAAATAATTGTTTTCTTTTCCCATCCAACAGTTAATCTAATTTGTTAACGCATTTTATCAATTTGCATTCTAAACTTTGTTTTCCTTTATCTTGTATCCACTCCTTCCTTCTGGGTTCACATTTCTGTCTGCTAAAGAATATGCTTTAATAGTTTTTTTTAAAAATGAGAATCTATGGGTGGTAAGATTGTTTTATTTTGTGAAAAATGACTTCATTGTGTACTCCTTTCCTGAAGGATAGTGAAAACCGAGGGAAAGAAATGAAAAGAGGAAAGAAGAAAGAAAAGGATAGGAAGGAAGGAAGGAAGGAGAAAGGATGGTAAAGAGGGAAGGAGGGAAAGAAACAGTATGCTTTTCGTAGTAAGCCAGCCAATCCAGAATTTTTTCAGTCTTTTGACCTCTACTATTACTGAGAAATCTGATTTCAGTGTAATTATTATCCTTTATAAGTAATTTTTCTTTCTTTCTAGAAGTTTTGAAGATATTTTTTTGTCTTGTCTAAGTGTGGAAATATTTTTATTTATCCAACTTAGTACCTAGAATGCTCTTCTGATCTCAGGATTCATATGTTCTTCCCCTTTTGAAAATTCTTGGCTATTTTCCCATCATCCCTCCCCCCATTCATTTATCTGTTTTTTTCTTTAGGAAGTCTATTAAATAACTTGGTGATTTATGGCTGGGGAAACAGAGAGTACACTTGTCTACCATGTTTCCTTTGACATTTAGTTTTCTCAGGAGTTCTTGGAGGGACCTAGTCAGTCGGTTAGAAGTAGGGTGTAGCCTATAAGTCTAAGCCTTTGTGGTTATAATAGCAGATATTAAGCGTGAGCAAATTATCTACTAAATAGGCTCACAGTGGAAAGACTGTGAAGATAGAAAAAGGTTTTTTTTTCCCTTGAAAAAGAATAGCATAGAGTCTCTGAAAGGGTGAGTTGGAAGGACCCACAAATGATTGTTACTTTTTTTGTGTGTGTGCCAGTATTTTTAGAATGATATAGCTATTAGTAACAAAATATCCAATTAAGAAGGACTCCAATAAAAGGAACATTTTAGATTTCCTAACAGAGTCGGGAGGTGCATGTCTTTGCCATCTCTCTCCTAATGACTGTAAGATACCTGCATAGTTACAAGCATCATATCCTATCACCCCATCCACATATCATAAGGGAAAGGCAAAAATGGGGATGCAAATATTTTTACCATTGCTTGTCTCTTATTTTTTCAGGTAAAAAAAATTGCTTCCAATCAGCCTCCCTCCCACCTGCCAAAGATGTCTTTATGTCCTAGCGGATAGACTTGGTCACATACTTGCCCTTATACCAGATATGGGAAAAGGGGAATAGAATTAGCACTGGTTTAGTCAATTCATATTTTTTTCCCCTGAGTCTGGTCATATTTCTGCCTGCATAAAATTAGGTACTTTGGATTTTTTAGTAAGCAAAGGGGTAGATGGCTCTCAAATCTATTGATATACAACAACTTGACTACCATGACTGAATAGATCCAAACTATTATTTTCTATATTCATGGAAGAAAGAAAAGGAAGTTGGCTCTTTCTCTCCTTTTCTGTCTCATTGCTATAAAGGAAAGCAAGTTGAGTGTAGTGGAATCACATGGACTATAAATTCTTAAATAAGAAACCTGATCTATCCATCTGCCATCAGTTAGTTCTGTGGCCTTGGGTATATTGCTAGGCCTGTTTTCCCACCTATAAAGTAAGAAGGATTGGATTAGATGACTATTAAGTCACTTCTCATCTCAAGTTTCCATAAGGCTTTGAATCAATGGCTAGTTTAAACATGAAATTTTATAGCTCGGCCAAGCTTTGCACCATACTGATTTCAAAGAACTAATATGGATGACAGAAGAATCTAATTTAAGAGTAAGAGAATACCTAGGCAAGTTTTGAGCCCATCATTCATATTTAAGTTTTGACTAACAAAATTATACTCAGACTCTTTATGGTGAATTCATCTGGGAAGAATGTTTTTCAGTCAGTCATGCCAAAAGAGTATTACTAATTGATCTGCAGAGGAATGAGTTTTGAGGTAAAAATAAATCCAGCATGAGGCTGGATTGATCACATTTAAATAGATTTATTTTATTACAGGATTTCTTGGAGGATTTGCAATGCTAAAGTGTATTGTGAATCTCCCAAAGAGATCTGTCATCTCCCAACTTTAATTTTGACTACAAATTCTTTTTCCATGGAACATGGAATTATTTACCATTTAAAAAAAATGATTACATTGCCTAACATCTGTATGGAGTTGGTACAATTAACAAAATATTTTTATAAACATTATCTTTTAGTTATATGAAAACCCTTCCTTCCTTACCCTTTTAAAACTGGCCATTTGATGGATTATAAAATGCTAGCTCAGTGATGCTATTATAGAAATAGAAAACAAATGGTATGCTAAATACATATATTAATTATACCACACATATTAATTTAGTAAATGTTAAGTGTTATAAACACTCTCTTAGTATTGTAAAGATACAACATTACAGGCAAAGCACTTTTTTCCCCTAGTATGTTAACTTATTTTTCAATAATAATTTTTCAGCCATCTTTGTGAAAAATTTCATAGAATAAAAGTTGAGGGAAATATACTTGGAGAGATGATAGTTTAAACAATTTTTCCAGATATGTTAAAATAAATTGTATATAAAACTTATCTAAGAAGAAAGAGCAGGAAGATAGTAGAAAAGAGTAAGGAAATTCTTATGGCCTATAAAAATAAGTCAGTCAACTAGGGATTCCAAGGCATAAGCCTCATAAGATCTGCTGTCAGACTAAAATCTCAAATTCTAAAGTAATCTTTGTAGACACTGAACTACATAAAAATCGTAATGGGTTTCCATCTCCCTTGTACAGCTACTAATGAATGGTTATTGCCTATTGGGAGAGTCAACTGGCTTCCTGAGGTGACAATAAGGGAGAATGTAGAGGAATTTAGGGGCAACTATCAGGGGAGCACACCAGTATCAACTGGTTCAGTAGAGTAGGCAGCCTACACATACACAAACAAAAATTTATAGAATATGTCATGGATGTGTGTTCTTATGGCAATAAACAAGTAGTCAGTGAGCATGGAGTACCGGAAGTCACTTCTAAATTCTTGGTATTGTCAAATATCTAAAAATCAGGAAAAGTGGAAAAGAAAATTTAAGATACAACCTCCTTCTAATTACAAAATTGTTAATAATAACAATAATAAAGATGATGAAATATTTGTTAAACCCTGACTGATATCTATTATTTCATGAGATCTTATGAACCAGTTATGTATAAGAAAATAGGCTTAGACATGTTGGATGACTGCCCAAGTTCTTGAGAACTGTGACCAGGTCATGGGAAGAGCTTTTAGGATGGTAATGTATGCGTATATCATGGATGGGTAGGAGGAGACATCCAAGGTTACCACAGCAAGAGGACGCGAAACCACCATGGATTGGTGTTAGACACATCCAACGTATCCATGGAATTAATTTTAAATTATTGTTCAAACTGTAAAGATATCATTTGATATACAACAGTGAGTGATTTCATAGATCCCTTTACAGTTGTACTTTTCTAATAAAAAATGTCATTAATTTTTTTAAAAAAATAAGTGCAGCCATTACAAACTACCTAATTAGACAACATCGCCATCTAGTGGCCCAAACATACTATGGTTACTACTTTTGGGGTGGGAACTGGGGGACTGAGGGCTCTGAGCCCAGTAGATACAACACTAATAGTGTTGCCAAAGCTGCACCAAGAGCACACAAACTCATACAGAGCAAACATGCATTGACATTCGGCTATGGAGCCCACTCTGGCCCCAAAGCTGTAACAGCTCACTTAGAGAAAACTACCACCATTGAAAAAATGTTTCCATCTGCTTCACTTATTTATTTTCTTTTCTCTGAACTTTTAAGGTCCATATCTCACTCCTTTGTTCACTACTTGCTTGAAATATTTTTCAAACATTCTCTCATCTTTGCAGTCTGGATGCTGTGCTATGGCACCATAACCAGGTAAAGAAGCAGTTGCCAGTGGTGATCAAAAATACACAGGGAGACAATTTAACCCTTAAAGGAAATCTAGAATGTGTTCTAGATGGGTAAATGAGCTAGGATAGATTCTAAACAAGAGAGAGATGAAAGAAAATAGGGAAAGATTTACAAGATTGGAACAGATGTGATGCCCACTGAGAATATCCCAATATTCTAGAGATAAAGGCCCCCTAGCAAAGATCCCTGGGGCCTTTTCTTAAGTTAAAATGAGATATTCGCAGCTTCTTCTGATTAACTTATGTAACCCTTTGCTTCTGTAACTAGGCCACTTATTGAAATCACCATCAACATGCTGAAAGGGCACGGAAACATGAAGACAGAACCACACACCTGGGACAGGACCACTGTCAGAATACAACTGGTGTGTTCTTTCCAAGCCCCATTTCTGACTC
The DNA here is from genome assembly GCA_028644305.1 of Xerus rutilus. Classification (NCBI taxonomy): domain Eukaryota; kingdom Metazoa; phylum Chordata; class Mammalia; order Rodentia; family Sciuridae; genus Xerus; species Xerus rutilus. The sequence continues at coordinate 35,114,677 of CM053413.1, forward strand.
TGTGTAGTTAACATCGTGAAGGATGTGAGAATACAAAATAGCCATTCCGATTTTTTTTTCGCCCATTTTTGACAAAATAAATATAGAAACAAAGAACATCAGTCTAGATCTGCGTGAATAAAGGAACGTTGGAAATACTGGAAGAAGCAATTTTCAGAAATCCAAATATGTGACTCTCCAAATTTGCATCACAGCCTGAATCATGCCCATGCAAATGGATCTTAGTTCAAATTCGCATCAGAAAAATCTGGAACAGACTTATTTCCCATAGGCAAGTCTCTGAGGAAACCCACTGTGTGTTCTTACCTATAATAAAAAGAATCTCCACTGCTATGTCGCTGACTGTCGTGCTGCGCGTGGTGGACAGGTCATCGTTGCCAATAAAGCAGACGTTGTAAGGTACGGTCACGGCAACATAAAACGTTGCCAACAAGATAAGCCAGTCCCAGCCGGCTTTAAAAGTGCTAAAATGCAAAAGTATGAATTTGGACTTTTTTGCATCAGAAACTTTATACTCCGGAAATGCTGGTTTATCTACAAAAACATTCTGTGGATAAAGAAAAAAAGAGAGAAGAGGAAAAGAAGCATTAGAGACAAGGATCACACTGCTCTAAACACACACTTGTGGGAGGGGGATCATGCATGAAATATGTCGGCACATAATATGAGTAAAATCTGACATGTACATCCAGTCATGCACCTTGTAACTATGTTTTAGTCCATGATGGACTTCATGTATGGTGGTGGTCCCATAAGATTACAACAGAGCCAAAACATTCCTACCACCTAGTGACACGGTTGCTCTGGTCAGCATATTGCACCCCTATTTGTGATGCAGCTGCTGTAAATGAAGGCACAGAGCTGCCAGTCATATAAAAGCATAGTCATACAATCATGTCCAGTGCATGACACTTGGGAGTGGTAATGAACAACTGTGTTACTGATTTATGTTCATACTATATGTACTTTTTTTTGGCAAGGTAGGAAGTATTGGATTAACATGGTAATCTAGAAATTGTCTCCAAAAAAAAAAAAAGTAATGTGAGTCTGTCTTAGGAGCATGTTGATAAACATATGCAATTTATTTTTACTACTGTTCTTAAATGTGAATAAAATGCTAAAATTGCAAATAAAAGCAAGAATTAAAAATGTGTCACTACTTTGAAGTTCTCATTTACTTCTTGTGATGGATTAGAATTGGGACTGACTTAGTTCTTTGATGTATGTATTTTTAAAGAAGCAAATTACTGGGATGATTATAGAAGTTTGAGTTGTGCATTTTTTAAAACATTACTTTTAATAGAGAGTTATAAAAGAAAAATTAGTTGTTTTCCAGAAAATTGGAACTTTGGTGTAAAAGTGCAAACTTATATTGTAGGATGCTTCATGAATCTTCAAGTCTCAATTTTAAAATGGAATCAACAGTGCTATTTATTAACTTGGAAATTCCAGGAAACACCAATGAATGGCCAGTGTGTAGTCAGTTGGTGTTCCATATCATGTCTATTCAAGGTTTAGTGGATAATTTAAAATAGAAAACTAATTATTGAAATGATCAAATAAATGAAGCTTTGTAGTAGGTAGGGGAAACATCTATTTTTAAAGGAAGGGCCAATTCCCACTAATTTTACTTCAGTTGCTTGGAGGAGAAGATAATGATTGCTAATTGGACAGTGTAGTCTGGTGGCTCTCCATTTGAAATTTACTTGGAAAGGTGCTAGCATCCATTCAATCCCACATTCTGAGGTTCTCTTCCTGGTGACACTTACAGGCCAGCTCCCATGAATACCTCGTGCTATATGTACTTTTAAAATTATTATTTTAGACTGTGATCCTAGTAATAAAAAATTGAGTGTAAAACAGCAGCCTCCTACATCTCCTGTTTACCTCATGTGTTGATGGCATCAAGAAGTCACACTTTATGACATGTTCTTGACAATAAGATCACCTAACACATTTTTCAGAATGTATTTTGCTGTGATGCATGATTGTACTAAAATTGACCAGATACCTTTGCTATAAATAATAAGAGTGTGTAGAGTTTTGTTATGAAAGTGAGTAGTCCAGATTTTGTTTATTAAAAACAAAAAGACCATTATCTAAAATGTCATCTAAAAATATCTACAGTTTCAAGTATAATCCTACACACAGCACAAATACTGAGGTACGTTTATATGCTTATTGCCATGAGGACACTCTGTCTTTTTAAATGAGTCATTATCTAGAGAATATATTTGACCTGAGATTCTGCTAATGTCAGCAAATATGGCTGATGTCAGCTATTCTGCTTATGTTGGCAAAAAAATTTTCTAGAAAGGAAATTACTAATATTCTACTATTTACATATTTTTGAAAATATAACCAGGTTGTGCATGCAGTTTTTGCATTGTGGTTGATGGTGAAGTTTCCAGTTGGGACAGACCCCAAACCTTGTTGCTTTGGTTAACATAGATACATTCTGACACTGGGCAGCCAGCCATTGGTTAAATGGTAAAGGGAGAAACAGTTACTTAAGGGTTACTATTCAAGTCATGGAGAGAGAAAAGCAATGTTCACTGTGCAACTGATTAAATGCAGAAGAATAGCTGGAGTTTTTGATAACTGTAAAAGCACTTCGCTTGAAAGCAGTCCAAATTGATGAACAGTTCCTTTATTACTATGAGACAAAGGGAAGCCCAACAATAGTGTGTGTAGAAATTTGACAAGTCTGTGACCAGATACTTGCAGACCTTGCTTTGACCTCAATTAATGAGAAATACAAGATAGGTAATGAAAACTTAAATTTGATAGTTAGGTTGAATTAACAGAGCCATTAAAAGTTCCAGAATACATATTACTTACAGGTCACAGTGTTATTTTCTTGTCTCAGTCACTGAGGGAAAGGCAGATTAATGTGGTATGTTCAGGGAGCCCTGAAATATCTGAGGATTCAGGGAAAATTAAGAAAGACCTGGAATACTTAGACCCTGGTGGTGTCTATCAGTGATTAAACAGTTCTGCCACCCTAATATGACTGCACCTCATGTCTGGTGTGTCTCTGAGGAACACATTCTCAACGTGTGTTTGCACTTCCTGGTAACACTCTCACTGGATCCACCCAGGCTCTTCCTAGTCCAGGGCCTCATGGTGGGGAACTGCTCCATTACTTCCAGATGATTCTTTGGCGCCCACCTGCTGCCACTGCATCTTTGTTCCATCCAGTTCCCTCCTATTGAACCTTTTGCCTCATTTTCTAGTTTTGAGGAACAAGTTCCAAAGGTGGATTTGGCTTAACCCTGAGAAAAACAGATGATGTTCTCTTGTTGGGCTTCTTATCAGAACTTTGGCAGGTAAACAGAAGAGGGAGTTAGGGTCTACAAGAGGGTCTCCTCCAAACTGATAAGCATTTCTAGTTATAATACTATGATAAGTTTTATTATAACTTTCCCCTTAATACTTATTACAATAAGAGAGGTTCAGAAGCCCTGGGGAGCATCTCATTTTCCATCCAGTAAGTCTTTTACTGTCAGGTTACAGAAATTGAAATTTTGCCTTATTGAAGGAAGAAACTAGGTCTAGGATAAGGATTGGGAAAAAAGAGTAAGTAAAGTGTTCTCTTTGCATAATGCTAATCGCATGAAGCATTAGTGATACTGATGCAAAAGTTCAGCAGCACATTTGTTATATCTGCCAATCAAATTTCATTTTTATAGGCTACTTAAACATTATTTTAAATGAGTAATTATTAGTTAGATTATTGTTAAAACACATTATTTTAAAATTATGCTGAGAATTCAGTACATCTTAGGTTAGACTTAAGTTTTGAAATGTTGTTAACTAAAATCCTGCACACATCTCTACACAATCACCTAAGTGAAAAAATAGATGCTCCTCTATTCCCACTACTGTATTCATAAAATTTAATCAAAACCATTTAAATGGAAGAAAATTTCTTAGAATTGTTTTTTTAAAAAGTACACACTTGTAAAATTTTGCTTTTAGAAGGAAATAGAGGGAAAATTCATATTATTTATAACCCTCAAACATATAGTGTTTGCCTAAGGTATCAATACAACCAACTTGTTTAGACTTTAGGTATATATTACTGATTGATTTTGAAGTATATTGCTTTAGTGCCAATCATGCATTTTTTTCTTCCTTTCCTACCTCCCTCCATCCTCCCTGCTCCCCCCCCTTCCTTTCTTTCATACTGAGGATTGAACCCAGGGGTACTTAACCACTGAGCAACATCCCCAGCCCTTTTCATTTTCTACTTTGAGACAGGGTCTCACTAAGTTGCTTAGGGCCTCGCTAAGTTGCTGAGGCTGGCTTTGAACTTGCAATCCATCCTGTCAGCCTCCTGAGTTCCTGGAATTACAGATATGCACCATCATGCCTGGCTGCCAATCATGCCTTCGCTGTTTAGTCTCTGCTCTATTATTTAAATAATGCATAATTGAGGTAACCACTTCCTAAAGTATTATTATAACACTTCTTTGAAATGGTCATCTGAATGGGCAAGAGGGTAGGAAAATGCTGCAGCACAGCCAAGCCCAGTGTGTCTTTGAGGAAGACTAGCACAGAACCCTGCTGGTAATGCTGGGGCATTTATAGATAGCACTTTCCTCTCAAGCTCTGAAGGTTTTCAGATGCTCTTTACAATGTATAATTGCTTGGTGCTGGAAACATTTTCATTATTCCATTCTCATTTAATGGACAGAGTAATGAATCAAGGAAAGCAGAAATGAAGTATCTTTTCCAAGATGTCCCAGGAAAAGTTAGAGCCAGGACTACAGATGTTATAATGTCCCATCCTCAAATCTTGCCAATGGCCTGATGAGTTCATTTGGCTATGGTTGAAGCACATGTGCCTATTCCACAGAACTGTCTCAGGGAGGAAGCCACGTAGAAGCAAAACAGTGGCTTTGAGTCAGAAGATTAGGGTCCAAATCCCATGGCTGCTGCTTCTACTTTTGAGACTCAGAACAAGTAGGGATTTTTTCCCTATCATTAAAATGCTCTAATAAAAATAATACCTACTACTGCCTGCTGTGAGTAAAAGAAATTTTAAAATCATCTTGTTTTTAAATAGCTTAGGGCTATCAAATATTAGGAATTCTTCTATGTGTGTGCAAACATTATAGCCAGAATTTCCCCAACGATTGTTTACTTGAGAAATACTCAGATCATTTCCTTTTCTTCCCTCTCTCTTTCTGCTCTAGCCATTCTCCTCTGTTCTCCTTGAAAAGAGATGGTGAACAGGACCAGTTTTGATTGCACACTTGGCTTCAGAAGTAACATTTACCTGTACTATTAGAGCCACTGTGTGGATCAGACATCCTTAATTACTATGTATTATTTTAATGCTTCACCCTGATGTTTATACTTCTGAAATGAACAGCAATTAAGCAATTAGCTAAGCAGTGGGAGTTATTATTTTTTCTTAAAATCAGATTTTCAAGTAGCATTTTGTACTTTGTCGAATCTAAAGGGAAGCATAGCAGGTTCAGCAAATGCATTTTAAAGCTTACTAATACTTGAAACATCCTTAAGTAATTCTCAACTCAATGATTCCAAACTAAAAGCTAGAAAACAATGTTGGCTTTCAGAATAACAGAATCTGGGTAATATTTGTTTAGGTGCTTTGTTGGTTGGCTTGCACAATATTCAGCCCAGATGTGGACACCTTTTTTTCTTCCTAGAATGTGTTTACTGTTACCAAGGATGCCTTGATAATTTCAGGGAGATGAAAATAGGGACCAGGGATGGGTAGGATCCATAGATTCTCTGGTATGCACTCTTAAGTCCCCCCCCCCCCGGAATTCTTAGGAAGTCAATGTGACACTAAGGCACAGGTGCCCCTAGAAAACCTCCATAATAAGTCAGGACCAATAAAAAAGAAAAAGTAACATGTGACTCGTCACAGTAGTACATGGCAGACCAGTTACAGGTATAGCAGGTGGTCCTTGGAGTATAAAGGGATCAAAACCTCTTATTCTAGCCTCCAGAAAGAAATCATACTGAAGAAAAACCAGCTTTGCAGCATGTCCGTGCTATTCTTCTCAATCTGTGTTTATATGTCTTTCTTTGTTCACTACAATTAGAGAAACATACTTTGAATGTCTGATGCAAAGGCTATTTTATCAAAACATTTCTATAGGAGATTAGATAGTCCCAGAGCTTACTATTTAAAATAAGATGTAGAAGGTTGCCCTGTATCCTTAAGTCCCACAACTTCTGAATCTTAAACCATTTTCAAAATAATTCTGGTTGTTTCAAATGTCACTCACAAGTTAGACTGAGTAATTAGCCACTCATAATCACAACACCCCCAGATATGTTCTGATGATTCCATGATGGAAATTAATAACATTAACATTTTAAAAATTATCTTTGAGCATCTGCAACTACACAGGCATGGTTCTGAGTTTCTCCATGAAGATGAAATCTTTTTGTGCTAAAATCCAACTAAGTATGAGATTTCTGAAAGTGTGTGTCATGTAAAACTCTCCAAAGAAATACTTTTTATAGGCATAATTATGTGCTATGACTTCTGACAGATAAACACCAGGTTTCAAGGTTTCAGTAAGTAACCCCATTGTAATTTACTAACAGTGCAACTTTTACAAAACTATAACATATGGCCTGAAATTTCAAATCTAGTTTTCTACTCTGTGAAATTTCCAACTGTTTCTTATAAAATATAAATTTTTAAATGGAATAATGACTTTGACTTTTCCATGATCCCTCTGGGCAAACACATTAAAAGAAATTAGATAAAGGGCAAAACAGATGAAATTAAAATTAAATTTGAGCAATTTGACCAACAAACTACGAATGTGTAACACAGCTTGGTACATTATCTTGTTTCATAAAATGTAACCAGTATATCCCCATTTGTGGCATCCCCAGCACCATATTGTACTACACTGTAATATTATTGTAATCTCTGTGCTGTGATAACACTCTGATTAAGCACTTTTATTATAGAAATGCCTCATGACTGCTGACCTTTCCCAGTTTATTCTTTACAGGCAAGCACAAGCCAAAGTGGGAAAAAAGTCAGGAAAGCCAATAAATGAGCAATTGGAGCCTTTCTTTAGTGAATCAAATACTACCACCAGGGGAAATTCTAACATCCATAGTGTACATACACACCACCTACATTATTTATTTTCAATTTGTTCTTTTCTCTTCTTTGCAGGTGCCCAGAGATGTGATAAAGAACGGCTCTGCTCCGTCTCCGTGCTGAGTCAAAGTGGGTTCCTGCTCTTGATCTTCCCTTGGCTTTGTCTGGGGGAAAATAAAACATATTAGACATCAATGAAGACATCAGTTCATACCAAAAAAGTCATTTTATAAGTTCACTTTCAAGAGCAAATAATATGTAAATGTTTTAGAGCACCTAAAATTGTCTGCTGGTTCCAAATGATATTTAATTGAATTTAGTCCATTATAATTTATATATTTTTATCATTACATTAACTGCATTAACTTTTAAAAATTATAGTAAAACATAAAGGCATTATAGTAAAAAATAAAGGCATTTTCAAATAATGCAGAAAAGTCTTAAGGAGTATTACTGTATCCTTTCTGCTACCCAACATGCAAATCCCTAATTCTACCCAATATTTAAAAAAGCTTTCTTCCCAGAAAATTTTTCATGCATATATTATATGCATATATATAAAATTATTTTTCTGGGCATAAATGGAAGTTTACTATAAAAATTTGCACATTACTTTCTTCACATCAAAATAACTTGTAAATCATTTGAAATCTGTAATATTCTCTCTTCTTTACTTTAATGACTAATACAATACCATACTAAGGATATGACTATCCTTATTAATTTTATTCTTTCTCTATCATGAGCATGTAGGTTTATCCTGGGTTAAAAAAAAATCTCTGTAGAAAATACTACAGTGAAAATTATTGAATGCATGGAGCTTCAAGTTTGTGGACTGTCTAGATAGTCAGTAAATTGCCAGCAATGGGAATGTAGACTTTAAACTTTCATATTGATATTCTAAATTTTATTCAAGAAATTTACAATTGAAGAGAGGGAATGAACATGCCTGCTTCACTGCACACATGCCCAGACTGCAAAACATCACAGGCATTGTCTAATATTTTGATGTTGAAAAATATCATATTATTGTTTGAAGTTATATTCAAAAAAACTGAATGGAGTCGGGCGTGGTGACGAACACCTGTAATCCAAGAACTTTGGGAGGATAAGACAGGAGAATTGAGAGTTCAAAGCCAGCCTCGGCAATGATGAGCCAAGGTGCTAAGCAACTCAGTGAGACTCTGTTTCTAAATAAAGCACAAAAATAGGGCTGAGGATGTGGCTCAGTATTCAAGTACCCATGAGTTCAATACCCGGTACCAAAAAAAAAAAAAAAAAAAAATGAATGGGTAACAGCACATCTTTAAATATATATTGTTCTTTTGCATTTATTTTTCTGAAGTCAATTCCTACTATTTTTGCTATTTTAAGAATTGAATTAATACTTTTCTCCTTATTTATAACAGTTCTTGTGTATTCTGCCAAAAGTATTCTCAAATTTTTATTTCACTTTGTATTTTTCCTATATTGCCTAAAAATTTTAAATTTTTGTGTTGTTGGATTTATTGATTTATTTGTGGTGTTTAGATATTATGTCATGCATAGCAAAAATTTTTCATGCAAAAATTGTTTTAAAAATCTATGTATGTGTCTAATACATTTATGCCTTTATTTTAAAATTTTTGAACTTTAAATTTTAATCAAATTGGATTCTATTTTAGTAAAATTAGGTCAAGAGTGAGTTATATATATTTTTCAAAGTGCAAAATACATAAATAAATAACATCATTATATTACATTAAGAAACATTAGGAGGAGATCCAAGATGGTGGCCTAGATGAATGCTGTGTTCCTAGTCTCTCCAGGACCAGGGATTAAAGCAGTGGAAATACTGTATCTCTGCAAGTTATTAGAGGAACTCTGACAGCTGCCTCCATGCAGGAATTCCAGTCTCCAGTTGGTGGGGGTTGCCAGGCCCCAGCATTTGCACAGGACCCTGGCCACTCACCTGCGCAGGACCCTGACCCATCACCTGGGCAGGACCTGCTCCCATGGAGAACTCCTGGCTCCAGCGCCCACACACTGTGCAGGACCTTGGGTGGCCCACCCACGCAAGACCCCTAGACGCTGCTTCAGGAGAGACCCAGGGCTCCCATGCAGGACTGCTGGCTGCTGCTCCTGTGTGGACCTTGATCTATTGGCATGGTACTCCCCCATTCACCTACACTTGGGGCACTGGAGACAACCTTCTACTTCCACATAGACTGCCACAGAGCTGCATCTCCAAACACGTCACCCAATGCCACTGCCCAGCCTGGCCCTACGCCCTATTTCTGAAAGCAGATGCCTTCATTGTGGAACTCCTTCATTGCCATCTTGGACCTGAGCAGGGAAATATCAACAGACAACTGACAACAGACAACCCCACCTACTGGAGCAGAAGGGAAACAATCCTTATTATTTACCTTGAGACTTTTTTTTTCCCTCTGTATTTTCCCTTTTATTTGCTTTTTTCTTTTCTTCCTTTCTTTTTCTTCTCTCTCTCTCACCCTCACACCCCAACATTTGTGAAACCAAATATATTTTATGCATTAGGCTACTGAGGACTGGGATATCTGATTAGTATATTACAATTGTATTATATAGTCTTGTATCTTCTATTTTTACATGTTTTATTTTTCTTAATTTTTATGTTTCCTTGTTTGTTGTATTCTATTTTCTTCCTATTCACTTGTCTTACCCAAATCTCTTTCTCTCTTTTCTAGTACTAGCCAACTTCTTTTGGATTCCTCTTTCACACTTTCTAGGATCTAATAACTTTATATCTTCACTTCCTACCTCCCTAACATCTCATCCCACACCCCACCCCTGGTTCACTTTAGTCTACCAGCAGAAACTGTAGACCCTTTTGCAAACCTATTGTTTATATAGCAGATACTAATTTCTGTATAGTGTGACAAAGCTGTAAATGTCCTCTTAGGAGCTACTTGGTTTAAAACTATATATTATTTGTATTGAGATCTGTTAATATTGGTCTCCCCCTTAAAGGAGAGGTATTGGAACCCTGTATAAAATCTGTAAGCTTATAGGAGAAAGACTATGAACTGACCGTACATGTGTGGAGGAGGAGACTGACTGTGTGCCACGCTACAGCACCCCTATCTACTAACCAGCGGCTGTCTCTGCCTTCATTCCTCTAGAGTCAACAGCCAGGATCAGGAAGATCATCCTTGAGGTCCCTGCAGGCATGGTTATACCAGCAGTGAAGTATTAGTAACTTGCAGGGACACTACAAGATTATAGAGTTGAAACTATAATATCTCAGATTGGCATTGCTAGAGAGGAAGACACATGAGCAACATGAAAAAACAAGGGAAGAAAATGCTCCAAACAAACCAAGATGCTACAACAATATAATCCATTGACAGTACAGTAGATGAAATGTCAGAGGAGTTCAGAACATACATAATTAAAATGATCTGTAAAGCACAGAATAATAAAAGAGAGCAAATATAGGCAACCATTGATCCTTCCAACAAAGAGATAAGAGAGCAAATACAGGGAGCAAAAGGTTACTTCAAGAAAGAGATAGAGACTTTGAAGAAAAATCAAGCAGAAATCCTTGAAATGAAGGAAACAATAAACAAAATAAAAAATTCAATAGAAAGCATCACCAACAGAATAGACACCTTGGAAGATAGAACCTCAGGCAATGAAGACAAAATATATAATCTTGAAAACAAAGTAGACCATACAATGAAGATCGTAAGAAACCATGAACAACACATCCAAGAGTTATGGGATAACATCAAAAGACCAAATCTAAGAATTATCGGTATAGAAGAAGGCACAGAGATACAAACCAAAGGAATGCACAATCTCTTCAATGAAATAATATCAGCAAATTTCCCAAACATGAAGAATGAATTGGAAAATCAAATGCAAGAGGCTTACAGGACAATAAATGTACAGAACTACAACAGACCCACACCAAGACACATTATAATGAAAATGCCTACCATACACAATAAGGAAAGAATTTTAAAAGCTGCAAGAGAGAAGGCACAGATTACATACAGAGGAAAACCAATTCAGCTTTCAGCATATTTCTCAACCCAAACCCTCAAAGCCAGGAAATCCTGGAACAACATATACCAAGCTCTAAAAGAAAATGGGGGCCAACCAAGAATCATATAGCCAGCAAAATTAAGCTTCCGATTTGATGATGAAATAAAAACCTTCCATGATAAACAAAAGTTAAAAGAATTTACAATGAAAAAGCTGGCATTAGAGAACATTCTCAGCAAAATATTTCATGAGAGGGAAATGAAAAACAACAATGACAATTGGTAAAAGGAGGGACTACACTAAAGGAAAAGCCAATCAAAGGAGAAACAAAATCAAGTTAAAAACCAAAAATAAACCAAAATGACTGGGATTACAAATCATATTTCAATAATAACCCTGAATGTTAATGGCTTAAACTCATCAATCAAAAGACATAGACTGGCAGATTGGATTTAAAAAAAAGACCCAACAATATGTTGTCTTCAAGAGACTCATCTTATAGAAAAAGATGTCCATAGACTGAAGGTGAAAGAATGGGAAAAATCATATCACTCAAATGGACCACATAAACAGCAGGGGTATAAATCCTCATTTCAGATAAAGCAGACTTCAAACCAAAGATAGTCAGAAGGGATAAAGAAGGACATTTCATACTGCTTAAGGGAACCATACATCAAGAAGACATAACAATCATAAATATATATACCCCAAACAATGGAGCATCCACGTATATCAAACAAATCCTTCTCAATTTTGAGAATCTAATAGACCACAACACAATAATACTGAGTGACTTTAACACACCTCTCTCACCACTAGACAGATCTTCCAAACATAAACTAAACAAAGAAACCATAGAACTCAATAATATAATCAATAATTTAGAATTAACAGACATATAAAGAACATTTCATCCCTCAACAAGTGAATATGCTTTTTTCTCAGCACACACAGATCCTTCTCTAAATTAGAACATATGTTATGCCACAAAGCAAGTCTTAGCAAATGCAAAAAAATAGAGATACTACCCTGCATTCTATTAGACCATAATGGAATGAAATTAGAAATCAATGATATATATAAATGATATATATAAATAATGATATATATAAATAAAAAATAGAAGCTACCCCCATCACCTGGAGACTAAATAATACACTATTGAATGATGCAGGGATAATAGAAGACATCAAAGAAGAGATAAAAAAAATTCTTAGAGGTAAATGAGAACTCTGATACAACATATCAAAATCTCTGGGACACTATGAAGGCTGTGTTAAGAGGAAAGTTCATTGCATTGAGCTCATTCATTAAAAGAAGAAAAAGTCAACAAATAAATGATCTGACATTACATCTCAAAGCTCTAGAAAAAAAAGACAAATTAACACCAAAAGAAGTAGAAGACAGGAAATAATTAAAATCAGGGCTGAATCAATAAAACTGAAACAAAGAAAACAATTAAAAAAATTGACAAAACAAAAAGCTGGTTCAAATAAAGAAAATCGATATACTCTTAGCTACCCTGATGAAAAGAAGGAGAGAGAAAACTCAAATTACTAAAATATAAGGCAAAAAGGAAAATATCATGACTGACACTATTGAAATACAGAAGCTGATTAGAAAGTATTTTGAAAAGCTATACTCCAGTAAAATAGAAAATCTCAAAGACATTGGCAAATTTCTTGGGGGCATATGATCTGTCCAAACTGAATCAGGAAGAAATATACAACTTAAATAGATCAATTTCAAGCAAGGGAATAGAAGACACCATCAAAAGCCTACCAACCAAGAAGAGCCCAGAACCAGACGGATTCTCAGTCGACTTCTACAAGATCTTCAAAGAAGAATTACTACTAATACTCCTCAAATTATTCCATGAAATAGAAAAGGAGGGAACCCTTCCAAACTCATTCTAGGAGGCTAATGTCACCCTGATTCTGAAACCAGACAAAGACACATCAAAGAAATAAAACTGCAGATCAATATCCCTGATGCACACCGATGCAAAAATTCTCAATAAAATACTGGTAAATCATATACAAAAACATATTAAAAAGACAGTGCACCACGATCAAGTGGGTTTCATCCCAAGTATGCAAAGTTGGTTCAACATTCAGAAATCAATAAACGTAGTTCATCACATCAATAGACTTAAAGTCAAGAATCATATGATTATCTTTATAAATGCCAAGAAAGCTTTTGACGAAATACAGCACCTCTTCATGTTCAAAACACTAGAAAAACCAGGGATAGTAGGAACATACCTCAACATTGTAAAAGCTATCTATGCTAAACCAAAGGCCAACATCATCCTAAATCGAGAAAAATTGGAAGCATTCCCTCTAAAAACTGGAACAAGACGAGGATGCCCTCTTTCACCACTTCTATTCAACATAGTCCTTGAAACACTAGCCAGAGCAATTAGACAAATGAAACAAATTTAAGGGACACAAATATGACAAGAACTCAAACTATCATTATTTTCTGATGACATGATTCTAAACTTGGAGGATCCAAAAAATTCCACCAGAAAACTTCTAGAATTAATAAATGAATTCAGCAAAGTAGCAGAATATAAAATCAACATCCATAAATCAGTTGAATTTCTATACATCAGTGATGAATCCTCTGAAAGAAAGATTAGGAAAACTACCACATTCACAGTAACCTCAAAAAAAATTAACAAAAGAGGTGAAAAACCTTTACATTGGAAACTACAGAACACTAAAGAAAGAAATTAAAGACCTTAGAAGATGCCTATCCATGCTCTTGGAAAGGCAGAATCAATATCGTCAAAATGGCCATACTACCCAAAGTGCTATACAGATTCAATGAGATTCTAATTAAAATCCCAACATTATTGTTTATAGAAATAGAAAAAGCAATCATGAAATTCATTTGGAAAAATAAGAGACCCAGAATAGCCAAAACAATCCTTAGCAAGAAGAGTGAAGCAGGAAGCATCACAATACCAGACCTTAAACTATATTACAAAACTATAATTAAAAAAACAGCATAGTATTGGCACTAAAATAGACATGTAGATTAATGGTATAGAATAGAAGATGCAGAGACAAATCCACATAAATACAGTTATCTGACACTAGACAAAGGTGCCAACAACACACACTGGAGAAAAGATAGCCTCTTCAACAAATGGTGCTGGGAAAACTGGAAATCCATATACAGCAAAATAAAACTAAACTCCTATCTCTCACCATGCACATAACTCAACTCAAAGTGGAGCAAGGACCTAGGAATTGGACCAGAGATCCTGCACCTAATTGAAGAGAAAGTAGGCCCAAATCTTCATCACGTTGGATTAGGCCCTGACTTCCTTAACAAGACTCCTAAAGCACAAGAAATAAAAGCAAGAATCAATAAATGGGATGGATTCAAACTAAAAAGCTTCTTCTCAGCAAAGGAAACAATCAATGAAGTGAACAGAAAGCCTACATTCTGGGAACAAATTTTTGCCACACGCACATCAGAGAGAGCACTGATCTGCAGGATATATAAAGAATTCAAAAAACTTAACATCAAAAAAAAAACAACCCAATCAATAAATGAGCTAAGGAGCTGAACAGACACTTCTCAGAAGAAGATATACAATCAACCAAAAAAGATATGAAAAAATGTTCAACATCTCTAGCTATGGCCCCTCTCACATTATGAATCAGCATCCACTTATCAAAGAGAACATTTGGCCTTTGGTTTTTGGGGATTGGCTTACTTCATTTAGCATGATATTCTCCTACTCCATCCATCTACCTGTAAATGCCATCATTTTATTCTCTTTTAATGCTGAGAAATATTCCATTGTATAAATATACCACAGTTTCTTTATCTATTCATTCATCTATTGAAGGACATCTAGGTTGTTTCCACAGTTCAGCTATTGTGAATTGTGCTGCTATAAACATTGAAGTGGCTGCATTATTGTAAAAAGGGTATAGACTGAGGAGTGGGAATAGCTGGGTCAAATGGTAGTTCCATTCCAAGTTTTCTAAGAAATCTCCATACTGCTTTCCAGGTTGGTTGTACCAATTTTCAGTCCCACCAGCAATGTATGAGTGTGCCTTTTCCTCCACATCCTTGCCAACATTGGTTGTTGTTTGTATTCTTGATACCTGCCATTCTGACTAATGTGAGATGCAATCTTAGACTAGTTTTGATTAGCATTTATTTCTCTAATAGCTAGAGGTGACTATGTTGAGAAGCCACATAACTTATTGATGGCTTCTGTGTGCTAGGCCCTGATCTGTATCTTTCATATTTATTATTTCAATCAATCCTCATAATATTCATGATATAAGTATTACTACCTTTCATTCATAGATGAGAAAACTGAAGGACTAATAACATGCCATGTGGTCACACAGCTGGTAAGCAGTGGAGTCATATTAGTCTAAAGTCCCTATTATTTCCACAAATAACATCACATCCCTAAATGACATCAGTCAATGAATAGGGTCGTTGCACTGTGATGAGTGTCACATGGACAAATGGGTATAATAGGCCCTGCCTATCAGAGGTTTGACTCCAAGTCTTTAAAGGATTTAATGCCCCCATCCTGCATTTCCCACAAGGATATTTTAAATGATCAACAAATATGATGTTTTACTCACTGTAAAAGTCTAATATGACATTACAGTTTTTTTAATTGTTCAACTTTGCTGAATAGTTTGAAAAAATTTTAAATAAAATATACATTACTATGGACATGAATTGCTAAAAGTTTATTCAAAACAAAAAAAAACAGTATCAAATGGGACAGTATTTTTAAAAATTCTGGTTGGAAAAGACATTTCAGTGTGTTGTTAAAAATTTTAATCATGTCTTCATGTGCTAAATTTTTTAGTTCACATAGAACTATTATGAATTGCATTTGAAAATGTAATTTTTCTTATAGCAGGGACTAATTTTAAATGTATTTAAATTTGAAAACAGACGGAGTTTTAAGACCATGTCTATAGGAACTGGGTAAGGCCAGCAGGCTGCTTATGTAATATCATTTGGTTTCAAAATGCCAAGTGGAATTACAACACTTAAAAATGGAGCAGAGTAGATATTTATGACAGCAAGCCAATTCCCTTCTCAGGAGAGAAATCTAATTAACAACTGAGATTTTACAAATCAAACAACAGCAATTTTATCATCTTAAGAGAAATGTCAAAGAAACATTTGTCTTGGTCTTAACTCTAAATAGAAGAAAAAATTTTTCTTTGAAAACTTGAAAACTAAATATTAAAAGAAAAAACAATCTAGTTAGAAAATAAGCAAAGGACATGGATAGCCATTTTATTAAAGAGCATGTAAGAATGACAAATAATCACATCAAAAGACATTAAGACACCCTAACCATTATGGCCATGAAAATTGAGACAGAAAATGAAATATCAATATGTATAATAGCTTAAATTTAAAAAAATAATAATAATATCAAATGCTGCCGAGGATGTAGAGAAACTGGATTTTCACACATTTAGGGTAGAAATGTCATAGTAATACAGTCACTCTAGAAATCTAGTTTCATGATTTCTTGAAGAATGAAAAATCCTAAACATTTCTTCCCATATAAACCACCAAGTGCAATCTTGGACAACCATTCCAGAGAAATAAAAACATCCTCAAACAAATCCCATGCACAATTGTCCATAGGAGCTTTCTAAGAACTGGAACTAACCTACATGTCCCTCAACATGTAAATGGTTACACTGGTCCATCCGTACCATGAAATACAACCTAGGAATAAAAAGGGACAAGCAATCGAGATAGGCAGCAACTTGGGTGAATCTCCCTGGTATTAAATTCAGTGAAAAAAGCTGGTCTCCAGAGATTGGCGTACTACGTTGTTCCATTTACATGACATTCTCTAGACATTGGAGATGAACAGATAGATCAGAGGCAGTCAGGTGTCAGGGAGGGTGGAGAATATGGCTGTGAGGGAAGAAGAAGGAGAGCTTTGCAGTGATGGGGTAGCTGTGTGTCTTGATTGTGTTGGTGGCTACACAAAATTATATGTGTGATAAAATGGTATAACATTACACACATATAGTGTAACAAGAAGAAGACACTTTGCTGTCTGTGCCATAACATTTATCATTGGAAATGCACATTTACACATCCAGAAGACCAATGTGCATGTTTTTGTGCCTATCACTCATACATTTTGAGATACATGACTTATTACTGCATAAGTAATATTTAAAGTAGAGTCGGGTGATAACCAGTACTTTAGTTTTCTTCTTAGTGAATGAATAAACTGAAATTATGTATTTTGTATAGGATTAGGCATTTGAATTTCACCTAAATAGCACTAAAAGCAATGAATTTTTTTGCATTACTTTGAAATACATATTAAATTACAAAATGACTCAATTATTCACTTCAATATTTATTAAATTTATATTTATCCACTTTCAAATGTTATTTATTGTACTAGCTACATAATGAATGCATTGTTATTATTGTATTTCTTATCTACTTCTTTGTTTAGTTTATAATATTCATGATAAAAAAATTTTAAAAACACTAAAAGACACAAGTTTTATGGCTGTGAATCAATGTAGGCACAAAACCACCAGCCATTTGGAAGTTTAAAATGATTTCTTCCCACATCTGCAAATTAAAATGCATAAAGTTTAAAGCCAGAAGAAAAAAAAAACAATACCCAAAAGCTAATAGAAGAGAAGACACAAATGGAACATTAAGATTTTCTATTTTTTAAAAATCTATGCTTTTTTCCATCTTACTGATGGAAATAGAGTGTCTAAAATTATCATAGAAATGAAGATCTTTTGATGAGTGATTCTCTGAATTCATATAAGTATCTTTCAATGAAAAATTTAAATAATTAGACCAAGGTTGAGGTAATTATCTTTTAATGACGACCGATAATCTGAGGGAGCTCTATGTACACAAATAAACAGACAACTGATAAAAGGCAAGGATGTCACAATGCTTGCCTACACCAGCATTAATCCATACTCATAGGACCATGCATTTCCATTATTTACTCCAGTTCTTTAAGATGAGTGTTGCCAGGTAAGCAGAAAACACTTGATAAAATGTGAGTATATATCAATGAGGAGAACTACTTCAAATATCATGTTTGCCATCATGGTCATATCGTTTTGCACAACAAAGACTGAAGTCCCTTTGGCCAACTATGACTTCTTTTCTGACTGGAGTTCTGAGATTGTTCTATAGTGTCACTAAGTCTTAGATGCATCAAAGACAACTTGCTAATGATACCAAAAGGCTCAAGCCTTGGATTTCAACAAGAAATTCCGACAATTACAACTCTAGACCTATTCATATTTTTATGGAGATATTTTGCCTACTGACTGGTAGTTTTAGTATTTTCTACAGCTCTTTTTTTTTTTGAGCACAACTTTTCATTTCTCTAGTTGTACACAATGCAGAGCCATACCATTCGTGCAATCATACATGTACGCAGGGTAATGATGTCTGTCTCATTCCATCATCTTTCGCATCCTGACACTCCCTCCCTTCTCCTCATTCCCCTCTGCACAATCCAAAGTTCCCCCATTCTTCTCTTGCTCCCCACCCCCACTCCCCATTATGGATCAGCATTCACTTATCAGAGAAAACATTCGGTCTTTGGATTTTTTGGGATTGGCTTACTTCATTTAGCATGATATTCTCCAACTCCATCCATTTACCTGCAAATGTCTTAATTTCATTCTTCTTTAAGGCCAGTAATATTCCATTGTGTATATATACCACAGTTTCTTTATCCATTCATCTATTGAAGGGCATCTAGGTTGCTTCCACAGTTTAACTATTGTGAATTGAGCTGCTATAAACATTGATGTGGCTGCATCACTGTAGTATGCTGGTTTTAAGTCCTTTGAGTATAAAGCAAGGAGTGGGATAGCTGGGTCATCTTTAGCCTCCACCTTCTGTCTCTAAACATCGTAGTTAAAGTAATCAAAATTTTGAAACAAAGTATTGATGGACATCAAAGAGCTCAGCATAAGGAAAGAGGTCTGAAATCTTGTGTAAGAAATTTAAACAACTTACACAAGTTAAATGAATGTAAAAAAACTAATTACAATTAAAAATGAATGATTCAAACATTTAAAATATAATAATTAAAACACATTTTCTCTTAGCAGATAATCTGATAAGGTCATTGTGAACATGGACATTCACAGGTAGAATGGTTCATAGTCTGAGCATGTCATTATATTTGAATTAGACTTGATAGTGTCATGATAGAAGACTCATCTTAGAATCTAAACTCTTCCAAAAGTCAACATCTTTCTACTATTGTTGCCAATATCAGATAACCAGAAACCCGGACTTAAGAAAAATCTCAAACAAAATTTTCCTACATCATTAGAAAATAATGCAAGTATTAATTTTGACATATGTTTAAAAAATCATCTCACCATATAAAACACAGTCTCCCTTCAGTGACTTGATTATTATGTGGTATCATCAGTTTGGAGATTTCTGTCCTTCCAGGGGGGTTGGCTGATGCTGAAACTCAACTTTATATCTTCAGTAGAGAATATGATATTTTAAGAAACAACAGCAAAACATCTACAATTGAGGCATTAAAATGTGGTTCAAAAAAACCTTGGCACTTCACAATAAATACGTAATTATCCTTTGCCTCCAGGTTCTCCTCTTCAGCTGAACAAGTTATGTAAAAATGACAGGTCTTCTCTGGTAAAGCTTCCACCAGCAATCCAGTTCATGGGTGACTCTCCTATGTTTGTATTAGACGACACCAAAACAAAACTAAAATCATCCTGGATTAAGATTAAAGGGGATTGGTGAGGGGGGCTTTCCTATTTCCTATTTTAATCTCTAGATAGTGTTCTAAATCCTGTGCTTATAATATACTAGAATGACACTAAATCTTAGGATAATTGTGATGTTCCCCAAATTAAACTTCAATTCAACTTAAATGTCAAAACAAATGACTCTCACAACAGTTTCACAAAAGGTGTTGAAATTCATTAATTCTCACTGTGACCCAGTCAGGTACAAGGAAGATGCTGCTGCAGGGCACAAAGCTGACATGAGCAAGTTTTGACTTCCTGAAGGTCCTGTCTGGTTAGAAAGATGGACGGGATTGAGAATAGAGTGGCGCCGGTGAGCACTGAATAAATGGAAATGCTTGTGGAACAGAAGGCAGAGGTTTTACAAGGGAGAACAGTAACAACAAAACCAGTGGGGAAACTGGCTTCTAATCTGGGCCTAAAAGAGATACTTTTTAGGTCAAACCCATGAGAGGAAGTATTTTAAATTGAAAAAGCTTGAAGGAAAACATGTTAGCATACTTTATGGCTTTGGGGAAAACATTATACTTCATGTGTAATAAAGGGTATGTAATGGAGGGTATGGGAGATGAAGTTGGGAGTGAACTTGCAGCTAAATTTATTAGTGATTTTTACATGAGATAGTAAAGAATTTAATCTTAACTCTTAAAAGAGATATTTGGGTAATCTATAAAGGTAAGATGAGCTCTGACTTGCTTTGGGATTTAGACTGAAATATGTGTTGAGGGAGGATTAGCAGAAAGACTAAACAAAATGAGTGTTTAAATTGTTAATTAAGACTAAACAATGGGTGTTTAAATTGACAGAAGCATTTAGGAACATAAAGGATTAAAGGGCAAAGTGGTAAATATTAAATATAAAAACTCTAATGGGAATGATACTGGCCAAATTACATTGTTATATTGTGTGTACATACGAATACGTAACAACAAATCCCATCATTATGTACAACTATAATGCACCAATAAAAAACGTAGGAAAAAAACTTTCATGTATTGGTAAGAACTGTCCTCTAGTTATTCAGTCTCTCAGGACACAGTTCCGACAGTTATAATCAAGGATATAAATAGGAAATTATCTAGCCATACACACTAAATAAAAAAATGGCCTCTGCATATTCTAACTATAGTAAGCATTATGACATGATAGAAACAAAATTCTCATATTCACTATTTTATTTTAATGCTTAGTCACATATTGGTTAGGAGTTTCTTTTATGGTAATTCTAATCACACGAAATAATGCATAAATCAAGAAAGATAATGTGTTTTCTTCAATTTCTTCTTTTCAGAAACTGCAACCACTCAATTGTCCCCAATCATTTCTATTACATTCTGCTTCTATTTTTTCCACAGAATTTATCAAGACGTTGAGTAACACTGTCTCTGGAATGTTTCATGGATAATGTGGCCCTAAAAGCAAACTTTTAATGCTTTTTTTGTACTTTGGGGAAAGAATTAAATTCAATATTCTGGTACTGAAAAGTTGATTTTAGTTCTACCTACAGTCTGTGAAATTTAGAGTAGTTGGGAGTATACATGGTTTAAAGACCCCTAAATCATCAAAGAGCCTAAAATTGACAGAAGCATTTAGGAACATAAAGAATTAAAGGACAAAGTTGTAAATATTAAGCACCAGAAGCATTAGACACTGCTTCCAGAAGATAAAAGATATCATATGAATAAGGTATTACTTGCCAAGGGTGAAGTGTGAGTCAAGATTAGGGATGGCAATACCATGGCAAACTCAGGAATAATTAGAGTGGTCTCAGCATAAGAGAACAGTAATTGTCAGTACAGTCAATAAATCCCAAAGCATTATCAGCAGGCTTAGGAAAAAATGTATTTGATTGCTGTAAGAATAGTTTAGAAAGTTTCAAAAAAATATTTCTTCCAGAAAAAGGTTAGTGAAGCAGAAAAAGATCAGAGAGGGGGGAAGGAGGAAGTGGGAAGAAATACAGGAAGTAATGTTTACTGAGCACCTACAGATTTAGTTGATCATTATGCATACACCATATTAAAATAAACCTCATATTAGCCTTTAAGTCAAGTTTTACCCCTTCTGTTTAGTTAATAGATGAGAAGACTGAAGCAGGAGAGTTGATGACCTTGCTCGTTGTTGTACATCTAGGAATAAGACATCCTAGTCTTCATTTATTTGGAGGTCTGTATCTTTTTAAAGCTATGTCTTTCCTGCAAAGAAAATGTCATGCTTAGTAGAATACGCCAATCCCCAAAAAACAAAGGCCGAGTGTTCCCTCTGATATTTGGATGCTAATACACAATAAGGGGTGGGGGAGGGAAGAATAGAAGTTCATTGGATGAAACAAAGAGGAATGAAAACAAGGGCGAGGGACAGGAACAGGAAAGAGAGTAGAATGAATGGGACATCACTTTCCTGTGTTCAAATAGGAACGCACGACCGTGTAACTCCACGTCGTGTACAACCACACGAATGGCATCTTAGTTAGAATAGGCTCCATGTATGTATAGTATGTCAAAGTTCACTACTGCCATGTAATATCAAGAGAGAGAGAATATAACAACCTTTTGCTTTTCATAATCTGAGAAGCCAGTGATTCCACTGACACTGACAGCAAAAAAATAAGAAAAAAAAAGAGATATAAGGAAAAAGTGGAAAGTGGGATAAAGTGGCAGACTGTAAGTACAGCCACCAGCTCATTCTCACATTTGTATTTACATGTCTTTATTCCTTCAACAGGTAGAAATTGTTTTCTCTCCCCGTAAATTTGGGCTGGTCCTGTAATTTATTTTCCCTTTCTTTCTTTGCATTATAAAATAGCAGGAGGCATGATTTCTGACATTATACAGCTTCCATATTTGCCTTCTTGGGATCCAACCACTATGTAAAGCAGCACCACTCAACTGAATAATGAGAGAGTTGGGGGAAGAGGGAGAGAAAGAGAGAGAAATGGCACTAGACATCCTAGACAATCTCTGGTTATTCTTCCCTACTCAGCTAAGGCACCAGTTAAGGCACCTGACATTGGATTGAAGTCTTTCAGGATATTCCAGCCCCAGCCAAGCTCCAAGTGGATGGCAACTACAGGAATCCTTTCAGCTACATCATCTGGAAGGAAGAACCACATAGTCTACCTATGAGAAATAACGAACTGCTATTGTTTTTTGTTTTTCAAGTTTGGGAAATTTGTTCAAATTTTGGGAAAATCTAATGGATATAACTAGTTTGGTGATCCTGAAGTGGAGAGGACAAATTATTAGGAAAATGTAAACCAAGCCGTAAAGTAGTATTACCTACTTTTTTTCAGACCTATTTTCATTTCAAACCCTTAAGCTTCCATCTGACATAAAGAATACGTCTATTAAAATATTAACACACCCTAGAAGCAATAGTTAGCTACTTAGCAGGGATTATCTCACAATCAATAGAATGCCAACACTTGGCACAGGATGTACGGATTCCATTTAAGCCTGACAGAAAAGAGGTTTAGAAAAGCACCAGGGAGACTTGCTGATTTTGCAGAGCTTTGGCTCTGGCCATGTTAACACCACCACCATCACCTCCATTGTTACCACCAATTACCATCACTTATTATGGGTATGATCAACTTACAGCTACCTATGTTATGCAAATACCATGCTAGACAACACTTTACATTTTACTCTATTCTCTTAATGACAATATGAGGTAGGCATTGGCCCATTTGAAGATCAGCATATTTAAATAACATGCCCAAATCCTTGTAGTTTACACGGGTCAGCATGACAGTTGGTATCCAGTTCTGCCAATTCCAAAGTCTTTATCCTTTGTTTTTATCATGCAGTTGCTCCTTATTTATTCTGCCCCTTCCTGTTTTTGAGGAGTGTCAATTAAAAAAATATTGGTAATTTTGAAAAATACTTAAGTTCTATAGGAAGTTGGTCTATGTTTTAGAGTTATAGAACACACTAAAAACTTCTTAAGATGAAAAGCAAATTTATAAGAATTTTAATGTAAAAATCAATTAAAAGTAAATATATATTTTTCAAATATTCCTTAATAATTTTGTAGCAATAATAATTGTAATAATGACAGGTCCTGAAATGATATAATTTTTTCTGGTATTTTTCTTTTTTCTTTCTTTCTTTTTTACTTATATATTTTTTGATATTTCCCAATGTCCGACATTCAAAGTCCTAAAAGCTTGTTGGTTCTGAGCTCTTCTTAGGTTTATAGTTATCATAGTGACAAAATCTTGGCTGTAACTTGATGTAGTAATAGAACAGGACAGGACACTTGTGAAGAAATAAAGCCAGGAGGAAGCAGCCAGGGATGAAAGTGTGGGAGTAGGGGAGGAAGAGGGAAGAGCAGAAGATGTTGAAAAACACATGTCAACTCCTTATCTATAACATCAACAAATAGATTCATATACCATTTTAAACCATCAATTTATTTTGTGCCAGATACTAAGCAGTGATCAGCAAATCACATTTTTTGATGTGAAGGAAAAACAAATAGTCTGACTTATTCAGATGAAAGGTGTGATGGGAGATTTGAAGATGACCCATTTAATGTCTGACGTTTCCAAGATAACATGCAATTCACTTGCCATTCTGGGATGTAACTCCACCATTGCTACTCTGCATTTCTGGTTGAGGAACAGAACTTATTACAATTCAATTCAATACTTATTACAATTTTAGCATGTGATTGGTAACATGACATATAAGATCTAGGGAACAGAGAGAGTGCCCTTTATGCAGATTGCTTCATTTCTACATAATGAGTTTCCTTAGAAAGTCTTATGTAATATGTACTACCGAAAAAATACTGAATAACATAAATTAATTCACTTTGATAACATAATTCAACAATTAAACCATCTTATAATAGGATCCCACTATTATTCCTTAATATATATGCTATAGAGTGATGGCCTGGTTCCTATACACCAGTGCTTCTTCATCAGGGAGGATTTTGCCACCTAGGAGTATTTGACAATGTCTGGAGACAGTTTTGGTTGTTAAGATTGATGTGGTGGAATTTAATGGGGAAAGACCAGAGATGCTGCTAAAAATTTTACAATGCACAAGAAAGTCTCCCACAACAAGGGGCTTTATTATTATAAAATAATAATAAAGTCACATTATTATAAAAAATGACAATAGTTCCAAGGTTGAGAAAACCTGCAGTGTATCAATTTTACATGAATTTAAAAATCTTTCCATACAATTCAGCCAAATAAAGATGATGCAGTCAATCACACACAATAGATAGACTCCTCCTAAAGAAATGTTTAGGTTTGTTACTTTTTTTGCAGAATAAAGAAATAGAGTTGCACAGAAATCAAGTGACCTGAAATCAATGACTGACTTAATTTCTTTTAAATCTTTGGGTCATTCATTAATAATTGGACTTGCGTAAGCATTCATTTAGGGACAGTCAACATTTAATTGATTCGTGTTTTTTCAGTTATGCCTATCAAGTCACCAAATAGTGATCTAAACCTCTGACATTAGAGATTATCTTTTAAAATTTTTTACATATGTGGTTGCAAAAATCTCCTGGTTTGTTCTTTCTTTTTTTCTTATTTATATATTTATTTAGGGGAGGAGCAGGGGATTGAATCTAGGGCTTCACTCAGGCTAAGCTTGTGTTCTTGGACTCCAGCCTTTATTTTTTTCATAAAATTAAAACGATAGAGCCTTACTCACTTAAATCTAAAGTTTGTATTTCTAATAACCTCAGTAAAATGTAAAATAAAATGTCCTGGCTTTCTGGCTTTAATTCTTGATTGACTAATTAAATTAAAATCACATAATCCACATAGGTCATAAGACATGTTTTAAGTGCACAAAAAGAGCTATTTTGAGACAAATGTTGGGCCAACATAGCGTCAGTCCATTAATAGATTATTAACACAGATTGTTATGGTTTGGATTTTAACGTGCCCCAAAAGCCCATGTGTTGAAAGTTTGGTCCCCAGCTGATGGCACTATTGGGAGGTGGTGGTAACTTTGTGAGGTGGCGCTTAGCCAAGGCAGGTAGGTCATTGAGGGTGTGCCTTTAAAAGGGCTGTTGAGACCCTGATCTCTCCTTTTTCTATACTTACTGACCACCATGACATGAGCAGCGTTGCTCTACCACACACTCCCCACCATGATGTTCAGGCTCACTATAGACCCAAAGTGATGGAGCCCAAATGACCGTGGACTGAAACCTCTGAAACCATGATCCAAATGAAGCATTTTCCCTTTTTAAAGTATTTATCTCAGGTATTTTGTCACAGCAACAGAAATCTAACTAACACATTCGCTTTTAAGTCATCAAAATAGCCAGAGGATCTCTGTAGGTCAATGTTCTATTTACTATGTGTTAGTTGCCATGAAGTACCTAGACACCTTTAAATTTTATGAAATAAGAGTTGGCCAACACATCCTCAGCTTCATTGAATAAGAAAGAAGCTGACCAGGGTTTGTATTGCTCTCACAGAGAGTGCAGGCAAGCTTTCACTCAAATTTTAGTTGATCCATGTATTTTCAGTCATGCCTATCAAGTCACCAAATAGTTACCTGGGCTCCAAACACTTTGTCATTTGACTCCAGGGTATGCTTGAATTCACTACATAGAACTAAATCCCCCTGATCAGAGCTCTTGAATCAGAAATTGAGCTATCATTTTCTTTACCATTTATGTTACTAGCACCTCACTTCCTAATTTTAACTCTGTACAATCCTGTGCCAGTCTCTTGTGATTCTGGAACATGACCACTCCCAAGACCATGATGGAAAATATCTTGTCTTCACTCTAGGCCAGAAATATGGCCCCATTGATCTATATCTAACCTGATTCACACTTCTTAAGGTGACAAAAGTTCCTGTGACCTGATAGTTAACTTATTATACAACATATGAAGTGTATCATAAACAACCTTATTAGCTCTTCACCAATACTTGTTAAGTACTGAATATGATAATTAAAATAAAACCTGTATATTAATGATACTTTCCAAAGCATTATGCCTAGTAATGTTTAGTCATTAGAAAATAAATCACTTGTTAATTATATGGATCAATGATCTGTAAAACTTCGGTCCTCAATCAGTTACCCGCTTTTGTAAATAAGGTTTTGTTGGAATACTACCATACCTACTGTTTATGTATAAAGGTGTCTATGGCACCTTTCCTGCTATTATGGTTGAATTAAGTAGCTATGATTGAGACTGTATGACACACAAAGCCAAAATAATTACAATCAGATCTTTTAAAGAAGGAGTTTACTGATCTTCAATCCAGATTCTGGGACAAATGATAAAGAAAATCTGAATAAACCATTTTTCCAAATGCATTCCTATTTGAGAACTTTCTAAAGAAGGAGAAAGTGTAATGATCCAGCTTTATTGAAACTTTTAAAAATTAAACGTCATATAATTGATCCTGGGTTTATGTATGTAGGTGGTTTAAAGGGGAGGAAGCACATCAGCAAATACATTTGAAGTTCAAATATTTCCTTATTCTATTCATTTCACCATTATGTAACATCAAACACTCCATAAAATGTAGGGTTTATGAAAACTGAACCATTTAAGGACTGGCATTGAAATGCAAATTCCCACTAGATTCAGCAGGAATACTAAAGTCTATTTCTGTCTTTTTCCTCCTTGAATAAGACCATATGTTAACTAGGGACCCTTAGAAACTTCATGACATCTCTATGACTCTCCTTAGGAAGTATTTCTTCACTTATTCACAAAGCGACATACTGAGATTTTTCAATTGAATAGGTGAGAGCATTAAAATTAAAGAATATATGCTTCATTTTCAAGAACTGAGGCCAGAAAAGTAGTGGCTGGTAATATTGCATGTGGCAACAGGCTTAGTGTTCTCTGGCTTTGGTTAGCTCAGATGGAATATTTGAAAAACAAGGCCTTTAGTTCATAATCTGTAAGGTCCTGTGACCCAGTACGCAAGCTTTCCTGTCTTGGGGTGTGATTATGGAATTACAGACCCTGGCGATGACACAAGTCTAGTCTGATTCATTTACATTATAACTGGATAAATGTCAAGTAGCCGGGCAAAATGCTTGGCCTGAGGTCACATTGTTAATTAGTGGCAGAGATAAAACTTGAACCTGTAACTCCTGGGATCTTTTTATTATATCACAGAACAAGGAAGATGACCTGCCCAGATTAGATTATCAAATAGAGGAATGCTATCCTCAGAAAACTCTAAATAATCCTAAATCTTTCTTGGATTACATCCCTTTGACAAGAGGATTCACCTACCACTGAATGAAGAATACAGTCAGATTCCCTACTACAACCTAGAGTGGGAGGCCTAAACTACCTGTGCTTCCCCTCAGTGCAAAAACTCATGTTCTTGGAGTGCCAGACAGCTCACAGGTAAGATCTCTGTGAAGCTCAAATAGCCAAGGGCAGATCTGCAGAAACCCTGGATAGTAGCACTCATCCACTATCAAAAGAACAGATGTCTAGAACAAGAGGAAGTCATCCTTTCAAGGAGGCCATATTTGACTCCACAAGTTACTCTAAGTCTTATACCAGGCAATGACTGTGTCTTTTCAAAGGAAGCTGGAGCTAGTAGAAGCCCTGTAGAATATCTAACCCAGTGATACCACAGTTTCAGTTAATGGTCCACAAAGGCAGTGGAGGAGGAAACTCCTTGAACAAATTTTAATATTGCATAAAACCTAGGAGGAATATTTTTATACCATCACAATACCCCTTAAAACAGCATACATAGATATATAGATGTTATTTTCTTCTAATCTAGATTTTATCTACAATAATATTTTCTAAAATCATGTGATCAGAAGCTCTGAATGGCCACTGATAAACTCAGGATTTCTGAGAAATGACTGATGGCCCAGAAATGTCCCATGATCACAGTTCCCATTCTTTTTAATAAAATAGGTACCAGGAAGAAGTGATATTATACAATATATTCAGAGTATGTATCAGAATATCAAGGCCAAGTCTGAGAGTGTACTAATGGCCTATTGGAGTTCATATCAAGTGTACTAATGGCCTATTGGAGCTCATAAAGCTTTCCAAGTTTCCTATTTCTAAGTTGGTGTTTCTTCCACTATAGTTTGCTATTTTATAGCATGGGATCTTCTATAGAAAATGGGTCACAAAACTATGTTTTCCTCATCTTCTGAAATGAAGAAAGAAATAAGAAGGATAAGTACTAAAGGTGGAGATAGAAATAATTTAGCTCTTTTCTATGCCATTGATGTACATACATACAGACATTTACATTTTTAGATGCATGATTTCAAAAAGAAAAGAAGTTTGTTGAACTCACCACAAAGTTAAATCTAAGTCAGTATGTAATTTGAAGTACACTTAGTGTAAATTCTAGTTTAACATATTGACTCAGCTAATTTTGAGAATGAGTTCAATCAGTATTTTACAATATGTAAGTGCAAACATCACACACACACAAAGGTTACAGAAAGGCAGCCCTTATACTTAAAAATTCACAATATGATCTGGGAGAATCTGATCAGGATACATTTTTTAGCAATTAGAAGAAAATTACACTCAAATTGGCTAAATGGGGGAAAAGGGAATTTTGTTCAAGGTTCTATGTTAACTCAATTCTCAGGAAAGCTCCAAGAATTTGCATCATCTCAGTTTCAGAAGTACATAAACCTGTGTCTCTTATCCCCTTGGCTTTGGTGGGATCATGTGTCTGACTCTAAATCAATTTCAGTGTCAGAGGACTCTACAACTCTGTTTGGCCTAGCCCATATCAGATACCATCCCTCAAGTCTTTAAGGGATAGAATAATAGAATCAGCTGATCAGAACTGTGGTTCAAGAGTGGGGAAATAGGAGCTTCCTATAATCTATTATAGGGAGTAGGGCAAATGAATTCAAGATGGTCAAGAGGCAACAAAGACCCATGTCATACACATAGTTAAAAAAAAAAAACTTAAAAATGTATCTAACATGCAAAAAGGTCAAATGAAAGGCAAAAATTGAAGAGTATTTAATAGTTTTGCCTCTGGAACCGGCAAGCATAGGTTCAAATCCTCACTCTACCATTTGTTAGTTGTATGAGCTTAGGCAAGTTACTTAACCTCTATAGGCTTGAATTTGCTCATCTTTAAAAATGATGATAGCGGGGCTGGGACTATAGCTCAGCGGTAGAGCGCTTGCCTCGCATGCGTGAGGCCCTGGGTTCGATCCTTAGCACCACATACAAAGCAATAAAATAAAGACATTGTGTCCATCTACAACAAAAAAAATATTTAAAAAATAATAAAAAAAATAAAAATAAAAATGGTGATAGCAATAATATCTACTCCGAGGCATTTTGTGATAATTAGTTAAATCCATAAAGTGCTGAGAATAGTTCTTGACATGCAGTAATCACTCAATGTTAGCTGTTGTTATTGTTGTTATTAATAGCAGACAAAGATAAATATGTAATATCAGCGGAAGGAAAGATGTTATAATGGGAGTAAGAGTAAGGTGTATCTGCACAGTGAGGAGTGGGTGATTGAGATGGGCAGAGGGGTAAGAAAACAGCCTTATGTATGATAGGAAAGGTCTACGCTTCCTTACAGTAGACCAACCAACTGACCGGACTAGAGAGAACACTTTTAACAGGGTCTTAAATGACAGCCTTTTCTCAAAAAAAAAAAATTTTTTTTCTTGCAATGGGTAATTCTGCCAAGTTGTGATCCTACAATATAATTGAAAAAAATATTTTTTCAGCTTAGGTTTATAAGTCTTTTATTGTGAAATGACTATAAGTCCCCTGTTTCATTTAATCCATCCACTCAAAACAATTTTATATAAAGACATCACCATATGATTTCATGACATTCATTAAATTACTCTATTAAGAAATAGTTTGGAACAACTGACCTCTTAGAACTCAAGAACATCAAGAAATCTCGCCAATACAAATGTGTTAATCTAAAGGTTATTCTTCTCATTTCAAGACTCTTACCCTCTTGATGGTCCTCATCCCTTCCAGATCTGCTAACTTCTTCTTCATGGTCTTTCCTTAGGGACTTCATAAAAACAATGCTGTTACAATTCTCAGGTTATGAAAATCCATAAATAACACAAAGGAAAACTGCATGCTTTATACTGACATTTCATGATGTTTTACATCTATCCCTGGGGATAGCAAAAGAATTCTTGCTAGAAGTTAAGAATTCTACACCATGTTGGTTTACTATTTTTATAAATTGTTTCATATGAAAAAGGCATTATTTTTTAACAAGTAGTCAACTACCTTCTAACAAACAGAATAAAGTAAGGCAATGAAAAAAATTTATATTCATCTTTTATGGAGGGCAACACTGGAATTTACTCAGGTAAAAAATAAGAGGAAAATTCTCCCATCTCAAGTGCTTTGGGAGTCAGTATGACATGTTCACATGTCCATGCATTTATAAACATGTTTTTTTTTCTACTCCCCTGACCTTTCAAACAGACATGCCTACTATATGCCAGGAACTGAGGTAAAAACAAGTAAAGGCATAGCCAAGCCTCACACATAGTTTAATATTTCTGGGGTTCCTATTTTTTCTTTCGAAAAGCTTCTTGCATGTAGAAGATCCAAAAAGCTACTTATCTAGCAATAAGCAAGCCCCAAAAGAACAGATAAATGGTGGGTGAAGGGGGACACTTAACTTGACCCACCAATGACTTAAGTCCTGTGCCAGAGCAAATTGTGATGTTCCATCTCTGCCTACCATGAATGTGGGTGGTAGATTTTCACTGTTTCTGGTAATTTTTTAGTTCACTGGTTCTAGTAACAATATGACTGCTTGTTGCATGAGTCTTACTTTTGATTTATGTCTTACCATTTTTCTACCCAAATATTTTTCTTGTGAAACTGTCAACTGCTCTGAGAAACCATCTCTTCACTTCCCTCATACTTCTCCATTGCTACTCAGAAATAATCCTCATTCTCTCAAAACAGTTTTCCCTAGTTATCCTTTACTATAAAGAAGGTATGTTAGTTATTTGACTGTATCCTTCCCCCGCTGACAATTTTGTGGGGTGTTCTGGTAATCCCTGTAGAGACTAAGATCAGAGCTGGCAGTCAG
Source organism: Xerus rutilus (assembly GCA_028644305.1). Taxonomy (NCBI): domain Eukaryota; kingdom Metazoa; phylum Chordata; class Mammalia; order Rodentia; family Sciuridae; genus Xerus; species Xerus rutilus. The sequence goes on from CM053413.1 coordinate 35,146,671, forward strand.
CAACACAGTTAATGCAAAGGTTAATAATTTTTTTCATTTCCATCTTCATGTATCTAGATGTTTGATGAAATTTTGCTGAATAGATGAGTGCACCCATGAACTATGGATACAGCACTTCAGTTAAATCTTAAGCATTTAAGCAGTATACGGTGAAATTGTACCCTTTGACTTTATAACATGCCATAACAACTTCAAGTAATTTTTCCTGAGTCAAGTTTGATATTTAATTCAGGCAGCTTTTTCTCTTCCCTCAGTAATTGACTTAAAAATGGAAGTTCACTGCATTCTGAGTGAGCATCCCTCTCCTCTCTTAGCAACGGGGAAACCCCACGTCTCTTACACAACAGCAGCACCTGCAGCTATGCCCTTTGAGAAAGGAAACAGTGTACCAGCAGACTGAAAATGGAAATCACTGGCCTTAGGTTATGGAATAATCAAAGGGCACTTGAGCATGCCAAATCCAAAAGAAATATTAGAAAATAAGCTTTAGCTAGTATCAAGTTTTAATCTGATTATCACATTCTGATTCCCTTTGAATGCTAGAGAGATGTGATTTGGTCTTATTTCCAGTTTTACACTACTGTGCACATTACTAATTTGCTCTTATTGGTTAGCATCACTGGAATGCACATTACGGCAGTCTGCCTTGCTCCCCTGAAAACTGATTTAATTGAATTCTTGGTTTTCATTGTAATAGAAATCCAATTTGCTATGTGTATGTGCATGTAGATGTGTTGGGAGTAAAACAAGATTGGAGCAGGACTGGGCAGAGAGAAAAGTAGGGCCATGTTAAATCTTAGCAAAGAGCTCAGCCAATTTTGTGGGAAGTTTGGAGCCAGGAGGATCCTTCAGAATTGTCCCAAGTTGGAGGAGAGAACTGAGTCTTTATATTCTTACACTTTCTTCTCCCGCAGAGGACAAATTATTGGATGAAAGTTGCCTGAAAGGGGGTGTGACTAAGGATAGGTCATCTTTTCAGCCTAGGTAATCCCTTTAGAGACTAACAGTTCCAGACTGTCAGTCAGAGACACTTTCCGAAGCTGAGGTATAAGTTCTGTCCTGAGAAGGACTTGGCCTTAGCACAGTGAAAAACATCTGCATCATCTTAAATAACTATATTTCTCTCGAAAACTTGTGTTTGAGAGATGGCAGTAGGAAAGATCATGAGAACCAACAATAAGTAACTTGAAACTTTCAGGTTTTCTTCTCATCTATAAAATGGACTTGATATACTGTTATTCTATCTAGAAGTACTTAAAGTTATTGTTTCTTTTTATTATTTGAGTTGGTTTTGTATTGCATAAGTATAACTGATCCTTTGAAGAAAAATATCTTTCAAGGCTCACTCATGAGATTAAAAAGACACATTTTTCATATGAAGCAGTGGTGCAAGTTTGTTTGATACCTAGTGTCAGTCTTCTGAAATGGCTTTTCTGTCTCAGTTATTATACAATTAAAATAATAAGAAACTTTAGAGCTAAGCCTCCTTCTTTGTAAATAATGACTAACTTTTGCCCAAAGTTGGAAGAGATTTGCAAAGGGAGGATGTATGATACTAGTAGTTAGCATAGTGCTTTGAGGCTTGCTGATTGTGGGTGCTCACAAGATTCCCTTGAAATGCAATATTATCTGATCCCCCAAAGGCTCCTGCAGGACAACAGTTCCCTGTCCAAATGTAAAGGGAATAGTTTCATGACTCAATTGTGGAAATATTGCACTGGCGTGCAGGGCTGAAAAACCAATTCATTGAAATCTTGAGTTTCTTGTAGAAAAAAATGCTACACTCACAAAATCTCTTCCTGTGTGGGCTCACTGGAATTTTTAGAAAAAAAATTTGGAATTTTTGAGCATTTGAAAATGTCTTTTGCAGTGGAACTGAATTTAACATGGCATTCTGGATTTTACCCAAATATAAAGATTGTGATGAAATCATCAGTTTTATTTTGGTGAATTGACAAAACTTGAAATACCTTTCTTTCCAAAGGTAACTAACTGATTAAGGACATAGGTCAGGTACAAGAGAAGCTGTCCTTTATTGTGCATAGATTAGTTTGATGTCTACTGGAGTGAAGCCTTGTAATTCTAATTACTAATTGAGGAAGAAATGAGGGGAAATTCCCTGTTTCATGAAATCTATAAGCTTTACAGTCCAGGTCTTAAAAGCTGCTGGATTTTTGTTTATTTGTTTTGCTTTTGTATATCTGTGTCCCTTTACTGATAATTGAAGGACATAGATCATTTATAATATTTAATCCTTGGCATGATACCACCTCTCCTGATAGAGAAGAGAATCTATGGTCCATGTATTCAAATCATGCCTATTGCTTCATTTGATTGACAAGGAAGATGGGGCAATGATCCAGGCTCTGTAGCTCCTGCTCCTTTTGGTTTTGGAGTGGAACTTTAGCCACTCAGCTATAGTATCTTAGTGCAGGCTTACATGAGGTTACTGGTGAAATTGCCTACCAGTGCACTGGCTACACCATAGACTATTTTCCTGCAAAGAACTCTGGGATCTTTACAGGCCACTGAAGATTTTCTCCTCTTAGTCTTCTTCATATAAGTACTGTTTTAAATATTATTCTACTTTTTTGACAATTATGTCTTTTTTCCCCTAATTTGAGGGGCTGCCTCAATAATTAAAGTACCTGATAAAAAGGAGTAGTGTTGTTATGCTTTTCATAAGACTTTAAGAAATTGATTATTAGTAGTAAGTTAGTACAGGTTTGGATGAGTGGCAATTGAACTGAAAGTCAATAATATCTGTATGCATCTGGTGATGTTAATTTGACATGCATATTCATTAAAAGGTAGATCAAAATTATAAATGCTTGTAGCATAAATAGCTCAAGAATTCTTAGAGAACTCAAGTTCTAGATCCTCTTTCCCATTTCTCCTGTATCAGAAATAAAACTTTCGAGTCTCTTGGTTATTTAAAAACATTTTTTAGTAATTACTTCCTTACAAATAACTATCTAATTGCCATTTTTGTGACTTTCTGAGTGTAGGCATTATCCATTTGTTTCCTGCTGTTTACATTCCAGCCCTCCAACCACTCATGCCCTTTCTCCACCCCTCTTCCTCCCAGTATGGCTATGTTGTTAACAGTGATCCCACCTTATCCATGCAGGAGAGTTCCAAGATTTCCAGCACATGCGTGAAACCACAGACAGTAACAAACCCTACAAGTGCTAGCGGATTCCTGTCCATACATACCTGTGATAAACTCTAATTTATAAATTAGGCACAGCAAGAAATTAACAACTAATAATAAAATATAATAATTACTACAATGTACTGCAATAAATATTAGGTGAATGTGATCTCTCTCTCCTGAAAGAGTCAAAATAAAAATTAATATTTTCAAACCATGGTTGTGAGTAAGTGCAACTGTGGAGAGTGAGCTTGTGGATAACAGGGACTATTGTACTTAACTTAGATCAATATTCAGTGTTCACAATATCATGAGAGCTGAGTCATTTGATTTATAATACGTTTTTCCCCTTTGGTGCTGGGGATAGAACCCAGGGCCTCCCCTAGTTACACCTCCAGTCTTAATATATGATCAATATTTTTTTATTTCCTGTAGAAGTTTTTGTTTTTGGTTTTTGGCTTTAAGAATTATGTAGATTGTGGGTTTGCTTAGTTTTATATGTTTATCACTAATAAAATCCAAATGATTTATCAATTATGTGTAAACTTTCATTAGGTTTTGATGCCTCAAGTACAACTAATCAGTTCTCAAAACTAATCTTTAAAACTTCTCACAGAGGCTTCTTCCTGCTCTACTCTGGTCAGAATGGCTTGATGAATCCAGGGCATAGTTTCTATCCTGAGCTGTCCCTTCCTGGTCATCCTGAGTACCACATACTCTCTTGAGTGTTATTTTCATTTCCTGAATCTCATGTCTTCCTCTTTTGTAGTTTACTGCCTTATTTGGATGCACCAGGGCTTCTAGTAGATTCCTGAGAAAAGGTACGTGAAAGAGAGAGAGATTTTCTGAGAACTTTCATGTTTTAAAATATTTTTTTCTACCCTCAAGTTTGTTGGGAATTTGGGTTGGATGTAGATTCTAGGTTGGATGTAATTCCCATTTAGAATTTTTAAAGCATTGCTGTACTGTCTTCTAGCTTCCAGTATTCAAAATCCAAAGTCATTCTGGTTCCTCATCCTTTATAAGTTACTGGGATCTTTCCTCCCCATTTCTGGAAGCCAAATAAATCATTGCTTTATTTGCAGTGTCATAATGTCATGAAATTTCAGTCTGGAAACTCATGTCCTTCACTTCTGGGAATCTGAACAGCTTGATTTAATGGATTCCTCTCCCTTCCAACCGGTTTCTCTCTTTCTCCTTTTTTTTTTTTTTTTAAATTCAGTTGCTTAACCTCCTAGATTTGTGCTGTTCAAACTGCTAGCCACACACAGCTTTTCAATTTTGCATTTCAAATTCTGTTTCTCAGTCACATTAGCCACGTTTCAGTGGCCACACATAGTAGCTGATACTGTACTAACAGCTCAAACCTAAGATACGTTTGTCATCACAGAAAGCTCTAGGTCAGGGCAGTTCTTGAGTTCTCCAATGATAAGTTCCTTTCATTTTTCCGTATCTTTGTCACTAAAGATTCCTTGATTTAATATTTTAATCTTCCTACTGATTGAGATATTTTGATATATATTGATACAAAAATCCATTTGAGCATGCGTGTCAAAAGCCCTCTCTACTACAGGGTGGATCATCTCCTTGAACAAGTCCTGATGTCGATATATTTGGAACTTTCTTCCTGGGCTTTCCAGATTCTTTTGGAAAAATTCTTCCACAGCCTTACTGGGAGAATATGGACTTCTTGGCTGTGAGGTAGCACTCCAAGAGCCAAGTTGAGAAAGAGAACTGGGGGTCTTTAGGTAAACATGTAAACATTTGAGTATTTTCTCCTTTTTCAGTACTGCCTGGTGTTTTTCAGTCCAGAGACCTTTCAGTTTATCCTCACAAAAATAAATAAATAAGCTTTACGTTTTCTGCAACAGAACTGTGTGTTAGATGATGTGCTGCTGTGCCCTAAACATCCCCTTTCACAACTAAGGAATCTGTCTCCCCAGGTGCTGGGCCTGCTCCTGGTTGGAAAGATCACCTTTCCCTGTTCCTGCACAAATTGTGAGGACAACTTGCCTACAGTAATTGGCCAGTGTGAATGTTTAGAAATGTCCAGGTCCCTTGACCAACTTAGGACAATTCTGAAAGGTCATCCCAGCTGGGAGGCCTTTTTGTCACTATATCAGAACCCAAGAACTGCTCGATTCTGCTTCTTTGTTTCCCACACAGATATTGATCCTACTAATTTTGTTTCCTAGGGAACCTGATAGTTTGGGAAGGGCAATTATCTCTTTGCATATATTAAAGGAGGAAATCTGTGGATCTAGAGGCTTCTTAAAAAAATACTTTCAAATGACCTTTCTGTATTGAGTTTTGCCTCATTCTCACTTCTGAGGAACCTATTCTTGAGCTATTCTTGAGCTTGTGGAGGATTCTGTGGTGGAAATTGGGTTGCTTCTTGGTTCTTTCCCCTGGTGGTTAAGATTTAAGTTTCTCACATCTATTAAGTTAGTTTACACTCATTTATTTGTTCACAGCTTCTAACATTTTGTTGCTATGGTATTTTCTACTATCTTTGATGTGTGGTATATGTTTTTTAAGAATTTCTTCACTGTTTTATAAATGTGTGCATTTAATTTGCAAGTTTCATGATATAAACTTTGCATCTAGAACTTCTAACATTTTAATTTGCCAGCCGTATTGTATAGTAAATGGAAATATTCACCATTAGAACCTTTTGCTTGCACTAATGCAAAAAGGAAAGTGAATAAGAAAGGGATTATATCTCTTGAAATATGATGTGTTCTTCAGGTTCAGTATGGGTGGAGTTATGACAGGGCTTGCAATTACAAGATGATATAAAAGACAGTATAGATTAAAAAATAGACATTATCTCAAGGATCATGATGGCTCATGACTTGAATGACAGTCACAATTATTTTTAACAGTCATCTTGATGGGGTAGAAGATATGTAATGCAGGCACTTAAAAGTGATCCTTTCATTAAACTCAGTATTTATAAGATAAAATACAAATTAGCATGTCTGCTCTAGACTCAAGGAGTAGAATGTACTTGGTGAGGGCGTAAAGGAAAATAGAAAATATGATTAGATGGGTGAGGTGGAGACAACCTAAGTAGATAACAGATGAACATGCTTTTTCAGGAGAGAGAAATTAGTTTTCTACTGACCCTAAAACACATGCAGCAATATTTAACACTTTCACACATTTCTAAGTGCTTTTTCTGAGAAAATTTAATGGGATAATTGGTAAGTAAAAGTACTTCTTGATAGTAGGACATATAATGTTAGATTTTTTCCTTCATAAAGGATTCAAGCATGATGAAATCACCTTCAAAATCAACAAGAGGAAATGAAGTTTTCCCAAAAGTGTTTCCTCAAAGTCAGGCTTATTATAGAATTCCTTTAAAATTTTATATAGAGAGAGGAAGTATGGCATTATAACAGAGTAAGACATATTTATTTGGTCTTTCTCATTGGTCACTGGCAAAGAGCTCAGAAATCGGATAGAATTTCCTGAGTGATTGGGCAAGGGAATTGTCTTTTGTTTCTCTTTAAACCATGTCTGAGTTTAAACTGATGAAGTGCCTCTTGGAAGATGGACACTCAGTGCCAGAGGAACTGACCCTGAAACTTCAGCTGCTCCCTCCCAGGGGCGAGAGAATGGGGACTGAGCTAATCACAGTGGTCAGTGATTTAATCAATTATGTCTATGTAATGGAACCTCCATAAAAATCCTAATGTGGGGTTTTGCATCCAGGTACAGGGAGAATGGTACACCCCCAACTCCACTGGCACAGAAGCTCATGTGCACAGGATCCTTCTGGATTTGTTCATTTGTCTGTTCATCTGTATCCTTTATAATATCCTTTATAATAAACCAATAAATGTCAGTGTAGTGTTTCCCTGAGTGTTGTTGAGTAGTTACTGCAAAATAATGAACATGAAGAAAGGATCATGGGACCTCCATGTGTATCTAAGTTAGAATGAAAAGTGAGTAACCTGAGGACTATAACTTGTGGTTGGCATCAGAGGAAGGCAGCAGCCTTGTGGAACTGAACCCTAACCTGCAGGGTCTGAGCTAGCTCCAAGTGCTTGGTGTCAGAATTGAATTGTATCATTGGATACCCAATTACAGCCCACAGAAAATTAGAGAATCACTTGATATGGAAATGTACACTTCTGATGTTAGAACTGTTCCACAAGTAGAGAAGTAATTTTTCCTTTTAGTTGGAAACACATCCATGTATGAAAGATGCTTTTCCCTGGTACTTTATCAGTTCTGCATTTTTTCTTTATTTTCCAAATTTTCCCTAGTTTTACATAAGTGGGCATGCAGTATGTTTATAGTGGATACAAACTGTCACTGTTGGTACTTTTGATTGCAGTGTGACATTGTATATATATTCTATTACACTGTAATGTAGAGACCTTGTGTTAGAGCAATTACAGGAGATCAAACTCTGAAGCTAAATAAGGTTCAATTTCCAGGCTTGCCAGTTCCTAACTTTGGGATCTTATCTTACTTAACTTTTGATAAAATTGATAATATTGCCATATCATAGGATAATTGATAAATATTTGGAAATCATTTAGAAGAATAAATCATTCATGGTAAAGACTAAATAAATGTTAGACATGATTTTTATCTTAAAAAACATTTACGGTAGCTTTATATATGTAATAGTTTTAAGAAAATTAAAATTTAATTTTTTTGAAATTAAAAATTAAATTAATTTGAAAATTAAATTTCTAGATATTAATGTACAGCAGAGGTCCAGGTTCCCTTATCATAAGTAAACATGTAATTTTGTTTTCTAAACTACAGAAATCAATTAAAGCTGCATGAAAAAAAAATACTACAAAGTAAGAACTTGTGTTTCTCCTACTGAGTTATAGGTAAACAGATCAATAGCAAGAGAAAGCTGTAATGCTTTTGAAGTTAACCATATTTCCCTGACTTCTTTCTCTACTTATCACCTTACCCCATGGTGAGTCTTCCTATAATTGATGAATTCATCCCAAATTAGAATCATTGAAGAACCAATTCCCTTATTTTGCCACACTTATATAACACCTGCATATATTTTATTTTAAATTTACTTCTAAATACTCATTTATTTTTATTTAGATAATTTTAATAATACCTATGCATTGGTTATATTTTCTAACGTATATTAAAAAAGCAATGTTTCTTTAAAAATTACTTGTGTATCATTTGAAAGTCACAGTGTATATTAATAGCAAAATTCATGATATTTACTACTCGTTAGGAAACATTAGATTAGAAAATTATACTTTGACACATATTCACATTAAAGCATATTTTTAAATGTGACACTAATAATCTCTATTTTGAAAATAAGAGTTGTATACCTTTGTTGAAATGGAAAAACAAGGGAAATTTCATGGAGCACACAACCTTTAAAATCAAGTGATTTCAGAAGCCTGGGACCACCCCTAGTTTTGTGCCAGAGACCCTGCCAACCAGGGAAAGCACAGGCCAAGGCCCAGGACCACCTTCAGGGACCTCCACAGGAGCCCATCCAAAGTCAGGCCCAAGACTACTACCCACCAATCTGCTGACCCCCAGACTCAGGCACAGGATTGCCTCTGGAGCCCCCTGCGGGAGGCTGGGCCTAAATGAGGCCTGGGACTGTCCCCAGTTCAGTGCCAGACCCCCTGCCAATCTGCAGGACCCCAGGTCCAAGCCCAGGCCCACCACCTGGGATCCCTGAAGGAGCCCAGGGCAAGATCAGACCTAGAATCTCCCTCACAGGTCTGTGTGAGAGCCCAGGCCCAGGACCACCCTGCACAGAATGGAGATTCATACTGTTGCTCCCTTCCTGTATCCAACTTGGGACACTGCAACCATGCCCATAGTTCCTCCCATGCAGTAGCCTCTACCTTGGGACAATAGATGGGACCTGGAGGCAGCAGCCCATCACAGCTCAGCATGCTACAGCACTGCATCTCCAATCAATCAGCCCAAAGCCATTGTAAGTCTCACCCTTTCAACCCCATCTCTGAAAGTATTTGCATCCATCTTGGGCCACCCCCACTGCCATCTTGATTTATCTCCACTCCTGCTGCCACCATCTTTAGTGGCAATAGTGTCCATTTGGGGACACCTGCTGGGGACTGGAAGAGAACTCCAAGGTGAGATACAGGTACTCTGTAGGGTCACTACAAGATCATAGGATGGAAACTGCCATACCTCAGATCAGCATTGCAAGAAAGGAAGACACATAATCAACATGAAAAAACAAGGGAAGAAAGTGCTCCAATGGTCGAGTGCCCCTGAGTTCAATCTTCAGTACCAAAAAATAAATAAAAATAAAATAAATAAATAAGAGCAAATAGAGGCAACCCAACAAAGAGATAAGAGAGCAAATAAAGGCAATCATCAATCACACCAACAAAGAGATAAGGGAGCAAATACAAGTAGCAAAGATTACTTTAAGAAAGAGATAGAGATTGTGAAAAAAAACAATAAAAAATTCTTGAAATGAAGGAAACAATAATCCAAATAAAAAACTCAATAGAAAGCATCACCAGCAGACAAGATCACTTAGAAAATAGAATATAAGATACTGAAGACAAAATACACAATTTTGAAAATTAAGTTGGCCACAAAGTGAAGATGGTAAGAAACCATGAATAGAACATACAAGAATTATGGGATAGCATCAAAAGACCAAATCTAAGATTTATTGGGATAGAAGGCACAGAATTCCAAAGGAATGCACAATATCTTCAATTAAATAATATCAGAAAATTTCCAGACTTGAAAAATGAATTATAAAATCAAATACAAGAGGCTTACAGGACACCAAATGTACAAAACTACAACAGATCTACACCAAGGCACATTATAATGAAAACGCCCAGAATACAGAATAACGATAGAATTTTAAAGGCTATAAGAAAGAGGAATCAGATTACATAGAAGGGAAACCAATTCAGATCTCAGCATATTTTTCAACCCAGACCCTAAAAGTCAGAAGATCATGAAACAACATATACCAAGCTCTGAAAGAAAATGGATGCTAACCAAGAATCTTATATGCAGCAAAATTGAGCTTCAGATTTGATGATGAAATAAAAACCTGCCATAATAAACAATAGTTAAAAGAATTTACAGCAAGAAAGCCTGCACTACATAGCATTCTAGGCAAAATATTCCATGAGGAGGAAATGATAACCAACAATGAACATATACAAAGAGAGGAACTACACTACAAAAAAAGATGGCCAATCAAAGGAGAAACCAAGTCAAGGTAAAAACCAAAAATGAACCAAAAATCATATTTCAATAATAACCCTGAATGTGAATGCCCTAAACTCATCAATTAAAAGACATAGACTGACACACTGGATAAAAAAACAAAAAGACCCAACAATATGCTGCCTTCAAGAGACTCATCTCACAGGAAAAGACATCCATAGACTGAAAGTGAAAGGGTGGACAAAAAACTGACTACACCAAAAGCTGGTTCTTTGAAAAAATAAATAAAATTGACAAACCCTTAGCCACCCTAATGAAAAGAAGGAGAGAGAAAACCCAAATTACTAAAATTTGTGATGAAAAAAGAAATGTCAAAACAGACACTATTGAAATACAGAAGATAATTAGAAACTATTTTGAAAATTTATACTCCAGTAAAATAGAAAACCTCGAAGATACCACATAGAGTTATCTCATACTAGAAAAAAGTGCCAACACTTACATTGGAGAAAAGATAGCCTCTTCAACAAATGATGCTGGGAAAACTGGAAATCCATATGCACCTAAATGAAACTAAACCCCTACCTCTCACCATGCACAAAATTCAACTCAAAGTGGATCAAGGACCTAGGAATTAGACCAGAGACCCTGTGCCTAATAGAAGAAAAAGTACATCCAAATCTTCATCATGTTGGCTTAAGTCCTTACTTCCTTAACTCCTATAGCGCAAAAAGTAAAATCAAGAATCCACAAATGGGATGGATTCAAACTAAAAAGCAAAAGAAACAATCAATGAGGTGAACAGAGAGCCTACATTCTGGAAACAAATTTTTGCCACACGCACATCAGATAGAGCACTAATCTCCAGGATATATAAAAGACTTAAACAACACCAAAAAAACAAACAACCCAGTCAATAAATGGGCTAAGGAGCCGAACAGACACTTCTCAGAAGAAGATATACAATAGATCAATAGGTATATGAAAAAATGTTCAACATCTCTAACCATTAGAGAAATGCAAATCAAAAGTACTCTAAGATTTCATCTCATGTCAGTCAGAATGGCAGTTATCAAGAATACAAACAATAGCAAGTGTTGGCGAGGTTGTAGGGGAGAAGGCACGCTCATACATTGCTGATGAGACTGCAAATTGGTACAAGCAATCTGGAAAGCTGGTGGGACTGCAAACTGGTGCAACCTATCCGGAAAGCAGTATGGAGATTCCTTAAAAAACTTGGAATGGAATCACCATTTGACCCAGCTATCCCACTCCTTGGCTTATACCCTAAAGACTTAAAAACAGCATACTACAGTAATGCAGCCATTTCACAATGAAAGAGAATAAAATTATGGCATTTGCAGGTAAATGGATAGAATTGGAGAACATTATGCTAAGTGAAGTAAGCCAATCCCTAAAAAAACCCGAATGTTCTCTCTGATTAGTGGATGCTGATACCTAAGGGAGGTGGGGGTGGGGAGCATGGGAGAAATGGAGGAACTTTGGATGAGGCAGGGGGAAGGTGCGGGAGGGGAGGGGGAATGGGAGCAACAAAAATGGTTGAATGAAATGGACATCACTACCCTAGGTGCATGTATGAAGACACAAATGGTGTGACTCTATCAGTGATGGAAAATTGAGCTCTCTATAAGTACTATGACTTGAAATGCATTTAAATAAATTAATTAATTAAAAAATTTTTAATGTTAAATTCACCCAAAAAAGTGAGGTTAAAACATGTTCCATTCCTGAATTAATAAAATTAGAAATTTTATCTAAAAAATCTTATAAAAATTTTATAAAAAATTTTATAAAAAATCAGACTAAAAAGATATTTGCTTTATAGAGTTTTTATCTGAGGATCATAAGCCACTGGCCAACAGAACAAGTTCAGTGCACAGGTATATTGTGATGGGTGGCAGAATATTTTATATTTTTCTTTAAAATGGAATGACTATTGAAGCATATCATGACTTTTTTTTGCCTCTGTCCCTATGATGGTGTACGAAAACATTTTTTCTCATCACTTTATCTCCTCATCTCTAAAGGCAAAGATCCAAAGTGTTCTTTAAAAAACATACGTAGGACAATAAAATGCTGTGAAATAAAATACTTAAAGCATCTTTTGGGTTCTTCAGTTATAATTTCATCACATATTTGATAAAGAATTAGTTATAAATCTCTTGGAAGCAGAAATCTATCTCCTGGGATATAGTGTCAATTTCTACGCTGGTACTCTCCTCAGGCAGCCAATTCTTTGTTAGGAGTTTTACATGTGTTTCTTCTATTGTTGTGAACAACAGTAACGACAAAATCAGAATATTTTAGCAAGTGAAAGGAACATTATCACAATGATCCATATTGAAAATTAAAATATACAAAGTTCATAAAAATCACCTTAGATTTAATTAACATCTGACCAGTGGATTAATGCCTGTCCTTAAGAATATTTTTATATTTTTTTCAACAAATTAATTCAATTATCTTTAAAAATGTGACCAAATTGAAATTTTCAGAAACTAAAAGACAAACAGAAGAGTCAATAAGAACAAAAAAATGAACCAACCACAGATATTTCATTTGAATTGAAATGGCCATTCAACACCAGCTTTAAGAACACATTCGGAGAGTGAGCAGACTTAGGTAAACACACATCAAATCAAGCAGAACACAACCATATAATGTAATCATGAGATTGTACAGCAAGAATGCTGTGTTGTTATTTATTTTTGAGTAACCAACTTTCCTAAATTGGATATTATTTATACATTCATATAGTCATCCAACCATCTATCAAATATTTATTGAGTATTTACTATGTGTCAGACACTCTGTAACTGTTGGAGATATGATTCTGAACAAGAGAGGCAAAGACTGCTCCCTATTGAAGCTTAAAGTTAACGAAGCAGAGAATAATTAACAGAGACCAACTTTTGAAAAAATAGTTTCAAATAGGTGTACATGCTAGGAAAACAATGAACAGGGTAATGTGATAGTGTGCCTGGGGGTAGGTTACTTTAGTCTAGAGACCAGGTATAAGATTTTCCTGGCTACGACAAAATACCTGATAAGAACAACTTAAAGGAAAAGAAGTTTATTTGGGTTCATGGATTCAGAAGTCCCTGTCCATAGTTGGCTGACTCCATTGCTCTAGGCTTGAGGTGCAACATAACATCGTGGAGGAAAGGCATGGTGGAAAAAAACTGCTCAGCTCATGTTTTGACAAAGAGGGTGGAGCCAGGTGGACAAGATATAATCCCCAAGGGCACACTCCTTCAGCCACATTCCACCTACTTATAGCTACCACCCAGTACAGTAGTCCTTTCAAATTATTAGTGCATTAAATGGATTAACCCATCACAGTTCTCATAATCTCATCAGTTCATCTCTAAATATGCTTACATTAACACAGGATCTTTTGGTGGATGCCTCATATCCAAACCATAACGTCAGAGAAGATCTTTAAGGTGTGCATCTGAGTCATCTTGTTGAAATGAAAATATTGTGATTTGAAAGCCTGAGACTCATCATTTCTTACAGACTCCCAGATGATGCAGATATGTAGACCTATGGAACACACTTTGCATAAAAAGGAGTTTAAGAAATGGGAATGGCAGAAAGGATTGGGGCAGGAGTTGTTTTCATTGATAATACCATGTGGGAGTTGGGGGAGGAACTGAGAAAAGTTCAGCCTTCTGTTCATCTCATTTTCAGTTTTCTCCCCTCTGTTTCATAGGTAGCCCTGGGACATGGTGGGAAGATATGAACTGAGACCACACAGTCTTTGGGCTTCAGTCCTTCCTCTGCTTCTTCATAACACGGAGGCTTTGAGTAGTGAACTCATTTGCCCTCACTCTTCTACATTGTAGGAGACATAGATAATTAGTCTGGCATATAGAAAATAGAAGATAATTAATAGATTGATAGGTACTCTAGATTGACTAATGCACCCTCATTTCCACATCTTTTTCTCTTTTGCCTGTTTAAGGGGTAAAACGCTTCTGAGACAAACCAAAGAACTTTGATTTCCTAGCATTTCTTGCAGCTAGAAATGACCATGGCCATGTGACAAAATCATGGTCAATGAAGTGCTGATGGGGGAAGGGGGACATAAAGTGGCTGATATTTTTTTCTTTAAACAAAAGCAAAGCCTCATATGAAGACTCCTTTGCCCTTTGTCACTCACTTTTCTTACTGTCTGTACCCAGGGGGTTAGCAGGTATGTTACAGCTCTGAGGTGACAAGCCTGAGATGAGCAACTGCCTATGAAGGACAGCAGATCAGAAAGACCAGAAGACCCTGAGTGACCACCAGTACTGCAGAGGCACTGTTCCAACCACCAGCTGCTCTGCTCCAGACTTATTAAAATCTGAGAAAAATAAGCTCTTTCTATTCAAGCTTGCTTTAGTAGGGTTTCAGGTTCTTGCAGCTAAATGCAATGCAGACCTAATTATTTAGTAAAGCTATTGGTTATTAATTTTTTTTCTGAAGTAGCATGTAGAAGCAGATGCAATATAAAACTTTTGTGTGTGTATTTGACAATGATAGCTCCCTGGTGCTTGTCAAAAGTTAAAATACCAAGAAATGCCATTGCACTTGAGTCCTGATTTGTATTACCACCAAAGATTATTTGAAAAACTTTGCATATCAACCCCTAAATTCTCAAGACAGATTTAAAGTGTCCACTTTTTTTTTTTTAGAAATTATAATTAAGATTCCCCCATTCCATGGTAACTGATGATGTTGTTGCCACATAATAAATAACCCAGTGTTAACCATCATCTAAAAAGCAGATCTGGAACACTCTATAAGAAATAAACAAAAATAACTGCATTGGGCCCTGTGCCTGGAAAAACAAGGCACATATTATTATACTCAACTGGTTTGAATGGAAAACTAAATTAGCATAATGAGTAAGCTGCTGTGAAAAAATTTTGTGGAAGTTGAAACAATACAATCAAATGCAGAGAAAAGAAATTTTTAAAAGAAGTTAAGCACTGACACATAGGTGAAGAGGATCCTTAAAACAATTAATAATCAAGACTCTGTATCTATTATGTGCAAGGTACTGGAGGAAATGCAAATGGAAAAGGTGACAAAAAGAGAAGTTTGGTACATGAGTACAAGAAGAATGAGATGGGAGGAGCAAGCAGCTTAGCACAGATGGTCTAAAGAAGGATGCTCACTATGAGCCTAGGTGGCTTGGGGAAACCTGCCCATAAAGAAAATAGGCAGAATTCTCATGATGAGCGGGGTGACAGATTCCAAATGAAGCAAAATCTGAGGATTTGAGTGTGAGCTTTATTCCTGAGAGTTAACACAGTCTGGCTTGACCAGATGCTTCAATAAGATTAGAAGGTCAGTAGGTGGTTTACGAGACCTTACCAGTTGATTCTTGAATAATTTGAAATTAAAATCCACTTACCATGAGCTAAGAGCACAGGACAAAGTACTACAATTGGTTTTCCTTAATTTTAATAAAGTACTGGCACCAAATGTCAGAAAGTTAGTAAAATTTTTACTATAGAAACTGTCTGGTTTTCATTCCTACCACTTTTAAAGCTGCTTTATAGTGGAATCTAGTGGTCTTTCAGTGACAGAATTCAGTGGGCACATCTGTCCTCATCTTACTTAACTTCACAGCTTTTGGCTGTCTCTAACCCCTCACCACTATGTCTCTTCTCTTTTTCTGATATTTTCCCCGTGGTTCCTCAAATGTTAATGTGCTCTAGGGTTCTACCCTTGGTTCACTTCTCTCCTCCTTCCTCCTGAAGCTACTGTTAGCAGCCCTCAAAATTTCATCCATATCATTTTGTGAATCACCATCAATACAATGATGGCTTCCAAATTTATGTCTTCAACCTATTATTCTCTCTTGGTCTCCTGATCCACCTGTCCTTCCACACGCCTCTAGGATGTGCACAGACACCTCAAGAGGTACATCCAATATTGAATTCATTAATGTCCTTTGGATACTTGTTTCTCTTCTAAAAAAAAGATCACATGAATCACATGTTCACTAAGGCTGTTAACAGAACAGCACAAACCAGATGACCTAAACAATAGGAATTTATTTTCTCACAGTTGTGGAAGATGGAAGGTCAAGATCCAGGAGTCAACAGGGTTGGATTTTTTTTTACGGGGGGAATACTAGGAATTGAACTCAGGGTCACTCAACCACTGAGCCACATTCCCAGCTCTATTTTGTATTTTATTTAGAGACAAGGTCTCACTGAGTGCTTAGCACCTTGTTTTTGCTGAGGCTGGCTTTGAACTCGTGATTCTCCTACTTGAGCTTCCCGAGCTACTGGGATTACAGGCATGTGCAAACGTGCCTAGCTCAGGTTGGATTCTTGTGAATTCTCTCCCATGGTTTGTGAATGGCTGTCCTGTGCACGTGGCTGGTCATCATTCTCCGCTGCACACCCTGGTGTGGCTCTGTAAGTCCTGATTTTTTCTTCTAAGGACACCAGTCAGACTGCATGAGGACCCACCCAAATGATTTCATTTTAACTTATTTAATTCTTTAAAAGCCTTATCTCCAAAGCTATGAACACAAACTGAATTACTGCAGGCTGGGGCTTCATTGAAAGCATTTGGGCTGGAGGAGCACAATTCAGTTAATAAAAGCTCTTAAACTGTAAACCTGGCATTCACCAAGTCCTCCCCTGCCTTCATTTCCCACTGTCAAGGCAGGCTTCTCTCACTCTGAAGTGCACTTACTTCCGCATCACCTACACGCCTTAGAATGGCATAAAAAATCTTGAAGATAGAATTCCAGCCTGCCTATCTAGGGTTGAACTTCAATTTCCTTTCATATTCTTCTGAAAAAGGGTCCACTACTTGCTGTTCTGCCACATGAAATCAACATCCCTTCCTTTCAATCATACTCCACTTACCTTTCAAGATTTGCTTCAGTATTATTCTCCCTGTGAAGTTCTCCTTGACTCTGCTCCAATTCATACTGCTCTCAACCAATCCTGTTCCCTTTTCCGGGAAGAGTTTATCATTTTTGCCATTCTATAGCGTCACTCCCTGAATATCCTGTATTGCAATTGCTGGATCTATGTCCTCCATACCATTATAGGCATTTTGAGGCCAGGGGTGGTGGGGAGAAGAATGCAGGTTCTGCAGCTCAATTATATGAGTATAAATCCTAGTCTTAGCATTTTTTACTATATTAACTTTGTCAAGTACTGAAATTCATGGGACTAGGAACAATATTTCATAAGATTATAATGAGCAATAAATGAAGCAGTAAATGAACCCAAGTGAGACACTTAGCATGAAGCACAGGCTCAATAAAGGCTAGCTAGTTTTATAAAATATATAAAATATAGCAACAAAGATTTATCAAGCATATTCTGTATGCCCTGTGCATAAGATTTGCATGCATGTATTATTTCTTATAATTCTACAACAAAAAAATATATATATCCCTTATTTTACTGATGAGGAAACTTGGTTTCCAAGAAGGTAAGTACCTTGTCAAAGCTAACAGCCAACATGCAGTAGAACCAAGATTTGAGCTGAGGTTCAAGTGATCCAAAACATACTGTTTCTCTTTTGACATCTCCAAATGCTAATCCAATACTGAAGGCAGGATGAGGTGCTCAATTAATATTTGTTGAATTATTTAATCGTTTTAACTATATTAAATTTTAAATATAATTTTTATAAAAATTTATCTATTTAATTTTATTTAATCACATTTTAATTAATTAAATTGCTTCATTTAGAGTTGTTCACTTTTCAGGCCTAAGGGATTTTTTGCTAACTTTTCCCCACTTTTGCCTATTCCAGCTATTTATATTAAGAAGCTATCAGGCCTGCCTTTCTTTCCTTCCTTCCTTCCTTCCTTCCTTCCTTCCTTCCTTCCTTCCTTCTATTAAGAAGCTATCAGGCTCTTTCTTTCTTTCTTTCTTTCTTTCTTTCTTTCTTTCTTTCTTTCTTTCTTTCTGACATTTAACTGGAAGACAAGACTTCAGATCAGTGAAAAAAGAATCTCAGTTGCCAACGTGATTGATACACTGACTCAAAATTTATATCAAAATATATCGTAAAGATAGAGAAAAATGCTAACAGTCTTATATTAAATTCATTCAGCAAGTAATGCCAAATGTGGACACAGAAGTTAGGGGTGTCCAGTGTACACATTTTTTCCTTCATTTATTTTGGAATGGAAGTGTATGTGTTAAGGAAGGGAGAGTATTTTATTTCAAATCTATTTATTTATTATTTATTTATTTATTTTGGTATACAGGATTGGACCCAGGGACACTTAACCACTGAGTCACATCCCCAGCCCCTTTTTTATTTTTTACTTTGAGACAGGGTTTTATTAAGTTGCTTCAGGCCTCACTAAGGTGCTGAGGCTAGCTTTGAACTTATGATTCTCCTGCCTCAGCATCCGAGCTGCTGGGATTACAGGAATGCGCTACCACCCCTGGCAGAGTATTTGAAAAGGCGGTAAAACCCACCATATTTCTCCCACTCACACACATGAATGTGAGAACACAGATGGCCAGTTGAAAGCTATTGCAGGTACAAACGGTATTTTGCATTTTGTGCAAATCCTTCATCAGTGTGGTTTATTAATGGAAAGTCCCAATTGTATTTCATACTTTGTTAGCCTTTCCTATAAAATGTTTTTCATCATTTCAAATACAACCCCAAACAACATAGAGAGTAATGACCAAAGTGTTCTAACACTCAGCTATATCCTCAATCCTTTGAATTTTATTCTGAGACAGGGTCTTGCTAAATTGTTGAGGCTGGCCTCAAACTCGTGATCCTCTTGCCCCATCCCCTCCCAAGCAGCTCACCTTACAGGTGTGTACCACCATGCCTGGCCAACTAAAGTACTTCTATAAGAAGTAGAAGTTCACACAATTTGTGTCTATCAAACAAAGTCCATCACAGGAGTTTCTATAGGGAATTAATTTAATTAACACAAACCTTATTTATATTTACTTAGATGAACTTCAGTGATGCAGTATAGGATCAAGTCAGGCCACATGCTTATTTAGAGTTTTCTGGTGCTATGGTACAGTACTGCTCCATTTACACAAGAAATTTTAATGATTTTTAAATGTTTATTTAAAGTTGTAAAAATACTGCATAATAAGGTGTGCCTTTCCTGCAAGATATGCCATCAAATGGCGTTTTCGTCCATTAAATAAAGATTTTTTAAAAAAGAAGAAATAAATCTTTTTTTTAATGATCATTTTACAACAATGTTAACTTATCATAGTTACTTCACCTTTCTAAAAATACTACATATTTTGATGGGGCATTTATGAGGCCACATGAGAGAAAAGATGGTTTTCAACATTCAGAATCTAGTAAAAATAATACTTTATTTCATGAGATAATAGTCAGTTAAGGAACAATGTCATAAACTAAAAAGAGATTTAGAAGTTTACTAGCAATATTTTAAGTTTTCTAAATTGCATTTTGCATAACCTCGTTTTTAAAGTTTGCCATTTTTCTATGAATCTCGCAAGAAATGGTCTTTATAGTGTACTCATTTCTTCTGGGAAAAAATGATACTATTGATGAGCACATTTTAATGTATTTTAATATAAATGTAAAACTCATTTTTAAGATGAAATTAGGAATCGTTAACGATTATCATTAGTTGCTCAGTGTTCTAATGCATGCCCTTGGCTCCCAAATGGCAGGTGCAATCTTTCACATTCAAGCAGCTGGCTAGTGTAACATGCTGCCCTCTCTGCTCCTTCACTCAGTTGTCTCAGGGGAAGAGAGAGAATTTAATCCACTGCATTTGAAAGGAAACAGGGGCAGGTATAATGTGGTGCCTTCTTTTTCCTTTTTAGGGAGAAGTGGCCTTGGCCCTCCAGGCTCCTTACCCTGTGGGGAGCTGTTCTCCACCTCTGTGCAGCTTTTGACTGAGGGGCGCCTCTGCCTAATCTGGAGCACCTGAGGAGGAACTCACTTGTCTTTAGAGATATACCACTTTCTGTTTTATTAGTTTCATCAGAAATAAAGGTGATATATTGCACTCTAATCTTACTCTTTTTCCTTTCTCAGTTGATTCAGAACCTGGGTAGTGAAAAGGGGAACTTTTAACCAAGCCCTCTCAAACCTCAGCGAAAAGGCACACTTTAGTCCTTACATCCATTGTAGTTCGCCAAAATGGCTACTTCTCCCCTATCAACAGATGTGAGAGAAATAAAACAAAAGTGATTAAATAATTTGTGTAATTAAGCATGTCTTTCATATTCAAAGCAAGTCAATTAAAGGTGGATTAAACTGCCCCTTTCAAAGCTGAGAGAGGAGAAAAAAGCCATATATTTCCTCCTGAGGATAGTTTTATATTTCTACTTTTTCACACATCCATGTAAAGATACAAAACATACATATATATGTATATGTATATATGTACACTTACATATATGAATAATTTTATTCAAAGAATCCTTCCCTTTTGTATTCTTCTATTCCAGAAAATAGAAAATATGAAACTGCATGCACCGATTTCCCATTATCTTTATGGAACTGACATTGGACAGGTATTAACACTTGTTCTAATACCCAAGTAATTTCCATGAGACTGTTCTTCTCTTATATATTTAAAATATGCCTCGATTTCATGCAAATATTCAGAAAAAGTCATATATTTGCGAAGATTTCAAATAACAGAAGTGGGAGCACCAAACTGTGATAGTTCTTCATTTGGGTTGTTATTTCAAGACATATATTTTAAACACTCTCACACATTTTTAAAAAGAGGTAAAGAATCCACTCCTAAAAAGCCATAGCTATTGAAATGTCAAGTAGCTGTTTCTAATAAAGAACTCACTACACAGGAAATCAATACAAGAAAAATAGCTTTTTCTCTAGTTACTAGAACACCTACTCTACTGCTTTTTAAAACAAACATTATCAGCATTTTTAGTTTTTGTTGGCTTATACTAAATGCAGGCAATTTCTTTATAAGCTATAAACAGAAGATAAAAGGTGAGCAACATGAACTCAGGACAAATCCTTTAAAGATATTTGCAAAGCTTGTTTCTCAAACATAACTATTATATTGTTAAGTATTAGAAGGCACAGGATACACATTGTTTGCAACATTCCAGTCTAACAACCACTGAACTATAGTTCTTAATGTCATACATAAAATAAAATCTTATACTTCTATATTTTGAGCTGTGGCACTTCAGATGAAACAAGAGGTACATTTTTAATCACCTCCTTTTAACTTCACTTATCCTATCAATTCATTTTTCTTTTTTTGCATAATAAAATGAAGTCGTATGAATCTTTATGTAGAGATAAACTGTTTTCTCATCCTCATCCTAGTTACAGAGGAATATGAATTTCTGGTTTTTGTCAAATGAGTCTCTTTTACAAAGATGTAAATGCACGGGAGTCTCTGTGATTTTGGAGTATGCACCAAATACTGATTGCTAACAGTTATGAATATTTATCAGTTGCTGTTATTAAAAAGGCAATTTTTTTCCCTTCTCAAGTTTTTGAGTAAACAATTTCAAAATGTTACTCCATCTGTCAATGTTTTCTGAAAACAACACAAACCTTCTTTTTTATCTTCTGGAGTAATCTTCACTTTTGTATCTGTTATATCTTTGAATGAGGCCAGAAAAAGTACCACATCTCCTTTCTCATTCTTTATGGGAACAATATCCAATAGGCACCAAAATGGAGAACCTGCAATGGTAATAAAAATATAAATCAGCCACTGACTCCTGTTTTTCCTATGAAAAACCCAACCATTAATAAAAATAAAGCCCTCACTCTTTTTTTTTCTATCCCATAACTCCCCCAACTTAAAAATGTCAGTTTTCAGATTCTATAAATATTTAGCCTATATGCGTATCTCTTCATTCCCAAATGAAATGCTTCTGAACAAGAACATTGATTTGAGCTGAGACATTTCAATTTACATCATTCAAGTTGTACTTCTCCTTGGAGCTTGTTGATGTTGAAGCATTTCCCTGTAGGAGAGAGCCTGTCCCCTCCAACTCCTTGCACAAAATGGTTCTTAAATGAAGACCTTTGTTTGGTGTGAGTTTGCTAGAAGTTTCTTTGGTCAATTTAAAAATCAATGATCACACACTAGAATGACTAAATGAAAAGGAAGAAAAATACCAAGTTTGAGAGGATGCAGTACCACTTGAACTCTCATACATTGCTGGCTGGCTTCATATGAACATCTATTTTAAACACAGTTTTGCAGATTTATTATCACAATATAACATTATACATCAATGTGAATGGACGATTTGTAATTATTCACAACTAAATGGAAGAATATCACTAGCATAATGTGCAAAAGTAACCAAACACAAATGAGTAGATTAAAATATGAATTAATTTACATTAAGTAGAAAAACAGATAAAAACTAACCTATGGTGCTGAAAGTCAAATTTAGTGGTTATTCTTGAGGAAAGGTGATAGAAAAGCACATGGAGCAGAGTTTTGGGATGCTTAAGTTTTATTTCATGATATTTATGTTTTTTACACTGAAGTGTTTGGTTTTTGAAAATGAGTATTTTTCAATGTGTATATATTGAGAATATATTTAAAAAATTAATAATCAGATCAATTTCACGTTTGCAAAAAAATGAAAAATATCATTAAGATTCAAGTTCAAATATACGGCAGCCAAAGGGTCTTGCCTAAGGCTTATATTTTTAAATATTTTATCTATTTTAAAATATGTATTTTAAAACTATGTAAAATTTCTTGCACTTTAAGTCTTATTAAAAGGCATTCTGAGCCGGGCGCGGTGGCTCAAGCCTGTAATCCCAGCACTTAGGGAGACTGAGACAGGAGAATCGCGAGTTCAAAGCCAGCTTCAGCAACGGCAAGGCGCTAAGCAACTCAGTGAGACCCTGTGTCTACATAAAAAAGCACAAAATAGGGCTGGGGTGTGGCTCAGTGGTCGAGTGGCCCTGAGTTTAATCTCTAGTACCAAAAAAAAAAAAAAAAGGCATTCTGGACAGAATATTTGAAAACAATGGAAAACTTGTTGCTTAATTAAAATTAAACTGTATGTCAGGCATGGTGTCACACACCTGTAACCCCAGTGGGTCAGGAGACTGAGACAGGAGGATCACAAGTTCAAGACTAGTCTCAGCAACTTAGCAAGGCCCTAAGCAACTTAGTGAGATCTTGTCTCAAAATTTTTAAAAACAGGGGGAGAGATGGGGATGTGGGCTCAGTGGTTGGCTAAGTGTCCCTGAGGTCAACCCCCAGTACCAAAAAAATAAAAGGAAAAAAGAAAAATTTAAACTGTTCATCTATTCACACACAATTTTCTTTCATTTTTATGATGGAAAAATAAAGAATTCAATACTGTGAATTTCTACTTATTTGGGAGTTGATTTCAAAGTCAGAGTTTAAGACAAAAAATAAGAGTCAGAAATATCTTTGATGTTTTGACTTACTTTGTATATAGTGTATTAGATTTCACAACTTTCACCACAGTAGATATACCCATCCAACCAGGGGATCTATTTTTTTTTCTTTTGCTGAGCACTATATGAACTCATTGACATATTTAGAGGTCATTTGATATAAACATCATATTTTTATCGCAGTTGTTATTGTATTTCTTTGACAGCATGCATGACTTCACATGCAATAAATGTGTATATACTATGTTGCTATCACAAAGTATGTGTGGAATATAATAAGGTATGTCTGCTTCCTCTCATCTTCCTGATAGTTTCAGAGTCATTAGTTCCTCCTTGCTCATTTGACTCAAACCTATGCTTTCCCTTTTCATTCATTTGCCCCCATATCTATGCCTGGGTGATCTCATTTCAACATTTCATCACTGGGCTCCAGGAAACCCTGGATCTAAGCATGGCTCCAACACTAACAAGTCATGTGACTATAGAGAAGTCAATTAACCTTTCTGGGAGTTGGTTCCCTCCATTGTAACATTCTCACATCCACATCTATTGTGGATAAAGTAACCCCCAAAGTGTAGAGACAATAAATCAATTCTACTGTCTGTGACTAATGGAGAAACCTCATAAGTGAGCCATATCCCTCTCTGAGCAAATGCTGCTCTCTCCATCATTCAGCATGCTTGTTTAAAATTCTATCTGTGGCTACCATTTCAAGCTGGGAGCCTTTTTTACTAATGCTATAGTTATAGTAGAAACAAAAAAAGAGCCATCAGGTCAAACTAACAAGCAGATCCTAGAGAAAATAAAAGCGGATGCGGAAAGTGGTATGAATCTGATATTTGGTTTCCATTTTAAGGCATCTCTCTGTCAATTACCTTGCAAGAATATGACCAAATCATAACAGAGGCTATTAATTTTCCTGAAAGTCTCTTTTATGTGTGCACTTAGTCAAGCTTCACTATTGTCTCTGTGGAGCCTTTGCCCAGATGCACCAATGTTCTTTGGAAAGAAGCTAAAGCTCAAAATGAGGTGAAATCCAAGGAAATAGCTGCCAACATGGCAATATTTTCTAATCATCTCTCTATGCACACCAATCATCAGTCATGTTCTGGGAGAGCAGAAAGTTTACTTTGAAATTTGTCTTTTAAATTACTAGATGTGATCCTTGACATTTTATGAATTCAAAGAGTTTGTTGATCTGAATCTCTCTGAATTCAAGTTTTATAATGATTTTGTATGAACAAAGATGATGTCTATATTTCCTGTGCCTATATAACCAAAAGAATTTATTAGCAAAACAATATAAGGGACATATAGAACTATTTCGTTTGCTTCTTTCTCCCCTCCCACTCAACTGCTCCAGATTTATCTACACCAACTCTCTTAAAATTTTGGCTTGTGGTACCTCTAAAGATAGAAACAAAGCATATGCCAGTTGCTTCTTTTCCCAGAAAGATAGAATAGATGCCCAAAGCTACCAATCAGGTTCAAAGCAAGACCCTTCACACTTAGCTTTCTCACTGGACCTTCCTTTCTCTGCTCTGACAAGCTTTCCTTCCTGGCTCTCTGCCAATGTGTTCAACCTTGCATGACTTTAATAATTCAAGGCTATTCCCCAGGGTTGGCTTTTCCCTGCCCTATCCATGGGCATGATGATCAACTTCTTTGAGTCAAGAGCAATTCAGTTCTAATGTAATAAATCTCTCGCAAGTCCCTCAGCCTTGTATTCAAAGATGTGAATGATTCTTAAGAGCAGGGTTAGGGGGCATAAATCTTGTGTCACTTTTAACTCTTTCTGTATATAGCAGCAGTAATTACCATGTGGGCCCCGGAGTGCTAAAACAAATGAAGATCTGCCAGGATTTAAGTTAATAACACCTCTAATTTCCATGGATAAGTACAATTGATGTAGAATAAAACAGGGTTCATACCTTATATGGTAGAGTGTACTTTTGGAATTGAATAAATAGTTACACAAGAGCTTAAATCTAGTGGAATATCCTACAGCTCCATTTTGGTACTCTTTGTTTTTGCTGATTAGGAAACAAAGACACAAGAGAATTTTATTTAGCAATACCTACAATTGCAAGAGGACTCAACTCACATGCTTTCTGTACACCCCCTGAAAGATTATACTTGGCAGAAAATGGACATTAATAGTAAGGTTCCCAGTATAAGTCCATGGTTTAATAACTTAATACGAGCATATGTTGTACATATGTTGAAAGTTCAACATACAGAAAAGATGCAGGAAGTTGAATGGAGAGGGGTCCTAGTCTCTTTAATGACAGTGCTGTCATGATGGGACATAGTTTTGTTTCCCAAAGTGGGATGAAAGTAATGGTTCTTCAGTGAAGTAGCAGGTAAAGGCTCCCCTCACCCTGCAGTGAACATCTTTCCAGGGACTGTCTATTTCTAGTGCAGCCTGTACAGTTTGTAAGTCTGGGCTCGGTGCCTGCTGAGTTTACTTTGAGTGGATGCCCCAGGATACCAGTGATGCAAAGTAAACAGGGCCCTGACACCTGTGCAGCATACATAGGAGGGCAGAGGGGGGTACACATGAAATGAACTGAACCCACTGGAGACCTCCCTGAACTTGGCAGTGGCCAAGGAGACCTTTCACTTCAGTGTTTAATGAAAAATGAAGGGTTTATAAAGAAATGTATTTTACATTTGTTTTTTGTATTTTAAAAAATGGGGCTAGGGTGTAGCTAAGTGGTGGAGCATTTGCTTGGCATGCATGAGGCCCTGTTGATAGTGGTAGATTGTGGGATTATAGTTTTCTTCTCAGAATCTTTATTTTCAGATTTTCTAGAATGTTACCAGAACAGAATTCTGGTACCTCTAGAGATTGGAGTAAGAGATGTAAGAAGTTCAAAACTAGAGTAGCAACAAAAGAGATGAGGTCTTGTTTTTGGGGAGATCCCTTTTTAAACATATTCTCCATGATCTGAAGGACAAGTTGAAACAGATACTGCATTCCAAACTTTGAGAAAAGTTCAATGTTAAATCAAGATATCTGTAAAGAGGAATTGGGGAGGAAGGAAGGAAGATAAAATCAAATGATGCTCAACTGAGTTGAATGTGCCATTTTTTTCTTTTTTTTCTCCTTTCCATTTTGTTTCAAGTTTCCTCTTTCCTTAAATAAAAAAATACTCTTTTTCTCCCCAGGAGTAGTATATCCACCCCTAGATTTCTCTAATAATTAGGAACAAAGGATCTTGGGAACTTGAGATCCAAAAAAAGAATATCCACATAACATGCTTTAGTCAATAATTGTAATATCCTTGCTCAACAAGTTATTTACTGTATTATCAATCAGTGAAGCTATTACTTTCTTTAGGGAAAAAAGAAAATTGGTTCACATGATAAACAGATAATTCTTACCTACACTTGAAAGGATTTTCCTAGTATAGTTAAACACAAATTCAGTTAGGATAGGTTTAAAGGAGGAATTAGGACAATTGAGTTGAGTTTAATAATCAATATGCATAAAAAGGTCCTGAGAATATAATGCACACAGAAGGACCTAGTGATAGTTGTCATTTATTAACCATCTATCACATGCCCTGCATGCATTATACTTAAGCTTCTCACTTATCAGTTGTAGCCATTGTTTTGCCACACTGAACTGTATTCCACAGTTGTGGAAGTTGAGATGTATAGTATTTTCTTCAGGGTCACAAGCTAATAAGTGTCAAAGACCAGAATGTACACAAAAGTCTGAGTCTGATTTTCTGAATTTGCTTCCTCATAATATTCTGGAAGGGATCCTATTTTATAAACAACATTTTAGTCAATGAATTTCATTTCCATTGAATGTTCCTTCTGCACATGCTACAGGGCAGGATGAAACATGTGCTTTTAAAAATGTGCTATTATAAGAGAAAAAAGCCTTTGGATAATAAACAAAACCCCACTCTCAACCCCAGAATAAGAGTAGAACCTCTTTTTGCAACAAGATTCAGCTATTTTGATTTAGAATGAGACTCCATTCTTCATGGAAGTACACATGGTTTTAATCCTTGAATTTTCTTGAGTGTCTGACGAGACAGTGGGATCAGAGACCCACCACTGGTGCTTCTTTCAGTTTCCAGGTAGTGAAAGAAGAGATGCACTCATGCAAGCTCTGCAATTACAATTTCTCTATGCCTTTACCTCAGTTGTTCACATATTCAGAACTGTTTTCCAGTCTCATTTGAGAAGTCTTTGTCTGATCCCAACTCTCGGTGTCCCAAGACACCTTATGGCTGTCCTAGAAAGCTTTCAAAATGGTGCTCTGTATGCCATGGTAGCTCCATGTAGGATATACAGCAACATCCCCCAAACTCATCTCTTCTAAGACCAGAAAGCACTAAGAGAAGTGAGCCCCAATCAGCCAGCATTTGAGCCATGGCTCTGTCTCTTCTCAATGAATCCTTGGACAAAAGGTAGCCAGATGGGATAGATAATTGTTAGGGATCAGAAAAATTTCTAATCTGACAGGTTTGGTTTCATGATTGCAACTTGTGAGCTGCTCTTCTGAGAACAAGACACTGAAATAAACTCATTCCCTTGATACTTGACTTTAAGAAAACAATTTAAGATTTCATCAAACTAGCAGTTATTCAGTGAGAAAGAACTTGATTTAAATGAGGATCTGAGGATTAAGTTAACCTTCTTTAATTGCACAAGGCTTTAGTCAGAGGAATCAATGGTCTTTTTGAGGCAATGGAAATTATTGTTGGTACCAATAAATTAACATAATGCCTACGTGGATGGAGAATGGTAAAGACTATGATTCTCAGATTACCTAGTTTAGGACCCAAAAGAGAATATTTGGAGATTACGTTGCAAGCAATTGGACATAAAGTTATTCATTCATTCAATAGACATTTATTGATTGTCTCCTGTGGCTGGCACTGTTCTAGGTGTTTGGCTGCACCAGCAAACAAAACAGAATAGATTTGTCATATGCCCTGAAAGTACTTTTTATTCTAGTTTTGAGAGAAAAACAGTAAATTATAACTACGATGTAAGTAGACTATATAGCTCATTAGAAGATCTTAAATGTTAAAACAAAAAGAAAAAGTGGAGCGGGGTGAGGGGAGAGGTGTGGGAGAATGTACAAGAAGAGGGAGTAGGGCTGTACAATAATTCTTAAGGAATAAACCACAAAGTGCTGCTTAACATTGCTTTTGAATATTAATGATCTATTAGCGTATCGTTTCAGGTCCTCTTAGAAGCATACTATGAGAAGGCTGATGTAGGTTTGAGGTCAAGTGAAGGACAATGAGAAGGAAGAAAAACTGGATGGTGTTGTCTTAGACTGCAGTGCAGTTCTAAGAAGTTCAGGAAGGCCATGAAGTGGTGGGGGTCATCTGGCTGAAGGCCAGGCCTATCTTAGCATCCTTGCTTAGCTTCTTCCTGAGTTGGAAGCAAGCACCCCATGAGAAAGTTTGGCTTCTGTGTCAATACAGTGATGTTTCAGGGTATCATTAAAATAAATTTATGTACAACATTTTCTTATTAGCTTCCATATGATTATAGGCCAGGAAAAAAGGTATATTATAAGCCTATATATATATAGTTAAGATATGAAAATTCAGAATTCTAAATTGAGTGCTCCATTTAGATATCCAATCTAACAGATTTGGGTGTCCATTTTCAGAGGTAAGCAAACTTATTCTATAAAAGGCCAGATAGTAAACCCTTTCTGGCTGTATAGCTCATGTGGTCTCTGTCTCATGTCGGGCTGGCAACCAATTACTCTCCTGTAATGAGATATGAGAGCACATTCTCATGGTGGCCAGTTAGTAGAGTCAACTTTCCATACTTCTGTCAAAATAGCATCTATGCTCCCTTCCTCCTGTATAGCACCCCCAAATTCCAGTAAGAAACACACTTCTTTGCGTGCAGTCTCTGTAGAATCATCCAACCTGAAACCTTGGCTAACCCTTCCCAAGGAGTGGACTATCATCCACGCGGGACCAGTGTTTCCTGTTCCCAAGATCAAAAGTGAAGATTTGAGGTTCATTAAAGAAGGAAGACTAGAGAACCTTGTTATTCTTGCTGCCTAGGCCTCACAGAACACTGCTGCTTCTTGGATTTTTCACCACTTTCTTCAGTTATTTAAGTTAGCCCAATGGTTTCAATAAATTACTATTTTTGCTTAAGATAATCAGAATCAATTTATGTTGCTCACAAAGAACTATAATGAAAAGTAGTAGATTTAAAGGACAGTTGAGATACACTGGGAGAAAACCAAGCTAAGATCACATTGCATGTGACCAAGTCTTGGATTCTCCATTTGATTACTGAGGATCCTGTCCACACCACATCTGCACAAGGAATATAAAGCTACTTCTCCTGGTTAAGGGCTTTGAAAAGACTAGGGTTAATAGCTTTAAAGTATTGAGTATATTTTAAATAGTTACATGCAATAAGGGCTAGCTGCACATCTAACACCAATTCTTTAGCCACAGAGAAACACAACTGTGGCTCAGTATTAGTATTTGCTAGCATTTGCTAAAATCAGTGGTGGTAGAGGGTGGGTGTTTGTCATAAAAGTCTCTGTCTTTTGTGGATGTGTGACACATTTAAAAATTTTTTTGTGTGAAAGAAACATATTACACATACACTTTGGAAAATGGATAATTCTGTTTTGAATACCTAATCTGATATTAAATTGAAATACACGAAGTCATCTCAGATTGCTGGAATTAGAAAAAAATCTTAGAGATGATGAGATGGAATTCTTCATAGTAAAGATGAAAATCCTGCTTTAAGAGGGGTTAACTAAACTTTCTAAGGTCAAAATGTTAAATTGTGAGAAGAACTGGAACTAGGTCTCAATCATGTAACTCTCAGTTTCATGGGCTTTCTATTAAAACACAATTCATTTCTTCATACTTTAAAAAATAACCTAACCAAAAGAATGATGATGAAAGGGATACAAATTTAGTTTTGATGTATAAAAAGGAAAACTTTGACTTGCATATATTATTGATAAAATAAGCTAAGATATAACAGATTTAGCACTGATAAAGTCCTTTTTTTGAGGAATTAGATCCAGAATTAGAACCTGTGCTTGGTTGGTCAAATAAAGTAAATGAGATGGAAAATAGGTACCATGTGAGAAAGCAGAAGCACTGAGATAAAAATTGAAAATAAAGAAGAATTGAAAAGAAGTGGTTAAGCATTTCATGACAATTCTCCACTGTATAAATATGTGATTACAGTTTTAGGTGACAATTTAGCACTTTCTAAGAATATGCAGACAACAAACATACTGAACATTTCTTCCATTGTGCAAACTCAACTCTCAACGAAGACTCGCAAACACTGTGCCAGATTGCCCTGAGTCACAACTTGGCAGGCATGTGAGGCAAAACAGTGAGACGTCTTCCACAACTCACTGCTTCCTTCTGAAAATAGAGTGGACACCTCACCAACCCCAGTGCCTGCGGGAGCATTGTGGTGCCCAGGTTACTAAGGTGAACGATTAGCTCTGACAAGCTCATCTTTACATTACTGATCAGATACCTAACCCAAGAAAGTCATCATTTTGTGAAAAGTAAATTCATGTACAGCATTTTCTTACTAGCTTCCATATGATTATAGGCCAGGAAAAAAGCATATTATAAGCCTATATATATAGTTAAGATATGAAAATTCAGAATTCTAAATTGAGTGCTCCATTTGGATATTCAATCTAACAGATTTGGGTGTTCATCTTCAGAGGTAAGCAAACTTATTCTATAAAAGGCCAGATAGTAAACACTTTCTGGCCGTGCAGGTCATGTGGTCTCTGTCTCAAGTACTTCCCTCTGCCAATATAGTACTAAACCAGTGATAGACGATATGTAAACTAATGAGCAGGGCTGTTTTGCAATAAATCTTCATTTACAAAAACAAGCATCCTGCCAGATAGAGGCCATGATTTGCCAACTCTTGATGAGGAAGCCTACAGATTGCTGAACACCAGGAGTTCATTCCAAACTCTTGGGAATTTTTTATCAGGCTCTCTACTATCAAAGTACTTAAGAAGCACTATTTGTTAGTACAAGAACCAGAAGTATTTCTTTAGACAGAATTAACAGTGCCTTGTAAAAGAAGATTATCAATCATACAATCCTATTTTCCTAAATAAAGGCTAGTTATTTCCTTTTCTGTTTGATGAGAATATACTTAATTTTCCTTCACCTGAAAAATAGGCGTGGCCATAAGTGATCTAGAAGGATCTCTGACAAGGTTTTTACTTCCAAATTCATGAGCACAGCTACTTCTGGAATTAAAGCATTAAGTAAAAACTTTATAAGCTGTATCACAAAACTGCAAGCATATGAATCAGGCATCTGAAAGAGTAAAATGGGGATTGTGGCCAAGGAGTCTATGCAGTCAGACCAAAACATTAGAATACCAGGAGAAATTTTCACTCTGGCAATCTCTTTTATGCATGGAGAGGGATAGATATATTCTAAATCATTATAGATATTATACATAATGAAACAACCTTAGATAGTTAGGTTTTTTTTTAACCTCAAAACACAATCCTGAGTTTAACATTTTCCCTTTTAGTAGTATCTTTTCTTAGTAGCATTGTTAACAAGATTTCTCTTGCTGTTCCAGTTCTAGTGTATTTCTGAAACAAAGCACTTTTCTTTTTTCTTTTTCTTTTTTTCCTTTTAAATAGTGGAACATGATGTTTCAAAAGATAATTTAGTGAACTCAAAAGTAAAGAATTCTGGGAAAGTAAAGATTTCAAGAAAAATAGCTTTCCTTATCATGGAGGAAATCAGCTCTCTGGTGATAACTTGGTTATATTACCAATTGGTAGAGATGTCTCAAGTCATTATATATATATTATATATATATATATATTACATATATATATATATATATATATATATTTTAATGGTGCTTCTCAGTGGTCTTTGGATATTAAAATACACACACACAAAGAAAACCAAAAGCCATGCTAAAGCCATTCCTCCCCCTCTAACCCCAAAACATAAATTCTTACACACCCAAGAAAGTAGAAAAGCTAGATCAGATGTTTCCTGTGGCAGATGCATTCTTGACACTTCTCCTCCCCAAAAACAAAAAAAATCATTGAATGTTGTCACATCCAGTAGCTAAACCTCTAGAATTCCTTTTGAATCCACTCTTGAGTTTTTCTTGAACAAGTCCTAGACTAAGGCCAGGTCTCTCAACCTTTCTGGTACATTAGAATTGACTGGGGGCTTGTGAAAGCAGAGATGGCTGGGCCCCAGACCTAGATTTGATTCAGAAGATTTGGGTAGGGCTGGATAAATTGCAATCTTCACAAGTCCCCAGGTGATGCTGTCACTGCTGGTCTTCAGGTCACTCTCTGAATAACACTTGTCTGAGTCACCATTATTGCTTGTGTGGATTACCTATCTCATGTGGCAGCAAAATGATCTTTTGTAAATGAAATGTTCATTATATGACTCCCATCTTTTTTTTTTTTTTGGTACTGGAGATTGAATTCAGGGGTACTCGACCACTGAGCCACATCCCCAGCCCTATTTTGTGTTTTATGTAGGGACAGGGTCTCACTGAGTTGCTTAGCGCCTCGCCATTGCTGAGGCTGGCTTTGAACTTGCGATTCTCCTGTCTCAGCCTCCCTAAGTGCTATATGACTCTCATCTTAAAACACATGGATTCCCTTTAGTTAACTCTTAACTGTCTGAGTATGGTCCACAGAGCCTTATGCCATCTGCTCTGGCTACCTGGCTGCCAGTCTTCCAGATACACTGGCCTTCTTTACATTTCTCAAATGAGATTGATTCCCCTAGTACCTCTGCACATGTGGTTCCTTTGCCTAGAATGCTTTCATTTCTCTCCATGTAGCCATTTTCTATTTGTTCTTCCGAATACAACTAAAATACCATTTCCATAATGAAGCCTTCGTTATATTCCATACTTGATCAGAAGCCCTTGATATTACCTCTCATAGCACCTTGCATCTTGCCTTCAAGTTACTTGTTTTAGTCTGCTTTTTCACTTCTGTGACCAAAAAACCTAACAAGAACCATTTAAAAAGGAAAAGTTTATTTGAGAGCTCAAGGGTCTCAGTCCCTAGATGGCTGACTACATTGCTTTGGGCTGGAGGGGAGGCTGAACATTATGGCAGAAGGGTGTGGTGGAGGAAAGCTGGGAGCATGCCACCAGGAAGCAAAGAGACAGAGAAAGAGAGCTCTGCTCAACAAGGACAAAATATATAACCCAGAGGCACAACAAAATATATATCCCAACGACCCACCTCCACCAGCCACACCCTAACTGCCTACATGTACCACTAAATTAATCCCTATCAGAGGATTAATGCACTGATTAGCTTAAAACTCTCATAACCCAATCATTTCATCTCTAAGCTTTCTTGCATTGTCTCACACATGAGCTTTTTGGAGGCACCTCATATCTAAACAATAACACTACCTATATTATATGATTATATAATCAGAACTTCCTCCTCTGTGTACTAATTAGGTGCAGGAGGGTAAGAACAATGTCTCCCCTTTCCTTGTACTCTCTCCTGTACACAGTAGAGTACCTGGTCCAAATATAGCAAGTACTCTAAAAATTTATGTTCAAAGGATGAAATTCATTATAGGAAGATGAAGTGAAACTTTGAAATCATAATGCTGCTGTTTGCAAGAATGATGAATGTTTACTGAGCACACATCATGTATCCAATACTATGGAAAGCTCTTGGCAAGCAGTATCTTGTACACGTCTTTGAGGCACATGCTAGTACTGTTACGGCCATTTTTCAGAAGTGAAAACCAAGGCTCATGAAGTTAAACTGCCCCAAAGCATATGGTTCATTAAGTAATGTAAGCTTTTTTTCTCCCCCTGCCTGGTAGATTTAAATCTAGACTGAGACTCATTACAAAAAGCATTCACATGGTTCTTTACATTTACTATAGCTTACTCTCTTCATCTGATTCTCTCACCAACTTTAAGAGATAAATATCTATGTGTGCCTTTTACAGGAAACATTAGGTATTGAAGAGTTAAACTGCTTGGCTAAAATCACATTCAGTACATTAGTGGCTGCATAAGGACCTGAACTCAATTCTTCACACCAAAAGCCATCCTAGTTTTGTTTTGTTTTGTTTTGTTTTTCATTGTAGCACACTGGAAATGGGAAAAAGGTGCTTTCTATAAAGGATTTTTACAATATTTTTGTTTTTCAAATATGCATCTAAAAATGTGAATTTGTTTGCACATCCTGCCAAGTTGCTAAAGGACAGCACTTGAACTATTTCTTGGACAGCTCTTTCAGCCTTGAGAGACATTCACATGTCAGAGCTTCTAAGTAGAGCAAAATATTTCTTTTCACATTCAGAATGGTCCCATTGTCCATATTATCCAAGGACAAGTACAGAGGTTCCTAAGGTGTGGCAAGTGGCTGGCACTGCCTGTGCTACTTTCACCTTGCTTTTCCTGCCAGTGTGCTCTACGGGGACAGTGGTCTTCCTTGGCTGCTGCCTTACTTGCTTACCTCCTTTGTGTTTGTATTGACCCGAACTCCCAGAGGCATTTGTGATAGATAGGACCAGAGCAGAGAGATGTCAATAAATGACCTTTTAAACCTTAGTCACACATTCCTGAATTAGAAGCCTCAGAACTGCCTGGCCTTTTCCCATGCAAACCAATGTTGACTTCTCAGCCCATCAAAGAAGTCCAATATGCCACAACACCTCTCCTATCTGTGTGAAGGTTGAAAAATAAAAGAGGGAGTTCAAGAAGAAAATATCTTAGTCATGCAACCCATATGCTGAAGTAGAAAGAAAAGGAGAGGAGGGGGTTGGAGGACTGAAGAAACATGACCATGAAGTTGAGATAACCTTGAATGAAGCCTCAGTTTTTATTAGCTTAAAGTGATGGTGAAGGTGAGGAGTGGGGTGTAGCATTCCTGGAAGGGTCAGACATCCAGTTCAAAGACATATATCATGTCAGAATGTGGAGCATTAAAAAAAAAAAAAAACCAGCAACAACTATAAAGCAATTAGGCTGAGGTATGGGGTGCCCTGAACTTAGGAATCATGATGAGGAATAAAAGGAGACAAGAGGGTGGAAAAGTGAAAGGATGAGTTTAAACAGATGGACTACAAACTAGGACTAGCTCATGAGTGGCTTTATGCCAGACTAAAGAGTGTTCATTCATCCTGGAAGGCAAGAATTATCCCCCACTGGAAGTTTTGCCAGAGGAGCACACCATGATCAGATTTGCATTATGGGAAGATGGCTTTGGAGGCAGGGAGGAGAAAGGACTTGAAGGGTGTAGGTCTGGAGACTGGTCAATGACTTAAGGTGAAATGTTGCAATTCAGCCTCCAAATTAGGAGGGTCTGAACAAATTTGGAGACAGAAAGGGTGAGCTGAGCCGCTGATGCCTGTGACTGCGTACATTCGATGACGTTATGGAGCTTTTCACTGAGAAATAAAGCACAGATGTTCTTATATCACAATGGTCTGTCAGTATTATATAATTATTCATGTTGTGGGTAGACCTCAAGCATGTCTAAAGTGATGTAATTTTTTAGTGTGTTAATTTTGTGATTCTTGTCCAACTCTTGGCTAAGACATCACAGAATCCTTTAGCATCTTTTTGAAGATGTTTCTATATCCCTGGCTTCCTACTCAGGTAAGGGAGTCCTATCAACTGACCCACAGGCCTGGGGATCAGAGTAACCCAAGAGCCAGATGTGAGGCTCTAGACATCTAAAGACAAGGATCTGAGGGCCTGGTACTTCAGTAGTAGACAGGTTTTTCTGACACGACGGAACATGTCAAGGAAGGAAGGAATATTCAATAAAAGGCTACTGTATTCAGGGTCACCATAATGGGCATGCAACCTGTGTAGTCACAAAGGACCCCTAGTCAGATCCCATGCTTTCCTTTAATGTTCTTCTGTTGCTGTCTTTAAATTTTTCATAATCTTTTAACAAAGGGAATGCATTTAACTTGTGAACTGCACCCTACAAATTATGTGGCTGGTCCTCATCATGGGTGTGGGAAAAAGATTCTCTCAGTTTGGTTCTTCATCAGACATCTATGAGGATGATGTTGAACCTCTACTTGAGAAAAGATGAAACACAAATAAACCAAGTTGCTTAACCAGGGAACATATTCATCGAGTGGTAGTCAGCTGAGATTCTACTCCAAATCTTCTTGGTTTTAATTATTGCTCTCATTATATAGCCTTTCACAGTTAGTCCTTAGCCTAGATGTAGTCAATGAAGCATGAAGACGTTTGTCAGGGCTTGATCCTCCAAGTTCAACATCATTTCATCTCACCAAAGAGAACCTTTAAAATAACAAGCATCTCTTGTTTCAAAGGCAACTTCTTTACCTTCAAGGATTCTTAAACGTTGTTTGTGATTATATTTCCTGTCTGGTTATATTGATGGAATCACAAATAGCCACAGTACAAGAATGAGTCACTTACTGGGTTCTTTCCTTTATAGTTTGCTGGTCATTTCCCTCAGGGGTATGTATGGCAAGCCCATCTATCTACTCTCATGGACCAGGGAAAGCGAGGGAACCATGGGCTTCCTGGGTAGAAAGCTTGGGTTTATCATCATGTGAGCATGACTTACTGATTAAGAGTACAAACTGGGTGTGGTAGCACATGCCTGTAATCCTGGTGACTTAGGATGCTGAGGCAGGAGGATCACAAGTTCAAGGTCATCCTTAGCAACTTAGTGAGGCCCTAAGCAACACAGTGAGACCTGTCTAAAAACTAAAAATAAAGAGAACTGGAGATGTGGCTCAGTGGTGAAGTGCCCCTGGGTTCAATCCCCAGTACCAAAGAAACAAAGTACGAGGGCCAGAAGTAAGACTGCCAGCATCTGGATCCAACCCTTCCACCTAACTTCTATGTGAATCAATATCCTTAACTGTAAAATAGGATATTAGTAGGATCTGCCTCAAAGGTTGATGAAAGGATCAATTAAGCAAAAGCAGAGCACAGAGCCTGGCCCACAGTGATTGTATAATAAATGTGAGCCATTACTGTTTTATGAAGTTTTCTGTGCTGAGTCAGGAAAGTGCTAAGGCTGACTTCAAAGAAGTGAAAATGTGGAAGAAGCTAGTTAGGCAGTAATAGAGAATGCTCAAACTTGGCAGGACAAGCCAAGCTAAGCAATTCCTGATGAATGCTTTGTAGCCTGATCTACCCAAATATTTCCCTCTGTTCTGATCCTCCTGGCTAGAGAGTTTGAGTCAGCACAGGACACTTCAATAGCAGAACTGACGCAAAACACCAGCCCATTGATTAAACAATGCAACCTTAACTTGGCCACCAGAAAAGAATAGGCTCTCTGTTTGTGTGGTTTGTTCAGATATCTGAGAAGTACACCAGGGAAGGTGCCTACATTTACAACTACGAGGCTTGGATATCCACAGCAGGAGAAACTGCAAGGAAGACTCCTCCTCCACCCAGTACGTGCTGCTTTTGGTGCATAGTCTTTCTGAGCTCCTTGTCCTCCTGCTATAATAATTCTGAAATTGTTTATTGTATTTGCATTTGTGAGATTCAGTTCTGGAATGTAAAAATCCCAGGATGGAAATATAAAAATATTAATCTCCTACCAAGCCTGAGAAGATAAAGAGCAATGCATGTTTTCTATTTGAGGCCATGCAGAGTCTCAGGGAAGGCCTCAGGGGAAATCAACTCAGGAAAAAGAAATGGACAGAAAAAAGAAAAAATCTGACCTACAGTTGTCTACTACATTGAGTTGTAGTAAGCATGGAATCTATTTGGTGGCCCTATAGACTACATGAAAACTACAGATTTTACACGCATCAGAATGAAATGCTGTCTTGCCTTTTGCTACATGCACATACATACACATACATGCACACATACATGTACACACAGAGTGTGTTTCTCTAAAATGTAGATGTGGAAAGTGTAGATGTAGATTCAAACACATTCCTACACATTTTTGGACATCCTTATCAAGAAGAGAAATCGTAATAGGAAGGCACCAGGGAATGATATTTATCAAATTATGTGCATGTATAAATATGGCATGATGAATCCTGCTATTATGAGTAATTATATTGAACAAATGAAAAAATAAATTAAAAAGAGGTGGGGTCAAGGTCTCCTTCCCATGAATCAGTGTATTTGTGGCTGCTCAAGCCAAAATTGTATAACAGAATGTGGGCTATACAGCTCCCTAGACTAGGTCATAGAAGGTCTTATAGCTTCTGCATAGGCGACTCAGACTTCCATGCCAAGGAGTCCATATCTAGGCCCTTTGGTTGATTGTCCTAACTGATCCCATCCTTCAAGATGCTAGACATGATGGAAGCCATCCTAGACCCTCCAAACCTGTGCATCCCCATCTGAACACCATCGAATAATCAACCCCTACTAATTCCACATGGAAAAAGAATCATTCACCCACGCCCATCCCGAATTCCTGACTCAAAAAATTGAAAAAATACAAGAACACTTATTTTAAGCAACCAGGTCAGAAGGTAGCACAGATAATACGACAGAAAAGCAACACCAGATAAACTGTGTTCTGCTTTCTTGACTCCATTAGCCTGTAAGAATACTATCATGTCCACTTCACAGAAGACTATTTTCAAAGTCTCACTTTCACAGCTTTCTGGGAAACCAAGTCCCCTTGGAGATCTTCACAAATACTTCTAAGATTCAGCAGAAGTTTCTCCACAAACTAGTCCTCTTGGATTCCAGAGATGGAAGAATCTAGTTTGACATCGTCCTCCAGACTCACTTGGATGCTCTCAGCTGCTGCCAATGCCACTGTCCCGAGCAAGCTAAATGCTCATGGTGCTGATGACCTTGATGTCCTCAACAGCCTGAGGAGATCTTTATGGAAAGCCCTACATTTGTCACTGTGCTGCCTTTCTCTCTTGGCCTGGATTCTGGTTTGAATACGTGGGAAGGCTGGGTGGGAAAATGAGATTGTTTTGTTCAGAGGGATCTTTTCTTCTTCTCCAGATCTCACTCAATCTCAAGACAAAAGAAAACAGTTTATTTTCTATAATTACAAGGCTGGTTTCTCCAGCTCATGTTAAAAGAGATTCCCAGCTAGCTTGCCTCCTCATTCTCTAGATGCGGTAAAATTCTAAAGCAATTGCAAGTGATGCCTGTGCTGATAACTCTCATATCCACATAAGATACACATTTAGACACGAGGCTTCCATTAAAAACCATGTTCTTGTTGTTCACTTATTACATGGATGGGCACAGTACCCTGTTCTCTGAAAGCTGGATCTTACAAAAAACCATTCTGTATGCAATGCCACAAGCCATCTCCTAACAGTCAAATCAGGGAAGTCACATATGCTGCACATTTAAAATGCTAATTTTGAGAATAATCTGACATTCTACAACCCCAAGCCTTTATTTCCTTCCCTACATTGAGCTCCAATTCTAAAACACCTAAAGGGTTTAATCAAATATTCTAAAAATCTGCCACAGAGTCATTGAATGAGCATGAAAGAACTTACTAAGAATAACTTATGTGTAAACTTAGAAGGAAAGTAATAGAGCTGGAAGAACTGATACTAAGAAATTGAAGAAGACACACATAGATGGAAAATTGTCCATTCTTATGGATCAAAAGAATTAATATTATTAAAATTGTTCAGATTACCAAATGTGACATACAGGTTCAACGCAATCTCTATCAAAATCCCAATGACATTCTTCATAGAAATTGAAAAAAATAATCCTAAAAATTATATGAAACCAAAAAAGAGCTCATATTGTTAAAATGATTATAAGAAAAAAATAACTAAGTTGGAGGCATCACACGTGATTCAAAATTACATTCCAAACTAGAACAATAAAAACAATATGGTATTGTCATCAGTGGACCAAAATAGAGAGCCAAGAAATAAATCTAAACATAGATGGTCAACTAATTTTTTGACAATGGCACCAAGAAGATACAATAGGGAAAGGGAGTCTCTTCAATAAACAGTGCTGGGAAAACTGTATTTCCACATTAAAAACATGAAATTGGACCCTTATCTTATACCACATGCAAAAACCCACTCAAAGTAGAAAAAAAATCTAAATGTAAGACCTGAAAATATAGAAGAAAACAGGGTAAAGCTCCCTGACATTCACCTTGGTTATAATTTTTTTTATATTGCACCAAAACCTCAGGCTACAAAAGCAGAAATAAATAAAAAGGACTATATCAAACTAAAATATTTTGGCACAGTAAAATAAACCATCAATAACACAAACAGGCAAGGTATGGATTGGGAAACAACGTTTGCAAATCATATAACAGAAGAAGAGTTAATAGCCAAGATTTATAAATAACATATTACTCAACAGCAAGAAGGAATATAATCCAATTTAAAAATGAGTGAGCTGGAGTTGTAGCTCAGTGGTAGAGTGCTTGCCTCTCACATGTAAGGCACTGGGTTCAATCTTCGGCACCACATTAAAATAAATTTTTAAAAAAATGAGTGATGATTTCAATAGACATTTCCCCAGTGATGACATAAAAATAGCCAGAAGATCAATAAAAAGGTGATTGACATCCCTAATCATCAAGCAAATGCAAATCAAAATCACCATGAGAGGGCTGGGATTGTAGCTCAGTGGTAGAGCGCTTGCCTCGCATGTGTGGGGCACTGGGTTTGATCCTCAGCACCACATAAAATAAATAAAGGTATTGTGTTCATCTACAACTAAAAAAAAAAAAAAATTAAGAAAACATCACCATGAGATACCATCTCATAGCTGGTAGGATGGTTATTATCAAAAGGATAGGAGATGACAATTCTAGAGACTAGAGACTAAAAGAAAGGGAGCCCCACTATACTGTAAAGGTAGTGGAAATTAATATTGGGGTAGAAATGTAGATTGGTGCAGCCATCATGGAAAACATTACAGAGGTTCCTAAGGAAATTAAAAATAGAACTTCCATATGACCCAGCATATGGAACAATCTAGGTGTCCCTCAATGGATGAATGCATAAAATAAATCTTGTGATGTATAGAAACACAATGGAATACTATTGAGCCTTAAAAAAGAATATCCTGCAATGTGCCATAACATGGATGGATTTAGAGGAATTATAGATTTAGAGGAATAAGTGAAATAAACCACGTGCATAAAAAATACTACATGATTTCACTTATTTGTGAAATCTAAAAAACCCAACATGTCAAATACATAAAGATAGAAAATAAATCTGATTAGTAGGTTCAGGTAGAGGGGAGAATATGGGAACAAATAGGTCAGAGGATACAAAGTAGTAAATATGTAAGGAAAAAAGAAGCAATGTAGAACAATAGGACTATAGTTTGTAATAATGTATTATATTCAGGATATTTTCTAATTTAGTAGATTATAGTTGTTCCTGCCACAGGCATTAAGGATGGTGACTATGTGAGATGGTGGAAAAGTTAATTTGTTCCATTACTGCAATCATTTTACTACATATGTGCCTTATAACATCATGTTGCATATCTTCAATATAAAAATTCACAAATTATTCTTTTATTTATTTATAGTTCATGTTGATATATTCATAAATGCACATAACATAGTTTTATCCTTTTCAATCCCTAGTACTACCTGTTCTCTCTTGTCCTCCATCCCATGATCATCTTCCTCTACTGGTTTAACTTTTAAAAAGAAGGAAAGTAATGTTTCTCACTATAATATCTGCTTATGAGCAGCTCATTGTAAAACAGGAACTTCATGAAGAAATTTTCTCTTTTGTCATTTATGGTGGACTGACCTTATAAGACTGCATATGAATACACCTGATTTAGACAGTTTACATATACATCTGAGCAAAGACAATATCTTGCCCAATTAGTAATGTGAATGCTCCTGCTAGTTCACAAGATTATTTTAGTTCGTACACATAAATACCTTCCATTTTAATAGGCATGTATTATGTGTATTTGAAGTGACAAAGCATGTATCTAGCATATCGAGCCTACATCAAGCTTACTTGTAAATATTTTCATGGAAACGTGTGAGACACCAGCAGACTTTTCCCCATTTCTCCCTCTACCTTTCTCCTCATTTGTCCTCTTTTCTTCCCATGTCTACCAATCTCATCTCTTCCTCCATCCATTTCAACCCAAAAGAAGCCTCTTCACCTTCCTGGTACCAGCACTCTCTCTCCTCTCCCACACTTTTGAAAAAGTAGATAAACAAGGCTGGGGATATAGCTCAGTTGGCACAAGGCCCTGGGTTTAATCTCCAGCACCACCACCAAAAAAAAAAAAAAAAAAAAAGATAAACAGTAAGCAAGGGTTACCCTCATGGAGGCATATTACCTTAAAAAAATTAATAAAAGAAGAAGAGAGGGAGGGAGGGAAGAAATCAACAAATTCAAATTGCTTTTTTACTAAATATTTACCATAATTCACTTTCTTGTGAAAACATGAAAGGTGAACACAATAGTAAGGAAAACAAGGAAATGAGAATGGATGGGAAAATAAGTTGGAGACTATTTAAGATACAACATATAGACCTGTGCATAAATCATTTTTCTACCTCGCAATTTCCCAAACTTTAACAGGAGACAACTCATCTTTACCTGAAGGGTTATTTGGACAATTAAATAACATAGCATGTGCTACCTGGCCTGCGATA
The DNA here is from genome assembly GCA_028644305.1 of Xerus rutilus. Classification (NCBI taxonomy): domain Eukaryota; kingdom Metazoa; phylum Chordata; class Mammalia; order Rodentia; family Sciuridae; genus Xerus; species Xerus rutilus. Next base: position 35,190,050 of record CM053413.1, read on the forward strand.
ATTGTTTAGGTTTGTTATTACTTAGATTTCATGTCATAATCTCTACTTTTTAAGATTATAGTTTAAGAACAGTGTTTTCATTGTCTATTTATTTATGATGGCATTCCATTTGAAGTTAGTTATTCTGGTTTTCCACATACAGTAGTGATTTAATTTTCTTCTGCTTTCAATTTATTTAAGCTTACAAAAAGTGAATCCACATAGAGAAAAATATTAAGTAAGCAATATTTCAGGAGGTTATGAGGAAATAGTAAACCTTGGTGACCTGGGAGTGAGTGAGCGAGTTTGTGAGAGTCACCCACGATTCTATCAAACCTAAGCTTTCCTTTTTAAACAAATACTTGTAAATCTCTCATTACTATTTAGAAATGAAAATCATCATAATCAAAGTTGCCTACCTATATACATTATTTTCATTAAAAAATATATTATTTCCCTCAACAACTTAGTGAGACTCTGTTTCAAAAAATAAAAAGGGTTGGGGATGTAGCCTGGTGGTTAATTAGTACTAGATTAATACCCCAGTATCAAACACATACACGTATATATATATTATTATTATTAGCTGTAACCAAGCAAAATAAAAGTGATCTCTGAAAAAAAAATGCTCAGGTATGACCAACTAGAGTAGAGGATATAATAAAGCAGCTGGATAACTGGACCAATGTGGAGAATCACTGAGAATACACCAAGTCCGAGTGCAGAACCCATGCAGATGTGCTGTATCAGGGACAAGAACTGTGAATCACTGATAAGGTGTTCTGAAATGGTGAAACTGAGCAGAACCACATTCAGTCTTCCCATACTTACACTGGTTTGGTTCTTGAAAGCTTAGTGGGAAATTAAAACCTTAAAAAACAACAACCAAAAAAATCCACTTTGTACTTTTAAGTTCTGGGTCCAGGCAATTAGGAACCAATGTTTTACTTCCTGACAGAGTATTAGAAGGTCATGCAAGACTGTGAACAATTCTTCACTGCAGGACCAGCCTACACACTACAGGACAGTTGGCATCTCTTGACTTTTGTCCATTAAATGAAAAAAGCAACCCTCTAATTTTTGAGTCAAATGCCACCAGAGATTTGCAAAGTGCCCTTGGGAAGTGGTACCATCTCCATTTCCACAGAGAACACAGAGCAAAGGTTTAAGAGCAAAAGACTTTGGAGGAAGCAAGAATGTTTATAAATAATGGCTTATTAGCCAGTTTATAATCTTGGGCAAATGAATAATGAATAATGGCTTATTGGCCAGTTTATAATCTTGGGCAAATGACTTAAATCCTAGTCTATTTCATGTGACTATAACTAGGTGTTTAAGGTTGAATTTTGTCCATCTAAAAATGCATGTTTGAGTCCAATCCTCAGTAACTTATAATGAGATCATATTTGGAGATAGGATCTTTAAGAAAGGTAGTCCTGTTAAAAGGCGATCATCAGGTTAAGACCTAATCCAGTATGGAAGGATTCTATATAAGATACAGGGAAAGCATCACGTGAAGATGAAGGCAGAGACTGGGGTGATGTTTCTACAAGTCAAGAAAACCCTAAAATTGGCACCAAACCACCAAAGTCAAGGTGAAACAAGGAACACATTTCCTTAAACACATAGTCCTCTAAAGGAACAAACCCAGCAGATAGCTGGATCTTGAATCTTCAGTCTCCAGAACTATGAGACAATGTATTTCTGTTGCTTAAGAAACTTACTTAGTAGTACCTGAAAACAGTAGCCTTAAAAAAACAAATATACCAGGAAAACATTTTTACAAAATCATATCATTTTAATTTCCCCTTTTAATCTTTATTCTTTAGTAGCCTTTCTATTCCTGAATACAGGTTCTCCCTAGGGAAGTAAGGTAATGTTATTGGACATATTTAATATTAAAATGGGCTTGAAAAATAAGCTCTCTGTAGAGAGGATATGTTAAGATGAATACACAGGGCTGGTACTGGGAAATCCAATAATGATGGTCTTCCATGACAGAGAGAAGACATATTTCAGTGCTATTAAAGTTAAAGACCAGGAAGAAAACAAATATGGCATGACATCTCTATTTGTTGAGTCTCAGCTTGAGAGATTTTGAGGAAGAACAAGAAAGGCCAGGGGCTCAGTGGTACAGCATTGCCTAGCATGTGTGAAGCACTGGGTTCGATTCTCAGCACCGCATATAAATAAATAAAATAGAGATCCATCAACAAATAATAAAAAAATTGAAATTTTTTTTTAAAAAGCCAGAAATAGATCCCACGGCACAGTGAAGCTGAATTGGGTAGTTTTCTGGAAACCCTGAAAGCAGACTTGACCTTTTTCTCCTTCCTCATTTGGGACTCTTCAGAGTAGCTGCTTAGCAATCTAACTCTGTACCAATGTGAAGGTGGCTTCTTACTCTTGAGAAAATGTGATAGCATAAAGGGGTGCACAAATTTATTTCCTCAAAGACTCCCTTTGCTACTGTTTGTGAGGGGTGAGTGTGCTCATCTTTTACTCTCCAAAGGGAAGAGATGAAAATGATAGAGAATGAACAGTGAACACCCTGACCTGTGGCATCATAAAGAAGGCAAAAATTGAGAAATATCTACAGTGACAGCAAGAGATATGGGGAAGGGAAGCCATTTGTGGAGCACCCCCAGCTACAAAACTCAGTTGTCAATGCCTAAGGGGTGCATCAGAAGATGGGCCAGAAATGAATCAATGAACCAATAGAGGTAGGGATGGAGCTTTCTAAAGCATATTAAATGAAAATAATTCTTGAAAGAGAGAAATAAGACTGTTGGGGTAATATGCAAAGTTTTAAAAATCAGAAATCCAGACATGTTGCCAGTATCCATAGGTCCCTCTAGTAATTCATTTTAATTTCATTCAGCAAGCCTTACTAACACACTACCATCTGATGAAGACTCCAAGCACTAGGGATATTTATATAGATAAACATTTATATATATATAAATATATATATTTATATATAAATATTTATATAAACATTTATATATAAAAATATATGTATATTATATATATATTTATATATATATGTTATATATATATTTATATATATAAATGTTTATATATATAAACATTTATATATATAATGTTTATATAAATAAACATTTATATAAACACCTATAATACAGCATGATCAGCATAGGGTCGATGGCAATTTTCAGTCTCTTATACCTGAATCAATTACTTTGCTCAGAATGGCAGACAACTAACTTTCCATGGTGACTGTTCAAAGCCACGTGGTGCCTTCAAATGATTTCCACACACACTCTTTCAGGGCTGCAGGCATAAGAAATTAGGCTCTGGAAATTCTTTCTATGGTTGAGCCTCCAAAGGCTACATCATTTGTTCTTCATTTCTGAGTCTCCTCTTTGGCCTGACCCTTTCTCAGTGGTGGCACATTTGGGTGTTTCAAAGAGGCTTGAAAAGAAAGATAATCGAATGAATGTGGAGTGACCTACACAAGTCACCTATCTTATAAGAATGAGTCTGAGTCAGCGGATATTGTAGACAAAGGATATTCTTCCCTTTTGTTCCACTGGATGGTGGTTTTATTATTCCCTGACAGTCCACACTCTCAGCAACACCCTCTTTTTTTTCTTTAACCTCAAGCCCTCTTTTCAATTGTTATGGTATAATTAGTAGAGCTTGAATCCTTTTATTTTATCATATTTGCTATGCTGGCATTATCTACCAACACTGAGAAGAATACAATGATCTGAACCATGTTCCTTATGCCAAAGAACTGGAGTATAACCTTGTTCCAAAGGGGTGCTCTCCAGTATGTCAAGACTACTGCATATGCAAAATCCACACAATTAGGGAATAACCTCCAAGGATAAATAAACTATAAAAAGGGATAAAGTTTTCAAGTTCAGTCTTCTTTTTTTCTATCTGGCATTGACTTCAATATTCCCAGAGTAGTGGGTATGAGATCTAGAGCGAAGGGTGCTGCTGATCATCTACAATGTATAGCACCCAACAAGAAAGAATTATTGCAAAATGTTAACAGTAATAAAGATGAGAAATTTTGAGATAGAGTATAATTGAAAAATTGTTACATAAAACCTCTCCAAAAAAGTGACTCAACCAAGACAGAAGTATATTTGGTTTTGTCTGAGGTAGATCTTTCACAAAACCCAGGTTCCTTCTATTTTGTTGCTCTGTATTCCACTATTGTATTATCCTTGATAAATGGTTGAAGCTGGCTTTCCAGCTTTGCTTTAACTTTCTGATCCATATGTATTAGGTTACTAGGGCTGTCATAATAAAATACAGTGGTTTAAACAAGAGAATTTTATGTTCTCACAGCTGAAATCTACGATTGAGGTGCTAGTGTATTTGATTTCTTCTGAGGCCTCTCCTATGGCTTTCAGAGGGCTGACTTCTTGTATTCCCACATGGTCTTTTCCCTGTGTGTGCACATCTCTGGTGCCTCTTCCACTTTTCACAGGTACATAAGTCATACTGGATTAAAGCCCCATTCTTATGACCTCATTAAACCTTAATGACATCTTTAAAGGCCCTATCTTCAAATATAATCATATTGGGAGTTATGGCTCAATATAAGAATCTTTGACAAGACCAAATTTTATCTGTAATACCAGGTGAAAGGGGAAAGAGAATAATTAGAGGAAAATAATTTCACTTTCAGAGATATTACCTAGATTTGTACAAATCACTCCTTTTCACCTATGCTCATCCCAAAACTTAGTTGCATGCACAACCTAACTACAAAGAAGTCTAGAATATATTCTCTAGCTTGGTATCTGTGCACTCAGCTACAATTTACAGGATTATCTTTCTAATAGGGCAAAAGAAAGTGTTATGGATATGAGGTGTCCTCCAAAAGCTTATGTGGGAGACAATGCAAGCATGTTCAGAGGCAAAGTGATTAGATTATGAGGTGTAATCTAATCTGTAAATTAACTTACTTGAATGGATTAAGGGATGGTAACTGTAGGCAGGCAAGGTTTGGCTAGAGAAAGTAGGTCACTGGGGGCATGCCTTTAGGGTTTATATTTTGTCCTTGGTAAATGGAGCTCACACTGTTTCCTGACTGCCATGTCCTGAGTTGCTTTCTTCTGCCATGCTCTTCTGCCATGATATTCTGCCTCATCTCAGGATCAGAGCTATGAAGTTGGCCATCCATGGACTGAACCTCTGAAACTGAGCCAAAATAAACTTCTCTTTCTCTAAGTTGTTCTTGTCAGGTATACAGCTCACAGCAATGCAAAGCTGACTGAAACAGAAAGCTTTTAAAGCAAGAGGATTCTCGGAAATGATAGCTTGGTCTAAATTTTTTATTTAGCATTTTCCCCATACATTGCCTCTTGGATTCCCTCCAACTACCCAGGCCCATGCGGTAGTGATATTTGTTATTGCATGGGACCTAAGTACTGCAGATACCATATCCATCTCTAGATCCTTCATTAGAGGAGAATCATAAAACTTCAGCCATAAGAAAATACTTTTTATTTTTGAGAACTGTTATTTTGAGTCCAGGCAAACTTATTCCAACCTGAGACACCAAGTGTCTCTTGTTTTGTCTTTAGAATTTCAGGCAATAGTGAGAAAAGCTCTACACCTGGGAAGAGGAACTGCATATGCTGATATCCTTTAACTTCCTTTTCTGTCAGTGAACCCTTGAAATTGGTCCTTTATGACTGGGATTGAAATGTGCCTCCTAAAAGCATAAACCTTGAAAAACTATCCCTGAATAAAAGATCATCTGTTAGTATATTAATAACTGTTCCATATAATATATATTTTAAAAATGACTATAATAGTAATACACTTGGTTTCAACATATATTAACTCAGTTCATATATTGACATTGAACAGTTATAATTTCCAGGCAGTTTATGCTGCTAATGGCTAAAACAAGGCCATCATCCAAGTCATTTGTGGAACTTTTCTAGCCAGACCATATTTATGTGAAATACCATTAAGCCTTAATGGGACTTATGAAACAATCACTGACTTGAAAGAGGGCGACCTCTAACACTCTCCGGAAAGCACCAAAGAAAGCCAGCTCACCATTCTTCTTGTAGAACATAATTTCTCCTTTGAATTCTGTTTTGTCCTCCAGTGATTTTTCTATCTGAAGCATTAGCTGCTCATTTGTTTCAACACCAAATAAGAACTTGCAGCTACAACTCTTCTGCATGACTTCGGTTCGGGCAAATCCAGCAAGCTCACAGAAGCCATCGGAACAGTAGACTATGGGGAAACCTTTAGCCACCTGGGCATTGGCGAGGATAAAGTTGCTATCTGCAGAAAAGCAAAAAGAAGACATTCAGCAACTTAAAAGTCTTCTTTAAATGACAATTTCAGCAACAAATTCCAAGCACATGTATTTAACTAATGGTGCACAAAATGCATGTCCTGATGTGCTGTAGTGATAAAGAGATACTCCATGACAGAAAATGCATCTTGCAGCAGATGCGAGGACTGAGCTCTGACTTTGGCTTGCAGTTCATAGGCCTGCTATAAGGTGCTTACCATCTAGTTGGCAGTAAGGGATGGTGTTTTTGAGGATGGCTTCTGGTTCATATTCTAACTTTCATATGATGTACAGGTGAATCTGAGCCAGATACTCAAATACTCTAAACCTGCTTCCTCACATCTAATTTTCTCAGAAGCAGATCTCAGAGCTAGGATTTAAGTACCAGTAGTTTTTTAGGAGGTGATTCCAGGAAAGAATCCAATAGGGGATTGAGATGGGGAAGAGAAGAAAGGTATTAAAGGGTGACTTAAAAGGAGGCTTAGTGCCATGGGCAACTGAGGCTCAATCATAAAGGGATCCTAGAAGTGACTGTGAAAAATACAACTCAAGATTTTCCCAGTAAGTGGAGTATTGATCCTCTAACATTCACACCTTACTGGTTAAAGATCACTCCTGGGAGGGGGTAAATATGTTGGCTCTTCTGACCCACTCACACTTTAGAGATATCTTGGGTAGCAAGACGCTAAAAGCCATTGCTATTTAAAGACACATGATCCCAAGATAAGTCAAGATGATTTTTGCAGGGCACTGATATGTTAAAAAGTTTATGAAGTTATTTATGTATGTGTTGTAGAGATTGTGTGTGTGTGTGTGTGTGTGTGTGTGTGTGTGTGTGTGTGAAGTGCAGTGGAGCAAACCCAGGGACTCGCATATGCTAATCATGTGGTCTACCGCTGAACTACATCCTCAGCTCTACTGTAGGGATGAATGAGATTACTCTGGCACAAAGACATAAAAAAGTTACTGTTAAGAGTACTGTTCACATTTATTATTTTTATATTAACAAATAAGAATTAGAGGCTAATCAAAACATGTAGGCTATTATTAAGTGTTTAGAGATAACAGCTGGAGGAGAGACTGAAAGTCACTATTAAAAGAAGGCTCTTGGGCTGGGATTGTAGCTCAGTGGTAGAGTGCTTGACTTGCATGCGTGAGGCACTGAGTTCGATCCTCAGCACCACATAAAAATAAATAAAGATATTGTGTCCACCTACAACTAAAAAACATATACGTATATAAAAAGAAGACTCTTGCAGGATGAATTTTGGGTGATTTCCTTTGAAGGGTAGATATGATATTTATAGGAAAAAGCATTTATGTTGGAGATGGACTTTAAAATGAGCCATTTCTAAAACCTGGTAGTGAGTGACTCTTAATTTTTGAATGAATTAGATATTATTATAAAACCATTCATTCATTTGCACAAGGAACAAATGTTGAACACTGTCAATATACAAATAGTGTTAATAGCTGATATTTTATTGATAATAAAATTTAAAATAGAAAGGACTATGAGATAAGTTGTTAAATGAAAAAAGTAAAATTTCATTAGTACATTATATGAACTATCTGAAAAAATACAAATACATAAACATGTACATGTATATCAAAGACATCTACCTAAAAATGAATGTAATCACTAGCAAGTGCAGTTGTCACTATACAAAGAGCAACTATGGGAAGAGATGGAATGAAGCCTTAATTTTATGACATATCCTACTGTGTACGCTTCAAATTTTATACCAGATGCTTTATATATTGCCTATTCAAAAACCAATATGTTTCAAAGAGGTTTACAGAGCAGACAGTCTTTGTCACATACCATGAGAAAGGGGGGACTCTAGCCACTTCTCGATGGCCAGCAGGACAAGCACTGAACATCTATCCCATAGGTTTCCTCATTTCATTTTAAGCTTCTGTTGTTTATTACCAAACATAGTCCACTACTCGGCTTTGTTCTAACCAACCCCTAACCTCAGGGTAACAATCCTGGTGATACTACCTGAATCCTACCTTTGACCCTGCTTGCTCTTCCACCTCCCAGCCACATTCTTCTTCTGAAAGCCAGAGCTAAAGATGTACATTTGGAAACCAAATTATATGCTGTTTTAAAGTTATGGTAGTGAATCAAACTATCCAGGATGAATAATTCTCTCACATTTTGCAGAATTATTTATTTATCTGTCTATCTATTTACTTATTTATTTTGGTATTGGGGATTGCACTCAGGGGCACTCGACCACTGAGCCACATCCCCAGCCCTATTTTGTGTTTTATGTAGAGGCAGGGTCTCACTGAGTTGCTTAGTGCCTCGCTTTGCTGAGGCTGGCTTTGAATTCATGATTCTCCTGTCTCAGCCTTCCTAAGTGCTGGGATTACAGGCTTGCGCCACCGCACCCAACTGGGAATCATTTATTGACTTGTATATTAAATGTTGGACTTTGTCCCAGGTGTGGATGCAAAAAAGTTGATGTGATCCCTGTCCTTAAAGATTAGTTATGACCCTGTGGGAATTTCCAGCTTGGTCCAGAGGGAGGCACCCTCCTCTTAGGGCTGTGGTCTCAGTCTCACCAACTACACAGCTGGAATCACTCTCTAACCATAGTGTGTGTCTCTTCTTCCCCTATTTAAAAATGTGGTACAGAGATTGCTTAGAAAATGGAAATGCATAGCATTGGCAAAGTCCTCAAACATTCTGAAAGAATTCTTAATATGCTTTCACAAGCCATTTTTCAGTAAATCATCAACATGGTTACTGACATTCTATGATAATGCCAGAAGACATGGTTCTACCATATGGTGGGTGCTAGGGTGAGGGACAGGGGGTATTTAAAGAACAAGGCATGGTCTATAGCTCCAGGATATTATAATTTAGAGAAATGCATGAATACAGAAAACAATAAAACACAACATTTAAGTACCAAATCAGTGGTACAGAGATAATAATTACTGTAAGAATTCAGAGATTAAACATCACACAGACATTGACAATGGTTAGCTTGGAATAAGACAAAATAGGTGGAGATGACTTATTGAAAGTCCTGGAATGTTAGGAACAGATGCTTGGATGTAGTAGAGTTGTTGGATAAATAAGGAAAGGAATTGGAGACAGAGAACAAACACTGCATTTTGTTCCTGAGTCCAGTGTTCACATCACTATACAGATGAAATAGCTTTCTTTTGTTATTGTTTGTCTGATATATTTTTTCACATCTTTCTATTTTCAGATCTCTTAGGTGCCCATATTTTAGTTGTGTCTTGCATATGGTCTCCATTTAAATTTCCTAAGGTAAAATGTGAAAGCATATCCTTCCACCTAAAGTCAATATAATTACTTTTATTAGTAGCACTAGTACATTATTTTTAGCTATCTTAATTTGTTCTCTCTTTACTGTTTTTGCTGTTTTACCTTTTCCATATTTAAAAATTTGAAATATATTTTAAAATGTACATTTTCAAATAATAAACACCTGTAGACCATTTATGCAGAGAAGACCTTTGTGTGTACCAGGTATACTTGTATGTCCTTTCCTCCCCAAAGAAGAAACTTATAAACTCAACATTTGTGATAAATATTCCCATTTACATAGATATTTTTACCCCTTATTTATTCTCATGCAATATATTATCCATTTTTCTGATATTTAAGGCATATAACATAGTATTTCTTTCTGTATATTTCTTAGTGGCATGCTTTTTGAATTAATTTCCTTAGCATTTTTGTAATTGTTAGCAGATGTAAGAAAGAAGGACAAGTCTTTTAAAGCTATGATAAGCTTCTGAAAAAAAGATGCTAAAAGACTTACTAAGTTGCCTGGTCTATGTGTTTCAATTAAGGATTATAGTGTGTGTGAGGTAGCTAATTCTTCCCGCAAACAAACTACAAAAACAAAGCAAATAATAAATTAAATAAATAAATAAATAAAGGCATGCATTTTGTTTTTTCTGTTTATATTTAGCATTTGTTCTCAATGTGTAATTGCATTTCAATTCCAAAGAGAATTTAGTGGCAGTCTGTGCTTTATAAATCCTAGTGTACTAGCTACATGAATGGTCCTTCTGTTTGGGAAAGTGTAGCTCCTTTTCCCAGCTATCAACTTGGAAACATATGCTTTCCTGAATACAGCCCTGGAATTCCCAAAGAAGAAACATGACATTTACTTTAGAATTATGTAAAACAAAGCCACTGCCATAATGATTAGTCACTCATCATGGGCATATCACTATCCATAAATACGCTAAGGGTATTTAACCTTTTAAGGAATCAATTATGCATATGTGATATGCATCTAAATGCCACACAGCTTTTCTCTACTTGTTTCTAGGTCATCCTTTTTTGTATTTGCAGTTTGAAAGTGACAACAAACAGTAAGATCTAAACACATTTACATATCAGGCAGTTGATTATTTCTCTAAATGCTTCCTTAGCAAAAAGCTTTCATGGATCATCAGAGGGAATTTCATGATGAGTAGAGACCCAGGTCATTCTGTCTGACCTCCTAATCTGGAACACCACTTTCCCATTGAGAGATGCATAATTTTTTGTTGACTTCCCAAGCACAAAAGGAATGGAGAGGTATAACAGATACTACTACTACTACTACTACTACTAATAATAATAATAATAATAATGAGTAGATAAACACTGATCTATTAACTGTAATCTTTGTACTTGGCTTACTTTAAAGATGAGAACACTGAGACTTGGATAACTTTAGTTTCCTATAGGAAATCCAAAATTAAGAACTGAAGCACAGTCTAGATCACATACTGTTTTACTCTATCATGCATTCTTTCTTTAAAGAAGTGGATTTCCCTCTACTACTAGGAGAAATGGGCAAGTTGCTGAAAAATATTTTTATCTTTTCTAGTCTCCAAAGTGTCCAAAGCCACAGATTTTCTTTATAGAGATCAGTTATTAAAACTTCATTTATGACATCTCTTAAAGCAGTTCAGATCTCTCAAAAACCTCTGTCATTTATTCATTTCTTCCTGAAAGTCCGTATTTCAAAAATATGGTAGTAACTTCATATTTGGTTCTGAAATATTTTGCATAGGCCCACTCTAGACTCTCACAGGAGGCACAGAAATGTAGTTCCTATTCAAATGAACTGCTTTCCAATCTCCTCAGACCGTGCTGGTGTGTATCATAGTGCTCCTAAACTTTTCCCATTGAAACATCCTCCCAATGGACAAAGCCAGTTAGTGTATATTCCAAGGGATCTGGAGCCATCACCCTAAGCCTGATTGATATTGTTTTGAAATCTCATGTTGAACTTAACTATGTACCAGAACTTTGCATTCCATTCTTTAATATATTCATTCTCATTTTAGTTTTTTTTTTTTTTTTTTTTTTTGTGGCTCTGGGGATTGAACCCAGGGTCTTGTGCATGCAAGGCAAGCACTTTTTTTTTTTTTTTTGGTACTGGAAATTGAACTCAGGGGCACTTGACCACTGGAGCCACATCCCCAGCCCTGCACTTTAGTTTTTTGACTTTGTTTTCTTGTGGGCTTGACAAATTTTTAATTCAACTGAAACTTCAGAAAGATGTGCTATTTGTTTTCTGTGGCCATGTGCATATTGCTGGGCCTGTTCAGAAGGTTAGGCAGATTCAAATTGGTCTTTCAGTCTTAAACATTAAAGGTAACCATCATCAGCACCCAGTCCAATACTGCTGCATATGGCAGACCTCAGAGCCATTCAGAGCAATGGGGTTATTGATAGACACTGACTTCACATCAAAGAAAGATCTGTACACCCTTCAATCTTTGTGCCAATAATGCAGAAATTCAGACTTTGATGATCCAAACCTTTATTTCTGAAGAGTGCCTTTGATACTGATTCTTTTTAAAAAGCAAACCTTGTCTTGTGTTAGAAAATACTCATATTAAAATATATACCCTTCAGATAAGGCAGATGAGCAACCTCAAGTCCACTAGCCCTTATTTTTCTGCAGAGAGTAAGAAACGAGCATGAACATTTAACCTTGTTTATGAGTTGCCTTCATGCTTTAAGAATCACCTTTGCATTCAGGTTCAATGAAGATAACATTTCTATCCCTTCTGATATTGAACATAGTCATCTCTGGAGACTACTTTATTCATGCAGATAGAATATTAATGTCTATGATTTTAAAATATTTAATTGATCTTTGCACTTTATATTGATTTTAGGGAGCTTAATTGTATCATTTCCAAGTATGATGGCATCTTTATTAGATTAATGATACTGGCTGCAAGCTAAAGATCTCAGCATGCCCTCAGCCAAAATTTAGGAAGTTACTTGGATTTGAGTACTTTTCTAATCTGATTTAAAAAAAAAAAAAAAAAGATGAGAAATTTGTAGAGAGAGATTCTCACAGTCCTTGTGTTTTACACATCACTCAGTGTCAAGCTTCAAATGTCACACTGCTGGCTTTCATCCTTCATTCACAGATTGATTTTCAAAATGCTGTGTAAATTATCACTCCAAACAAAGATTAGATGAAAACTTTGTAACAAAGCAAAACTCAAAGCTGGAACTCTAGGGCTGAAGTAGTAATAGAAAACAGTATTTGTACATGTTTATACTTGCTCCCTTTAGTCCAATAAACAAATACACACACACACACACACACACACACATACACACACACACACATAAACAAGTGTCCTTCACAACCTTGCCATTGAGCATGGTCCTGGGCCAGTAACATCAGTTTTGGCTGGAACTGCTTGGCAATTCAAAATCTTAAGCCTCCGCACAGATTAATTGAATTGGAATTCACATTTTTAATAGGACTCAATGCACCTTAAAGTTCAAGAAGCTCCTTTAGAATAACATTAGAAAAAGCTCCAAGAACCTACTGACAATAAATGGCTAAGTGAGAGGAACATAGGATAACAAAAGGAAACTTATGTTTGCAAGTGGGGTGACGAAGGTCTGTAACCCCAGTGACTTGACAGGTTGAGGCAAGAGGATCACAAGTTCGAGGCCAGTCTCAGCAATTTAGCAAGACCCTATCTCAAAATAACAAATAAAAAGGACTGGGGATGTAGCTCAGTGGGAGAGCACCCCTAAATCCAATCCCTAGTCTATCTATCTGTCTTTCTCTCTCTCACAGACTTATTTTCATTGTATATCGTTTCTTACTTTTAAGTTTTATACCATATGCATGTAATACCTATACAAACATATCTTCTTAAAGTTTATTTAACCATTCATTTGAATGGCTGGGTAAAAATAACTTGATTAAAAATAAATAGTAATCTTGATGAAGAAAAAAGAACTATATGAAAGAATTAATTTATAATTTCCAATAAAAAAGATAAAAGCCCATTCAGACAAACAAATTTGAAGCAAATTTAGTTTCCTTCCTCCCTCCCTTCCTTCCTGTCTTTCTGTCTTTCTTTTCAGTACTGGGAATTGAAACCAGGACCTCACAGTCATATTTTAGTAATTTATTTTTTCACACTTAAAGGCCTGTTAAATTTAAAATTTTTAAGACAACATATATAAATTAGTAAGTCCAACACACCAGAATGGACTGAGCTTCCTTGCTCCATTGAAGCTTTGCTTATGTACTTCAGAAGCTGATGGGATTCAAATGTTTTTCCTTATTTGGTAGCATTTTCCAGAACCTCATCTGTCCACTATATAGTCTTCTCTTCTTCACAGTACTTATGTTAGATTAAACAGGAAAGATGAGTGGCTTTACAAGAGATAATTTTGAGTTAATTGTAGCAGGAAACATAAGTCTAAACTAATTTGATAGTTATAGATATTCCATGGCTATGATATCAATATTTATATTCTTCTGTCTTCAGAATAATACAGGTTGGGGTGGCAAAACTTTAATAAACGTGACAACCACTAAGGGCAGGGTGGAGGCAAGAAGACAATAATTAAGAAACAAACTGACAAAGGTGAGTGCTGACCGTGCTGTGAGGCCGCTGAACAAATTAGACAGACTGAGAAACAGCAGATAATAGCTGCTGGTTGTTAAGCTACAGTGATATGCCAGGTTCTCAGGCTTGCATTTTGTATTTTCAATTTCTGGCCCTCACAACGGCATCTTAAGGTCAACATCACTATAGATGAAGGCTCAGAAAGGTTGATTAGCCTACTGACACTGAACATCAAGTGTATCTTTTTTTAAATAAAAAAAAAAATTTTTTTTAGTTGCAGACACACACAATAACTTTATTTATTTATTTTTATGTGGTGCTGAGGATCGAACCCAGTGCCTCACACATGCTAGGCAAGTGCTCTACCACGGAGCTACAACCCCAGCTCCTCAAGTGTATCTTTAGAGCTACAGTATCCCCAAGTGAAGCAGATGACAGCTGGATGTGAACTACAGCCGGATCTGAGTAGGAGCTCCTTGTACCAAGCCCACTGTTTCTCAAAGTGTGGCCCTTATCCTCCTGATCCACCTCGTCCAAAGGAACCTCTTAGGTTGCTTATTCCATTTGCAGGTCCCCAGACCTCACCTTGTGTCTACTAAATTAGAACCTCCAAGACACGGGTCCTGGAGACTTTCATTTTAAGCAAGAGAACTTCAGAACTTCTGCCCTAGTGGAAGGAGTTGCAGACCATATTCCTCAGCCCCAACTGGAGAGGTGATACCACCCCTGAAGATAAGTATGTAGGAGACTTCTAAACTTTGGATGAATTTGATTTTATGGTTTCCTTTCATTCCTAAAGACACTCAAAAATTAGCTCAGTTCATAGAACTACAAAAGCTCAACATTTGTGAGCATCATAAAGGCCAATACATGATCTCACACCCAATCTCTAATCCTTGAATCCTCCTCTACATTATTATTGTTGTGTGATTGTCCAGTCTCTCGGCAGAGGACCCTCATGTTGGGAATATTTCTCTTTCATGGGTCAGTAATGTCAATGCTGTGACTGTGAAGAGTGCTCACCTAACCCACATGTGGATTTAACACCTGCTCTTGGTCTTATTACCTAGAACAACCTCTGTAAAGAAAACTATGTCTACCATGCTCTTGTTTAAATTCTTTAAAGGTTTTCCATTGCATTTGGTTGAGACTCAAACTTCCTCCATCATGCCATGTAATATCCTGTCTAAGATTTTTCTTACTCCTCACCTGGTATCTTAACCTAAGAATGTTCATCCCAGCTCCATCCAGTCTCCAGACTGTTGACCACATAGTTCTTTTTCTCTTATTTGCATACTTCAGGCCTAAAAAATTCAATGTCCACTGCTTAGATAGTCCTTTCCTAATTATCTTATCAACGTGGTGCCTCCTCCCATTATTCTCTAAGATTACAGCCTGTTTTTATATACCTTAGCATTGAGTATTAAAATTCTTAATGATATTTCAATACTTTAATTATATATGATTCTTAGCCATTCACACCTAAGCCCACATAACATGAACCTATAAATACATAATTATGTAATCTATATGGAAACAGTCCCTCTTATATGTCTTATCATCAAACACATTATGTGTGTGTAGATACACTTTTTTTCCCTAACTGCACATTATCTGAGGTACACATGCTTTTCCTAAGGAGTACTGTCCATACACTTGAGTGATGTCAATGTCCTGGAAGCCATCTAACCTGCAACATGGAGGACTCTCTTCTCATGAGAAAGTTCATTTTTGTTGACAATGAGATTTTATGCTGAGTACCTTTTAGACCTAAATAATGAGGAGGCTTAAATATGAAACATAGTCTATCTGGTGGACATTTTCTATTTTGGATAAATGGTGATCCACATTAGAAATTCTTAGAATAGGGTTCCAGTTCAATAAATAATGAGCTGTATGATCAGGCCCAAGTCACCTCCTCTCTCTGGGCCTTATTTATCTCATGTCTAAAATGAGGGAGTTGAATCAAATGATTTCCAAGATCTTTTCCATCTCAGACCTGCAGTGACTTAATAAATCATGAACACAGAGGTATGTGTAAACAGTGACTATAACTTGACAACTGTAATCCATGATATAAAAATATTACATATAATTTTAATCTGATGAATAGAAGAAAAGAAGGAAGGGAGCTAAGAAGGGAGGAAAAAGGAAAGAAAGCAGATATGTAGAAAGGGAGGCAGGAAGGTAGGAATGAAGGAAGAAGGGAAGAAGAAGGGGAAAGAGAAAGGTAAATTATGGCCGGACAAAAAGAACAGCAGCTTAAATATTAGAATCCAGCAGAAGAAATATCTTTTTTTTTCTTTTGGTACTGAAGATTGAACTCAGGGGTACTCGACCACTGAGCCACATCCCCAGCCCTATTTTGTGTTTTATGTAGAGACAGGGTCTCACTGAGTTGCTTAGTGCCTCACTGTTGCTGAGGCTGGCTTTGAACTCACAATTCTCCTGTCTCAGCCTCCCTAAGTGCTGGGATTACAGGCTTGCACCACCATGCCCGGCTAGAAGAAATATCTTAAAATAGCATGGAATGTGTCAGATTTCTTTCACCGTTTCAGGAAAGGGTTTGCATGACATCCTCTAGTGCATAGTTCAGGCCACAGCCAGATGTTGACCCAGATGTTGAGAGGCTGGCAAACTATGTACCTTTTCTGAATATTAGTGTCCCCGTCCTATAAAATAAGGGTAGTTATTCTTGCACATAAGGTAACCTAAACAAAAGGCATTGCTCAATAAATCATATTTATTTTTTCCAAATTGTTGTTTCAGTAATTTCCCTCTCTGGGAGTTGACATTCAGATCAGTCAAAAACTACAAAGGTTTTGAATTAGGAGCCATTTGCACTGTAGTCTAATTCTACAGACATTCATTTAGCAAATATTCATCAAACATGTATGTGCCAGGCATTGTGTCAAGTGCCATGAAAAGAAGGAAAGAAAGAAGAAAAATCATACAGTGACATGCTGCGAAAGCAAAGTAGAGCAAGAAGAATTAGGAATGACTCCTAGAAAATTCTAAATTACTATAACAAAATAGCATGATCAGGAAAATCTTTTCTGATATGCTAACACTATAGGGGAGAGCCCAGGGAAGTGATGGGGTGACTCCTGTAGACATAAAGGAAGGAGTCCCAGGCAGAGAGGAGATCAAGTGCAAAGGCACTGAAGTAGAAACATGCTTGATATGTTCGTGGGAAAGCAAGGAAAGGAGTGGGACTGGAACCCAGTCATCAAAGGGACTCCAGTGGAGATGTCACAGAGTTCGTGTGGGAAACACCTCCAGATCATTCAAAAATGGTTAAGTCTTGGAAAGGTCTCTGAGTGTTACTTGTTGTGTAATGGGGGGGGGGGTCCTGGTGTGTTTTGAGTCAAGGAACGACTACCCTGCTTCTATCATGAAAGGGCCACTCCAGCTGTTTAACTGAGACAAACTCTAGAAGAGCAAGAGCCAGACTGAGATGCCCAGTTAGAAGTTATCATAATAGCTCATTTTTTAAAAAATGAACTATTATGGTGATGCTGAACTAGAGTGGTAGTAGTGAACGAACTGAGAAGTGGTGGGTATGAAACATGTTAGGAAGAGGAGTGGAAGGGGTTTGCCTATGGCTTTCATTACAGTGGAAAAGATAAAAAGAAATGTGAGGATGATGTCTATGATTTCGCCTTAAATACTAGAGGGGTAGAGATACATTTATGAAATTTTTTAAAATAAGCCTTCAAGTTTGGGAGATTTCAAAAGTTTGGTCTTGGATATGCTGTTAAAGAAACCTGTTGAGTATCCAAGAGGACAGATAAAGTAGGCAGGTGAATAAATGAGTCTGAAGTTTAAGGATGTGAGTTAAGCTGTCGATATAAATTTGGAGTTAGCACAAATTAAATAATGTACAGAGTGAGTACAAACAGAGCAAAGATGAAGTCTGAATACTGACTCCAGGGAATTCCAATGTTTATAGGTTGGAAAACTCAGGAGAAGCCATAAAACAAGGCTGAGAAAGAATGGCAGAGGAAGTAGAAGAGAATCAAGAAGGAGATCATGAAACCAATTTTTACAGGTCAATACTAAGTGTATTTCATGCATAAATATGATTTGCAGCATAGATTTTGAACAAATAAGTAGAATCTTGCTTTGAGTCCAGAGACTGGGGAAGGCTTTCCTGAAGACACAGTGCATGCTCTCTAGCTGAAAGAATGACCCTGTAGGTACCAGCTCAGCTTCCCTGCTTTGCTCACGGATGAACACGGGGGACTAGAAATCAGATGAGATACTTCACAAATCAATGAGTCTGCCCAACAAAAGTCTAGTTACTTGGAGTTCATATAAACTTATTTTTATTATGAATTCAAACTTTAATTTCCAACCAACATAGACATATTATAAAGAATTAGGAAAGCAGATATACACATACATACATAGATGTATATATCTCCCACCATTCTATTTTCCTTTGCTAATAAGTGTATGGTTTTTAAAACATTTTCCAGTTTTTATACATTGCAATCATTGAGTACAATTATGAAAAGTGATGTTCCTTTTGCTATTGTATGACCAGGTTCTGTCCAATGAGTCATGGGGTCAGTCAGTTTGCCATATATCTAGTGAGGTCTTTCCATTTCTATTAAGAGGTATGAGAAGATAAATGCTCTTACCATCCAGGCCATAGTACCCTTCTACCTTTTCTGACCCTTGTCCCTGCCTTGGAGTAACATTGTGGTATCCAGGTCTCTGGCTATCATCTTGTGACCTTGAGGGGACATGCCTGGATGTGGCAGGTCTAACGGATAGGAAAATGCCTGGATTTTTGATTACAGAGAATATCAAAGCAAACCAAAAAGAGAAGGGATACATGATGTAGAGATTATTACCACTGAACTTCATCCTCAGATCCCCTATGTAATTTGCATATATTCTATAATTTTATAATAAGAAATTTAGCAATTAGGCTTGTAGTATATTTAGAAATAAAAATCTCCAGAATTTAGGGTTTGGTTGGAGGATGCAATTTAAAAAACATAGAGATATTATTCCTTAGATTTTTCAAGAGGCCTTAGAAGTCTTCTGTTTCTGCCCCTCAGGGCCACCCTGCTTCTACTGGATTATGCCTGTCTGCCATTTTACTGTAATTTCTCTTAGTAACAAGAAACTCACTGTGTTTAAGGCAGATTATGAGCTCTAAGCATCTGTAATCACTAGGCAGAATTATTGTTATGGTTTGGACATGAGGTATCCCCCCAAAGCTCATGTGTTAGACAGTGAAAATAAATTCAGATTTGAAATGATTGGGTTATGAGAGTCTTAACCTAATCAGTGAATTAATCCACCAATATGGATTAACTGGGTGGTAACCGTAGGCAGGTAGGGTGTGTCTAGAGGAGGGAGGTCACTGGGGACACAACTAAGGGGTTTGTATTTTTGTCCCGATGAGCGGAGCTCTCTCTGTTTCCTGTTTGTCGTGTTCTGAGCTGCTTTTCTCCCCCATGCTTTCCGCTTTGCTATTCTGTCTCACTTTGGGCCCAAAGCAATAGGTTTGACTGACCCTGGACTGAGACCTCTGAAACCATAAGACAAAATAAACTCTGCCACCTCTGCATTGTTTTTGTTAGTTCTTTTGGTCACAGAGACAAAAAAGCTGACTAAAACAATTATACTCATGTAGAGACTAAACATTTTCCATCGTAATGTCCATCCACAGGCTGTGCTTCTGCTTTCTGAACAGACCTAGAACAAGACAGCTCTCTCCTCTTTGTGCCAAAGCTGCACATATATTAAATGGTGCAATCTCCCCCTCTCTCTGGATTGAGAAGGTAGTAGACTATACAACAACAACACAAACCAAAAAGAGGGGAATCAAAACATGAAGTATAAAGATCATGACAAGTCTTTGTTTTGGCAGATACTTGTGCCCCTTTCTGAGAATTTCTTATTTGTATAGAATGATAACTATCTTTTGTGATTTAATAACCATGTGCTGAGCGAATACATCTTGTTTTCCAATTGTAGACAAATAACAATGCCAGGAGAGACTTATGAAGGGCAAGGAAACCAATTACCTAAACTTCCTGTCTCTAATATTATAGTCCAGTATAAAACAGAGGGAAAAAAGTAGAGCATGGGATGAGAGGTCCCAGTTTCTTAGCATATGTTTACATCAAAAAGTGCATTTCTTGGGTTTTTCTCTTGATGAACTTTTGCTGGAAAATATAGAATTGGATTAAGTTGTTAAGGTCATTTGATATTGTTGTCTAGCAGGAGGGGGAGGACAGTATCTTATAGTCTTTTTTATTTTTTGGTTCTGGGGGTTAGATTCCATATTTGTAATTGGGGCAGTAGATTGAAAGAAGTGAAAACTCCCTCTGGGAAATTGGTGGAACCATTTATGCATTATTTAATAATCTACACATTGTCAGGAGGTCTGGGACTATGCCGTCAAGTTGTTTCCTACCTTCCTCCACCCTAGTTCCCTGTCCAGGCATATAAAACTATCACTTACTCACTGACTTTTATATATATATATATATCTTTAACTATAAAGCCCTATTGGAATGTTTTATCAAATGAAAGTGCAGTATATATCTTCCAAGTGAGCATAATCAAATCTGTGCCAACTCAGTTTCCTGGTTTCCATTTTGACTATTTTCTCTAAAATTTGTTGTTAAAAAAAATAACTCATTTAGGGCTGGGGATATGGCTCAGTTGTAAAGTACTTGTCTGCCATGTACGAAACACTGGGTTCCACGCCCAGCAAAAAAAGGATGATGATGATGATAACGACAACGACTCATAACAACTTACATAACTTTTACCCAACACATTAGATTACTGTAACTCTGTAAATCTGAAATACCTGACATGGTATAAGGGCATTAAAAAGATTAGCATTTAACATCTGTGTTTTAAGAAAAATCCATTTATTTGAAAATATTTATCTTTTCCAGGTAAAATGGACTTTCACAAATGATGGTTGCCATATTTTCATTCTTAAGTATTCAGATATAAAAATTAAAGAGTAATGTGACCAACATCTCGATGTTTATCATTCGGATTTGATGAATATTAACATGTTTCGATATTTGATCCTAATGTGATGATGTTAAGATGCTGCTGACATCCTTTCCTTTCCCCAGGGCTGTCCTCTCTCCTCCCTTCCTACAGGATGCATATGTGTGCTCCAGAGACATGTCTAACACAGGAGTGAGCATTCATCCCACTCATCTTTGTTTTTATATTTTCAACATATTTATTGTATGTATAAACAGTCTGTAGAAATGTTCTATGTGTGTGTAAATTTTCTGAAAATCGTATTATTATTTACGCATCATTCTGAAGTCTGCTCCCTTTTGCCAGTAAATTTTGTTTTTTCTTTTCAGTTCTCATTGATAACTGTATATCCACTTGTTTCATTTTAACTACTTAACTAGAGATACAAAACACTTTATCCATCCTTCTATGAACGGATATTCTTCTTCCCTCCCTCCTTTCCTTCCTCTCTCAATGCAGTAACAAAGTAGCAGAGCCATAAGCATGAGTGCCAGCATTTCTTGACTTTCACTATAAGCTTTGTAACCTATAAAAATGTGTTTTTTGTGAAATATTTATCCAGTAATCGATAGTCATTTTCATTTTTCTAGGATTATTTAACCAGGGATGCTGGTGATTCTTCTGCTACAAACTTTCTACTGATAAAATATCCTTCACTGACTTGTGTCTTGATATTGGCATCTACTCAGTGTGCTGACAGTAACAATAATATCAAATCAAAGCTGTTTTCAACAATATCACAAGTTAGTGTCAGACAGAGATGGCAGCCACTTAAGATACCAGCTTGGTTTACATAGAGGAAAGGGATATCAATGCATGAGCTATGAGGATAACAGATAGGTTTTAAAATTAAAACATCAGAAAATTGCCAAGGCAATATTGATAGGGAAGCTATTTAGGTTGGACCACAGAAAACTGCTATTTATAGATCAGATATCAGCAACATATTCAAATTGAATATTCTTCATGCTTTCTGGATTTGGCATCAGTTAGAATGGTTTTCTCTGAAGTAGTTAAGGACTATTTCTGAAACACATGTGTCCTGCCTCTCAAATGCTTCATACAATTCCCTCCCTCTCTCTCTCTCTCTCTCTCTCTCTCTCTCTCACACACACACACACACACACACACACACACACACACACTTTATCCAGGGCTGCCATCCAGGGTTGGGCATTTGCGCATCTCACAAAGGATCCCAACCAAAGGAGTGATAAGGGTCTGATGACTAACGTTACACTCCAGTCTATGCAGAGGAGCTTTTTCCTAATTGATCTGTCCAACATATGTGCTTTTTATAAGTTTCACAACAGCACTCTACAGTCAACATTAGATCTTTTCTAAATTCCGTGGCAACCTGAACAACTGAGATGTAAGATGAATTGGATAGAGAAATAGAGGCCCAGACCTTCATAATGCATGCAAATGGAAACTGAAACTGCTCTGTTACACTGGACCTTTGGTTTCTCATAACTCAAATCCTTCTATATCAAACATCCTTTTGATGAGTCGTTGACAGATTTTCAGCTACAGATTCTGAGTGAAGGATATAGTTGGGGAAATGAAACCAGGAGTCAGATTATCTTCTTGGCAACCAAATAGGGATGACATATTCAAGTTACATTAGAGTATTTGCAATCTATTGACTGAAGTAAATAAGCCTGTAAGGTGTGTTTTGTTTGCTGATCATGCAGGTGCCTTCCATTTGACCCTGTATTTTTCTTTAAAAAAAAAGAAAAGAAAACATTGTAGCCCTAATTCCTTTCATGTATTCTCTTCCTAAAAATAAATTCCAATCTAGATACGGCAGCAATCACCTCCAATGCATAGGTCAAAGGTTTTAAAAGCAGTTTAGCATAGGCACCTCTGACTGGGGCTGGGTGTCATGTATTCTTTTTTGGTGTCAGGTCTCAACTCATTCCAATTAATTTGATATTGATTTAATACTTCAAGCAGAGATGTATTTACCTACAAGGGCACTGTGGGAGATATTTCTGGGGAAAAAAAGGAATATTTGTGAATGAAGATGAGATCTTTTGATGAAAAGAAAATTGAAAGTGAGTAGCAATCACAGAATAAGGCCCCATACACTCATTACTTCAAGGCTCAATGGCCCAAATTAGAGTTAATAATGAATCGGTATTGCATTGTTGGATACTTCCATTCTGCAAAAGAATGCCATGAGGTAGAAAGGAAGCCAAGCAACAGATATGCTCTTGTAGGCTGGTCCATTAAGAGAGGGTTATTTAAACTTGAGCCAAATACAAAGACCCATTTCGACACTATACATTAAAACAGCATGGTGTTGGCACCAAAATACACATGTAGCTCAATAGTATAGAATAGAAGACGCAGAGACAAACCCACATGAATACAGTTATCTCATACTAGACAAAGGTGCCAAAAACATACACTGAAGAAAAGATACCCTCTTCAACAAATGGTGCTAGTAAAACTGGAAATCCATATGCAGCAAAATGAAACTAAACCCGTATCTCTCACCATGCACATAACTCAATTTAAAGTGGATCAAAGATGTAGGAATTAGACCAGAGACCCTGCGCCTAACTGAGGAGAAAGTAGGCCCAAATCTTCATCGTGTCAGATTAGGCCCCAACTTCTTTAACAAGACTCCTGAAGTACAAGAAATAAAAGCAAGAATCAATAAATGGGATGGATTCAAATTAAACAGCTGCTTCTCAGCAAAAGAAATAATCAATGAAGTGAATAGAGAGCCTACATTCTGGGAACAAATTTTTGCCACAATGTACATCAGATAGAGCACTGATCTCCAGGATATATAAAGAACTCAAAAAAACTTAACACCAAAAAAAAAAAAAAAAAAAAACCAAACAACCCAATCAATAAATGGGCTAAGGAACTGAACTGACACTTCTCAGAAGATATACAATCAATCAAAAAATATACGAAAAAATGTTCAACATCTCTAGCAAATATAGAAATGCTAATCAAAACTACTCTAAGATTTCATCTCACACCAGTCAGAATGGCAGTTATCAAGAATACAAACAACAACAAGTATTGGCGAGGATGTGGAGGAAAAGCCACACTCATACATTGCTGGTGGGACTGAAAATTGGTGCAACCAACCTGGAAAGCAGTATGGAGATTCCTTGGAAAACTTGCAATGGAACCACCATTTGACCCAGCTATCCCACTCCTCAGTCTATACCCAAAGGACTTAAAAACAGCATTTTACAGTAAGTCAGCCACTTCAATGTTTATAGCAGCACAATTCACAATAGCTGAACTGTGGAACCAACCTAGATGCCTTTCAAAAGATGAATGGATAAAGAAACTGTGGTATATGTACACAATATTACTCAGCATTAAAAGAGAATAAAATTATGGCATTTGCAGGTAAATGGATGGAGTTGGAGAATATCCTGCTAAGCAAAGTAAGCCAATCCCAAGAAACCAAATGCCGAATGTTCTCTCTGATATGTGGATGCTGATCCATAATGTGGGAGGGGGCATGGGAAGAATGGAGAAACTTTGGTCAAAGGGGAGGGAAGGGAAAGGATGGGATATGGGGGCAGGACAGATGGTGGAATGCGATGGACAACAATGCCCTAGGTTCATGTATGACTGCACATATGATGTAATTCTATGTTGTGTACAACCAGAGAAGTGAAAAGTTGTGCTCCATTTGTGTACAATGAATCAAAATGCATTCTGCTGTCATGTAAACCTAATTAGAATAAATAAATAAATGAATGAATAAAATTAATAGCAAGAAAAAGAAAAAAGATTAAAAACAGCCACCAGCAGCTCTGAAGAAAAACTGCCATTTCTTTTTTCCAATATGTAAATTGTAAATTTCCTTTTACTTTAAAAATTGTCTGTCTTGATCATACAAGTAATAAGTTACTAATTGAAGCATAAAATGCAAAAAAGCAATGATAATTATATAAAGGCAACTAAATCATGTTTTCACCTTTCTTATTTATTCAAAAGAAATTATAGATTATCTATAGCATCAAGGTTTTAGATAGCTGTAATTAAGTTTACAGGAAAAAATTACATATGGTATCTTTGGTAATGTGGTACCCAAATGTGGGGGCGTGCCACAAGATGGCGCCGAGCAGTCAGCTCAGTACTGACCACGCTGCCCTGAGAAGCCACTTCCCCGCACTCTTATTGGCTGACCTCTGCTCCCATACTGCTTTAGCCAGTGACCCTATACTGTTTCCAGGTGGACAGCCCCTTCCGATTCTTTAGCTTGGAAACCAGATACCACTGGTCCCTCCTTCTATATAAGCCTGTGAACCCCCTCAATAAATCGGTACTAGCTTAGACGAGACCCCCTGGTTCATGGTGAATTGACCAGGCGGCCTTCCTCTCTCAGTTCGACCCCCACCGGAGACACCCAGAGTGCCTCTCCCTCACTCACTGGCCGAAAAGGGAGTTTGGTACCCAGCTGGGCTCGTTTCCCCCAACACCAAAGCTGTGTCTTTTTTTGCTTTAAAAAATTTTTTTTTAATTTGAAATATATCGTGTATAACAAGGAGAGTACACTGGTGATTAAAACACAATCCCTGTCCCCAAATATGTGTGGCTTAATGGGGAACATGCATAAAGAGGAAAATGTCATAAATTTTTAACTGTGTTATCATAGAGGTACATGTAAATATTTTATATTGACATAACCATATTTTTTTAAAAAATGCATATTCTTCATTTTCAGTTGATGCAAGTTTCTCCATGATCATAAATACACATTTTTAATATTACATTACTAATAGCAAAATAGTCCACAGTTTGGACATGCTATAGTTTGCTAACCATTTTCTTATACTTATTTGTTCAGGCTATTTAAAAATTTTTCACACTATGCCTATCATAATGATGAACATCTTTTACATTTTATTTATTTATTTATTAGTACCAGGGATTGAACCCAGAGGTGCATAACCATTGAGCCACATTCACAGCCCTTTTTTATGTTTTTATTTAGACACAGTCTTGCTAATTTGCTTAGCCTCACTAAGTCGCTGAGGCTGGCTTTGAACTCATGCAATGCTCCTGCCTCAGCCTCCTGAGGCCTGGATTACAGGCGTTCACCACCACACCCAGCTTTTACATTTGTTTTAAAGAAAATCTCTAGAAGATAAAAGTTTTGGTTCAGAGGATAAGAACATTTCTAAAGCTCTAGGCACACATTGCAAAATTGCTTTCTCAAGTACAAAAGCATCATGCCAAATTACATGCCCACTAGGAATTGAGCCTTCTGGAAGAGACACAAATACGCACATAAATTTTCATATTGCACTTGATTTTTGCAAAGTTTGTAAGTGTTCTAAGTGCAAATAATCTCTTCATTCTTGGGCAGAAGTAAATACATGTTTTCATTACATAAAGATACAGCAATGGTTTTTGGTCTTGTCTTAATATAAAAGACATGTATTTGAAATTAAAAAAAAAGTAAGCATGTATTTTAGATATCATGTAACCAAGGACAGGTTATGCATTTTTCCTGTGACCTTTGTTAATAACTATCTAAACTTTCAAGATTGAATGGGAGCAGGCCTCTCTTTCCTCTCATTGAATATGGCTGTTAAGCACCCTAGTTCTGAGTAACGTGAAATGGTCCACTGCTTATTTAGACTTTATTAAACATCTATGTTTATGCTGAGCAACTGTGAAATTAAGATAACCACGAAGAACAAATAAAAATTAGTCACATCCTTAGAAACCAAGTCATCTCTCCAACTTTTATAGAAATTGGAAATAAATTAATTAAAGCCTTCAAATGATGAAAACACATTCTTTTGGATTGACATCTCCAGCAGTTTTGTAAGATATGAATCAGTGGTAATATTAGTTACTTCCTCAACTACTATTCTACTTTTAAACAACTGACAATAGACAATCAAATAATGGGTGTTACTGGGAAAAAGAATTCATTGTCCAACTGGATGAGGAATTCCAGGTTAGTTTACAAATTGTGATAATAAATGTCTTCTCATTTTTTCTTATTATAAAAAGATCCAAATTTGGACCAGTTCAAAGGTCTGATCTGACCTTGTCATTTACTAGCTGCGTCACTTGCAGTGGTGACTCCACCTCTAAGCCCTGGTTGAGAAAATGAGTTACCGCCCATCGCCATGCTCAGAACGTAGCAGGTGTCTTTAATGTGATTCTTTATTCACAGCTGGGCTCCTTTGGCCTTTCTCATGGGCATGACTAGCTGAACCATTAATGTCTTTATTCATAACTTTCCAGCTAATGTTCTACTTTTTATCTATTTTGGAAAATAACCTGATGAATACAAATGAACACAAATTAGCTGAATATATTAGCGCTGTAGCCCATAAACAACTTCCATTTTCTTTTTCAATAGGGATCCTTTTCTCCTAATGAATAACAGAGCTAGCGATGGTGTAAGTAAAACATTTATCTTGCTTTTCCACAATACTATACAAGATTTATTTTATGGCTGTATTGAGCTACTCCTAAAATTTCACATCTGTGCCATCGTCATCCAAAGGCTTCCAGATGCTTGTTATTTTCATTTTAAAACTCACATGAATAAGCTGGAAGTTCTAAGAGTGCTGCATAGGAGCATAACATGAGCTAATATGGCTGATGAATTAAAGAATGTAGAATTTAGAATCGGGGTTAACCAACTCTTCTGTAAAAGGCTAGAGAATAAATATTTTAGCTTTTGGGGGTCATTTGGTCTCTGTCACAAATGATCAACTCTCATTATATCATGAAAGCAGTCACAGAAAATATGTAAACATATGAAAACAAATATTGTCATGTTTTCTTTCCATTCTTTTCAATCATTTATGAACTACTCATCTTGACTCACTTGTTCAAAAAAATAAGTAATGAGCCAGGTACGGCCTGAGGATACAAGTTACTGTTCTAGAATCATACTGTCTGGATTCAAATTCTGGCTTTCCACTTTGTGGTTTGTGTGATCTTAAAAAAATGAGTGTCCTCTCTCTGCTCAGGGTCTAAGAAGGAATGGCCATCTATCCCTCACTCACATGACTAATATGTGGTCTCAATGAGGACTACATGGAAGTGCATGGCATTAGGCATGGGAAGCTGCCCAAAATGTTAGTTCCCTTCCCATCTGTTATGATTTAGATATGAGGTGTCCCCCAAAAGCTCACAATGCAAGAAAATTCAGAGGTGAAATGATTAGATTATCAGAGGGACCTAATCAGTGGATTAATCCAATATTATGGAATACGTGGGTAACACCTATAGATGATAGGGTGTGGCTGAAGGAGGTAGGTCATGGGGGGCATGACTTTGAGATATATATATATTTCCCCTGATAAGTGGAGCACTCTCTCTGCTTCCTGGTTGCCATGTCCTGAACTGCTTTCCGCTGTCAAGTCCTTGTGCCATGATGTTCTGTCTCAGGCCCAAAGCAATGGAGTTAGCCATCTACAGACTGAGACCTTTGAATTCAAAAGCCAGAATAAACTTTTCCTCCTTTAAATTTTTTTTTAAAATTTTTTTTTTAGTTGTAGATGGACACAAGGTCTTTATTTTTTTTGCTTTGTATGTGGTGCTGAGGATCGAACCCAGGGCCTCACGCATGCGAGGCAAGCACTCTACTGCTGAGCTACAATCCCAGCCCCCTTTAAATTGTTTTTATTGTGTCTTTTGGTCACAGCAACACAAAGTTGACTAAAACATCATCTAAACATCTTTATATAGTGGAAGCACAATATTCTTGAGGCCAGACTTGCTTCTCACTACAAGGTAACTGGGTGTGCAATATTACCTGCAGTTCAGGATGGTGAAGGGAGTCCGGTACAGAGTGGATATACTTACGTGTTTCCCTGAATCTGTGGCATAAATATTTTTAAAATTTTGGTTTTTTATGGTTTTATGATAACCTCTTTTTCCTAATCTTTACAAGGAGTTAATATGCCTTATATCTTCGTATCACTTACAATCCATGTGTACCTCTGTGTTTGCATATTTCTTGTCAAACTCTAATTAGTAATGCTATGGAGAATAGTAACTTTGTCTAAGTTGGAAAGAAATGAATAAATGAAGATATTAAGGACAAGAGAGGCTAAAGAAGAAAGCACAGAGAGAGGGAGATGTTTCCTCTGGTCTCAAGATTAAAGAGAAAAGCAGACTGAGGTGCCTAAAGAGTGATGGATGTTGGCTCTAGAGTGAAACAATGATATTTTCCATATTATACCTAATATAAACTACCAACTCCAGGCAGTACGTAGAAGGAGCCATTGAATCAATTCAGGCAGAAGCATTCCAGTGAAGCATCCGGGTGTAGACCTGGAAATAGACCTTAAATTTTGTGGTCTAATGAAGAGGTCAGGAATGAGAGATAGAAACTGTAGATCTCCAGCACAGTACACAAACCTATAGATCCAACGTGTGCTGGTATTGTTACTGAGAATCTTGTGGAGACGTTTTTAAATGAGTCCTGCTCTTGCAGAGTACTGCAGAGCTCCAGGAGGCACCATTCAGATGACAGGCTAGTGGCCTCTTGTGAATGGAACCCACCTGAGCTTTGCAAAGCACAGCTTGTGTGGCTTGAGCATCGGCTAGCAGACAGCTGCCTCTCTCCTGCAGGATGAATTTTCCTGTGTGTGGTGGTGGTGGTGTGTGTGTGTATGTGTGAAGAGAGAGAGACAGACAGACAAAGATGGTGGGACAGATATCTTGATGCCAAAGGAAGCATGATGCCTACATACTGTAACTTGGCCTCTTGGTGTTAAGACCTTATCAAGACAAGGATTATACAAACTACACTTTGTTTTGAAGACTTGTTTTTCACAAAATACCAAAATATCGTCCTTTTAACATTTGAAGCAGAAGAGTCTCTCAGTGTTTGACCTACTACCTTTTGTAGGACTTAGGATAGAAAATTTTATACATACACATACACACAGGCATATATATGTGTGTGTGTAAAAGATTTTAGAAGTGGGGCTCATTATCTGATTATTCATCCATTTGTTTTTTTATATATAGAGTATATATATAGTGTGTGTATATATATATAAAACCAAATATATGCAGACATCTTATAAAATAGCTAAATATAGTAGGCACTGCCTTTTCTCAAAGGATTCTTGCCAACACTGTTGGCAGTTGCAGCAATGATCTGTTTTCCCAACATGAAGGCCTTAAACATTTTTCAAATTATATCATATGAGATAAGCATTTGATATTTACATCATTGGATCATCCAAGACTAAGGGAAGCTGCATATGGTCAAGAAGAATTTCATATGAAAAGTGTTATTTAAAAACAGACATCTGCAGTTCTTGACAATGTTCTTTGCTCATGGTATTACTTTTCCCAAGCCTTGAATTCATAATAAGTACTGTGAATGTACAGATAATGAATCTCACTTCTGAAATCACTGCCATATTTGTCTAACTGACCTAGTGCATCAGCCAAACTATCTTATGGGGGACAATAGGGTTAATAGTTATTTTAAATGTATACACACACATTTTTGTGGTAAATTTAGGTCCATATCATGGGAAGTTTTTTTATCTATAAAACAATAGATTGGATGTTTATGGATCCTCCCTGTCTTAAC
Organism: Xerus rutilus; assembly: GCA_028644305.1. Lineage (NCBI taxonomy): Eukaryota > Metazoa > Chordata > Mammalia > Rodentia > Sciuridae > Xerus > Xerus rutilus. Next base: position 35,220,826 of record CM053413.1, read on the forward strand.
ATTCTGTGATACCTCCACAAAGCCTATGATGTTGCTACAAATCACCTTCATCCTAGGACTCAATTTCAGGGACTTAAAATAAAATCTGAACTCTTTAGGTGAGCAGGCCATATTCTGACTATGGCCTTCATTTCCATCTTTTTATTGTTCTGTTCCTAAAACCACATCAATATCCCATTGAGATCCTCTTTCTTTTGCTGCTCATCATGATCACTTCTGGGTTTCCTTCCTCTTCTTCAGATGAACTGTCTGTTTCTGCAGCCTAGCATTTGCCAAACTCTGTATTAGAGTTCTGTGAGAATGTCATAAATTTAAAAGCTATAAGCTCTTACATGTCAGAGGCTAGGCCTGATGCATGGTGCCATACATTTGTCAGGACCCAATGAGACCTAGCCCAAAATATATCCATGGAATGACTGATGTTTCCAGTCTTTGTAATGGAAAACAAAATATCTGTTTTACTTTAATCAATGATATATTTTGTTAAAAATCAAAACAAAGTGAGTCCTTAATTCCTCTCACCCTTGTGGGAATAAATGATTTTGGAAAGGACAGTGACATAAATGATATTTTAGATCATTTTAAATGGTCCATTTCTCTTTAAACATAGACTAGCTAGGATTCATAATTTTCAAAGCGAGCATGGTTCAGGTAAACAAAATAATCATTACTAGATGAACTTCTCACAGGCTCCACAAGAACTTTTCATAAATTATGTTATCAAATGTTCCAGAAATCCAATGGTTGGAATAAGGTTAAATAACTTCTAAGTTGGAACATACAGTATATTCATCATTGAAACATGTCAGAATTTGTTTTTATTTAATGTCCAAGAAAAATTGGTCTCCTGTTTTAGTTAGGCTGTTTTATTTCCTGTGCAGAAAATAAAAAGCCTTACTTTGGAACCACAAAGATGAAAAATACTTCAATTAATTTAAACAGAAATCATGGCATTATGTTTTAAGGTACACATATGTTCTCTGACAGAGAAGCAAAATCAACAAAAGATGTGTCCCCTATAGGTCTCAATCTGTCTTTATTTATTCTTCTGTTTTTTACCAAGTGATTTCAAGTAATTTCTTTTACATTTTTTCCATGCCAAATTTTGCATACTTCGTTATCTCAGGAAACATTTTAAACATTAAAATATTTAATATAAAATTAGAAAGTGAGATAGCAGTTCAACCTTTAAAAAGGCAAAAATTGGTGGGGTGCAGTGGTGCACACCTGTAATCCCAGTGGCTCAGGAGGCTGAAGCAGGAGGATGGCAAGTTCAAAGCCAGACTCAACAACTTGGCAGCTCTTAGCGACTTAGCGAGACCCTATCCCTAAATAAAAAAAAAAAGGGCTGGGGATGTGGCTCAGTGGCTAAGCACCCCTGGATTCAATCCCTGGTATGGAAAAAAAAGGCAGAAATTGTTTTTTAAAATTTCCAAAATAAATACAGGAAAATCATAGTTTTTTATGAGTGATGAACCACTGAAGAACTGGACTGAAGTTGCAGGTTTCACAGTCTCAAATGGTAAAGGAAGAATATGAGGCAAAGATGATGAATCACAAAAACAGTTTGCTCTGGCAGTGTGATTTAGAAGTGAATGCTGATACAAACCCTTGTTATCAGAAGTCAACTTTGAGACCTCAAATGAAACGTTTATGTTTGTATGTATATGTGTATGTATATATCAGTGTGTATGTGTGTGTGTGTGTGTGGGGGCGATATGGCCCCAAAATATAAGGAAACTATTTCATCAAAAACTTAACTCAAGAACTAATTACATGGTTAATGCTGGGAGGAGGCTGCGGAATCTGACCATATTATTAGAAGAGAGAATCCACAATAGATTTACCTCCTAAGAAGCTGTGGCAAGTAATTTTGACTGCAAGAAAATTTAACCTTATGTAGAGATCTTAGTTCAGAATTGTTGAATAATGTTTGGCTCTGTTGTAATGCTCTATATTTGGAGTTGTTGATCTCAAGCCAGAATTATCCCTTCCAGTAAATGTTGCACAAGTATTAAGCAATAATTCAGTGGACTACTAAGGGCTTAAGTGGTTAACTTCATCTCCCCAAGTACCCTGATACACCTGAAGTGCTAATAATTCTTCTTCCTTTATGGACCTGACCTATTTAAAATAGAATGGAATATTACTCAGCAATAAAAGAGAAAAAATTATGACATTTGCAGGTAAATGGATGGAATTGGAGAATATCATGCTAAGCAAAGTAAGCCAATCCGAAAAAAACCAAATGCCGAATGTTCTCTCTGATAAGTGGATGCAATCCATAATGGAGGAGAGGACAAGGGAAGAATGGAGGAACTTTGGTCAAAGAGGAGGGAGAGAGGAGGGGGTATGGGGGCAGGAAAGATGGTGGAATGAGATGGACATCACTGCCCTAGCTTCATGTATGACTGCATATATGATGTGATTCTATATCACATACAACCAGAGAAATGAAAAGTTGTGCTCCATCTGTGTACAATGAATCGAAATGCATTCTGCTGTCATGTATACCTAAATAGAATAAATAAATAAATAAAATATTTATCAAAGAAACAAAAAAATAGAAATAAAGACCACAAAATATGCATGCAAGAGCTAGAAATATGATGAGAGATGTGGACCCAAAATTTCATAAGATGAGCAAACAGATGCAATGGAGTTAAAGGATGGGGTCAAGTGCTGATGTAGCACAGGTACATGCACACTGAAGTCACTTAGTTAAACTGTGAGGACAGGAAATGCAACTCCTTCATGATGCAGAAGCTTTCTTTAATTGTCCTTATAGGCTTTATCCCGAAAGTGTCCTGGAACAATGGACCTAGTGATTTTGCTATAGGTTTATCCATGATCAAAGCAGAAGTTTCAAAAAGATTCTACAACTGGCTAACACTTGAGCTGGGGAGTTCTTTCTAACCACTTTCATCAGCTCTTGAAATCACTATTTTTCATAGTGATGCAGTTTATTTAAAGGGTGAGCTTATATTTGTCATTTCATAGGTAGTTTTATAAGACTTCATTGATATCTTCTGAACTCTTTATCACATGAAGTTGATGACTGCTATTTCCAAACAGAATTATCCTCTGTACACAATTGCACATGCCTAATTAGTCAATTCTTGTTCATGGATAAATGCTTAAACAGTGCACCATCACCACTTTTGCACCAGAATATTGAATATTATTTTAGCTATATAAACATTCATTTTTTCACCTCTTTTGTTAAATTGATTCCCAAGTATTTTTTTAATCTATTGTGAATGGAATAGTTTTCCTAATTTCTCTTTCAGAGGATTCATAACTGATGTATAGAAATGCAATTGATTTATGGGTGTTGATTTTATATTCTGCTACTTTGCTGAATTCATTTATTGATTCTAGAAGTTTTCTGGTGGAATTTTTTGGATCGAATCATGTCATCGGCAAATAATGATAGTTTGAGTTCTTCTTTTCCTATTCGTATCCCTTTAATTTATTTCATCTCTCTAATTGCTCTGGCTAGTATTTTAAGGACTATGTTAAAATAGCAGTGGTGAAAGAAGGCATCCCTGTCTTGTTCCCGTTTTTAGAGGAAATGCTTCCTATTCCTCTCCATTTAGGATGATGTTGGCGCAGCCACTTCAAAGTTTATAGCAGCTCAATTCACAATAGCTAAACCGTGGAACCAACCTAGATGCCCTTCAATAGATGAATGGCATCTGGATAAGTTTCTTCATCTAATGGTATATATACACAATGGAATATTACTCAGCAATAAAAGAGAATAAAATTATGGCATTTGCAGGTAAATGGATGGAGTTGGAGAATATCATTCTAAGTGAAGTAAGCCAATCCCAAACAACCAAATGCTGAATGTTCTCTCTGATAAGGGATGCTGATTCATAATGAAGGAGAGGACATGGGAAGAATGCAGGAACTTTGGTCAAAGGGGAAGGAGGGAGAGGGGATATGAGAGCAGGAAAAATGGTGGAATGAGATGGACATCATAGCCCTAGCTTCATGTATGACCGTACATATCATGTGATTCTACATCACATACAACCAGAGAAATGAAAAGTTGTGCTCCATCTGTGTACAATGAATCGAAATGCATTCTACTATCGTGTATACTTAAGTAGAATAAATAAATTAAATTAAAAAACATTCATTTTTTAATTGAAGTATCATTGTATATAGGTAGAATAAGTGCATTCAGCAAAAAAGGTAGAATTTAATAATCCTCTCATAATATCTACAAATTATTAGAAAAAATGTTTTAGGTGGAAGAATATAGTCACCTTTGGAAGGATGGAATAAATAGGGACCCTGAGTAACTTTAGAGTATTTGAGGCTATGAAAATCCACCCAAGTTGTCTGATATCACTTATCCTATAAATGAGATGCTATTGTAATTTTTTATCACTCTTAGAGACTTGATAAAAAACAATTGTTTAGTATCTACATATTTTTAGAAGTTGCAGAGGGCATTGAAGTTATTTATATTAAGTGCAAAAGGTCATTAAACTTTACCTGGCATTTTTGTCCATTAGATCTCAGAGGATTTGTCAAAATTAAACAAATGAAAAAGAATTGATGAGGCAGAGGCAGGGAGGATCCATAGTTTAGAAGTCCTAATACTTTTAAAAAATAGAGAAAATTCTGTAATAAAAATACAAATAACTTAGGAATGAATATGAACATTCATTTAGGATGAGAAAAATTCACAAAAACAACAAAAAGAAGTAAAAGATTGCCAAACACAAACATCATAAAATCCAGAAAAATAACTTCATGGCTTGATTAATGCACTGCCTGATACACCCCTTATGACATTTTAATACAGACAGCTTCTGGCTGTTTTTCAAGCCTTCTTTCTCCTCCTCCATTCACATGATTAGATGCAGTGCACCAGAGGAGCTACCCATCCATTGGTAAGAACTCAGGTCCTATACCTTCATGTCCCAACACCCACTGAGTCAGAGTGGGTGGCCTAAGTAATCCTGTCAGCCGTTCATTCCTGCACACCAGGACAACAAACAATGGCTACACTTAGAAATTACTGCAAACAACACAAATATTTTCTGTTCAAGCTAACCTAGATAAATGCATTCCCAATTCAACTCTCCTGTTTAGCTGTTACCCCAAATTGCCTGCAGCTGCATGCAGAAGGGAAATCACAACGAACCTACTCTGGTTAAAAATATATATATATATATTAGTTTTGAAGACATCAATGATCGCAGGACATGGTAAAGTCCCTGCCAACGCAAGTGAAAGACCCTGAAGCTGAGGCATCATCCGTACCCTGATAGATTTCTATCTGCAGACGAATTCATCCCCATCAAAAGAAACCAGCTCTGGAGTCAGACATACTTGGCATTTTCTTGTAAACAAATTCACATGGATAGCATTGTCAGGACTAGAAAGTAAAAGGAGCCATTGTCCAGGAAGCATATGATGGGTTGCCATACAAGGAACAAGGTAAGTTTATTACCTGTGCATTGAGGGATCAAATGTGCTGCCTCACTCAACTGATGCCTCCTGATTCCCCTCTTGTTTTATGGTCAGTTGTGGATAATGTTGCCACCCTCAATAAGCATAGCTGGAAAAAAATCAATGTTGTGTTTCCTACATCTGTGTCTTCTAAGGCCAGTCCTTCCCTTAGAAGTCTCATTCATTTTGGATGAACTGTTGAGATGTTTCACTACCTGGGCCCCACAATGTCAGAAACACCCTTCCAAGCTCTTCTACAATCCACTAGTCTTCCCTGGGGTACAAGAACTGTTTAAATCAGTGTTCAGCATTTATTTTTGTAAGTCAGTCATGAGTTCAAGAAGAAACTAAACCAAAGCATGTGCTGGGCATCCATGCTGTCTAGTTGGGGAAGCTGGATGGTGATGCAGCCTACATGAGATTATGCAAGCTGCACCCTTGAGACAGCTTCAGCCACAGTTTAGAAAGCATTTCTCAAACATTCACCTGAGCCTATCCTGGGCACCAGAGTGAAAAACAATGAGTGAGGCATGCTTGCCCTCATTAGACTCCATGAGGATAGAGGCTGATAAGAAATAGAACATTTAAGTCTAAAATGGTGGATTTTGAGACCAAAAAATACACAGTAACTTGACTAGCTTAGTGGTTCTGCTAGGAATTGCTCCTGTCATGGACTACCAGGGCCCCATAAGAGGCCCTGATGTGATTATTAAGTCAATTGGATGTCATATCTGAGGGCTGTGTCAACCTCATTCTCTCCAATGAAGCTAGAGAAATGTCTCCCGGAGCACTTTGAGGTTATACTGGAATAGGGAGGGCCTCTAATCCAGTAACACTCTTGTCCTTATCAAAAGGAGAAATCTGAACACAGAAAGTCATACATGCAGGGAAAATGCCATGTGAAGATTGGATTTTTTGCCACCACCAAGGAACTACCAGAAGCAGAGAGAGAAGCCTGGACCAGATCCTTTTCTGACCCTCAGAGGGAGCTGCCTGGCTGACACCCTGACTTGGAACTTCTGGCCTCCAAGACTATGAGACAATAAATACATTTTGTTGTTTAAGCCACTTACCTTGTGATACTTTGTTACAGCAACCCTAGCAGACTCATGCTGTAAGGGATTAGTCCAGAAAGAGACAGGGAAGAGTAAGGACTTTGGACAAGGAGTCATTACAGCATTTTGAGCAGAGAGGTGATAGGATAAGACTAAAAGCTGAGTTCTGGAGCCCTTCAATTTTATGTGGTTTCAGAAAATAAGAAGAAGTAGCAATGGAGCCAGAAGGCGCCACCGGTAAGATAGGAAGGAAATCAGGAGATGAGACAGCTGGGAAAGCTCTGGTGTTTTTCAAACTAAACACGCTGTCAGCTGGTGTTTGGGCTCAGGGACAATCGCCAAAGAGGGAAAGCAAGTCCATAAGCAACTTTCAAAGTATAAAGCTTTTGTGAAGCATAAAACAATCTCTTAAATCCATATGGATTGCTGTAGTTAATGAAATTTTAAAATCTCTTAAAAGTAAGAGTATCTTTTTCAGAAGAAGAAAAAGAAGATAGATGATAAAATCCTGGCCTTGGTGTAATAGGTCTTCTATTTGTGTTGAATAGAACTTGAATCACTAAGCAGGACTATTCTGAAGGTGATTCAGAATGCCAAAGGTCCCAGTAGCAGTATCTAATATGCATTTATTGATAAAGCAGTTTAATTCCGTTAACTCCATGGCTCCTAATTTATATGACACAGGTTCTTAAGAGGGAGTCTGAACACCACTTTGTTCCTCCTCAGGGCATCCCTAAACTACTTCCCTATCGCTCAATCCCAAAAACCTCAGGCAAAGGGGAAATCCTGGTTATGCCACAGTCCTAATGAACTAAATAAAATGACTTCTGCCAACCCAGAAATTCTATACTGACTAAACACAGAACAATTTAAACAATCCCAATTTCAATTATTCCAAAGACCCCATAATACAAATGACCTGATACCCATAAGCCCAGACTGATATCAGCCTGCTTGGATTAGAATCTGGCTCATGCTCTACCTACAGAATTTTGAGATTTATTCCTACTTTGTGTCTCAATGTAAAATGTGGATAATAATAGAAGCAATTTCATAAAGTTGTCATAGGATTATAAATAATATTTGCAACAGGCTTAAAAAATGCCTGGAACTAAGTAAACACTACATAAGTATTTGTTATATAGTGTGCATTGTTCCTACAAAAGGTTTTTGATGAAAAAGTACATAAAATTAATGCAGAGTTAAGGCATATTCAGTGTCACAGAGCATGTGCTTAGCATGTATGGGGCTCTGAGTTCAATCCCCAGCACCAAAAATAAGTAAAATCAAAGAAAATAATAAAAATGAATTAAAAAGCAATATAAAGGAAAAGGCTTAATATATTAAATTAAAATGAACTTTTCAAACCCTTAAAATGTGTGCTTTCAGAAAACAATGTGTGTGTTAATTACAACTCCGCACATCTATCTATGCCTGTATGCCCACCTGCTCCCGGAACAGTCACCTACCTTGAAAGTTTGGATGAGACAGATTTTTATAAACTATAAAATGTCAGGTGAAATTTCTTAAGCCAAGTATAAATAAACTAAAATAGAACCCTTTCCAGCAAAAGCAAATGGTTTTCCTTTCCAACTAAATTAGCAGTGATAATAACTGTACACACCCCAAAATAATAGCCTGGTAGAAGGCACTGTGCTAAGACTTTTCATGCATGTCTCATTTAATTCTTAAAATAACCTCGTGAGGTACATCACGTTATCATTCTCTAATGAAAGATGGAAAAAGTATCTCAGAGATGTCAAATATCACCTCTAACCCACACCAGCTAGGAAGTGATGGAAACTTGAGATTTGAGCTCTTCCCTGTACTACCTGACTTGGTCCAAAGACATGCTGTCCGTCAGATTGCTCAACCCACCCTCTCAGATCCCAGACTCCTTCTTCAACCACAGTGCCTCAGCGCCTGGATCTGGATGGTTGCCATGCTGCTGCAATCCCAGAGGCCAGATGGAAAAATCAATCCTGTTGATGACTGTTTCCTTGAGAACAGCGTTCTAACTGCTGTGAAACTGCAGAGAACACAAAAGGGGCTCCCGATGTGTTTGTGAGTGGGAAGCATTTTGCATTTCATGGAGGGACATGTATTTCCACTGGAGAAAGGAAAGTGACCCAGAAAAGATTAAAATCACATAAATAAAGGTGACAAGGAAACCTCTGATGTGCTGTACACATATTAAGAATTATTTTGATTGTTGAAATTTTGAAGCTGCTGGGATCACTAGCTCATTTTCCAGAAGGCAAAAATCCACTGTGTTCAGAGAGGTAGGGATCATGACACTTGGAAATCTACTAAGTGAAAAGGTCAACAGCCACCAGTAGACATTGATAGTAACTGGAAAATTCTATTAAGAATATCTTCATTTAAAATAAATGTGGCACCACATGGATTTCATCCAAAGTTACTTGTATAAAACAACCTTCATCCCTGGTGGAGAAGGCCAGCCTGTTTTAGCTAGTGCTAAAAATTGTTTCTCGTTTTTTTTTTTTTTTAATCCTTCCATCACCTACCCGTAGTGGAGAAAATCAGTTCCACCAGCTTGCAAGCTAAGTGAAAGGGAAAAAATTGATGGGAAAGTGATAATTCAAGTTGTTTGTGAATGACAGGTACATGCAGCAGGTTCACTAAACACAGACAAACTTTATTAGCAAAACTGCTCATTCAAATTACCAAAGGAACTAGGTTTCTGAACCCATGAAGAGTTCATTGCAAGCATGCCCATTATTCTAAATTCCTATTAATTTCCCAATTCCCAGTCGGAGCCGGCTACCTTCAAAGGCACATTTCTATTTGCAGTTGCTGACACTATGTAGAAATGGCTAATAATTTAATCTAACTGTGGGACAACTAAAAATGTGACTGAATTAGGTACATTTGTACTTTATCCAGTTACAAAGAAAATATAACAGTGCCAAAGAGAATAGAACCACCTTGCTGAAGTGGAATAGTTTGTCTCTCTGAAGAGACATCGGTCTTTATTTACTGCTTTGTTTATTTGTTGGGAAGGGAGAGAGAAGTTGTGTAGCTGTCAAGTAATTACTACCAAATGGGAAAACAGGAGTCACTTAGAGTCTAGAAGGTAGCACAGACCAGGCTGAGAAATCCTCACGGGAATCTGCATGTGATGGTCAAAGAACAAGCCAGAAGCCCAAACACAAGCTGGGATCATGGGAAAGAGACAATTAAATCTGAGACCTGTTGACTTGTTTGCTGAAGCTTTCACTGTGTGTTAGAGCATCTGAAAAGGGAATGGGCTGAAAGATGCTGTTCTCATGCAGCGTTGGCCCAATTATCTTTCAAGATTGACACAAACAATCCCTGGTAAATCTAGGTCTTCCTGGGTCCCTAAGCAGCCCTTCAACTGCTTCCTCTCAGTTCCCCCTAAATGCTACCGTGTGGTGGCAGGAGCTATAAATAAACCTGCTGCTGTGGCCTCTCAATAATAACTATTATTTACCTAAAAGGCACTCAAGTGTCAAGCTGTCATCATAGTTTCTGCACCTTAGTGAATGCTAGTGCACAATTTTCAGGGCACAGGTAACTAGCCTACCCCAAATAAACATGATTAGAAAATAGCAGCGTGATTTAACTAGATAAGCAGACTCTCGTCAAGGAATGGGGAATGTAAAGATCCAGTCAGGATATTGGCCTACCCTCTGCAAAAGAGGGAGAAGAGAGAGAAGAGGCCCTCGGCAGTAAAGTAAGTGGGGTTGTATAACCTTCTGCGGAACAGCCATTGGGCATGCAGACTAGAAAGAGTGGGCTCAGGTCTTGAACTACTAATCACATATTTCACTCTGATCCAATGTCAGACCATTCTCCAGGCCAAGATGGCTCAACATGGGAAACAAATTGGATTAAGGAGAACATGCTGGAGGTGGAAGATTATCTCAACCATGAGAAGGTATGAATAAGAGCACAAGACAGACCTGGTACAATTATCAGCCTCATTATCTTCTAGCTCTGCTTGTTTATATAGTAGGTTAGCTTCCTGAGACTTAGAGCCTGAGGCAAAGATGAAGATATACCCAATTTACTGAGGAAGTACTCTCAGAGAAAGCTTACAAGGAAATGAAGGAAGAATTGAGAAGGGGAGAGAGAGCTGAGAGAGAACGTGGTTTTTGGTAAAGATCAGTCTTGATCTGATGCATATGACAGCTCTAGAAAGCAGACTGTACCACAGAGATGGCTCTGCTTTAAGTCAAAGAGCCAACTTTTGTTAGATAGTCATTAACTTGGACCCACATGGAGGGGCAGATTGGATGGTGCTAACCTCCTGGGTAAGGTAGCTTCCACGGGCTGAGGGCAATTTCTGGAGGAGGGGCAGCAGTGATTTGGCAGTCAGTGGTCCGATGAAATGGGCCTGTAGCAGTTTCAATTCAATCTAGATGCAGAACCCACACAGTTAAGTAGAGAAATTTTAATATGAAGGATTGTAAGCCACGGTAAAAGAGTAACTGTATAGTACTGTAGGGCTGAGGGAAAAAATCCAGAAAGGACAAACTGCAAGGGAAGTGTGGGTCACCCCACCAGGCAGTTAAGGAGTATGAAGGTATGACTAGGTGAGAGATGGACTGGAGTTGCTGGGATGGCCACAGGTCACCACTCTCCAGAACTCAGAGCCAGACTGAAGCAGGTGAACAGCAACCAATGCTGCGGGCAGACATGGGTAGTGGAAGTTCAGATGCTAGTGGGAGTAGGAGCACTTCAGGGAGCATGGATCATGCTGGGGCTCTGGTTTCCCTGTCAAGAGCACTACAGAAAGGTTATGGTCAGGCCTTGTAGGTTGGCAGAGGGCTTGATGGTGGTGCAGACTTCTCTGGCTATCCTCACACCTAAACTGCCAACCCCAGAACCACTCCAATAACAACAGGACAGCTTCTTCCTCCTGCAGTGTCTTTCTCTTTAAGCTCACTTTAAAGGAATTCCATCATCATAGAGCACATACTGAAGAGTGCATGTGGAGCTGGGAGGCAATAAACTGAAAACTGACACCATGTATACCAGGCCAGTAAAGGGACCTAGGTGGGACACTGCATTTAATACCATTTAATACTAATGCCCACTCTGTATTAGGGCTAAAAAATAGGGCTAACTAAACTCCAGATGACCCAATGCTATAAACTTCAGAATATTTTCTTAGATCTTCTAATAAGTCATTTAGCTCAAGTAGTATCCCTAGATGAGGGAAATAAAGCAGTGTCATCGTTTAGCAGATGAACAAAACAGATTGGTAAAACTAAGCCATGTTCTAGAATGAACTGTATTAACTGGAAACTTGTTCAGACTAGCAAAGCTTAGGTTGTTTCCAGAGGGAGCTTCTGGTTTTATAATAAAGATTCATCTTTACATTGATATCCTCCAGTACTTTTAGTCCATGGTTTATATTAAAAAGACATTATCAAAATTTCAGATTATACAGATGGAAGCAAGAACTAATACAGATTGAGGCTGAACAGAATGACATTAAAAGTATGTGCATTGCCCAAGTCACAAAAATCCTGAAATTGTCAGTTCTCTAAATTATATTACTATTATAATAGTAATATGATAAAGCTTGTTGAGCTTTTATTCTGTGCCAAGATGACACTAAGTGTGTAGCCAATGTTATCTCATCTGATCATCCTAACAATGATCAGTATTACTCTTATTCTCATTGATGTGAGGGCAAGCCAAAGCTTGGAAAAGAAAATGACTTGGTCCACATCACACAGCTAAGGCTGAGGGTTGCTAGTCCAGATCTGACATCAAAGATCTTGCTCCTGATAACCCAACAGTATATCTGAAACAGAAGCACATAGCTTTGAAGTGTGACTGTTCTGACCACTTATTGGTGTATGACTTGGAGCAAATTGCTTTACCTCTTGAGGGCTCAGTTTCTTCATCTGTAACATAGGATCATTATCACTCAAGAGCAACCCACAGAATCATTCTAAGGGTTAAGTGAAATAAAATTGTAAAATACTTGGCCAAGTGATTACTATGTAAGTGTTCAATAAATGAAACTGCAACTAATGTTATTGTCATAAATTAGCATAGGAATGCAAAAATCTAGATTAAAAAAAAAATTCTCAACTTGGCCTAATGGTCCCAAACTAAAGCCATATTTATGGGAATAAAGGCAAATTCTCACATATGGTTTCCAAAGTACAAGACCTGGATAAATGGCAAAGATGAAGGAGAAATTCATTTAACAATTACATTAACAAAAACATTAACAAATACAAATGGTGACTACATTTTGTACTTACTATTCTGGATACTATAGAAACTACATAAAACAACAAAAATACAATAAGATTCCAGGTCTCATTGAAGTCACACTTTTGTGGGATATGAAAAGGATTTAAAAGTGAACTTGCAAATGCAGTTTGTCAGTAGTGATAAATGCTTTGAATAGAAATTAATGAGCATATTGGGATAATATACTGGGGAAGCCTCCTGATAAGGTAAGTACAGGCCTGAAGGCAGCCAAGGATGTGCATGTGGGCATGTCAGAGGCAGGAGTATTTTAAGCCGAGGGAACAGCAAATGCAAAGGGCTAGAGTTGGGACTTTATGTGACATGTTTAAGGGACAATAAGGAGGCAGACTACATAGAGGACACTGAAAAAGAGGAAAAGAAGCAAAAGATAAAATCAGAAACAAGTCAGAGGTCTGCTCAGGAACTCGTAGTTCCTTGTGAAGATTATTATTTTACTGTAAGTGTGATGAGAAGTCACTGGACGTTTTAAGCGGTGGAATGACATGAGCCGATTTATGCTCCAGCTACTCCAAGGAGAACAGACTGTTGAGGAGCACGGGGTTGGAAATGTGTGGCTGTCAGTGCAAAAGGGAGTGATATCCTGGAGTAGAGTGGGAAAAGTGGAGTTGGTAGGTATTTGTTGTATTGTGGAAGAAATTTTAAATAATGAGCTAATAGGGTTAGCATGGACAGTTTAGATGTGCATGAAACAACAAGATACACTGGCATGACTTCAGATTTTTGACCCATGAAACTAGAAAAATGAAGTCTTATTTCATGAGATGAAGAAGACTGGAAGAGAGAGAAGAAGATATAATCAAGATTTTGGTTTTTGATATTAATCTGATGCCTACTGGCCATACAAGGGAAAATATCCAGTAAGCTGTTGTTCATGGGTCAGAGGGGAAGATGTTATTCTAGAGATAAAAATTTGAAAGTATTTAAAATCTTGGGACTGATAGGATCACAGAAAAAAATGTATATGGATGAAAAAGAAAATGTTCAAAAAAAAGCTCAAGAACTCTCCTGTTTTCAGCAATGGACAGGATTGCAATTCTGTTGGGTTTAGTATAAAACCATACTCAATTTAAAAAGGAATAGATGGCTTACAAAGAAATTGAGTTCCTGTTCCATGTTCACAAGCAACACCCATGGACATCAGTTAGGAATATGTAAGGATCCCCACACTGAGTGGGAAGAGGGAGCTCATGACCTTCAAGCTCAAAGCTATCACTACATAAGTTAAGTGACTAGGAACTGAGAGAATTTCAGTTAAAGGACTATCTTTAACTTGCTCTGTGGCTTTAAGCAACTCATGAAACCCCCTCAATCTTTGGATGTCTCCTGGACAAAATAGAGAACTTGGATGAGATATTTCTTAAGATTTCCTCACAAGACCTAAAAGTCTGTAATTACTAGGCATTCATTTTTGTGATATTCAACCCAAATGTTATAAAACCTGGCTATAGAAAAAAATCCAAAATGATTTAACAAATCTGAAGAATTGCTGATTTGCTCAAATTAATTAATTAGATTCTTGGCAAAGCCTTTCCAGGTTGTTCCTGAGTTATCTTCACCAGAACTCCTGTTCCCACTTCTACTCTGAGGTAGTACAGGTGTATTTCTGTGATAAGCAAAGACAGAGGAAGAAAAGTTAGCTCAGTTCAAACAATGTGAGCCCCAGCCATGAGAAACAGACCATGCTGGATGCCTTGGGACAGGTGAATGGGTATTCTCGGGATTCATAACCTAGTTGGGAGATGGCCAGATAATTCTAACAAAGGGGAGAAGAAAATCACTACTCGGAAATATGTATTGCCAGTTACATGAAGGCTGGAGAGAAGTTCACCATCAGTTGGAAAGTGTGGCTCAGACAGAAAAAGGCAGTATTCTTGTTGGGGTTTGAAGATGAGCAGATTTTCTAGGAGCTTTGGGATCAAGTAGGTATGGGTTCTAAATCCAACACTACTAGCTATTTGTTGTGTGACCTCTGGGAATATTATTCAGACCTAAACTGAGGCTAATACCTTCCTTTTATGGTAGTTCTGATGAAAAATGTAATCATTAAATTCAGGATGCCTAATAAATACCTTGCATCTAAGAAGCAATCCATAAACCACAGATATTAATATCTGGATAAAGGGAGGGTAGAGTTTTAGAAGAAGGAACAACATGAATCATGTCCATGAGTCTAGCGTTCTCCAGGCATTATCGAAATAAAAATGGTCGAATATATTTTCCCAAGATATTTTGTTTTAATACTTTTTTAGTTATTGATGGATCTTTATTTTTTTCATTTATTATTTATATGTGGTGCTGAGGATCGAACCCAAGGCCTCATGCATGCAAGGCAAGCGCTCTACCACTGAGCCACAACTCCAGCCCAAGAGATAGTTTGTTTTTATACAGCTGTGAAGAAGGGAGCTCTCGGCACAAAGGTCAGATGGTCACCACATTTCCAGGGGCCAGTATTACAGGGCTCAACTTAGGTGGTGCCATCTGAGGGAATCCACCATCATATTCTTGCCAACATCCTTTATTTTGACCTCTCATTTGACTCACTAGAAATGTGAATGATGCCAATTTGGATGTGTGTCACTGCCTAGTTTTCTTCTTCCCATTTTTTTGAACTGATAGGTTTATGAAACTTCACCTGTGATGATACTAAAGTGGCGATTTCACAATGTGTCAGAACTCATCACAGGGGAACTTCAAAGTAAAAAGACAATCTTGAAAAAAGCAGTCAAAAATATGTACTCAAAAAGTTTCATACCAAAGGGGGTGAAATATGAAATGAATTATCTCAGAACTTATGCTTTAAATGAAATGGGAACATCAATAGAAGACTTTACCGACCTGGCAAGTGGGTTCTTGCATTACTTTCTTCCTAAGTAATAATAAGGGTAATAATCAGAGTGTTAATCATAACACAGCTAGGCATACAGTCTCAGAGGATATCATTTCAATTTATGCATTTGAGTAATATCACTTTAGAGAAAATCAGATAATGGGAAAAGAAAGCAAGTCAAAGTAGAAAAGGAACCAAGGTTGACAGCCTCCTGTTGCTGTCCACCCCTCATTTTTCTTTCTGCATTTTAAAATGTGATGGTAAATTGCTCCACTTACAAAATGTTAAAGACTTTCCTGGGGCGAAAAAATAGGAAATTCTAAAAGTATGCCTTATTAGAAGCTGGAGAGATCCTAGAGACTGCTTACTTCAAATTCCACATTGTACAAAGAAAGAGAAGACCAGAAAAGAATGTAGATTCTCTGATTACTCTGTTACATCTGGCAAATAGAAGTCTGGAATGGATACCCCTTCAGCTAGACCTGCAGCCTCAGCCTGTTCAGCACCTCTCCCTAAGTTCTCTTCTTATAGTTGGAACCTTGAGGTCTTCCCTCCTGCTCAGTGCAGGCTGCAGTAATGGCAAAAAAAGGAGTAGACTTTACACAGATCATGGGGAACTCATCAGATACCTGCAACTCTTCTACTAATGGTTCTGCCTAGTTGTCAGGAAGCATATGGCTCACATCTATGACTTCAGTCCTTGGCAACTGGAGGGAACAGGCAGTACCTCTCTCAGATTTCATGCTACCTATTGACAACACACTCCCCTCTATGCAAAGCTGCTTTTGGTTCAGAATCCAGTAGACGGAGCTGTACTATGTACTCAGAGCAGATGTGAAGGCACAGTCATTTGCTTATTTGTGCAAGGGAATTCAAATCTCTCGGATAATTTGAAATAGTCCACATGACTGGTTTGAATGCTTTAAAATGTAATAGCCAATCTCTGGGCAAGTGTTAAATAACCCTCCAGACTCCCAAAGATTAAATTAGCTTTGCCTACAAGAGCCTACTTTATTTTAAAATGGTCCAAGTATTTTCTTAAATTTATCAGCATTAATTTCTAGATGACTATACTTCCTTAGCCTCATAAAATGCAACAACATCATGCCCAAGAAATACAAATTATTCTCCTACATGAGGAAATCATGTTTTTGTGACTTATTTTCATTAGTAAATCAGCTTCTAAGCACAAGAGAGATTACTGTGGAGGCAATCACAATGAATATTTTAAAGTAAAAGAATGCATACTGCTTTAAATACCAAAGAAAACTCTATTGCCAAAATAACTAAGGAAAAGGAGAAAGTGTAAACATAGACACAACCTTCTAAAATTCTTATTTTAAGGAGCCACTTTCCTACTACTTCAAATCTCAAAGATTGAGTGAAAATTAGCTTTGTCCAAAGCAGTCCTTGGTGGTTCTGTTTCCTGAACAAGGAAAGTTTGAAAAACGCACCCAGTCCAAAATACTGAAGACTGACATCTCCTGATTCCTTGCTTTGTCTCTGAGCATTTCTCAAAAGCAAATGCAATTCCTCTTTCCTCATCTTTCCTATCAGAAAGAGGATTCTAGTACAATGTGGGAAAAACAAATTTCTCTTTAGGACCATTATCAACATCAGTGAAAACAGGAAGAGGATCACCTACGTCATGTAGCCCCTTTGACTTCCTCAGTTCCCATGGCTCTCTCCACTCCTAAAAGCCTTCTGTACTCACAAGAAGCTCGAAAGTACTCAGCATTTAATTGTTTCCTTACTGACTTATATATGGTTCCTCCTCTCCATCAGGTTTGCTAACATGTGAGATTAAGAACTACGATTTCTACTTATTATTTGTATCTCATGGTAACCAGTGATCTATCAATTCACAAACATTTCACTCACACTAGCTTGATTGAGAATCACATATTATTCTTTTCATCCTTTCAAGTCCTTGGAAACATTGCCACATAGAGTGAGGGGGTTAATTTAACTACAAAAAGAGAGTGAATTTAATCCTTAATAATATCCAGACAACTTCAAATCACAGTATTTTATGATACATGGAATATGCACAATAGGAATAAAAATATTGCCATTTAAAACATTCAATGTGTACTTTCTGATAGGAAATACAAAAAAAGAAGTGCCTCCTTATAAATAAAAGATTATGTAGTATCTTCAAATTAATAATCCTTTAGCATTGACAAAAGGTAATGACTAATTTCTTTAAACTCAGCTTGAATCCTGGGAAATTAATTTCTATAGTGTGTAGCATTTGAGACTCTTACTTCTGCTATAAACAGGTAAAGATTATGTGTGCTACAGTTTTATTAACTCAACTGTTACTAATTTCTTATTTTAAACAATCTTGGTAGAATTGTTAATTGATATTAAGCACAAGGAATACCCTGAACTACATTTGTAAAAAACTGAAATATTTAACAATTACATTAAAATCTCACACAAGAAAATGTTTTTTCCCCCTCTTTGGTATCCAAAACACATCATGTTGGTGATGAGTATTATATCTACTTTTTTTACATTTTGGTAAGACAAACCATTAGCTATATGAGACAGATGCTCATGGCCTTATACACACAACTTGGCATATTTCAAGACACATAAATGATCATTTACAGAGTAGATGAGTCCAATCACACATTGAACTGATTTTGTCACCGGCAAAATTCAGCTATATATTTGTGCACATTGGTATGGAAAGGGACATAATACAAATATATTCCTGCAATGCCTATATCTGAGAGTCTCAATACTTCATAAATATTATTTTGTGTTGTTATAAAGTTGCTAAGGGAGAAGCAAGAATTAATCTCAATTTTCTTAGAGACGGCATTAGTATTATGGACAAAGACCATTTGTAATAATGTAGAGTTATAGACCAGTTCTCAAACATTTTTCTTTATTGAGAGTAATTTCATTGTGATTTATTATATATTCTTCCATTCATCTCACATTTTCTGAGCATCCACCATGTGCCAGCCACCAAGCCCACAAAGCAAAGTGGCACTGTCTTTATTTAATGTTGTATTTTTTCCTCAGTTGTGTGTAAAGCACATTTCTTATTCCTTATTTCAATGTGCCTTCTGTACCAACATTATTAAGACACTTCTTTCTTGAAAGTCTCAGCGTCAGTCTTCTGGCTCTTCCTGGGCTCACGACCATTCCTTGTCCTTGATAATTTTCTCTCCTCCCATCCACTCTTCTACTTCTGTCCTTGAAGGTTCAATTATAGGCCCACTTGTTTTGTTTCTCTGTACACCTTCTTCCTCACTTTATCAACAACAATTAAATCTCTCCTTCAAAATCAAATGTTTTCTTGGAGTTTCGGGTTTGTATATCCCACTGTCTTCCAGATCCATCTGCCTGATGTATCTAAAGCACCTTAAATTCTCCATCTCAAAAACTAAACTCATATAATTTCTCCCAGGCTTGTCCTGCCAACTCCTCCATCCCACTATCTTTCTTCTGATAATTGCTATCCTTGTGTCTCCCATGTTATCCATCATAACTCTTTTTCCCTTTAATCTCCTTCACCACCTTCAGTTCTGATTTGACTACTTGTCTTCATCTTCAAATTCATCCTTTCAGTGATTCATCCCAAATAGTGACTGTCAACCTAGGGTGACTTTGCTCCTCAGGGGACATTCACAAAGTTTGAAGATATTTTGTCACAACTGGGTACTACTACTGGTTTTTAAAGGATATGGGCTAGAGATGTTCTCAGAAGCCTACAATGCACAGAACAGCACTCCACCCCTTCTCCTGATGGCAAATAATTATCTGGCCCAAATGTTCATAGTGCTGAGGTTAAAAGCCTGGTCCAGAACAAAAACTGGCCATTTCATTACCATCTCCACCATTTAAAGCCATTTCAGTGGTATCTCAAGCTTCTTGATTGTTTATAAAAGCCCTTATGTGACAGCACTGTCTTTTACCTCAACTCATCTCCTGCCTGTGATACATCTTCTTTTATGCTCTTGCACAGCCAGTTTGCCTATAATTCACAATACTTTTTGTCTTCGTTGTGCCTCTGCTCATAATTTTCCTCTTTCTTGGAATGCTTTTCTTTTCTTCTTCTATTTGATTAGTTTTCACATTCCTTTAAGACATTTTCCAAAGGTCTTCCATGATCTCACTCCCACTCCCCACCATTTCAGCTTAGGTGAGATACTCCTTCTCTGTATTCCCACATTACATGGAGCATGCCTTCGTCAGAGAATCAGTGGCTGGTTTTCAGATTTTTCCATGTGCTTGTACCCTTTGTGTGAGTGCAGGGATGGTGTTTTGTCTGTCATATCCACATGCCTATGCCTGGCTTATAAGTCATCAATGAACATTTGTTGAAATGTTCATCTAGAATACTTAAGTGGAGACTGACTGATTCTATTCACCTGAAGATCAGGACTATATTATTATAAAGAGTAACTCTAAGATATTATTTTTCTAAACTCTCAGAAAAGAACTCATCGTCCCCCCTGCAAAGTAGTAGGAAAAAAAGCAGAAATCTTCTTATATAGAAATATATTTATTGGCATTGTATCTCTGCACTACATTGTAAACATCTTAAGAATGAGGTCAGGTCTTCATATTTTTTGCCATTTAAATATATGAAAAACATGCAGTTATTAACTAATAGTTGGATATACGATTGAGTGAGTGGATGGATAGGTAGATGGATATTGGGTGGGTGGATACAAGGATGAACAGATAAGTGGATATACAGATGGTTGGATGGATGGGTGAGTGGACGGATACTCTTAAAAACTGAACTCTTGTATCTCTCCTTATAACCATTAACTTGCTAATAGGTCTAGAAAACACACCCTGTACTGCATTATTTGGCCTCTTTGTACATGTATTTGTTCTACATTTTGACAAACATTTGCGTGAATAGTTCAATAGGTTTAGACTGCATTAGCAGGCATATTGTTTTTATTTATAACGAATGGAACAAAGAGCTCTCATTTACAACAGGTTATAGTTCTTTCCCCAACCCCAATATTTCTCATTTGTTTAAAATATTTTTTGTGTTTAGCATGCATAAAGTCATGGACTCAATCTCCAGCATCAAAAAATAAAATGAAAAAATAAAATGGTTTTGTTAAATGTACTTTATAAATGACTTGGGCCAAAATATGAATTTAAAAAGGAAATAAAAACTGAAAATCATTTATGTGATAACAGATTTTTTAAAATTCTCCTTCAGAATATTCTCTATTTTCAGTTTAAAACTACAATTTGCAATTTTGATTCATAGCAAAAGATAGCTTCAGAGGCTTCTATCCAGTCACCTCCAAGAACTGGCTACCATGATAGCATGGGCTCCTACAGTCACATTAGCCCATGTAATTCATTCCCAAGATCACATTTGAATATGACAAAGAGGAAAGAAAGAGACAGAGAGCAGCAGCCTTAGTTCATAGTGGATTCAAGTGCTTGGTTCTAGCCATCAAGTACAGGGAGGCCATGTAGCTTTTCATCCAAGGAATGACATATTTAACACTAAAGAGGAGCAATACAAATAATTAAATTATATAATTCTTGAAACAATTAAAAACTGACAGTTCAGTTGTAATAGTGAACCAATAACATGTTTTACTTAATACCTATTCTCAAAATAAAAATTCTTTCTAAAAATAAAATTAGCATATTCTTGCACAGAGAAGCAATGGAAAACTATTTCTTGAACCTTATTTGTACATTTAGCTGCAACATAAGCAATGTTCACTTTCAATTTCTGATACTTGTACTAATTTTATCAAAGATATTCTAGGTTTAGAAAATATATACTAAAACATTTAGGAAATCAAAAATAAAATAAGAAGGTCCTTTAAAAATTCCTGCAATAAATTAATTAAGAATCAACATAGGGGCTGGGGCTGGGGCTCAGTGGTAGAGCGCTCACCTAGCATATGTGAGGCACTGGGTTTGATTCTCAGCACCACATATAAATAAAATAAATAAAGGTCTATCAACAACTATAAAAAATATTTTTAAAAAAAGAATCAACATAAACAGGGAAAGCATCTTGTACATATGTATGCATTTTATAGACTTTCTTATCCATTTCTATCTCTACTACATGTCAATAGTATTGCATTATTTCAATAGTTTTATTATTTTTAATTTTCTTTGCAAAATTACCTGCACACTTCTTCAGAGACATTTTATGTGTAATACATCAGAAATGTGTACATTTTCCAATGAACTTTTTTTGTACACTACGACATATTTAAGTAAAAAATCATTTTTTTCCCAGAAATGCTGAGGTACCTAGCAAGCCAAAACCAAATTATGCTGTATGGAATATGTCCTCAATTTTAATATTTTTATGTTGAAACATGTAAATCTTCTCACAGATGGTGATTTTTTTACTTTTATTTAGAATAATTTCCTTTGATGAACATTCTATAACAAAAAATGCACCCGTGATTTCTATTATGATTATTTGAAAGTTTAGCTAAAACACTCCAAAACATATAAGCTTATTCAATTAAAGAGCAGAATTCTAACATTGTTCCCATCTTGCAAGATATTCCAAAGTATAATTATAAAATTCCAAATTCAGTCTTTCACACTAGTGGAGCTCTTCTTATTTGATTTGCTTAGTTTCTCCTTTTGTAAGGATTCATTTCAATATGTTCTTGTTTGCAAGCATTGTTTGTAATAATCATGGTTTGTTACATACTTAAAACATGAATATTTTAGCTGCTCCATTCTTTGATTCTAAATTTCAACTAATTTTTGAAGCAGACACTGATGTTTCTTCAGTAAATTTGTCTTTTGATGGTCATTGCTTAGTGACATGTTTGTGGCCCCCATAATGGGTGTAAATGCTGACTAACTTTTGCAAGTTAACATGTTTATCACTAATTTTAAAGGCTTTTTACATAACAATTCACTGAATAATAATTTCTCTTTTATTCTGTTATTGCTGATAAAAGGATTTATTCCAAAATAAAAGTTTTCCAAACAATGCAATATCATTGAAGAGTTAAATCATGCAATTAATGACAAAAAGACTGTAGACTACTCTGTATAGCACAGAACTACTCATTCTTTGTTTTCCATACATATTTTTCATACCTCAGGCATGATTTTCAACATTTTCTACTAACTCCAGTCACTAGTGGTCTGGCAGCTTTGTGTATCTGGCACAGAAGGAAATAGCTATTGTTAGCCTCTAAGGTCTGAGAGCTCTTTGTTTTATCAGCAAACACAATGCATTCAGTCTTTGAAGAGAAATTGGAGCTGGAAAGCGTTGGGAACAGAGAGAGAGGCTGGTCATTGTCCTTCATATTCAACCACATGTTAAAATGAGAAATCTCTTCATTGCACATTGGTCTCACAAACTATTCATTCAGCAAAGTAGAAATTGATCAAACCCAACTCAGATCATTTTAAGAACTTGTCTGTAAAACTGCAAAAATTTGAATAAATGCTAAACCAGATGGGATGCCAGGACAATAGGCATAAGCCAGGACTGACCCAAACAAACCAAGACATATGGTTGACCGTCTCGTGAGGCCTCTTTACACTTCCAGCCAAAACTCAAAAAGGACCTTATTTTTATCCAACTCACTAATTTGGCATAGAAAATATGCTTATAAAGTTAATATTATCAGTTTTTATCTTTAACATTAGTGGTGAATCTGTCAAACAATAAATTAGCCTTTTATTTTGTTAGTGTTATTTTGTTTTCAGAATGGAAAGGAATTTAATAAACTTTTTTTTCAGGGAAATAGAAATGAACATCCAATGGTTTTGATGTAAAATGTGAAAGTGAGCAACTTGTTTTCCCTTGTGTAATAATATACGTGAAACATTTAAAGGGGGAATTTAGTGAAGAGAAAATTCATGTTCTGATGTTGCAGAATTGAGATATCATGTACTTATTCTGTCTTGGACTGTGGATCTAATGGATAACATCAGTGTGAACAGTTCTTTGAAGCACCAAGAAATTGCTGAGTTAAGATATGGGGCCTGGGTTAGTGACATAAAACTTAGAATAGGCCAGTCACTGAAGGCATAGCTGAGGCAAATTGTACTGTATAGCAGCTGGTGAAGTATTGTATAAAAATTAAAAATTTTTGTTCAAGTATCTCGCTTCTGTCAAGGTCAGGATATTGGCTTCTGATTTACCATTGCTAAATCAGTTTTCATATCTATAAAATAGACATCCTAAAATCCTTGAAGGAGAGGATATTGAGAAATTAAAAGATACAATGACACATAATTGGCCCTTAAAATACATTTTTTGAATTTTGAATGTTGTAAAACAATTAGAAACAAAAAGCTAAAGAGGAACAAAATAAAAATGAAAAAAATGCTGTTAGCAGTATATAGGAATAGTGAATAAAATTTTTTAAATGATTGTTAATACATTATTTCTTACAGATTTGAAAATACATCAGTAATTTATTACTGCCTAACTCGAGAGTATGTTCAGAATTAATTAAAAAGTACAATGTTTAGGTAAGAGCTTCATCAATGAAGTCTCACTCTACAAGTAATGATTTGAGGACACTTTCTGTCTCAAAATTGTTTCTGGGAAATTTATAGGCCCAAATTACTGTTGTTATAAATTGATATCGGTATATTCTGTTATAAATTGATATTGATGTATTCTGCAGGACAAAATTTAATCTATTGTAAAAATTAGTCCATAAAGATGAAGCTGAACTAATATTAATTTAACTTTTTAAGACATATATAAAATTGAAAACATAACTAGCTAAAGAATACACTGATTAGCTCTGATGAAGTATTTTTCCAGAAGAAAATGTGTGTCTTAACTGTATAGCAGAGGCTTCACAACTTTGGATAGGTGCCATATTGTTAAGGGTTTTTAATAAATTCTAAAAATATGCCAATGTTTAAAATGTAAAATTTTAGTAAGATAATTATTCATTTAATAGTCTATTAGTTATCTCTTAACCATCTTTAAAACACAAATACCTAAAAATGAAAAAACTACAAGTTATTTGTGCTTACTTTTTGATCTGGATATATTTTTTAATCATGTTTATTGTATTTGCTAGTTTTATTTTTTTATCACTCTTATTTCTTCACCCATTTTTTAATTTTATTTTTTACCAGATTGTATCTCTGGAAGCTGCATAATATTCATTTCTGGAATGATGTGGAGAATAAACCGATTAATTGGCTTTTTTTACCCTCATTACCAAGCTCAGAAATTCATTGAACAAGATGTCATATTCTTTAGTTTTCTACCAAGACATTCATATCACAAGAGAATTTATAGCATAACAGTTTAAAAATAAATCCTATTATGAACTCCATTATTAACTGTGGCATTAGGTCAAGATTTTGGCTAAACAGAACGCAATTCATCCAGACACACAGAACTTCTAAAATTGAAACAGTAGTATTATGTCACATACTCTTTTGCTTTAGTAACACATCTACACAAAACACTCAGTGACTTATGTACTTTACTGAATTTATCTTAAAGAAATTATCTCATTTATGAGGACAAAAGCTAGTTCTTTATAATTAGAAACTTTCAGTACCCATTGCTACGAGCTTTTTTTAAACTATGTTTTGAAATGCACATCATGTGTATTTGTAAGACTATACAGTTATACATGTGAATTGTTTCTATCAATTGATGACTTAAGTGCATTTTTTTGCTAGATAAATTACATGAATAGTAGATTTATCCAGCACCAGAAGAATTTTTAATATTACAAGCTGAGAACACTTATTTGCAAATTTGGGGGCATATTCTCTTGTTACATGATTGAAAAGTTTGCCTCTCAGGACGCAGTGTCCTTTGTTTCTCATTATGATTTATGTAATATTAGTGAATTGCTTTTATAATGAAAGTTTGCTTGTGCTCTGAGATTGTGGAACTTATTGTTCTAAAAGCAGAATAAAGCTCAGCTTAACACACACCATGATTTATTCCAACCTGATTAGTGATGAGTAACTACCAGACTTCAGGTGTGAGTAGCGGACACTAAGCAGTGAATGCAGGGACAGCAGCAAAGTAGGAGTTAAAGGGGGCGATGGGGGGGAGGATCAAAACAGCTTAGAAAATGTCAAGCTAGCTCTTCCTTCAATACGTTTCCTATTTTATAATTTTATGCCATACACATAAGGCTGGCAATGAACACATCTCAGTCTGCAAGCCGGTTTTCTTTGACTATTCAGCTGCCACCAGGTACTGTCTGAGGTTCTGACTCCTTTGTGGCTCTCCCAGGCAGTACTGAACTTCCTTAGAATATTGTCCCACTTCTACCTCCCAACTGCTCCTGTTTAGTGCCTAAGAATTACTTCTTTGAAGAAACCATTTCTCTTCCTGCTCATTTCCCTCTGTGTCCTATGTCTATATATAATTCTATTATATTTCTCAGCAAATATTCTGTTCATTTACTTATTAATTATCCAGTACTAGATGATAAGTGCTTTGAAGATTGGAATGGTTATTTGTTCATTTCAAATTCCTATGATTTATCTCTATGTCAGGTACCATAAATGTTCATTGCTTGGAAATGAGTAAAAAAAAACTTGCTGGACAGTGCTTTAACACATAAGACCCTGCTCAAAAGCCTTCCTTCTATAACTTCCCTTTTCCAAGTGATTAAGCACCATATTTGTGGCATATACTGTCTCAAACTTTTTCTTCCCCCATGTAATTTAAAATTTAGTTAGGAAAGTAAGACAATAATGAGCAAAACAGATACAGTATCAACAATACTATAAAACTTTATGCAACACATTTTGAGTGAAATAATATTTGTAAGCATTTGAAATAAATTTACCTACATAATCTTCACACTTAGGTAGGAACTCTCATCATCTTATTAGAAACAAAGAAATGAAACATTGAGAAATCAGGCATCTTGTCCAAGGATTGTAGAGGGAGGAAGTGGCAAGACTATAATTGGAATCCGGGCAGCCTGACTCCAAAACTTGCTTTTAATTACTATGTTATATTGCCTCTAAGAACATAGAACATAAATGCTTAGGTGTCCCCAAAATGGTTGCTAAGATTAACTGCTAAATGGCTGAATAGATAAGTGCTATGGCATTAGAGGAGGCTATGATAGCTCCATGCCAGATAGATTTGGGAAAACATCATGGAAGATGTGAAAATGGATTGGAACTGACTTTTCAGGGCTTATTGGATTTGGCAATTCAGAGTGAAAGAAGGCCTTATAATAGAGAAAACCAAATCTGAGAAACCAAAGATGACAACTTCACATGCTCTAGGTGAGACAGTATTGGAGGGGTACACAGGGTGAGATTAGGCAGGGTGGAGAAGGGGGATAAATTCTAGAGTCAGTAGTCCAAATTATTTATAGCTGACTGTAGATGTCACTGGCACCAATGGCCAAAGAGAAATGAATAAAGCATTGTTTCAGAGTAATAATCTGTCAGTAGTTTGTAAAGCAAAAATCAAGGGGAAAGAGCCTGGAAAGAAGCAGCTCATTAGAACACTAATGTACAGGTTTGTACAGAAGGGATTAGAACCATTGTTTTACTTATCATTTCTTTCTTGTGTGAAGTTGAATTTGAAAAACCTTGAATTCGAAGTGAGGAAATTGGAGTTTAAATTCTATCTCTGCCAAGTCCCTGAAAGCTAAAACTGTAATATTTTCTGTTTGATTAAATGATATTGTTAAAGGATAATTTTTTTAAAAAAGATAAAATTTCTCATACAAATGTAAAGTGCTCATATGCCAAAGAGTTTTTTAACCTACTAATGAATAAGAGAACCAGTCAGATGTTGCAACTAGTTGAAGGAGCAGTTCAGAGAACATACAGGCAGTAGGAAATGCTGAAAAGAACTTATACCTTACACATAGACTGAAAACTCTTCCATTGTGAGGAAAAGATGTCAATTTAGCCTCCACTGGACAAACTGTATTTGTACATCTGTGGACAAGAAATACTTGCATTTCTATCACTTGTCCATAACTGATAGTGTTGTAAGTAGCTCAAAGATAATGAACAGTCATGTTCCAGTCCTGTTATCTGATTATGAGACTTCCAGGTAATCAGATGATCAGGAAGGTGAGTGAATGACTTAAAAATATCTATTTTTCCACAAAAAAACATGAAGCAATTTTTTTTGGCTCCATTTAAGTCTTTCTCTGAGTTAGGAGCACCCATCTCAGAATATTGGCCTGAGCACTAAGTGATAATGGCTATGGAATGGGATCAGAGCAGGGATTGGAAGCTTCTTAACACATGGGATTATGACTTTCCCTCTTCTCACTCCTTAAATAGTCCTAATCATTTTCTCAAAATACACATGCACTAGGAAATTCAGAAAAAAGTGTTATCTTTCTTGATATCTAAGCCTATGCAAGTATACCTGGCTACTTGTAAGGTGGTATAGGAAGACAATAGGTGAAGATAGGAGAGGCATAAGATCTGGCAGAGAAAATCTAGCACAAGCAAAAAAATGTCAGCCTGGCCCAATGAACGAGACTTGGCAAGGTCTTTTGTTTCAGGGCACCTTGTTGTAAGGAAAACTAATTTGAGTTACTTTAATTAAAAAAAAAGAAGAAAAAAAGCACATGAACAAAACATGCTCAAGAATTTGATAGAATGTTATCAAACATGCAGAATCCACAAGAGAGCCAGGGGGAGGTGCAAACTGATGAAAGAGCAAGACACCTGCACTGAAGGATCCCATAATCAGGTGCAGCCAGTCAAAAGAGGGATGTTTCTGAAAGGAATGACAAGTAATGAGAACTACTGTCATCAACTCTTCTTTCTTGGAGAGTTTGTTTTAGAGTCAAAGTCACAGGCTGCCCCACTGGATGGGCTGAGCTTAGGTCACAGGCCATGACCTGGCTAGTGGGGAATGGCCCACTAGCCTATCTTTCCCTCCATTCTTATAGTTAGTGAGAGGCAGAGCACTGCAGCACACCGTTCCTACACACACAGCAGTAAATTCTGCTACAAACTAAAGGCAATAATGAATATTTCACTGTCAGGTGAGTAAGCCGATGTCTAGGCCTAAGTGCTGAGACCCAAGAGGTTCTCTGTCGGGTTTTGAGAATAAGTGAAAAATGAACCCATCTGATTGTTTCTGCTCTGTAATTATGAATAGACTTGTGAGGAAGAGGACAATGGAAACCAAGGCTCTGTTGTAGGAACCCTTCTTAAACGGTTGGGGAAGAAGCATTTCATAACCCACAGGAGGAATGAATACACTAGATCTTGAAGCTCCAGGAGGCCCAGGCAGCAGCTCCTCAGTGGAACAGAGATCAGGAGCTCAGCAAAGGTAGATGAAGACAGGAGGAAAAATGAATATGAGGGTCTCTGGAGCCTTCAGCAGGTACAAAAAAAAATTTAAGGGTTCCTGTGACCACTGTTGATAAGGCTCCAGGGAAACTCTAGATGGTAGAAGTTATTGGCATTTCCCCCTAAAACATGTCTTATCAGTCATTTTTGCTTTTACCACCTACCCTGAAACAGTCTTCTACTACATTTTATCTAACTAAGCATTTTATAATTTAAAAATATTTGGACAGGGCTGGGGGACAGGGTAGGGGAGTAGCTCAGTGATAGAGCACATACTTAACATAGGCAAGGCCCTTCTTTCAACCCCCAACTCAAAAGAAGGTGGTGAGGAAACAATTCCACTTCTTACCCTCGACTTAAACCCATCTGTATTGTTTTCTCCACTATCTAAACTGATAAAACTCTTACAACACAATTTAGTGCTTTACACGAAGCCCTGTCTTATGATCTCTAATTGTTTTTAACCCATTAGACACATCTTCCAACTAATTTGTGGACCCTGTGGAGAAACTGTTCTAACTTGGAAATTCCTTAGCTTTTTAATAGGTGCTTAGTGAACACTTCATTCACTGGGAGTTTAATCATGATAGAATGGAAAGAAACGAGAAGTGAGATAGACTGGCTAACACCCATCATACACTGGTTGTGATAAATAATTCACTCAACTATCGTTCCTCACTTACTCATCAAGAAAAAAGGAACAATAAAGATGATGAAAATTAAAATACCACCACCAACATGTAGTTCAAATGTTGAGCCAATAAAAACACAGCAAAATACTTCCAACTTAAACCACTGCTTTATAAAAATGCTATTTTTGAATGCGTACTATTGCCTACCATAGCATCAGATAAAAGCAATTTCTGTAACAGAATTTAAAATGCCACAGAAAGTTATAGACAGAGGTGTTTTGGGAAATCAAGTGCTTTATAGCATGCTTCACAATACATCGTATAGATAGTTCTAAATTTGCTCAAAACTTACTCTATGGTCTTCAGGTAGTTTTAATTTTACTTAAAACTTACTCTGTTTTCTCTTCCTATCTAAAGTTGCCCTGTATATGCTGCATTCTGCATCATATCCAAATTGCTCTCTATTCTCTTCCTTCACTTCCCATCATAATAATAGCACTTTGTATTTACATAGTGATTTACAGTTTGCAGAAAACTTCCACAGTTACCATACCATTGAATTTTTGCTCACACACAAAAACTACAAGAAATAAGTGTTTAATACCTCCTAAGCTTCCAAAAATATTTGAAGCTTTAAAGCAACATTTCTTCAGTGAAATGATCCTTTTAGCAGGCCATAATTATAGTCCTTTTGCAATAATTATCTCCAATTTAATACTCAATAGTTAAGTGCTGGGGATTTGGGACAATAAGTTGTTAGGGCTAATTCTACAACTGTTATTATCTACCCAAATTTTAAATTGAAAAAAGTTCTGTGCCTACCTGTATTTTTTTTAAATATTTTTTTAGTTGTTGATGGATCTTTATTTTATTCATTTATTATTTATATGTGGTGCTGGGGATCAAACCCAGTGCCTCACACATGCCAGGCAAGCGCTCTACCACTGAGCTACAGCCCCAGCCCCCTACCTGTATTTTTGATAGAAACTTTTATTATACCATATTTTACAAAGCATTTTCATCTCTACCATTTCTATTGATCTTTGTACACAGACAAAGGTCAAAAGATCAGGTAAAAATTATGTCCTACTTATCTATGTATGTATTAGGACTAACACAGTGCCTGGCACTCAAGGAATACTGCAGCAATGATTGCCAAATTAAATATAAAGGCACAGAGTAAAGAAAAACATGGAGGAAAAGGAGACCATGTCAAGACTCAAAAACAAGGAAAGACTAGTGTCTATGGAGGTAAAGAAGATTGCTTATATTTGTCTCTATGCAGAAATTTCACTAATTCACCTTAATATTCAATTCTTACACATTTTCTTTGTGTTGAGCTCTAACTTACAGGTTTTGCAAAGAAATGAATATTAAATATTGGAATTAGAAGAAGTTCACTTTACTATTTTTAAAAATGGTATGTATTTGGGAATCTGAAACTTTTAGTCAAGTAGGGAATGAAAATAGTCTGTGCATGGGATCAGCCTGAAGCTTTCAAAGTAAAACTCTCTCATTACTGATGCTTTAAAATGAGAAAGTTTCAGTGCCTCTATAAATGAATCTTTCTAAAAGGTTATGTGGAAATGTTAAATCTATTATGACAATCATAGGCAATCCTGCATTTAAAACAGTAAAAGAAACGAAGAATAATGCTTCTAATAATATTTAACTGGTTTAAATTTCTAGGAAGTTTGTAGACCATTTCTAAATATACTGCTACAGGTATTTCAAACTGAAACAAGATAAAAAGCCATCTCTTTCACTGAAATCAGACTGAGTGAAAATAAATATAAAGGGATCAAATTCAAACAGAAATTCAAGCTAGTCTCATAGAGACCTGAAAAGGAATGCCTTGGAAAAAAATCAATTACTCCAAAGGAATGATTTGTCTAACTAGAGTCATTTTATGTCAAAGATAGAAGTGTGGTCTTATCAGATCAAGATGGAAGACAGTGGAACAAGCAAATCTCCCCACTTCCCAAATACTTTTGAAAAGGAAAAATGAAAAAATAAATGTAAATACAAGAGTGCTTGGAATATGGGACAATAGTAGGTTTCCTGAAAGACATAAAGTAGATGGAAAGAGACTAATATGAAAATCCAACAGAGTTAAAATGATCTCAATCAGAGAAGACCTTAACCTGTACCAATATAAAGGCATTCTATTGAGAAGAACTGGATCACAGAGCTGAGAGAAAAAATGTCAGTGTATTTAATCACCAATCAGAGTAGCCAACTCTCAGGGTTGGTAATTATTATGTTTGTGGCTTTGAAAACCAAAACAAATATGAATACATTATATAGAAGCAGAAATTCTGACATGGAAGACTTGAAGAGCTTAGGGACCATCACACTGAATGGACAAGAATTGGAGAGTAAAGAACAAAAAGTCGAATGTATAGGAAAAAGTTAAAAGGTAGAATGATTAGACAGAGTCTAACACTCATCTAATAAGAATTCTAGAAAGAGGAACACCCTTCTAATAAGAAGTAGGCTTATTAGAAAATGCATATTCTCACACACCTTCGGTGGGCTCATAATCAATTCAGCTGGAAAAGTGTAGAGAATATTAAAATATTAATTGGGATTCTATTTGGACCCAGCAATTCCATTTCTAGGTTGTCTTATGGAAGTGTGCAAGTATACCAAAATATATAAACTTGGTTTTACAGCAGTACTTTTGAGTAATAAAAACTGAAAACCTTAATATATACAAAAGAGCAAAATTTGATGAGTTATATATCTATTCTTTGGGATACATTATAATGCAGCAATACTATGAAAAAAACATGGTCATTTTCTTATTATTATAAATTATTCATGTTATAAAATGCTATGTTAATGTTATATTAAGTAGATATATATACTAGCATAGAATGAGTCCAAAGTTATATAAAGTGGGAAGGGCTGCAACATATTAAAGTATGAACCCATTTATATTATGTATAAGAATGCAAATGCATAATAAATGTCTGTGAGGATGCTTATTAAAACTGTATGTGTGTGTTTGTGTGTGTGCGTGTGTCTTTTAGAAGAATTGAAAAGAGGATTGCATTTTTTAGTTGCCATATGTATGCACTATTTGAATTGTACGTTCATGCATTCATTTTACAATTTAAAAATATCTTTCAATGGACCATATATTGCTATTCTTTCATAAACAGGAGTTTATTTGAAAATTTTAAGATACAATCATGCTAATCCCTCAAAATAATCTAGTTTACCACATTAGTTCTATAAAATTAAGAACAATTAAAGTATGTGACAAGTGTTCTTAACGCACATCAAAAGTATGATTACATGCACCTGTTTTCTTAAAAATAAAACTAGCAACCAGGTGCCATGGTGCACACCTGTGATCTCAGCAACCTGGAAGGCTGAGGCAGGAGGTTCATAAATTCAGGCAGGAGGCCAGCCTGGACAAGTAAATGAAACCCTATTTCAATATTTTGAAAATAAAAATAATATAGTGCTGCGGATGTAGTCTAGATAAAAAGTGCTCCTAGATTTAATCCCCACTACCACAAAAAAGAATAAGAATAGCATAACAAACATAAAATAAGATCATACAAACTTGTAGAAGCTACCCTACCTTTATGAGACTTGTGTTTGAGAGATTTTAAGTGAAGGTTTGAAATAGGAGAGTACAAATGTATGCTTCTTTGTGAACTCAGTCCTAAATTCTTCTATCCATTACATATTGTAATGTCAAATAATTGCCACATTGTCATTTCTACTGGTTACTTTAAGAAATGAGCTCGACTCCAATAGCACCCTTTTTCCACATTAAAACCATTATACTGCTTGTCCTTACAGATGATTTTTTTGGGGGAGGCTATCAATAAATTGGACACATATCCCCCACACAGCTATTTATAGCCACCAGATTTGTATATTATATTCCTTATACTTCATCAATAGTTTGATTATTTCACCCAAGCTATTTATATGTTTATGCCTTTTAAAATACTTCAGCTGAGCTTAAAAATACAAAAACTAAAACAAAAAACTTGATGTACTGGGGACAAGCAGGCTTAGCTAGCCAATAGCTAACTGCATTTAGTGAGGCATCTGTTCAACTTCTGCTTTTGGCAAGGCCAGAGGTCTTCTTTGAGAACTCCAAAGGAACGAGACAGCTGCTAATACAATACAGAGGACAGTGACTATAGTTTCTGCAGGTGAAATGGGGGAAGAAAACATTAGTTCCTAGAGTTACCTGAATCAATAGAACATTTGCAAATACCAGATTTGAGATGTTTACTTGATCACCAGACTTCAGAGACCTGCTGATTCTGATGCTCCAACTTAAGTATTCCATTCAATTCAACGTAAGTAAAGTGTTCGGTGTCCCTTTACTAGGCCAACCCTGCTAAATCAATTCTGACAAAAATCAATCTATCACATGATCTCCAGTTTGCCAAACGTTTCAACTGTTGTGAGGAATATACTATTCATTAACATTTTTAAAATTTAACATTTTTAAAATGTGAGTCAATGCCTATATATTCTTTTAAGAATCTGTCATAAATATCAGCTTTAATTTTGTAGTTGTAGCAACTAAAATCTAAATATTCAGCAGTTCACATGTGATGGAATTGTTTAGGCTTTCAGTTTTTAGTTTTTCACATTCTAATTTGTTTTTTTTTAAATATAGAATTTAAGTAAGTTTCACATTATTTCAAATAGCACATAGCCACAGTTTTGTAATTAATAACAAAGCCATTAATGCTCAATATTGATGTGTTTTCTTTGGAATATTCATAGGTAAAGTTACATTTCTAAAGATGACTTCATAACTAGGAGTAATAATTTTATTATAAATTTTGGTTTCTGCATATGAATTACAAACTTTTGAAGATAAGAAATTTCTTCATAAGGAAACTAAGTCATACTATGAGCTTCTAAAAATTATCTTTCTAAGGAATCTCTGTACTGCTTTCCAGATTAGTTGTACCAATTTGCAGTCCCACCAGCAATGTATGAGTGTGCCTTTTCCCTCACAACCGACTGCATGTATGTTGTGGTTCTACATCACATACCACCAGAGAAATGAAAAATTGTGCTCCATCTGTGTACAATGAATCAAAATGCACTCTACATTTATCATATTATCATGTAAACCTAAATAGAATAAATAAGTAAATTTTTTTTAAAAACCCTCATCTATTTGGAATAGATGCACATATTACAAAGAATATTTATATAATTTATAAATAAAGAATATATGCCAATATATGGAAGAAACAGAATAATAAAAAAGTTACACTGGTTAAAAAAATTATCTTTCAACAAAATAATTCTTCAGATATTGCTATAAAAACGAAAACAAGCCAACAAGCTGAAATTCACAGAACTATTAAAATACATGTAGTCCCTCAGTACAAATAGGCATACAATTCATAAGTAATTAGAATAAGCCAAATCAATGTTATTTGAGAATTTAAAAAGCCTTTTAAAAAGAAAAATTGAGTGATTTTAAAAAGGATCTGAAATTAATTCTCATATGAAACATTTGCTAGTCATTAAAATTAGTAAAGACAATACATTTATAAATTTATTCATTAAAATTAATCAACTTAGTATTAAACATTCATTGAATATATTCACTAATAAGGGTAATTTTTATAAATTATGCAAATCAGTAACTCAGAAAATATAATTCTTTGGAACAGACCAACTTGCAGACTTTCTTTTCGGTCTGTTAAAGAATGATCCACCATTGTATCTTAACTATTGAAGTTTCTTCAACTAAGCACCTCTGGTTCTGCACTTGCAGGATGAACATAGAAAGATTGATCCTCTATCTAAGGATGTGGTTAGCAGCTGATTTAGTTTCTCAAATATATACGCATCATGACTATGAGTGAAAATAAAAATAAAGCTACCTATGAATGTGTTTGCTATTAAAAAGTATACAAAACATTTTAAAACAGAATTTTTAACATACATTAATAAATTTAAATTTATTTTTAATTTAATTTAAAACATACAAATGAAGAATCATGTAGCAATCAAATAATGGGTTCCTAATTTATCTTTGCAAATGTGATGCTTTATAGAACAATTTTGTTAAAGTAGTGCATCGTTGTAGATTGTTTTTCCCTCAGAATTTTGAGAATCATCAGAAGTGCTAGAATAAGAGTTAGCAAAGTAAGGCCATTGGGCCATAATCAGCCCACCACTTGTTTGGCAAATAAAGTTTTATTTAAACATAGCCACATTCATACATTTGTATATTTTCTCTGGCTGCTTTCAAGCTACAATTGTCAAGCTGCATAGTTATGATGGAGACCTTATGATCTGGTACTTTACATAAAGATTGTCAACCTCTGGTCTAGAATATATTTACAAACTATAACAAAGGTCCAAGGCTCACAACTGAACAAATAATTAGAAAAGGCTTACATTTTAAAACATAATTTAAAACTCATTAAAGAAATAAACAAGCCAGGCATGATAGCACATGCCTGTAATCCCAGTGGCTCAGGAGGCTGAGGCAGGAGGATCACAAGTTCAAAGCCAGCCTCAACAACAGCAAAGCATTAAGCAACTCAGTGAGACCCTGTCTCTAAGTAAAATACAAAATAGGGCTGGGAGTGTGGCTCAGTGGTTGAGTGTCCCTGAATTCAATAGTTCAATCCCTGGTACCCAAAAAAGAAGAAGAAAAAAAAAAAAGAGACACAAGTATAGAAACAAAAGTTGTTCAGCAATGCTTGGTCATAAAGTGGGAATACGGATAACAGAAAATATGCTAATATGTTTATTAGCTCATTTATAAAAATAAAATATTTTAAAATCTATTAGAGCACTCATGGATCCCAAGAACATATCTTATGATTTCCATGTCTACATAGCATTTCATTTTTTAAATTGGATCTTCTTAGTTATACGTAACAGTAGAGTCCATTTTAATACAATTATACATGCATGGATATATCTTATTATAATTAAGACCCCAGTCTTGTGGATATTCATGATGGTGAGATTCACTGTGGTGTATTCATACATGTAACATAGAAAATGCCATTTCTAAAACATAAAGAAGATAACATAAAGACAAATAGATGAGATAATTTTATAGCTATCCCCAATGTATGGACTTATACCAGTTATCAAGTTGATGAAGGATGACAAAGGCATGTTCTGGAAAGCTGTTCTGAGACTATCTGGAAAACTCTTACAGCATATGTGCAATTTAAAGAATATTTAATAAAAGAAAAACACTCATGTCTATAGTTCAGCTTCTGTAAAGAGGGTTTCACTCACATGTTTATAACTGAGTTCTAAGGTTTGTTCTGTTTCTCATAGAAAGCAATCTGTTCCAAACATGCTTGGGGCTCCATGAGAGTTTGATGTAGGTGATTCTGAGAATCACTTCTGAGTAACTCATCTTTACCATCAAAGGTGGTTTGATTTCATCATATGGAGTTGAGTCTTCAGAGTAAAATGATGAACTGGAGTTATGTAACTAGTCAACAAGCTACAGTTATCTTGACTTAACAACTGTGGTTTCTCTACTGTTTCAGGATAAGACTCTAATCGTTCTTCCATCATTATTATTACTATTCATATATATTCACATATACATACCTATACATGTGTATATGTAAATATATTGTACTTAGACTACTATGTATCTTAATTTATTGCCATAAATATTGTACTTTGGAAAGCTGTTCCAATTTTAGTTATGAGTGTTTCAGGTTATACCCTACAGATTAGATGTTAACCAAATTTGATCTGCAGGCTGTTTTTGTATGACTCAAAAGCAAGAAATGTTTTTTCTAGATTTTTAAATGGTTGGAAAACAGAAAACATAAGAAGTATAGCATTTCAAGACAGAAAACATAAAAAGTATAGTATTTCATAACACAGGAAAATAAAATAAAGTTCAAAGTTTAGTGTCCACAAATAAAGTTTTATTCAATATTATCATGCCCATTTTTTCGTGTATTGTCTATGGCTGCTTTCATGTTGTAACAGCAGAGCAGAATGAGGGACCATAAGGCCCACACAATCTAAAATATCATCTATCTTGTATGTTACAAGAAGAGTTTGACAAACCTTGTTTAAGATTGTATGGGGCTGGGGATTTAGCTCAGTTGATAGAGTGTTTGCCTTCCATGCACAAGATCCTGGGTTTGATCCTCAATACTACACACACACACACAAAAAGGACTGTAATGGACATGTAACATAAGCAGAAAAGATGACTGGGTGTCTCCAATGAAAATCTGTGCATGATCCTTCTCTACCTTATCTCCTACAGATAAACCAATTTCATCTCTTTTTGTGCAATCATATCAACATTGCTTTGCTCCATATAAATTTCAGATTTGTTGATTTCTCTGAACCTTATGCCATCTACCAATTCCCTTTTAATAATGAGTTAAAAGTTTACTCAGCTTATAATTGTGTTTGTTTTATATTTGCAAGAAAGAGATACATTTGCCGTCTTTAAAAAATTTGCCTTGGATGGAGATTCCTTAGACAACTTAGAATAGAATCACCATTTGACCCAGCCATCTCACTCCTCAGTCTTACCCGAAGGACTTAAAAACAGCATACTACAGTGAGGTAGCCACTTCAATTCACAATAGCTAAACTGTGGAACCAACCTAGATGCCCTTCAATAGATGAATGGAAAAAGAAACTGTGTTATATATACACAATGGAATATTACTCAGCATTAAAAGACAATGAAATTATGGCATTGGCAGGTAAATGTGTGGAGTTGGAGAATATCATGCTAAGCGAAGTAAGTCAATCCCATAAAACCAAAGGCCAAATGTTCTCTCTGATAAGTGGATGCTGATCCATAAAGGGGGAGGGGGCATGAGAAGAATGGAGGTACTTTGGTCAAAGGGGAGGGAGAGGATGGGAGTGGATGGGATATGGTGGCAGGAAAGATGGCAAAATGAGATGGACATCATTGCCCTTGGTATACGTATGACTGCACATATGGTATGACTCTACATCCTGTACAACCAGAGAAATGAAAAGTTGTGCTGCATTTGTATACAATGAATCAAAATGCATTCTGCTGTCATGTATACCTAATTAGAATAAATAAATTTTTTAAAAAATTTACCTTGGGCCAGGCATAGTGGTGCATACTTGTAATTCCAGTGGCTTGGGAGGCTGAGGCAGGAAGATTGCAAGTTCAAAGCCAGCCTCAGCAATTTAGCGGATCATTAAGCAACTCAGTGAGACCCTGTCTCAAAATAAAAAATAAAAATGGCTGGGAATTTTGTTCAGTGGTTAAGCAATTCTGGGTTCAAAAATCCCTGATACCAAAAAAAAAATATCCTGGGTTAGGAATATAAGCATATAGCTAAGTGTTAAAGCACTTGCCTAGCATGTGTGAGGCCCTGGGTTGAGTCCCAACACTAGAGGAAATAAAAAGACAAAACCTGGGTGCAATGGTGCACATCTGTAATCCCAGCTCCTTGGCAGTTTGAGGCAGGAAGATCACAAGCTCAAGGCCAGTCCAGGCAATTTAACGAGTCCCTGTATCAGAATAAAGAATAAAAAGTGCTGGGAATGCAGCTCAGTGTAGAGCACCCCTGGGTTCAATCCCCAAGACTAGAAAAGAAAATAATCCTTCCACAGAACAAAACAGTACATCTAAGAATATGTCCCCTGTCCCCACCTCTTATATCACGTGAAGGCAGGGCACAGACAAGTGATCTGTTTATACCCTGCCCTTTCAATATCTGAATAAAAGACAGGGCCCAGGAAAAGTGCCTTTAAGCAACACAATAATATGTGAAATGCCAGGTGTTCATATGAGGTTTTTTTTTATTAATAGAAAGACTTTGGAAAATGAAACAAAAGGCATATTCAAGTGTAAAGGACATCCATTTCAAGCCAGTAAGGGCAGCATGCAAAACTTTTTTTCCCCCTTTTTAAAAAGAGCAGCATCTGCAACCAATGTAGCTGTGGGAGAGTGTGCAGTAGTGGATTGTGTGGATGCAGCAGTGTCTTGGAGAATCTGAGTAGGTGACTCAGGAGAAGAGCTCCACCTCCCATCAGGTTTCAATGCTGAAATACTGATTAATCTAGTTTCTGCGGAAGCACTGAACTCCTAGAACTGTTACTTACTGTTGTTTTGTAAAGTGTAATTAGTGATTATTTTTATTTTTTTCAGTAAGTTCCTACTTCCCATGTAACACTAACTTGTCAACTGGAGTTGGACCAACAACTGTAAGGGTAACATCAGCAATTGGCAAAGTAGTAATGCTTACATTCTGAAGCAAAGAAAATGCACACATGTACACATGCACACACATGTACACGTGTTTATATATACATATATACATATGTGTGTATATTATATATATATAATGTGCAAAATTTTAAATGGTTCAATGCAAATCAAGAAAAAACTTCAAAGAATATTTTCAACAGGGGTTGTTTTCAGAGTATATATAAAGAATAAATATAAGGCATTCACTTTGGCAGAATCACCATTCACTGGAAGGCAGGAGTTCTAATAAATTTGAATCTGTATTTTTCATAAAATTTAAGTTTACTTTAAAGAGAAAGGGTAAATAAATCACAGGAACATAAATATGCTAGGAGCATAAACATGCTATCTAAAGTATCAGCTACAGTGATGATCCTCCTTTAAATTATCTTCATAGCAGTACTTTCTACTCAAATAAGATCATGTGAGAGAGATGATACAGATGAAAATTATGTTTTTATCTCACAAAAAGAAAATACTTGAAAATCTTTTGTCCAGTAAAGGAGCTGTATCCAGACTAGCACATTTATAACTAAAAAAAATCATATCATCATCATACAGTTTAAAATATGGCAAAAGACCTAGAAATTTGACCAGAGAAGATATCTAATAACTAATAAGTACACCAGAAAAGTGTTCAGCAACATTCATCATTAGGAAGATACATATTAAAACCACTTAGATATCATTACACATCCACTCAAATAGCTATAACTAAAATCCTGACAACAAAAAGTTTTGGCAAGGATGTAGACAAACTGAAACCCCCATACATTACCAGTGAAAATATAATATTGTGCAACCATTCTAGAAAATAGTTTGGCAGCATGTTAAAATGTTAAACATAAAGTTACAATGACATAGCAATTCCATTTCTTTTAATCTACCTAAGAGACATGAAAGCATATGTCTACAAAAGACTTGGATATGAATGTTCATAGTAGCATCACTCAGAACAGCCTCAAAATAGAAACAACTCAAATGACCAGTAACTGATGTACTGATAAATCAAACATGGTGTCCATGCAATGGACTACCCATCAGCCATCTAAAGGAATAAAGTATTGGTACATCCTACATCATGGATGAACCTCAAAAACATGTTAAATGAAATAGATGCAAAAGGCTACATATTGTATCATTTTATTGTGTGAAATTCCAGAAAAAGTAAATCTATAGACACAAAAATCAAATCAGTGATTTCCTAGGGGTAGCAATATGGATTGACCACTCACAGGCTGATAGGAATTTTGTGAATAGAAATGCTTTAAAACTGGAATGTGGTGATGGTGGCACAATTTTATACATTAACTAAAAATCATTCAATTGTACACTCACAAAGAAATTCATGGAATATAAGTTATTAGACCTCAACAAAACCATAAAAAGGTCAATTGAAAATTTCAAGTACCTTGGTTATTTTCTGGCACAAATTGAAATGACTTCTAGATCAAATACCCCCAAACTAAACCAAATATAAAGAAGTCTGACCCATCTTGACTAAATATTTGACATAAGGCAGATGGTGGTCCAAACTCCAGGGACTTGCATTAATAAAAAATTCTATAACATTGTCCATCTGAGGATTTGCATTCCTTTGGTGTGTTCTGCAATAATTTAGTCTCTCCATATATATGTTCAAGATTCACTCCCTGGTCAAAGGTGTTAGAGAGTCACAGTGCATCCTAGCAAAATAAAGGTCCTGAAAAGTCTCACACCAGTAACAACACAATTTAACTTTATTTAACAACATTTTCAAATGAAATATCATCACCACCCAGAAAGTTACAGAGAATGACATATTCTTTTATTCTTCAGTGTTATTTAATATTAAAATTTTCCATTTCTTCTTTAGTTTTTTTTAAATTAAAAAAATTACATATACAGTTGAAGTGTGTAGGTATCAGAATTCTGTCCTCCTCCATCCTTCAGCTGTATTCCCTGAAGTGGTGTTTATCATCCCTATGCCTATTTTTACACTGTTACCACACAGATATAGGTCTATAAATAATATGTGGTATTTTCTATATTTTAAAAACTTTATATAAATAATGACATACTTGCATTTTTTCCTATCAAAATTATGTTTTTGAGATTCTTTCGTATTACAAGGGTTCAGTATTTCAATACGTGATAACATCCATAATTTACTTATCTAATTTGTAGTAAAATTTGCTAATACAAAGGATGATTGAACCAGCATTCTGAACTTATCTTCTTGCAGACTTGTAGTGGATTATTTTCTAGAATGTAATTTTAAAAGCATAATTCCTAAAAATTCTGTCAAAGGCAGGCACATTTTCAAGGTTACTATAGTTGCCCAATTGCTTTCCCTGGGTGATTGTTTCAATTCAAACCAATATAAACATGTTTAAAACTTTTTCAAATTCTTGCCAAAACATGTTGTGTTTAGATTTTTTAAAACATTCACCATACAGAAACTAAATGTTTTAATTTGCATTTCCTTGGTTACTGGTGAAGTTGAGCATCTTTCCCTTTATCTTTCTTGGTTGATTTGCCATGAGAATTTCCTCCTCTGTGATATGTCTTCATCCAATTATTTAGACTAGCAAGAAGAAATCATTTAAAATTGTTTGCAATCATTTGTCTGCTCTATGTGTGGCAAATATCTACTTCCAATCTGTAGCTTACAATTCAAATATGTCTATGGCAGGTTGTATTGTGGTTGCTAAATGGTTTTTAGGTTTCAATTTAATAATATTTGTCAATCTCTTCTTTATAGTTTGTACTGTTTTGTATATTTCTCCCTCCCCATGATCCCAAAGAGTTTTCTATATTTCATTTTAAAGGCTGTATTTATATTTTCATTCATTTAAGTCTTTAGTTCACTTAGAATAGCCATTTTATCCTTTGAAATGTTAACTCTGCCTGATGTCAGGTTTTTATAAACATCTAGCCCTGTTTCTTGGCTCTGTGTTCAGTTCCACTCGTCACTTTTCTATGCCTGCACAATACCTGATCTACTTACTATACTTTAATAAAAAATAAATATTGCTACCTGGTAAAACAGTTCTCCACATCTTGTTATTCTTCTACATTATCTTCAGTGTTTTTTGTTCTAACAGTATTTATATCCTTCAGGGCTTCCCACACAGACACTTATATCATCAAATAAGGACATGGCTTTCTTTCTAATATGTATATCTCATGTTTTTCATTATTATATTGCATGGACTAAAACTTCCAGTGCAATATTAAATAGAAGAGCTATGAGCAGGATCCTTGACTGACTGTCTCCAAATTTTAATGAGGATGCTTCTACTAAATATACTAACTATAAGTTTTAGCCACATATCTTTAATGAAGTTCTACTTTACCACTATTTTGCTATGGTGTTTCATAATAAAGAAACATTGAAAACTATTTAAGACTTTTTCTGCATATAGAATCATGCATTTATTATATCACTTAGGCTTTGCTGAGTCACAAGTTGCCCTGCAACTTAGTGGCTAAAAACAATAGTCCATTTTTTTCTTCTTATGACCTGGTATGTTGACAGAGCAGTTATGCTCTGCCCTGGGCTCCTCTAAGGTAAGATGTATATGGCAAGTGGAACTACCAGGACTCAACAGGGACTGCTGGGGCCTCTTTCTCCTTTTGTCCTTTCATGGTCCAGGAGGCTAGCCCAGGTTTATTCATTTTTGAGTTGATCAATTTTTTTAATTCTATTTGTTTAATTGTTCTATTTTATTAGTCAATTTCAGAAATTTATAATTTTACAGACATTCATGCATTACATATAAGTTTTTATATTTGCTTCAATTTGCTCATGGTAACTATAAAGATTTTTTAAAAATATTTATGTGTCTTTTTTTATTTCAAACTCATTTCTTCATGCCTTTTCTCTTTTTCTCTGGATCAGTGTTGACATATTTATGTATCACTAATTTCTTCAAAATTACAAATTGGTCTTGTTGATCATGTCCTTCTTTACCTTAAACATTTCTGCAGATCTTTGTTTTGTTTTTTATTTCTTCCTCTTAATTTCTTTAATTTTTTTTTCTGTTTTTCTAACTTTTGGAGCCAAATGAAATACTGGGCAAAGCAGGAGAAGGGCAAAGAATAGATGTAACAGGAAAGAGAGAAGAGGCCAGCACGAAGTCCTTCTAGGTTCAGTTTTCCTCTTGATAAAGTATTTCTTTTATAAGTTATTTTTTGAGCATTTGTTAGGTGTAAACTCTTAGAATCTTAGTAGGACTAAAAAGGCCTTTCTACAAAAATAGGCTTTAAACAATAAAATCTTGACATTGGAAAGAAACACCAATTAGAGAGATGTTAATTCTTCCAAAATTAAATATTCAAGATAATATTCAGGTTACCCTAAAATCGTCTGTTCTTTTATACTAGTATGCCATAGTTTTGTCTCTATTCAACTCAAAGAATTTAATTTCTATTTTATTCTAGTTCCCTTAACCAATGTCTTTTTTCCTGTGATCACTCGATGAAATTATATATAGCAATCATTAGAAGTATTAAGTGGAACATGACTTTTAAATTTGGCATAGCTTTCTATAACTAAACACTTACAAAACATTTTGCAGAGTATATC
This sequence comes from Xerus rutilus, assembly GCA_028644305.1. Lineage (NCBI taxonomy): Eukaryota > Metazoa > Chordata > Mammalia > Rodentia > Sciuridae > Xerus > Xerus rutilus. Next base: position 35,265,200 of record CM053413.1, read on the forward strand.
CTCAGAGCCCATCAAATAGTCTTCTGTGTGTGGTGGGGGTGGGGTGGGGTGTTAAAAGACAAAACAAAACCCAAAGCAAACTTTTGGTATCAACTTGCTTTATAAGTATAGCGAACCAGATTTTAGCTGTAATAGCAATTTTGCATGTTTGAAGTCAAATCAAAAGACACATGGACATGTCCAAATTGAGACCACTTTTAAAAGGGTCAGCCTTAAGGAAACTGATAATTGCTTATTCTTGTAATAACACTGGCAATTACTAATTTCAACAAGTACAATGTTCTTAAGGCCAAAGTGAATTTTCCATTTTGACAGCCTCTTGTTTATCCACTGTTGATTACCAGGCAGTTCAATTGTATCTCTCATAGTTAATTCAATAAGGAGCACAGCTTTGTGAATACTTTGAAATAATGACTTCAAGATTCCCTTTTCTTTGATTGGAAAAGCCCTTCCTCGGCTCTGTAGGTCATACCAGATCACTTTTACAAAGCTCTGGAAGTAGGTAGATAGGACAGTCAATTATACAGCATTTCATTCTACTCTGTCCTAACATTTGTTTTCCAAACATTTGAGTAGAAAAGATTGATTCTGAAGCACAGCCATCATTTTAATATTTTAATTTTGGAGGGTTTAACATTAAGCTATTGGTACAAACTTAAAAATAGTTTCCTTCCTTCCTTCTTTCCTTCCTTCCTTTTCTCTTTCTCTCTCTCTCTCTCTCTCTCTCTCTCTCTCTCTTTTTCTTTCTTCTTGGTACTAGGAATTAAACTCAGGGGCACTCAACAATTGAGCCACATCCCCAGACCTATATTGTGTTTTATGTAGAGACAGGGTCTCAATGAGTTGCTTAGCGTCTTGCTGTTGCTAACTGGCTTTGAACTCGGGATCCTCCTGTCTCAGCCCTCAGAGCTGCTGGGATTACAGGCATGCGCCACCGCACCCGGCTAAAACAAAATTTCTTGGTGCAAAGTCTCTCTGATTTACCTATGTGCTGTCACTTGGATCATGTCCAAAAGCATTAATATCCTATCAGAAAACTAGCCCCCGTCTAAGTTTTCTTAAATAATTGTGTTTTTTTTCCTCATAGAGTGTCTATTACTAGGAGTTTTTCCTTTTCCTTCTCATCAATCCACTGCAGAACCACCATGAATGCCCTTTGCATTATGTCCATCATTGTGATCTTCTCTCTGTGATTAGAGTTGAGAATATAGTCTATCATGTATAGATAAAAGTATCTAGTATTTTGGTATCTTTGAACAAGCACTAATACTCTTGTTTATACATGGTTTTGCTAAAAATATCTATTATTGTACTTTTTGGGGACTTATAATGATAATGATTTTATTGTTGCTGCTACTGTCATTTTGCTTTATCAAATTCACTAAAGATATTATTTAAAGGTGTTCTATATTTTGGTCTTTTTTATAAAATTTGGTCATAAAATACCCATCTAATCTCTCAGAGTCCTTGAAATGAAAACAATATTTCTTCTTTTAAAATAAAATGTATACCAGTATTTGTGCCAGCTAGTCTCCTTCTTCTTTTTTATATTAATTAATTTATTTATTCTAATTAAGTATATATAATAGCAGAATGCATTTTGATTCTTTGTACACAAATGCAGCACAACTTTCTGTTTCTCTGGTTGTACACTATGTAGTGCTGCACCATATGTGCAGTCATACATGTACCTAGAGCAATAATGTCCATCTCATTCTCACCATCTCTCAGTCCTATCATTTTTCCTGCCCCCATGTCCCCTCCCCTCCCCTCCTTTCCCCTCCCTTTGCCCAATCAAAGTTTCTCCATTCTTCCCGCGCCACCTTCCTCATTATGGATCATCATCCACTTACCAGAGAAAACATTTGGCCTTTGTTTTGGGGGGGATTGGCGTTCTTCACTTAGCATGATGTTCTCCAATTTACCTGCAAATGCCATCATTTTATTCTCTTTTAATGCTGAGTAATATTCCATTGTGTATATATACCTCAGTTTCCTTATCCATTCATCTATTGAGGGGCATCTTGGTTGCTTCCACAGTTTAGCAATTGTGAACTGTGCTGCTATAAATATTGAGGTGGCTGCATTACTATAGTATGCTGTTTTAAGTCTTTAGGTTATAGTCCGAGGAGTGGGATAGCTGGGTCAAATGGTGGTTCCATTCCAAATTTTCTAAGGAATTTCCATACTGCTTTCCAGTTTGGTTGCACCAATTTGCAGTCCCACCAGCAATATATGAGTGTGTCCTTTCCCCCACACCCTTGCCAACACTTATTGTTGCTTGTATTCTTAATAGCTGCCATTCTGACTGGAGTGAGACAGATTATTTGTATGGAGGGGAACTGAAGCAGATTACTGTAAACAACTGATTGAGTGAAGTATATAACTGTAAGTTCTTTGAAATTCCATTAACCAGTTTTGTTACAGAAAATAAAGTAGCATGACAACTGACATTCATAACATTGATGACACAGCCCATGATATTAAAGAATCTTCTGGATGACCAGTAAAGATTAGTTATCATCATAGCTTTAAAATAATGTGAAATATATTGTCCTTATTATTCAAACATGGGTAATTCATATATGATATTTGACTCCCACCATAGGTAAGTACATTTGGCAAATTTGCAGGGAAACAAATATTAAACTTTCTCCCATCCCAAATAAAAAACAGAACAACAAAACCAACAATTTACCAGAAGTAAAGTCTCTATGAAAACTCAACATTTGGAGCAAAGATTCTCTCAACCAAGTGAAAAGTACTACACTGGATACATACACTTTCTCAACAATGCCTCTTATGTTCATCTCTATTATCTAGTTCAAATTTGTATCTCTGGTTAAGGTCCCTTGATACCATAAACACAATGCACACTGATGGTGTCCTATCTATACTAATCCATCTAAAGTCCATTGTTACAATGCATTTCTTAAAGCAAGTCTCTCATTTTGACAGTGCAATGTTCTGCAATAGCTCTTTATTGCCTGTTCATTAATGTGCAGCCACATCACCTCACATGTACCACCTGCACCACAGATCCAAATCATCATTCCATACTTCCTGGAGTTTGCCTTTAAGGATGCCTGGCTCCAGTTAAACCTACTGGAGGCCCACACCTCCTTCCTACCTAAGGAATTCTACCTCAGAATTCCAACCTCATTTTAAATTCCAACCTCTCTATTCCCCCAAAGCAGCAGCCTCTCCTCATTTGTCCACTCATCAGTCCTCGTTGCTAGTTTGTGTTCCCTTTCCATTCTCTGCTTTTTATCCTACTCATGCCAATCATACCTCTCTTAGTGTAGCGTGTATATCTTGAAAACAGGGAAGATTCGTCCTTCTACTTCAGGCCACTCCTCAACAATATGCAACCGTAATTTGCAAAAGCAATTGTCAAACTGAGGGCTGAGGCACTGAATTACAGCCTAAGGATTAGGAGACCGAAAGAGCCCACCAACTCATTATTCCCTATTCCCAATAATTTTTTTTTTTAATGAATACTCAAAATGACCACAGATTTCTGTTCTCCAGAGATATGGCAATGAAAAATTTCCAAGTATGAAATCCAATACAAGCAGTTAATTAATTTATAGAAGTATCAATTCTAGGCCTTATTAATAAACAACTACAGAATATCCTGGAATAGGGCACCCAATTACTGTATTTCTTTTCCTGAGCAATTGTTATTAAATGATATAAATTAATTTTGAAAAGTGCACAAAGAATTGAGCCAGTAATGTACTAAGCAAACCTTCCACTGACTTTAATAGTTTAAAGAAAAAAAGTGAAATAAAGCATCACCTTCTTATATATAATGACATGTTCAAATTCAGTAGCTAGCAGTGTGGCAAAAACTGAATTAACTGTGTCAGAAGATGGATGATTTCCCATTAACTGCATTTTAAAATAATGTTATGATCATATTAATTATAAAGGGTTTTTGTTTTAATTGTCTATAAACAGAAGAGGTTAAGTCGATTTTATGTACTTCAAAGAATTTTTAAGCAGCCCACTGCACTAATACATGAATAATTAGGACATTCATTACTTTTAAAAATGACTTGTCCAGCACGACATGTGCTCTCTCCTTCTCTCTCTCTCTTTCAGTCTTGTTTTTTCACTTGTTCTGTCTCTGTATGGGTTTTTAAGTAATATGCATGTACATAAATATTCATGCATTTGTTCACTTAAGTGTTTAATAAATATAAATGTTACATGCAGAGATACTTGGCTATAACTGATCATAAATGGAACATAAAGGAAGAGACTACTATCCACCAAGTATTATGAATTAGAAGACATTATATAATAGAAGATAATTCCCACCTTCTAGTAACCAAGACATGCCAGAGATGAGTCATTCTACAATCAATCCTCATTGTTCCTGATTTCTTAGTTGCAAATTTGCCTACTTACTAAAAGGCATTTGTAACCTCAAAATCAATATTTGTGGAGAGGGTGTGGTCATATGCTGACGTGCCCTGAGCATCAGAAAGTCTGAGTCACCTGATGTGTTCCCATCTGAGGCTAAAGGGAGACATGCTCTGCCTTTCAGTTTCAGCTCTCACTGTAAACAAATGTGCTTCTCAGGGTCTGTGTAGTGCTGTGTTTTTCACATTTTTGTGCTTTTTTTTTTTTTTGTGGCTGTGCTATTTAAATTGGCTCCCAAGTGTAGTGCTGAAGCATTGCCTATATTTCTAAGCACAAGACTATAATGCACCTCATGGAGAAAACATGTGTCTTAGATAAGCTTTGTTCAGGCATGAATTTCAGTGCTATTGGTTTTAAGTTCAATGCTACTGAATCAACAATAAACATTAAAGATTCTTCAACTAGCAACACATGATACGAGGTTACCTATGACGTGTGTTCTGTTGACAAAAATGTGGGGACTAGATGCTTGCAGGAACCTCATCCAGGGTCTCCCCTAGAAGAAATAGTTCAGTGTCTGCCGATTCATTGTCCACTTAACTTTAATGAACATAACTCTTGCAAATAATGAGAAGAGACTACACTTCATATATAAACACCTACTCAGAATAGAATAGTCTGAAATAAATTCATGAAGGTTAAACAATTAAAAGACGAATAATGTTAAAGAAAAATTTTCTTTAACTCTAAAATATTTATTGCTCAAAATTAGTATGTTCCAGTCAATCTAAGTATGTATTAAGTTTTAGTAAACAGAGAATATTTTTCTATTAATTTCTCTGATAGCTTCAAAGATAGAAAATAATCCCAAAGGAATCTTAGCAAAGTGAGAATCTGTTTTCCACATTAAAAGCAAATACCAACCAGGATTTCAGCATTTTCAGATCTATCCAACACCTTCCATCCCTGCCTCATTCTTACTTAAGCTGGAAAGGTCTCTGCTGTATGAGAGTACTCTTCCTCCATGCTTGCTGGGCCCCATGCTGCTCAGCTGGGTATTTCCAGTAGAGTAAGTACACAGTACAGAAAATGCCTCCAGCCTAAACAACTCCTTAAATCTATGTTCTAAAGTTTTGTTAAAATAAATGAGATTGCTTTCATCTATCATCTATGAAAAACATTCATTCTCTGTTAATCAATGGAATAATAAAGAAAATGTAGTTCTTAAAATTTAACATGATTTAAGTCATTTATCATAATTAAGTAAGTTAATTAAGTCATTAATTAAAACGGCCTCTTCTAATCATCAGAACTTGCTTCACACCATACCCCCCTCCCTCCCTCATCTAGTCTCACTCACTTCTGCCTTTGATGTCCCTTCAATATTTCCATTGCTGGCTTGTTCTCATTATTTGAGAATTAACTTACAGGTCACATTTTTGGAAAGCTTTTTTCTGACCAACATGTGCAAGAAAAACTTCCCTCAGTTATGCTCCATATTTCTTTTCTCTTATAATTCCTTAATGTCAAGCATCATTTTTTGGACTGATGTAATATGTTTTGAATTTCTTCCTGGTACCCACCCACCATGACCATATAAGTTTCAGAAAGGCAGGGTTTAATCTGAATTACACACTCCTATACCCCTGGTACCTAGAATATGCCTAGCCTATAGTAAGTGTTCAATAAATGTTTATTGAATGCAGTATTGATTGACAAGAGGTAAACAATTATCTGAATTTAAAAAAAAAAAATTTAAACCAAAACACCACCCTGGCTTCTAGTGTTTCATCATGACAAAATAAGTTATACATATTATGATAAAGCATGATGTATAATAAAGTGCTATACGGGCGGAAGAAAACACGAGAAGTGGTGGACTAACATGCTCAGAAAAAGTATCTTTCTAGAATAGTGCTCTACCCACATACATAGACCTGGCCCCAGAGGAAGGCACTGGAATGTTGCTGGATAAACATCTATAAGCTAGTAGAACAACACTCTGTGGCCAGGATGTGACTGTTCACACAGACAACAGATCCATGCCATATGAAGCACACTTAGCTTAATATAAATTTTCATTAGTTTTGGATATTGCAACTCAACTCAAACCTCAGAATAATGATTTAGTGAGGCACTTTTCACTTGCCAAAATGAAAATTTTAAAAAGCATTCTACTTTCCCTGACTTCCGGGATGGGTAATAGAGTCACTTTTGCCGCAGAGAGCCAAAAGAAAAAAAGATTCAAATGAAGGGAACAGAAGTGCCTAGTGGAACACACACACTATTCAATAGAGACCTTACAACCAACAAAGATGTTAGTATCTATTGAAGAAACTGACAGAAGATTCACTTAGGACAATTTCTGCTAAAGTAGCCCTTGGTTACTATGGGAAATTTGGAGGAATCAGGATCATATTTTAAACCTTAGTACGTCTTCTGTTTTTTTGTTGAGCCCTCATTATGTTTTCATTTTTCTACCTTTGCATAACTTCAACTTCACAATGTCTATAAAAGGATTTTTTTTTAAAGTTAATAAAGATCTAGCATTATAGTCACTGTTGTTCAAGCAAATGAAATAACTTCCAGCATGTTTATTACCCTACAGGTCAATTCCCATGGAGTGGAGTCTATGTAGAAAAGACATGAATCACAAAGTCAAATACTCTTTCCAGTTTCATATATTCTTCTATAGAATGGACATGACAATGGACAGAAAGCCTGGGTTCTAACCCACTGTGCCTCTCTAAGCCTTAGCTTCCTTATATTTAAGGAAATGAGAGGCTGAAATAAAATAATTCTTCAGATGTTTTTCAAAACAAAGCATTCTGAATTTACTTGAGGGTGAAAACAGAGTAAAATATTACAGGACAAGAGGTGAAAAAATATTTCACCCCAAACCCATTCTGCTCACATTTTTCTGAGAAAATTCTAATAACAGGAAACAAATTCAGAGAAAGTACTGACATCATAATTTGAATTTTTATCATTTTAAGTAACATTATTTCTAAATAAGCTAATGTACCCAAATTGATCCTGAACTCCCACACAGCTGCTAGAAATTCAGTAGTTGAGGAACATGTCTATCGTGAAGTCTGAGTAACTTAGGAGAACTTGGACTTGAATTCAAATGCAAATATAAGTAGTTCACGGACTTCTTTCACCTCTGAAAAGTCACACAGGAGTATTAGGAGAACCAGTTTACACTCAGCCTCTACACTTAATTGTGTAAATATATGATCAACAGAGGAATGGAGATGACAAACTAAATTTCATTTTAGAAGCCGTGAAAAGAAAGTGATTTAACAGAATTTCCAGAAGGAACACTAGAAAGTATGTAATAATTTGTTTTTATGTTCTTCATAGAGTATACAGAAAATATAATCATAAAATAGCATCTTAACTCTTTAGAGTCACATAAAGTATGACATATTCATCACCATTTTTTTTCTTTTTTCTTTTTCAGGGCTGAAGACCCAACTCAGGGCCTTGTATGTACTAGGCAAGTGCTCTGGCACTCAGCTAAATCCCGACCCCTATTCATTGCCATTTTATGGACCAATTTAAAATAAAACAATGAGTATGGAAACATATCACCAATAAAATCACAAAAGTTATTATACATGTTTCAAATCAATGACTAAGAGGTATGTGTAAATGTGAGCAGGGTATTTGTAAAATTTCTACAGGTAGGCCAAAAACTTTTTTGATAACTTTTGTTATCAAAAGTTTGGACAAAGAAAGTGTTTGTCCCATTATAATAATGTCCTTTAAAACTGATGACACTTTACCCAGAGTAAAGAGGCCAAATTCATCATTTAAAAGACAAAGAGCTACATCATGTTTTGAGTAATTGGTCAAAGACTCTATACTATAAAATGATTGGTGTTTACTTCAAAGGTGTATATATATATATATATTTCTTTATTTCATTTGCAGTGGTTCTCATTAATGAAAACAAAACAATTACAGATGGACTCAAATATTCCTTTTCCAAAAGAAAGTAGGCACAAACATTACAATACAGAAATCAAAATGACTTAAATTTATGTGTATCTATATTATAAAACTCTCCAGATTTTATTATTATAGCATCTCTCATGCTAGACATCACCTCTTTGAAAACAGCTAATATTTTTGTACTAATTATATTCTAAAACATGTAGCAGATGCCAGACAAATTGAATAAGGAATATATTTTAAGCTACAAAGAGAAAATAAACTCATTAAAAACATGGAAGTTCAGTTTGAATTAGACTCTAAGATTGAGAACATAAAAGATAATCAATATTCTTTTAAAATTTGAAGGAGGTAAAATAAAAGATCTCAAAGTAAATATTTGACTATTTACTAACTTGTTTGACTCTAGATAGTATTAAGATAGTGCTAGACAGTTCTAGATAATACTAAGATTTGTGAATTTACTAAGACAATGCTATTAACTCTTAATGTTTGTTGGATCCTTTGGAAAAGTTTTCAGTATTAATTTTGAAAAAAACACCACATTTATGTTTTAAAAATTTATTCTTGGGTTAGGGAGGTAGTTCACTGAATGCTTGACTACTGTGCAAGAGGCTCTGGGTTCAATCCCCAACAGTGCAAAAGAAAAAGAAAAAAGGTTATTCTGTTCAAATGTATTTGAAAATATTCAGAAATCACAAAAATTCTTAAGAACAATTGCTCTCTAAAGCTAATGCCAGATATCAGATGTCAAAACACTACTGAACGAAGAGGAAAGAAACGACTTCATATAATATGGGGGCCTAGTGGTGAGCTGTAGCAAGAGTAAGGGAAAAATGTTACCGGCCACAGAGTTTCTGCTCCTAATCTATTTCTTTATTTTTTAAACCAGAAGAAGGAAAGGGAGAATAAGGAGGTGTGGCAGAGATGCTGGGCATAGTGAATTGAAGAAGAGAGATCACAAGGAGATGGGAGGGAAAGAAGGAATATGAGTGCAGCGTTAAAGTCAGGGATAATGCACCATGAAGAGAAATGCATCGTGACGTGGCTCTGTTGCTGTGCATGCTTTATAGGGTGTACTTACACAGTTGGGTGGTACAGCCTAACTATACTCCTAGGCTGTATGCATGGCCTGTTGCTCTCAGTCTCCAAACCTGTACAGCATGTTACTGCATTGCACACTGGCAATTGTATCTAAACACATCTAAACAGAGCTGGTACAGTGGTAATCTTATGCCTGTAATCCCAGTTGCTCTGGAGGCTGAGGCGGAAGATGGAAAGTTCAAGGCCAGTCTCAAAAATTTAGTGAGGCCCTAGGTCCTAAGCAACTTAGCAAGAACCTGTCTCAAAATAAAAATAAGAAAGAGCACCCTTGAGTTCAATGGCCAATACTTAATAAATAAATAAAATAAACATAGAGAATGCACAGTAAAAATAATAAGCAATAGTAAATAAGGAAAAATAATAAGCAATTTTTCAGCTCCACTATAACCTTATGGGACTACCATCATATAATGTATTCTGCCATTGACCAAAATGTAGTTTTATGGTGCATGACTGTATAACACACAGGTATTCGATATAAAAATAGATCAAAAATCAGTAAAGACACCTATGGGAATTTTCAGATATCAAACCCAATGAACAGTTACTGGGAATTGGCACTTAGGTAAATTCCAGAGAAGGAAAGACAATTATTTTCTTTGAGGATGAATATGAAGATGCAGAATATTCAATTAGTAAAAGAAGTATAGTCATATATATAATTCACAGGTCCTTAGGTAAACTTATGTAAATATAGAAAATATCTAAATTTTCTATCACCTTCTCATGTTATAAGGTGTGAGTAGCTTGTATTAATGATTTAGTGTGCTCTGCTATGCTGTAGGTATGTATATATATGGCTTGTGACTTTCTCTACTGCATACTCTAAGTCTCTTACTTTTTTTTTCTTTTTTTGGTACCAAGGATTAAACTCAGGAGCCCTTGACCAGTGAACCACATCCCCAGCCCTACTTTGTGTTTTATGTAGAGACAGGGTCTCACTGAGTTGCTTAGCGCCTCGCTGTTGCTGAGGCTGGCTTTGAACTTGCGATTTTCCTGTCTCAGCCTCCCTAAGTGCTGGAATTACAGGTGTGTGACACCACGCCCGGCTAGTCCCTTACTTTCATGTAACCATTACAAGCTGAGCAAAGAATTACAACATAAGTAGTTGAGTATGCTATAGACAAAGTGGATCTGCCTTGTAATTTTACTTAAAAACAAAAATAAAATAGTCCAATTGGCTGAACTATATCCTTCCTTCTACATTTGGGGAAGTATAAGCTTGTGCACAATATAAAGCACACAGAAGATAATTATTTGTTGAATAGAAGAACTAGGAAAACCTAGGAGTTGTGCAGGTGTCCGTTATTCAAGGGACCATCACTACTGCCTAAGCCATTCCTATTGATGTGCCAGTGCTTAGAGAGGAATAACTTTACACCACCACTTCACAAAGACCATTGCTTTCCAATCACTTTGCACCTAAGAAATACATTTGTTTTTTGAGCAGATAGATGCTTGGGTCCCTGCTAAGAAACTGTAAATCAATAGTTCTGAGATGAAACTTGAGAGTCTCTAGTTTTTAGCAACTCACTAGGAAATTGAGATGTGCAGCCACAGTTGAGAACCAACTAGAAGAAAATGGTTCCCCATACCTAGATTTGTATATCTAAATACATATAAAATATTAAAATTAATACATAATTCTATGTTATATATGGCATAGATACATTTGTATTCTTTAAGTTAACCTAACTCAAATAACTTTTTTTTCCTTTTAAATATAGTACAATATATCCAAGGGGCAAAAAGCTAAGCAATTAATATAAGATGGAATTAGAAGAATTAAAAAACAAAGAAAGAAACTGTGGTATATATGCACAATGGAATATTATTCAGCATTAAAAAAGAATAAAATTATGGCATTCATAGGTCAATGGATGGAATTGGAGAACATCATGCTAAGCAAAGTAAGCCAATCGCAAAACACCAAAGGCCGAATGTTCTCTCTGATAAGTGGATACTGATCCACAATGGGGGAGGGGACTCGGGAAGAATGGAGGAACTTTGGCCAAAGGGGAGGGAAGGGAAGGGATGGGACATGGGAGCAGGAAAGATGGTGGAATGTGATGGACATCATTGCCCTAGGTTCATGTATGACTGCGCATATGGTGTAACTCTATATTGTGTACAACCAGAGAAGTGAAAAGTTGCACTCCATTTGTGTTCAATGAATCAAAATGCATTCTGCTGTCATGTAAATCTAATTAAAATAAATTTTTAAAAAAACAAAGAAAGAAAAGGCTTCTGCTAGGGGTAAAGCTCAGTGGTGAAGCATTTAGAATTAGCAAGGCCTGGGTTCAATCTCTGGATCTTATTCTTCCCAAGAAAGGTTTATTTACAATCAAGAAGATGCAAGGGCACCTTCTACCACAACCACAATAAAAACTCAGATCAAAATAAGACCAACTTGAGTCTGAACTATGACTCTGCTACTTTTTCAGATGAGACAAATTGCTTATCTTCTCCTTTCTTGTGTTTGATCATTTGTAAAATGGAAATGAGGCCAATACCTCATAAGACTTTTTTTGTGGATTAAATGATGTTATGCAAAACACACTTAGCAGAGAGACTGGTATTTCACAAGAGACCAATGAGTGGGAGGTGAGATAATGACAGCGATGATGACAGGTATAACAATGGTAATGATGACAATGACTTCTGAACATAAAATGATGGAGTGATTTTGAAAGACTCTAGGTAGTTGAACAGATAAACACTTTCTGTAACTCTTGCTTGGGTTAACAACTTTCAATAAACGTATCTACTGTGTTTTGGGCATGCTGCAAGACATTAGGAAAAACACCTATTATAAAGACAAGATTGTCTTTAATAAATATGTATTTTGATGAGGGATACCAAGATAAAAGTAAAATAATAACAATAATGTAATTCCATAATGAGTGCTTAACAAGGCTCACTTCTTACTCTGAACTATAATATGTTCCAAGGACAATTTTTACGAAGATAATATAAGTACTAAGCAGCAGCAAGATTTATAATAATTTTCTTCTTGAATTTGCCCTACTAAGCAAGGTAGTCAAAGTATTCCCCTGACTATTAAAGAATAGATATGGGGTGGAGGGAGAAAAAGAAAGACATTTTCACTGAGAAGATCCACTGACAGACAGCAACTATCTACGAAGATCAAAAACCTTTCCCACCCCCTCCTATATGACAGAGAGGGAATCAGTATACCCAGATGGGATTACCCCACTGTCACACTGAGTGCAAACACGTCAGGTTGTTGCACACATTCAAGGTGAAGATCTCTGACAACCCACTGAGCAGAGAAAACCCAACCAGCTAACCAACACCAACTTACTAAAATCACATGAGGTGCTTGTTCTAGTGTTCAAAACCAATCTCAGTTTCTCATTTATAGGTAACCCAGAGCAATGTCTCACTCTTAGTTAATGGGGTATTTCTCATTTAATCTGTAAATTCAGCACTGGAAGTAATTAGCTTGTTTCCTTGCACTCTTCAAAAATTTTGCAGGCACTAATTTAAAAATATACATGAAATCACTTAAATGAATGTAGTAATCAGGGGAGCAGAGCTGTCATTCATGGCATCTTACTCCTGATAGGCTCATTTATTTATAGATTCAAGCTACTGAATATCTATTTGAATATTAAAGAAGAATTGGAGAAAAGCAATATATCTCACATTTGCATCAACCCTTAACAGATGACAAGTTGAAAAATAGATTACAAGCAAGGACCATTCATTTTTTCCCCCTAAAACTTAGTTTTTTCCCCTCAGTCACTGAGAAATAAATAGATATACAGAGATGAATGAATAGGAGCAAACCATGAGCAATATTCTCCAAGGGGCCGAGTTTAACCTAGAAAACTCTAAGACAGTGAGGAAGTTGATCCGAAAGTTTTAAAAAAAAAGCTGATTTTCTTAAAACTTATTTTTATTTAGATAATTAACTGTTCCCTGGAGGATGTAAGGTTGGAATACATAAATGTGGATCTTCTTCATGGGTTTCAAATGGGAACACATTGGATTCTTTCTCAAACTAGTAGGGTAACTGGGAAAAATAAATGAAATGATTTATGTGTATTTTTTGTAACAAAGCATCATGTATAAAATCATTGATAATAAAATTGATGTTTCAGTTCTTCAATAAGAAAACAGAATATATGTGTACACAACCTCTCAGTCATAAAGAGAATGCTTATTAGCTGGGCGCGGTGGCTCAAGTCTGTAATCCCAGCACTTAGGGAGGCTGAGACAGGAGAATCACGAATTCAAAGCCAGCCTCAGCAATGGTGAGGTGCTAAGCAACTCAGTGAGACCCTGTCTCTACATAAAACACAAAATAGGGCTGGGGATGTGACTCAGTGGTCGAGTGCCCCTGAGTTCAATCCTCAATACCAAAAAAAAAATAAAAAAATAAAAAAAATAAAGAGAATGCTTATTAATTCCCAATAGGCTTTGTAAGATCCACTTTACTTAAACCTATCCACTTAGTGAGGGACAATTATGTTCTGTGTATCTTTGTTACATTAGCAGGATAATAAAATGTATATATCTATTCTAGTTGCCATTTCTATGGAGGGCCTAAAACATTAGGTTCTAATATTGCCGCATTCCAAAGAGGGGTGAGTGTCTACATGTAAAATTTTTAAATAAGCTAAATGAAAACCAGTTTTCATATTCTTATTCCTTCATTCACACTGATGTTAAAAAAAGATGGGACTGGGAGATTTCAGAGGACGTTCCTAAGAAATACAAGGGGTGAGGCTCTTAACCTCAAGTCCAGAAAATGAGTCTTCAGTAAAATACTGGAAGTAGGTCCTCAGGAAACTTGGGGGGAAAAAAATTGAAAAGCCGGACTATGGCTGACTGAATGCCCCATGAAAGATATTCTGCTGGTAGAGTGAAGAGATATTGCTGTCCTGAACATGGCATGATAAGAACACAGAAGTATTTCCTGTGGCTTTGAAGTAATCCAGGCTCACAAGAGAACCAGCTTGAATTTGTGTAAGATTCTGACCAAGAAGGATTCCTTGTAGGGTGAAGTGATCCCTTTAGAACAAGTTGGAGATGTATCACTGGATATCCTGAGGAGGTAGAAAGAATAATAAACTAGAGGTAAAGGTGATTATCCAAGTCAAGGGAACATTAGGAGTGTGTGTGTGAGTGTGTGTGTGTGTGTGTGTGTGTAGCGGATGGTTTTAAGAACCCAACAAAATGATCCCAAAGGGAATCATCATCAACATGACCCAATATATAAGCCTTTTTCCAAAGATGTAGCAATCAGACAGCACAACCACCACTAATCAGAACTGGGCAGTGATTAATCAGAATGGCTTCTACCAGTTTTATGAGAGTAGTATATATCAAACAAGTATTAAGTTTTGTTTGTGATAATATTAGTCAGCTAAGAACTTTCCTGCTGCATTCCCTCCTCCAGGTTTAACCCAAATGAGCTGGAGGCAAGGTAACAGATGGGCTGTATAAACTCTAGGAAGAGAACTTCCCACTTCAGGTTACCAGGCCACACTAGATCTCTGCTGGGAGAGGAAAGAAGGCATCATTTCAAAGGAAGATGGGAACTGGGAATATTACATTGGACTGGATATTTATTACCTGAACTTCTGAGCACTACAGAAATTAAAATATCTTCATTACCTAACACTGACCAAAAATGTCATAGCACTTGACCTAGATTTCATCTAAGTAGAGGGAAGAACTGGTTCCCTAGAAATGGGTTTGAATAAGCATTGGGCTGGGGATGCTTATTCAGTGAAACAGTTACAGTTATATAATGTTTAGGTGACAGATCTGATATTTTCAAATTGCTTTTCAGCCACAGAATTCATTCTTCAAAGGAAAGCTGATATAAAACTCAATGTGTCAAACAGATTATCTCAGAGTCACTCTCCTTGGGAGAGGGATGGAGAGGAGAAGGAAGTGCAGGTGTTTGTTAGACCTCTAAGAGTGTTCAAGGATAGTTTAAAAGCCAACCTGAGATAATGACTTCAACAGATAAGGCTTTGAATTTATAATTATATTGTTTTTTTCTCATTTGAGAAATGAGAATTCAATAGTTACACAAATTTTTCTAATGAAACTTGTTAATGAGCTACCTCCTCAAAGCACTTCTTGAAAGCTCTTATTCTTTGTCTTTCATATTTGAAAATGATCCTTATGTTACTGGGGCAATGCTCAAATACCTGAAGGCAGCATATGCCATCTCTAAGATTTATAGCTGCACATGTTAACCCAAGTCTGTTGGTTCTTTAGGGGTGCTTAAGAATTCATTCAAACAACCCATTTTTTGCCCTGTACAGTTTTAAGTCCTCAGAGATCATTCCACACAACTAAGGTATGAGGGAATCAGAGCCAAAATATATGGATAGAATACTACTCAGCAATAAAAAATAGCAATCTATCTATTGATAGAGACATATACCAACCTTGACAGATCTCAAGGGAATGATGTTAGGTGAAAAATTCAAATAAAACCATGTACTGTGTGATCCCATTTCTGGAGTGTGTTTGAAATCACAAAACTATAGAGATGAAGAACAAATTAGTGGTTGTCAAGGTTAAGGAGGAAGGTGACTGAAGCTATAAAGGAACAGCACGAAGGAGTCTTCTGATGAAATTGTTCTGTGTCTTGGCTATGCTGGGAGAGGTTGGTTATTCTACAAAACTACATGTATGATAATATTGCATAGAACTACATACATATGCACACAAATGAGTACATGTAACACTAGTGAAATCAGATTATGGTGGATGAATTGTTTCAATATAAAATTTCCTGCTTGTGATATTGTAGTAGAGTTAAACAAGATGCTACCTTTGGGGAAAACTGGATAAACAGACATGGAGTGTCTTGATTATTTCTTATAACTGCATGTGAATATACAATTATCCACATAATTAAAATAGAAAAATACTAGAATGTAACTAGATTCTATATTGCCATTTATTTTTGTATCCCTATGCCTTGAATATCATTAATAGAGGATACTTGACTTGTTTAAGAAAAAGACACAGCAGCAATAATACAGGAATACCTTATATTGACAGAGAGAGAGGAATCCCATTCCCTGGTTTCAGATTTAAAAGAGAAAAAAGATAGAAAATTCAATAGATAATCTTACCTGTTGAAAGAGTCTTCAATTTATGAAATCATTCACAATTACATGCGAAAAACCTTACAGATTTGTGGATTTACGCACACAAAGGAAAAGAATGTGAACAAGCTATGAAACATCAACATTAGCAGAAGCAACAATTCTTCAAAAATACTTATGAGGTTTCTGTTATGCAAATACTTTTTCAATTCCTGCATACAGCCCTTTCTGCTAGCAATATAATATGATTTAAAAATACAGACCTGACAATTAGGACAATTGGTCCTAATTCTGTCTCTGTCACTTATCTGCTCAGTAACCATAAAACAGTTAATATTCAGTTTCCTCATTTGTAGAACAGAGAGAGAAAAATTTTCCTATGTCTATTGCATGTTGTTGCAAAAAAAAAAAAAAAAAAACAACGAAAGACACTTGTAACAGAACATAGGAAATGATGATACAAATATATCACAATATCTACTAAATGAAGTGGGATATAATCTCTTGGTCATTTACAGATGACACTGTAGCCCCACAACTGAGCTGCTTTAAGCAGAGTATATTAGCATATTATGTTCAGTGGTATTGTCACCTTGTGTCAAGCAGCTCATATGAGAAAACACAGTGGGAAAACAATTGAGGGCCTACATTTATAAACCTTCTTTTAATCATACTAGATATTCCTGTTGCTTTTCTTTCAGTGTAGAGCTTAAGATTACATGCCATCACCATATTTGATTTGACTTGCAAATAAATTATTCATTTTCTTGGTGTTGTCCCCAACGTTACTGGTGTGTCTATTATTGGACAGGACTCCAGCAAGGTAATTTAACCAAACTTAGTTTCATTTCATAAAGCATTTAAAGAAACGGGCAACTTATTTTTTCACTTTTTAGTTCATTCAACACGTATTTGAAGTTTCAATCATATACTAGGAACTATGCTGGGGGCAAGGCATACTCTGGGAACAATATTGAGGTGATTACCATCCTCTTCTAGCTTACATTCTTGCAGAAATGGTCTGAATGCAAAGAAATATGCAGAAGTGTATTTTTATGCATATGCAGTTTTCCATCATATTAAAGTATTAAGAATACTTTTTATAACATTTTTCTGTATTTCACAAGTAGCATGTTCTGTTCTATTATACTCATTTTAAATATTAACTATGTGAGGAAATAAAACAGCATTTTTGAAGTATAAAACTATCATTTTACAAATAAAATAAACATGCTAATATTTCTTCAAAAATTTAAAATTTTTGAAACATGTCTTTTCCTCTCCATCAAAAGATAAGAACAGTATGGCAAATGCGATAGATTTGTTATTGACTTCAGTTCTCCTTTGACATAGAACTTTCAGTGGTCACTTACTGTGGGAGGGGCGTCATTTCCCACACTTATGCTCATCCATGTGATTTAATTTAATAATGAGGTATTAGCAAACATGACAATTTGACATGATGTTTTGAATATCATGTGTCATTGTGTTATTGGGCTGGCTCTGTTCTACCTCTGCCATCACTGTATGGGTCATGCTCAGGCCAACAGAACAGCAGAGACATCTGGAAGAGGGAATGCCCCAGCTAAGCTTCTCCAGCCATGCCCCCACTGCAAGGACAGCCTTAGACAATCTGCATATGCATGAGTGAGCCCAGCCAGCATTCCAGAGCAACCCCACAATACCCAATCTGGATCAGGTGAATCCCCAATCAACCCACAAATATGTGAGTGATAACAACCAGTAAATAACTAATACAGCAAGCAAGTCTGCACTCTTGACAAAAAAGATAAGTAATAACTTTAATCTGGTTCTAATATAAAAATTATTGTTATTAAATTCAATATCTTTTTTGTTAATTTCACTAGTTTCTCAAGTCTGATATGTGCAATAATTTGGATCTACACAACTAATAATAGACTGGATAAAATTGCTTATCAAGAAGCTGAACGGCATATAGACTGAATGCAGAGTATCTGTCATTCCTAATGGTGGTGTTAATTCTCTCTACCAGCCCAGAAAGTATTTTTCACAGTTTTATTGAAGTATAATTGACATAGATTATACTATATATATTCACAGTGTACTAATTGATAAGTTTAACAAAGTGTATACCCAAAACATCACCACTACAATCAAAACAGCAACCATATCCATCATCTTCAAGATTTTCTCCTGCAGACTAGGCAAGGAACTACCATATGATCCAGCTAGACCACTCTTCGGTATTTATTCTCTCTAATTAAAGTCTGCACCAAGAGTGGTGGCACAAACCTGTAATCCAGCAACTCAGGAGCTGAGACAGGACGATTCCAAGTTCAAGACCAACCTCGTCAACCTAGAGAGGCCTTTAGCAATTTAGTGAGCTCTGTCTCAAAGTTAAATTAAAAAACAAAAACAGGTGAGGAGGGGCTGGGGATGTAGCTCAGTAACAGGGTGACTTTGGGTTCAATCCCCAGTACCAAAAGAATGAAAGAGAGAGAGAGAGAGAGAGAGAGAAGGAAGGGAGGGAGGGAGGGAGGGAGAGAGGGAAGAAGGGAGGGAAGGAGGGAGGAGAAAGAAAGTCAGTCAGCATGCTACTGTAGTAATATATGCATAGCAGAGTTATAGCAGGACAATACACAATAGCCAAAGTATGGAACCAACCTGGGTGTTCACCAATGGATGAATAGATAAAGAAAAACTGGTGTATATATATGCAATGGAGTTTTATTCATCCACAAAAGAATGAAATTACATCATTTACAGAAAAATAAATGAAATTTGGGAACTTTATGTTATACAAATAAGCCAAACTCAGAAGGTCAAGGGTCATATGTTTTCTCTCATATGTGACAGCTAGAAAGGAAAAAGGAAAAGAAAGATGGGTGGAAGTGGGATGGGGGAGAATCTCATGAAAATAAAAAAGAGATCAGCAGAACAGAGGAAAGGGATCTGAGGGTGGGAGGAGGGCAAGTGGGGTGCTTTATTCTAACAAGAGAGGTCAGTTTCTGGATACTCCACTAAGTACTGTTTATTAAATATTGTCACTTTGCAACATACAGGGTTGAGTTTCTCCAGTGGTGTTTTTATAAAAAGCATAAAATAGTTTGTAAGTGTCTTTTAGTGAAGTTAATCATGACTATCAAGATCTTAATCATAAATTCAAGTGCTTACAATTTAGATCCAATGTTTTGCCTTTTATTAAACACAGCTTACTATTGTCAAAAACGTGTATAAATTCCAGCTTCAGTACTTACAAAGTATTTGACTTTAATAATTTATTCAGTCTTTCCCAGCTTCAATTTCCATAGATTAGGAATAAAAGCATCTGACTGCCATATAGAGATTAAATAAACCAACGTAGGTGAAAATGTTGAGTGTAGTAATGGGTTCCTTGTTGCTTGCTAAATGTCAATTCTCTTCCCTTTTCCTTCTTGTGGAATGTCTTTTTCTGAAGTTCATCGTTCTACCTCAAAAGATAATATAAAAACTAAATCATTTGAAAAGTCTTATTTTAAGAAATTGGAGCTTGTCAATCTGGGTGGGGCCAAAAGTTGTGTCTAGCTCAAAACTGAAAATCTTTTTATGAAGTGAGCATAAAACACCATGACTAGGGAGTTCTCTCCGAGGGAAAGTAGGAATTAAAGAATAAAATGATATTTTACAAGTATTTATGTTTTATTTCTGACTGATTTTATTATATTGGTGAACTTATCAAATTTATTTTTCCAAAACTATTTTGAAACTTAAGAGTTACTTCTTTAAAATAATATATATTACATTTATATGCTACTGAAAAAATTCATGTACTGGAAAAATGAAATAATGATATTTCATTATATTTTCACATATCTAAATCATGTATATCGTCATATGTATCTCTCATACAAAGTTGCTGGTATTATTCAGAAGATAATCTCTTTTTCTACGTAGTATTTTTTTTTTTTTTTTTGGTGCCAGGAATTGAACTCAGGGGTACTCGACCACTGAGCCACATCCTCAGCCCTCTTTTGTGTTTTATGTAGAGACAGGGTCTCACTGAGTTGCTTAGCGCCTCGCCCTTGCTGAGGCTGGCTTTGAACTCACGATTCTCCTGTCTCAGTCTCCCTAAGGGCTGGGATTACAGGCACGAGCCACCGTGCCCGGTTTCTACGTAGTATTTTTAAACATTTATTTCTACATTTTCTATGTAGTATGATTAATTTTAATTTTTCATAATATTGGTTATAATCTTCCTTAATGTATGTTTTGTGGTTAATAAATTTGAAATTGTTAATATCTTCAATTAACTCCTCACTATAAGCTATAAAAATCTTAATGGATAAAAACTCTCATGGTTACTGAAATAATCTGTAAACATAAAGCAAATCTGCTAAACAAAATATATTCTCAATCTTTTTCCCTAATTTTTCTGTGTTGAAAATAGTCTTAATTCTATTATTTGTATGGGAAAGTGTAACTATATCAGTCTAAATACTTCACGGATCCTCTCATTTTTCCCTATTGAGAGAAACTACCTTCAAAAATATTTTCACAATACAATAACTTATCACAAAAGGCATCTGTATAATTCTTAAATACTGTGCCAAATTTAGATGCTACAAAAATCAGTACTGAAAATAAATTTACTCAATTAAAAGCAGAAATTCCATCAAAATATTCTTTCAAGTTGAAATATTCCAAATAAAAATTAAAAGATTTTCAAAATTAAGCCTAGTACACAATTTAAGCTCTCATTATTTAAACTTTTTTTTAAAACAATTAGAGCTTTACAGTTATACATAGTAGTTTGGTTCATCCCAACAAAATCACATACATATGGAATTGATTTCAGTTCATAAGTCCCTCCCTTTTCCATCTGCCTTTCCCTCATGTCCTCCTTCTCCTCCTCCATTCTTCTTCCTCTATTCTGCTAGACTTCCTTTCACTCGACTATTTATTTATATTTGATTGGTTCTTTGTACTTATACATAAAGGTGAAATTCCCTGTGGAATATATGCACATAATATGATTTTTTAAAGAATTAATTCTGCATTGCCTCCTTTTTCCCATTCCTCCTTTCTGCCTCTTGATCTCCTTCTATATTACTGATCTTCCCTATGTCTATGATTTCCTATCCTTCCTTCCTCCACTCCTACATTTTACTCTAGCTTCCACGTATGACAGAAAACTCAACCTTTGAGTTTCTCAACTTGGCTTATTTCCCTTAGCACGATGTTCTCCATTTCCATTCATTTACCAGCAAATGCTATAAATTCATTTTTCTTTATGGCTGAGTAGAACTCCACTGTGTAAGTATACTACAATTTCTTAATTCATCTATTGACTGGCACCTGGGTTGATTCCATAATTTGGCTATTGTGACTTGTGTTGCTATAAACATTGAAGTGGATGTATGCTGATTTTAGCTCTTTTTGGAAAAATACCAAGAAGTGGGATAACGGGGTCATATGATGGCTCCATCCCTAGTTTTTGAGGAATAGCCATACTGCTTTCCAGAGTGGTTGTACTAGTCTGCAGTCCTACCAATAATTTGCAAATGTACCTTTCTCCCTGCATTCTCACCAGTATTTATTATTGCTTGTATTCTTGATTATTACCATTCTGACAGGAGTAAGATGACATTTTAGTATAGTTTTGATTTGCATTTCCCTGACTGCTAGATATGATGAACATTTTTCTCACATATTTTTTGGGCATTTGGGTTTCTTCTTTTGAGAAATATCTGTTTAGGTCTTTTGCCCACTTATTGATTGAGTTGGTTGGTTGGTTGTTTTGGTGTTAAGTTTTTTAAGTTCTTTATATATTCTGGATATTAAGCCCTATTGGAGGAGTAGCTGGCAACAATTTTCTCTCATTCTCATTCTCTCTTTATGTTCTTAACCTTTTCCTCTGCTGAGCAAAACTTTTTAATTTGTTGGCAACCCATCTATTGATTCTTGGTTTTATTTCTTGAATTCCCGGGGTCTTGTTAAGGAAATCAGTGCCAGCATCTAAATGATGGAGTGTTAACCCCATGTTTTCTTTTGGCACTTGGAAAGTTTCTGATCTAATTCCTAAGTCTTTGATCCATTTTGACTTGACTTTTGTGCAGGGTGAGAAATAGGGGTCTAGATTCATTTTTCTATAAATAGTTACCCACTTTTCTCAGCACCATTTTTTAAAAAGGTTGTCTTTTCTCCAAAATATATTTTTGGCAACTCTGTCAACTATCAGATGGTTGTAAGAATGTGGATTTGTCTCTGTTTTCCGTTCTGTTCCATTGATCTTCATATTTCTTTTGAGGCCAATACCAATACTGTTTTTGTTACTATAGCTCTACAGTATAATTTCGGATTAGGTATTAAGATGCCTCCTACGTCACTTTTCTTGCTCAGTATTGCTTTGGCTATTCTGGATCTCTTATTCATCCAAATGAATTTAAGGATTTTTTTTTCTAATTCTGTGAAGAATGCCATTGGTATTTTGATGGAGATTGAATTGAATGTGTATTTTGCTTTTTGTAGTATGGCCTATCGAAGAATATGGGGGTCCACCTTCCAAGGTCTTCTTCAATTTCTTTCTTCAGTGTTCTATAATTTTCATTGTAGAGCTCTTTTATCTCTCTGGTTAGGCTAATTCTCAAGTATCTTATTTTAAAAATTATTGTGAATGGGATGGTTTTCCTTAATTCTTCATCAGCTGAATTGCTATTGGAGTATAAGAAAGCTATTGATTTATGGGTGTTGATCTTGTATCCTGCTACTTTGATAAACTAATTTATAAGCTTTAGAAGCCGTCTGATGTAGTTTTTTGGGTCTTCTAGATAGAGGATCATATTGTTGACAAATATGACAGATAGTTTGGTCTTCATCTTTTCCTATTTGTATCCCTTTGATTTCCTTCTCTTGCCTGATCATGCTGGCTAATGTTTCAAGGACTACATTGAATAGGAGTGGTGAGAATGGACAGCCTTGTCATGTTCCTGATTTTGGAGGAAATGCTATTTTCTCCAGTCAGTATGATGTTGGCTTTGGGTTTGCCATAAACAGCCTTTATGATGTTGAGGTAAATTTCATTCCTAGCTTCTCCAGCTAGGTATGTTTTTTTACATGAATGGGTGCTGGATGGATTTTCAATCTTTATATTTATTTTAGGCTCTGAATTTCTGGCCACCATTCTTGTGTTCCTGACCTAGGTGCCAGATGGGTGTAGTAGCTCTCAGCTTCCAATCTTCCAGTATTGGGTGGGATAGACTGTGGAATGCTGATGAACTGTGTAATCCTGTAGCGGGGGTGATTGCCAGGTTATAGGCTGGAGTTTCCACTTGGTGGGGTTTGGAACTCTGTTGGTGGGTATTTGAGATTTGGTCCACTCCCTGTGGAGTGGAGTTTCCTGTCTCTACTGGGTTTCTGAATCTCTGGGGCTTTCGAAAAAACTCACTTTTGGGGTGTAGGGACTAAGCTCCCACAGGTTTCCCCTTCACGCTATGAATGTGAATTAAGGACCATCTGTCCCTGGAATTCAGATGCGTTTGCATGGCCACAGTCAGCATCTTCACAATAGCACCTATGGGGCTCCAGGTAAAATGGGATTTTTCTCCCTTGAGTTTCAAAGGCTGAATGTTCAGGTAAAATATCCTTTGTGCCTGTTTCAGTCTCTTGGGGTTCAGGCAACCTCTGGGAATTTATTTTTCCGTGGGCTGCGGGTAACTTCCCGTATTTTTTCATCAGGAACTGGTAACTCCTTCATAGCTGTGAAAGCTGTAGGGGACAGCTTTCAGCACCTAGGGACATTTCCCTCACCCAGGTTTTCCTAGCAGGTTCCACGTTTGCACAGGGCTTTTGGAGTCTGTCTCCTATAGGTTTCCCACTCCTACGGAAGGCTCTCACCCCAGAGACCGCTTCGGATTTGTTTCCACTGAGATGCTTCCCTACCGACTGTGTCCTTTAAAACCCGCCTTCCTCTGTAAACCAGTGTTCCCTAAGTCAATTTTTCTTTATTTATCAATTTCTTTATCCGCTGGCCCTGGGTCTCTTGTCCCAGCTCTCCGCTCCGCGCTGCTTGGTGACGAGATGTGTCTGAGGTATTATTTCTTATGCTCAAGTTACCGACTTTCTGTAGTTCTATGAATTTTTTTACTGATCACTATGAACTTTCCGGGAAGTTCCTTTGTTACTCACCTCGCTGAGGCGCAGTCCGCCGGCTCAGTCAGTCTGGGGCTGAGCGGCTGCTGGACCCCTTCCTCTATCTGGGCGGCCACCTTCTCTCTCACTAGGTAACTTTCCTCTCCTGTACCTAGTGACACATTTCAGTGTCTTCTGTCTGCAAGTTTTGCTTAAAGTAATTGCTACTCAAAATGTTTAAAAGTTCAAGTTTGTAGTATTTTGTTTATTAAGTAATTTGATTAAATATTTTAAGTGACTTTAAACAAAATGAAAGGCAAACGGGCTCCTTTAGAAAATATTAATGTCTTTGACACTTAAATGTTTTACAACATATCAATTAAGAGGCTCAAATATTTCAAAATTCTAACTGATGACAGTCAGTAAAAAGAGGAACTATGTATTGCCATGACAAACTTTTTTTGGAATTTAACATGAATCTTATAGTGTAATAATTAATTCTTCATATATGAAAATATTTGGTAATTATGTCACTATAAATTCTTACAGTGACTGATAGAGTAGGACCATTGGGGAGGAACAAAAATGAATTATGCATACAACATACCAAATCCAAGAATACTTCCACTTCATAGTTTTTTAAATTTCTGTCCATTGTTTTTTCTTTTCTCCTCTTTTTATTTTATTTTATTTTTTAGTTCTGGAGATTAAGCCCAGAGGTGCTCTACCACTGAGCTACATTCCCAGCCCTTTTTAATCTTTTTAAATTTTGAACAGGTTCTTATTGTATTTCCCAGGCTGGCCTTGAACTTACAGTCCTCCTGCCTCAGCCTCCTGAGTGACTGAGATTATAGATGTGCTCTACTGTACCTGGCTAATTTTTTAAAATTTAATAATATTATCTTTACCATTATAGTATGTTCTATTAAAAATTATATTTGTCTTGTCACCACAAAATCAATAACTTTATCTTAATGATCTTTTAAACTGAACTTACAATAACATTTACAATGACATATAAAACATTCAAAATGAACATGGAAACGCTTCACCTTAGAATTAGATGCGAAACCTCAAGCATTATTAAAATTAACTAATTTCCACTGGAAACTTTGATAGCATTAGTACTTTCTCAGTCCTTCTGCTTATGAAATAACATTTTGCTTCATTTTTTCTACATGAAAATCTGGAATCAAAAATAAACAAAATTTTTGACAATAAAGTAGAATTACTGATTCTTTAGGGGAAAAATAATAAATTATGAAATCACTGATTTAAATGGAAGAAGACAGACAAAAAGCTATCTATTGTATGATTTCATTAATATTACATCAAAATATAGCAAATATTTCTAGGGACAGAAAATAGAGTATTAGTTGCTAGGTACTGGAAGTAGGGGGCATGATGATTCTTTAAGAGCATGATGATTCTTAGGCAGCATATTTTTATTTTTTGTTTTTAATTTTTTTTGCAGGATGGGGGGTACCAGGGATTGAACCCAGAGGCCCTTAACTGCTGAGCCACATCCCCAGCCCATTTTATTATTTTGAGAAAAGGTCTAAGTTGCTTAGGGCCTCACTAAATTGCTGAGGCTAGCTTTGAACTTGCAATCCTCCTGCCTCAGCCCCCTAAACAGCTGGGATTACAGGCCTGTGCCATCACATCTGGCTTGTATATTCTGATTTTAATATGATAAAGATATTGCCTCAGGGTGGACATTCATGATGTATGTAAATATCAATTTTTTTCCAGTTACATATTCATCATTAAACTTTTCTTAAGAAATGGGGATTCAATACTTCATTAACACATTTTTCATTTTGTAAAGTCATTAATGCCAGGAGTTTTTTGTATAACATTTTTTAAATGACAAAAATACAAATATATTCTAGATATATTTATTGTTAAGCTATAATTTCCCATATTTCCTATTGCCCGCACTAACCTATGGCCTGGTAGCTTCATACAGTATATGGTATTACTGGTTGGTAGACAGTTCTAGGAAAGTAGATATAGACATTTTATATCTGAAAAGAGGATAAAAAATGCATACTATTACTGCCCATTTTTCAGATTTAAGCACACATTAAAGAAGTATATTCACCACACAGGCATCTGAGACACTAATAGAAAAGGCCATAGCCGAAGCTGTAAGAACTAACTAGAGATCTACGAACCCATTTTTTGTTCTGTTTTAATGCAAAAATTAATAATAATTTATTAAAATATAAAAAATCTGGCACAAATTTGAAACCAGATGAGATTATATTGTAATCAGCACAAATATGAAAATATAATTCCCTCACCAATAATCCAATAATTCACATGTATAATAAGAGAAAAAAATGCAAATATTATATATTAAATATGCTTCATATATATATGTAAAAATCCTAAACACGGGGGGCGGGGTGAAATCTAGCAACTTCAACATGTGCCTTTTGTTGAAAGAATGCAAAGATAGTTCAATATTATGAAATGTATTGAATCTGTTGAATTCATTATATTAATTGGTTCATTAAGAAGCAAAGAATTGCTTTGATAAATGATGAAAAGGTAACTAACATACTTAATAAAATAAAAATACACTATAAAGTCTCTTATAAGGTAGAAATATAATAAAATATCTCTCAACTAAAAACGAGAAAATACTTATTAGAAAAACAGTGAATTAATTCACATTAAAGTTAAGAAGAGGAAGAATTTTCTTTATGGCCACCATTTCAAAAAACTTTATTTTATTGGTGCATTATAATATACATAATAGTGGAGTTCTTTGTGATGTATTCATATATGCACACAACATTTTGTTCAATTTCATTCCCCAGGGCCTCCCTATTCCCTTCCTTCCTCCCTCCCTCATCCCCTTCTGCTATTCTACTGATGCTCACCATCATTTAACATTTGTCTTAAAATAGCAAAGCAATTAGACAATAGGAAACAACAAATAAGAGGGATAAAGGTTAAGAGTTGTAAGAACTAGGCTGGTACGGTGCTCACCTCCAAAGTGTGAAGCACTGAGTTGGATCCCCAGCATCACATAAAAATAAATAAAGATATTGTGTCCGTCTGCAGCTAAAAAAAATTTTTTTAAAAGAGTTGTAAAAATTGGAAACATGACTATAAAATTTTCATTATTTGATATCAGTATTATTTATTTTCTGAAAACCCTAAGAAACAAACTGCAAAACTATTACAAAAAAATAGGAGAAAGTCAGTAAGCTTGCTGATTAAAAAAAATAGGAGTCAATATCCTTCCAAGAAACTAACATGATTGAAGTAGAAAAAGCAGTGAAAAAAGATTCCATTTCAAATAACAATTAGAAAGATAAAATTTCCAGGAGTAAAATAAACAAGAAATATATGAGTTTTACTAAGAATGCTCCAAAAAGATGTAAACATTAGAAATAAGTAGCAATTTATCATATAAAATTACAAAGAATATAATACACTAAATGTTTTAAATTTTTGTAGGAAAAAATGAATTGTTAGAAAAAATTGGATAAGAATCTATAAAGACTAAAGTTTAGTCCTTACATCAAACTCAATAGATCAGATTATGGAATTTATTAATGGAGGAGAAAAGGAGAATATTCAAATATACACAATGAAACTATAATAGAACGCACAAGGTACATTTGAAAAATCATTTCAGTATGACACAAATTCTAGAAATTATAACAGGAAAATTGATTCATTCATCTGTGTAAATGTCAAAGGCCCAACCAAAATTGGGGGGGAAAATCAGCTATTCACATTACCAAGAAAGTGCTGGGGCTTTTGTTGTTGTTGTTTGTTTGTTTTACAATGTGAAGAAATCAAAGACATCAAATGTGGAAATAAAAGGCGATGAATGTGGACACACAACGCTAAAAAAGAGATTCAAATAATTTCTATTAAACAATGTTCAGCTTCACTTACAGTAAGACTGGAATGCTATGCAAATATTTCATCATTAATATATTTCAAATAATATTATATGGAAGATAGTAATTTATTAATAATGGTATCAAACAAGTAAAGATAGAAAAGAGCCACAGGTGTTAAATTCAGTATTTCAAAATAAGAAACCACACACTTATTAAGAGACAATGACAAGACCATTTTCAGATGACTGAGATGTAGCCCAACAGAAGTTGTTCCAAATTAATACAACACCAAAGCTCTTTCTTTTAGACCCTTCTTCTTTTCCATCATTCATGGTATCACAGCAGAAACATTTACTTAGGAGTTAAGGTTCAAAGCTTGCCCTTTCTTGTCACCTACATTATTCTCACCATTGAATGAATAGCCAGCAACAACACATTTAAGGGCAATCTATTTCTTATCCAACTGGATATTTGATATTTTGATAACATCTAAATTTCTTATGTGCATCCTTCCTTCTAGAAAATCAAATAGAACATGGTAAGCCTGATAAGTGCTCTGTCTTAACTCTCTTTAGTTCAAAAACTAGAATAAGAAACTCATTTGGAGTGACAAATACAATAAAGACATCTGTCTAAGACTTAATAGAACAAAAGAAATCCTGAGGCGGGGGGAGAGACGTGGATTAGATTCCAGAGTGGGAGAGCTAAGTACACTTATTTCTTCCTGTAAATTCATTGTGGGGAAAAGATGATAAGTGAATTCTGTTAAAAGACGTTAACAGTACCTGACACTGGACAATATATTCTTCCCTGTGTAAGCAAACTGAAAATAGCTGGAAGAATTTCCATATAAGATCCTAACAAGGTAAAAATAAAAAAATGATGTCACTATAATAGCTATGAGAATTAGAATATCTCCACATAGAGATTAGCTTCACAATAAAAAAAAAATCACAAGGAAGCACTAAAGTCAGCAAATTCTAAGCATCAAAATCTGAATATGGATTTTATTATTTTATTATTCTTTATTTTTAAAAAATGGACAGTAGATTTTCTTTGATGAGAAAAACTGCTTTGCACAGTGAATGCATTTAGTAGTTCCAGATTTGAGTCTTAAATACCATTTTAAAACACTCCTTAAATGACAAGTACTTAAAGCATAATCTATGAGCAGGGGGTAAAAATAGCATATTAACTAGAAGTAGCTAAAAGCATTAAAGTATAAATCCCTTTTGAAAAAGTTAGGAACTGGAAATGATACCACAGATTACCCTAGTGTGTTTATATTTAGTATACTAATATATTTTAGAGGCAGAGTTATATAGTAAGAAAATCACAGGTTATAGAAGAAAAATCACAGGTTAAGGTGATGTAGAATTCTGAGCTAGAGTTTTGTCAACTTTAACTTAAAAAGAAGTTGCCTTCCACATAGATTTGGAGCTGTGGTAGAAAGAGATAAAGCACCAGCACAATACAGACCACACAAGTAGACATATTCAAGGCAGTAGTCACTATTATCACTGGAGTTTAACGAAACAAATCAATGTTGGAACCATGTGAAAATGAGGGGTGGAAGCTAGTCTACAATTATTCTTCTAAACTAAATCTAATGACATACCTTTTAATAATAGAAAGACTAGTTGCCACTGGTGGGAATAAAGCTGTTTAGTCAACATCCCTGGCCTTCAAGGAACTTGAAATTCTTATACTTAAGCAAATATTTATTGTGTGAAGACTTTCTTCCAAATACACCCTTGAGAGACTGGAATACAAAATGAACTAAAACACAGGAGTTTCAACGAGTTCCTCATTGGAAGATGGAAGCATATAACTGCAGCACATGTAAGGGCTAATGCTTGGGGATGAACAAGGTCATGTGAAAGCACAGAGGAAATGTCACCCAACTTTACTTAGAGCATCACAAAAGGGAACCTTCTGGAACAAAAGGCATTTGAAGAACAAAAGCCATCTTTCTCTCAAGGTAATATGGAGTCCCAGAGGCATGAAGGAACAGAGGATTTAGGATGAGTATGTCTGCCACCTTGGAATCATCTTGGGTTAAAATGATAGTAAGAATCATTGTGGGCATTATCCAACAGGTAGCCGGTAGTCAATGGATGACTTTAAGCAGGAAAGTTACATGCCTCACTTGTCATATTGCTTCTAACAGAAATCATTCTCCGGACAATGGAAACTGATGGTGTGGGAGTGCTAGAAAGGACCGATAGCTACAGGGGTCTAGTTAGAGTAGGCTTGCATTTGTGCAGATGAAAAAGGAAGGATCTAAATTAAAGTAGAAGCAATGAAGGAGATGACAACCCAAATTAGGGCATTTCTGCAGTAAAATATCAAGGATTTGATAACCAATTAGATGTGTGGGCAGTCAAGAGTGATTCATATTTCTAGCCTGAAGAACTGGGTGGGTGCTGATGCCACGGGCCAGAAAAATAAATAAATAAATAAATAAGAAGACAAATAGGTTCGATAGGCTAGAAAAGATTATTAGTTCATCTGAGTACATGTGAATTTTGAAGGGTTAAGGGAGATAAATAGCTACATTAACAACTATAAAAGAAAGCAAAATATATCTTCCAGGGAATTTATAAGCCAAGAACTATATTTAACTGTTTAAATTACTGAGAAAGCTCTTCATTTGCTTCAGTTGCTAAATTTGGACTATGCCGTAGGTAAAGTTGAAGAATCATCTGTTTTGTTTGTAGGCTCCACTAAACAAAAAATGGATTAAAAACTTAGTATTTAGATGATATCAGCAAACACACAATGCCAGGTTGAACTTTACTATCTTTGTGGCAGTTGTAATTCCGTGCCTTTTGCTGGTGGCATTTCTTCAATCAACTTGTAGGACAGCCTCAATTCTAGGACAGCCTCAATTCTTTTTCTTTACCACAGGCATAATTCTATGGTAAAATACAGGGGCGAAAAGCCCTGGAGAAGAAGGGCAGTCAGCTATGTGATGAGAAATCAATATGTTCCTAAGAGAAAATTAACTCCCTGGCAAAAATAGACATTCCTAAGAAAATGAATATAACAATTTCCACCACATTCTATGGGACTCGTGTACATGTATAACTATTATTAGAAGAGTGTATAAGCAGAAACATCTTAACTCTGTAAGTCAACATTTCTTTTGTATTATGCTTAAAAGCATAGAACATGAGAACACTGAGAGTGTTGAGAGTTTTTAAACCAGGCCTAGGTGGCATAATACTTACCATGACATGGCTGTCTGGTGGCTTAATAAGACAAAGCACTCTGGATTTAAAAACCGTCTACAAAAGTCCCAGAACTGCCAAAGCTATTCTAAGCAAGAACAATGCTGGAGGGATTACAATACCAATTTCAAATTATACTATAGAGCCACAGTAACGAAAACAGCATGGGACTGGCCCAAAAACACACATGAAGATCAATGGAACACAACAGATGGTGCAGAGAAAAATCCACACATCTGATTCTTAACAAAGTGCCTAAAACATACATTGGAGAAAAGACAGTCTCTATGACAAATGGTGCTGGGAAAACTGGACATCCATATGTAGAAGAGTAAAATTAGATCTTTATCCCTCACTCTACACAAAAGTCAATTCCAAATGAATTGAAAACTTTATTAGAAGACCAGAAAATATGCAACAACTCACTGAATAGAACTCGTGGCTCAGGAAGAAAAATGAAGGATGATAAGCGTAATGATATCAAATTTAAAATCTTCTGTGTGGCAAAGGAAAACAATTTACAAAATGAAGAGACAGCCTATGGAATGGGAGAAAATCTTTTCCAGCTACTATTCCTATAGCGAATTAATATCTAGAATATATAAAGAACTCAAAAAAGCTCAACAACCTAAAAAACAAGTAACCCATTTAATAAATGAATGAATAGACTAAACAAACACTTCTCAAAAGAGAAAGTACAAAAAGTGGCCAACAGTTACATGAGAAGAGATTAAACATCTTTAGATATCAGAGTAATGCAAATCAAAATTATATTGAGATTCTATCTCACTCCAGTCAAAATGGCAATCATCAAGAATACAAATATAAATAAATACTGGTAAGGACATGGGGAAAAGGTAGCCCTATACACTGTTGCTTCAAATGTAAATTACCACAACCACTGTGGAAATCAATATGGATGTTCTTCATAACACTAAAAATGGAGCTACCATATGATCAAGTATTCTACTCCTCAGTATTTATCCAAAAGTGTTCAAGTCAGCATACATTATGGATACATGCATACACACAGTTATCACAGAAGAAGCCAAGTTATGGAATCAGCTTAGGTGTTTCTCAACAGATGAATGAACTTTTTAAAAAGTGGTGTATATGGGCTGGGGCTGCAGCTCAGTGGTAGAGCGCTTGCCTCGCATGCATAAGTCACTGGGTTCTATCCTCAGCACCACATAAAAACAAATCAATAAAATAAAGATATTTAAAAAAATAAAAATAAAAAGTGGTGTATATATATATGTATATATATATATACACACACACACATACACACACACACACACACACACACACACACAATGGAGTTTTATTCAGCCATAAAGGAAAGAAAAATTATACCATTTGCAGGAAAATGGATGGAATTGGAGAGCATCATGTTAAGCAAAATAAGCCAGACTCAGAAAGACAGGGACAATATGTTTTATCTCAGCTGTGGAAGACAGAAGGGAAAAAAAATGTGCTCTCATGAAACAGAAGAGTAACCACTGGAGTAAAGAAAGGGGATAAATGGGAGGGAAGTGGGAAGGAAAAGGGGATGTAATGAGGAGTAAAACTGATCAGATCCTTAGGTGAATGTATGAATACAGCATAATGGTACCCACCATTCTGTATAATTAATATGCATCATTTTTTCAAAAAGACCTTTTACATCTGGCCTGACCAGTTTCCATTGTTCTCTTGCCTCTATCTTGCTCCCTTCCTACACTGTAAAATATATATTTTCCTTGAAGGTCCTTATAAGCCTCAATGCTAAGTGCTACAGAAACTGGAACAGGAAATAGAATGTTGTTCTTGGTGCTGTGATATATAAGACAACTCAAAACTCATTTACTCATATATGAAGACCTCCCAGATCATTCCCCCACAGAAATTATTCCTCCCTCACCAAAATGTACATAGCCTTCTGTCAGCACCTCCTGAATTGCTCTCATCGGAAACCTAAATTATGATAATTTGTGTATGTTTTATTGTCCCCTTTGAGAAAAAAGATAAGCCTAATATATCCCAAAGACCCTAGTATACTTACTGGCTTTGTATAAAGTCATTGTTCATTAAACAGTATTAAAGGATGATGGAATGAAGAAGAATACTTTTCTCCAAAGAGAATGTGCCCCTCCCAGAAGTATGCTGAGTTCAGGATATCTCAGGCACTTGTAACTCTGGGCTCTCAACATAAGGTAATGCCAAATTCTAGAGCCTAGAATTGTGGGCATAATTTCTATTCTTAACATATTAGGTATCCCTTTTATCAACATGATGGTGTCAAAACAAAATTATCTGGTGTTATTTCTTAAATACTAAACTTTTTGGTATGTGTATATCTTATCAAAGGAACACATCAAGACATAAATCTAGTTCTTGTAAATTACATACTTTGTTCACTGCAGTAAAGTTATGACAGTCCCTATGATAAGTCCTTTGGAGAGTAAGAATTCATCTACAAAGTCAAGAAAGTAATAGTAAAATAATAGTAGACCTACTTGGAACAAAGTTGAAATTTAAAAAACAAACAAACATAATTTAGTTTAATGCAGCTGATCTTAAAGCAGGAGTGCATGGTGGGAAGTTTCTCAAATCTGAAACATTGTCAGAAGCATGAGAAACAGAAAAAAGCAGTTTCAAATGAGTCCACATGTTAGCTCAGAGACAGTCTTGATTAATACAGATAAGGAGACAAACACAGTCACCCTGAAGTTCAGGGACCTGCCTTGGGTGCATTTCTTCACAGGTACCACATTCTTGGACTCCTCATCCAGTAGAATCTGACGTATCTGTACATAGACAAACAGACCTCCACAACCTTCCTTAACTGAAAATAGGCTAAGATTAATATTCTGAAAATATTCCTATATTTCCCACATTTCATCTAGATCAGAGAAAGCAGAATGAATGACAGCACAGCAGACTGAAAATATCCAGGATAGGTTTACACATATGCCATCACCAGATGTGAAGGAAAACCCTGCAGTAAGTGGGGACTTATGTTCCCAAAGATTTCAGACGTAAACTCAGCAGTGCATTCCGCATACTGAATTACAGAATGTGTTCAAAAATCTGCTTCATAGAAGATCAAGTGTTGAGAGTATTAGGCTTTGCGTGACAGTACAGCAATGCTAGGAGACAGCAGGGGTGGCAGGAAGAATTCTATGACAGCTACCAAGATTTCCACACTCACTGAGTGTGCAGAGAACATGTGGATATGATGGATATAGCAGAGGTGAAGGATATAATTAAGATGTGTAATGAATTGACTTTGAGTTCATCAAAAGGCAGGTTAACTTAAGTAGGGATGACTTAAGGATACTTCTAAAAGAGAGACATCCTCTCTCTTATACACCTCCCACTGATCTCAAAGAAGTAAGTTGTTCTGTTCTAAGAGCGTATGGGAGATGCCACACAGCAAAAATCTGAGGGAAGGCTCTAATAGCTGAGAAATTCCCTGACAGACAGCTGGCAAGAAAACAGGGACGTCAATCAGAAAACTGCAACTCTGCCAACAACCACGCAGAGTTGGAAGAGGACCTTGGGCCTCAGCTAAGACCACAGTTCCATCTGACAACTTTTTTACAGTCTTATGAGATTCTGTGGATAATACCTAACTGATTCATGCTTGGATACCTGACCTACAGAAAGGGTGAGATAATAAACCAGGAAGTTTGTGATAATTTGTTATACAGAAATAGAAGACTAATATCAAAACTTAGTTCCTAAACATAAAAAATAGAAACACGAGACTATCAATAGCATGTAAAAAACAAAAGTCTTCACAAACATCCACTGGTGGGTGACACCTATGCAATGCTGGAGAGTTCCCTGAATATATTCATCCAATAGCCTTTTACATACAGACTTATAGAGCTCATTTATTTTTATTAACTAAACATCTTGGATGACATACTTCAAACCACAACTAGCTAGGACATATGAAGAGCTCTGTTGTCCAACCTTATTCTTTCCTCTTCTTCCCACATTGGGTGCATTATCCTTCTAGGCTTCTAACATTAAGAGATTTACCTACATTAATGAAAGCAAAAAGATGAAAAGAAAAGCTATTAATTATGGCCTCTATAAATGTGCATTTTAACTTTAACAAATTTCTTCAGACCCTTTCGAAAAGGTTATACAAGAGTACATAAAATACATGCAATGAGTTTCTAAACCACCATCACTTTGAATTTTTTAACTGGCATTTCCTTGATGTCGTACATTGGGTTCCAAACTTTCTTTAAAACTTAAATCTTGTCTTAGTAACCCCAAAGGAGAAGAAGGCTAAATTTTGATGTGGCCAGGAAATGTAGGCTAATGCACCATTATGCTTGAAAATGGATACTCTCCTCTGAAAGTTTTATATCCTCCAAAAAAGAAAAATATGTTTTTCTCAAAAAGTATCCGTTGACAAATATTTGTACTAAAGTAGTATTTTATTTCAAATATGTACTTATGTGTTTTATTATTATACTTTCCCTTCATATAGACTAATACAACAAAAGTCTACTCTTTTATAAAGATTTTTTTCATGTGTTAAACATATTTTTTGAAAATCTATGTAGGAATAATCTATATGGAGTCCATAATGATAAAATTGTGTGTGTATGTATGTGTGTGTTTTAGGGTGTTTCAAGTGAGAAGTGTTATTACATGTAATGTATTAAAGAAATTCATTGGGTTTACTTTTTCCCCCTACATGGGGAAATATTCAACATTTGCAAGATTCTTAGTTTTTCTGTCACATACTTTAATTAAACAAAAACTATAAGAACATATTTTACTGCTAATTTTACATTTAAAGGTATTTATGTTTTCCAATAATATTACAAATTATATTATATATCAGGAAAAAAATAGTTTTATTTAATAGTCCACAATAGTCTTTCAATCCTAAGAGCTTACTTCATAAATATTAAAAGGAAAGAATATCCTATTATGTAAATCCACAAAGTGTCACTAGGTGATAAAACATATTAACTTCTTTTATGTTGCTCTGTGATACTATCACAACTGATAAATTAGAAAGATTATATTATAGGCTTTAATATAATCATATGTTTATTTTTCCTAGGAAGATTTTTAGATGATATCTTAAATCGTTTTATTATTTTCCATTTTATGTTAAATCAATAAAGCCAATACTGCACATTGGTTAGGTTAGCCAGGGATATTGTTTGCTCTCTTATTATTTTCA
This sequence comes from Xerus rutilus, assembly GCA_028644305.1. Lineage (NCBI taxonomy): Eukaryota > Metazoa > Chordata > Mammalia > Rodentia > Sciuridae > Xerus > Xerus rutilus. The sequence goes on from CM053413.1 coordinate 35,302,128, forward strand.
TTAAAAGTGGACAAAATAAGATTTAAAAAAGAAATAAGCATGACTACAAAATGTATCTCATAAATAAAGCAGAAAGTAGACCAAGTCAACACAATTCATGTTAAGCATGAAGACAATATTCATTTTTTTAGCTTAGTATTTTTGAGTGGGTGGCAGTTTTAAGAGTTTAAAATTTGCAAATAGTTTTACCTGGCAAAAACAATGACTGCTACTTAAAAATTAAGAGAAAAAGAATAATCATAGGAAAAGAGCTTCAGAGATAATAACAATACTTAATAAAATCATGTCAATAAGAAAATATGTCCTAATAACATAAACTAAGTATCTACCTGGAGAAATGATATGCCTATGATTCTAGATATAGTAAAATGTGTGGCTAAAAATTTACTTAAGTTCTTTTCTTTAAGTTTCAGATTATTCAAGTCCTTTTGCAATTTAAAAAAAAAAAAGCAAATGAGAAAATACTATTATTTTGAGTAGGCTTCTTGGGAGAAGAGATATTCATTAAATGTTGTAAACCAAATCTTGCCAAAACCAACCTTTATGTTACTCGTTGCTTTGAAATCTACTTCACTGATCATTGGATTTCATATAAACTGGGTCCCTCTAGGAATTCTCCAGATTCTATGGAGCACAAACCAAGCCTGGTCTCCTTCCCATAGAATTTTAGATTCCTTAATTATGCTAAACATTGATATGTGATGATGGTCTTCTCAAATAAGGATTTGACATTCCTGACTTCTAATTTATTAACATTACTGCATAGCTAAAATAGGAAAAGAGTGATTCACACATACATCCCTCTCTCCTACCTGCCCTCCTGTTATCATGTTATGGTCATAGTCAGAAAGAGAACAAGATATCCACACACTGATGATCTAAACCCTCTTTCATTAGCAATTGATATCTAAATGTATCTCTGCAGTAATTCCCAGGGCTCTGCTGGGATGATTCAGTACACACTGCACTCCATTCAACTTTAAGTGACAATAAGATAAGCAATTATCATTTTCTAATTACCTCATTTTCAAGAGATGCATTCAGGATCAATGTTTAGAGCCTCTTGGTTTTAAAAGTTCAATTTCAAGAACCAGCATCCACATGAAATTGATTATTTTCTCAGGTTTTAAATAGTAGTACATGTAATCATGCACGGTTAAGGACAGCAATGGTAATATTGGTGGTGCTTAGGTGATGATGGTAGTGATAGTGGCAAGGTATGTGAATTTTTCTACAATTTTTATTATTATTATCAACTAAAGAAGCAAGACATCTAACAGTATTGCTAACTTAACTCATACTGTCTGACACAAGTAGAATATTAAACGGAAAAGGAATGAATAAACATAAAGATAAAAACACTGGAAGAATTAACCAAATATCCACACCAACCATGATTAGACTGAATGTCACAAATAAAAACTGAACAAAATCGAAGTATTTCATTTTTCTCTCATATAAACTTGTCCAACAATTCCCAAAGCATAGAAATCCAAGACTTGTTTCACATCCCAAGGAAGAACATATCTAGATTACCAGAGTGGAAATAGAATTAGATACATTGTCTTATATCAGCTCTAAGAAATTCACAGTAGTAGTAAAAACAATGGAACTTGAAGCACTAAGAAAGCTGTTAGAATAAGTGAGTTTATATTAGTCTTGTAAAACAGACAAAAAAAGTGGGGAGAGGGAACCATACAGAAGCTACATAAGCTAGGAGAAAGGTAGATATCATCGTGGAAGCAACTAGGGCATTTTTAGGGGTGGCAGTACAGACTCCGGTTTTGGGGCTAAAGCCTACCCGGAAGATTCCCCAGGCTCATGCACAGTTTCAAAAGCCTGGCAGAGAGTGGGGACCTGACCGTGGTCCTGAAAAAGAACCACTTGCAAATTTGGAACAGTTTCCAAACATCCACACATTAGGTCTTTTTTTTTTCCCCACCCCAACTTAAACGAGCCAAATATCCAATAATATTCATCCTCAAAAAAAATGTTGAAACTTTCTCTTATGATCAGATCAGCCTTTATAACATCCAACTACTCCTTCTTGATTAGTCTCTGAGTATTAAGCTAATTTCAGGATCAAGAGGTATGCTACTCCACATAAAAATCAGGACTAAAGATTTTGATAAACTCACAACACTTAGAAGTCTACAAAAAGCTCACACTTGGCAATCTTGATTCTAGTCTGCACTTCTTAAAACTCAGATGGGAATTCATGCCAAGCTGAAAAACCTCTCGGAATGAAGCTCCACGAAAGAACACTCCAAACTCTCCAACCTCGGGAGCCTTGACACTCTACAAAGACAAAGTGCACAATATCCCGATTTTCACCTCGTAGAATTACAACCAATTCCCTAAAATTGTATCAAAATACAGGTCTCACAATGAACATAGGCGTCGGTGTTTCTTCAGGCTGTTTTACAGCCCTACAAACCCAGGAAGTCAAGCGAACCAACTACACGAATCCAAACTGTTCATACTATACCTAATCACCGGAGAGGGAAAAAAAAAATTCTCCTCACAAAAGACACCTTGGCAAGAACAGAAGGAAATTCATTGTTCTGGTACAAAAAGAAAGGTGAGAGTGAAAGCAGTGTATAAGAAAAAAAAATCATTCTCCGAAAATATCATGCAACTCGTTCAAGTGTTAAGACTTACGTGTTCCGTCAAAACGGGTGGCGATAGTGTCGAGGAAGGTGTTCTGGGGCGCCAGTAATCCTTTCATAACCGGCATTTTTCCAGCGTGGTGTAAAATTCTCCATCAAAGTTTGTCCAGAAGGATGGTTGGGAAGGAAAGTGCCAAGAAGGGAGAAGGGGAACGTGATGATGGCAGGGGAGGGGGGCCTGGCTTGGTGATGGGGTCGATCCAGGGAAGGAGGAGGATGGAAGGAGAGAGAGAGCGAATTCCAGCCGCTGCTGCCCTGGCAAGAGCAGACCCGCGAGCGCTCTCCGAGCCCGCCCCGCACCTCCAGGCTCAGCCTGGCGCAGGCTCCCTCTCCCGCCCCCTCCACCTCCGCCAGCTGCCGAAACCTCCCCACCGTCCCTCCGCGGGCTACTGTGCCCGCCAGGCGCCGCCGCGCGGTGCCTGTCCCCCCACCTCGCCCTCCCGGAAAGAGCACGCGGCGGCCCAGGGCGCCGCGCCCTGACCTAAGGTTCTAGGGTCGTGAAGGACTGCGCCCAATCTGGGGGAAGCTGTAACGTTGAGCCTTCAGGTCTCCAAGGGGCGTCAGGAAGCGTGCGCGACTCCCCCCCCCCCCCCAGGAGCCAGGGAACAAAGACCCCTTTGTTCCGGCTCTGGCCCTCTCCCTGGGAGACGAGTCCCGTGGGTGTGGTATTGTCGAGGGGGAGGAGACAGGGACAGGTAACCGGCCTCCGCCAAGAACTTGGGAGGGGGAGGCCCCCCAGTGGTGTCCAAGGGAGCAGAGGCAGCCAAGGACACCCGGGGGGAAGTGGCCCCCTTCCGGTGCACCTGCCATTGCGAGTTCCCACGACAGGAGTAGGGCAGCTCCAAGTTAGTCGCGCGCCCAGTCACAGGGGTCTTTTTAACTCTGGGAATTGGCTCAAAGCTCAGGTGGTTTTCAATCTTTCCTTCTTGAGCTTCAAAAAGTGGTGTTTCAGTCATCTTCCTCCAAATACCATTGGCCTCCCCACCCCATCCCACAATGAAAGAGCAGGGGGCTTTAAAATGGACAATGGATGGTTTCCCACTCTCCGGTGAAATGTGAATCAAGCATTTCTAGAAAAGTTTTCTATTTTATTGATTTGCAAAATACTATGTAAGTTTAAAAAGTAAGGTTTCCTTGCAAACAGCTTCAATACAAATCCCCTAGCCGATTTCCTCCCCTCCCCTCTCCAATAACAAAGCTGCCCGCAAGACTGACACCTACAAGAAGAAAGCCTGGCCTAGATCCAGGACCCGCAGGTGGCTTAGAAAACGAAAGTGGTCTCTCAGCCCTTCTTCCTCTTGCTGACGCGGGGACTCCCTCTTTACCCACATTACGCCTAGAAAAACCGCCCAAATCTGCGGCTCAGTCCTGCGGGAAGGGGAGGGGAACACCCAGAGCCTGAATTCTACGGAAAATCTTAAAAATGAGAGAGGCGTGAAAGGAAAGTTGAGAACCCAGGGATAGAAAAATAAACGTAAGCCCAGGTGCTACTGCACCCGGAAGAAAAGGGGAAAAGCGAACAGGTGTTTGAGCCACCGCGAGTAGCAGCTCATATCCTCGCCGCCAGAGACTCGGGTATGGTGGGGGCTGGGGAGATGGGAGCACTACCCTCACTACAGCTAGTTGTTGGGAGAGGGGGTCTCTTTATTTGAATTCTTCGGGTTCCTGGGGCGGGGATGAAGAGACCCTATGGGTTTCGTCACCGTTGCCCGGGGTTCCCAGAGGGCGGGGGTGGAGAAAGAAAGAGGCATCCCCTTGTCCCCGCCTCTGGTCCCCCTTTCTAGTGATGCACTTCCTGCGGCCGAGGATTCCCTTTGTGTTGAAATTCAAGATCCGGCAGTGGCGTGCAGCTAGTGGGGCGGGGGCGCGCCCGGGAGGGGCTGGGATTCCTGAGTGGGCGGTCACCCCTTGGTGACGCCCTTGACGTGGGGTCCCTTTCCCAGTGAGCCGCTGCTCCTGGCAGCGGGTCTGTCCTCACTCTCACCGCAATTTTTTTGTCCTGAGCCAGCTGTGCTTTGTGGAAACCAAGCTCCTGCGGATGTCCCCCACGCGGCGAGCTGAACGCAACTGCGGGTGGCTCAGTTGGCTCCCTCTTGGGCGGAGCCGAGGAGAGAAAGATGAGGGAGTCCCTGCTTCTGCTTGGGTGGCTCATCGCGTGCAAGAAAACCCAGCTGCCTCTGTAGATGTAAAAGCGATAAGTGGCTTGAAGTTCAGCATGAAATTTATTAGTTGTAAGCCACGGTTCAGGTTCATAAAATTTCCACTGTAGGGCTGTGTACGTGTATGTAAAAACTATCTTTTGGGTCTGATTTATGGTTGCCTAATGAAGGAAACTGCTTTCTAGAAACAAGCCACAAAGGGGCTTGAGAATGGGAAAACAAAAGAAAGCCTCGTTTTCACGGCAAAAGAAGACTGGCCTTTGTCATTCACTGCCTTAGTCTCTCCTTCAGCCCCCCACTATGAACCAGGGACCAAGTTAGGCTTGACAGGAGTCCCGCCCTAAATTGAGATTCAAGCGCTGGATCCTAATGCTCCCCCTAAATGTTCGCATACTGGGTGAGGCCAAACTGCTCCATTAAAATACGACCCCCATGGGAGTTTAAACCTATTAAATCCTGTTTGTTACCTTGAAATCAAAGACCAAGAAAGTCACCATGAGAGGCAGGAGTTTTCCCTATCGGCTGCCCCAAATTTCATGTCCGTATAGGAAATCTTTCCGGACTCATTTTATTATATACAAAAGTCTATTCTCTCAACGGAAGAAGTATCAAAAAATTGGGAGCCATATTTTAAAACCTGCACATTAATTTTTTAGTATGTTGAGTTTCAACAGGCATTGCCTTGCAATAGTATTCCAACATTTGATTTAAAATCAGTTTTCACTTATTCTGTATATTTCCACAAACATTTTGGATTTATGAGTACAAGATATGAGTTCAATTCTATAACTTATTATAGATAAATGCAAGGCATAAGAGAAACAAATATACATTAAAGCCACTTAAGAAATACAAGCAATGGAGCCGCGCGCAGTGGCGCACGCCTGTAATCCCAGCACTTAGGGAGGCTGAGACAGGTGAATCGCAAGTTCAAAGCCAGCCTCAGCATCGGAGAGGCGCTAAGCAACTCAGTGAGACCTTGTCTCTAAATACAACACAAAATAGGGCTGAGGTTGTGGTTCAGTGATCGAGTACCCCTGAGTTAAATGCCCAGTATCAAAAAAAGAAAGAAATATAGGCAATGGATAAAGCAATTATTATTTTCATTGTTTTCTTTAATGTTGATTGTCTCCTCAACAATTGATGCTAGGACTGAAAAGCGCTTCAGGACTCCCTGTAGCTGCTTCAAAGTTTCTGATCTATTCCTCTACTTCCTGACTGCATATTCAGCCAATGTGTGATACAAAATAGCTGCAAACACCTTATTGATGTACTTGTATTTGACTGTAGGCCTTGAAAATATTTGTAAACTTGTTCTAGTAAAAAGAATTTTAGCCCTCCCAATCGTTAAGAATACAAATAAATGCTGGTGAGGGTATGGGGAATAAGGATCACTTCTATACCATTAGTGGAATTGTAAATTAATACAACCACTATGAAAATCGATATGAAGTTTCCTCAAAAGAATAGGAATTGGTATACCTCCGTATGACCCCAGGTATACCAATCCTTGGTATTTATCCAAAATAACAAAAAGTCAGCATCCTATAGCAATACATGCATACCCATGGTTATAGCAGCACAATTTACAATTGTCAAGTTATGGAACCAGCCTAAATGTTCCTTGACAGATACATGAATAAGGAAAAATGTGGTGTATGTACACAGTTTATTCAGCCACAAAGAAGAATGAAATTATGTCATTTGTGGGGAAACAGATGGAACTGGAGAATATAATTTTAAGTGAAATAAGCCAGACTCAGAAAGTCAAGGATCTATGTTTTCTCTTATATGTGGAAGCTAGAGAGAAAAAAGGAAAAAATGTGGGGCAAAGAGGGATCTCATGAAACTAGAAGGGAAACCAGTAGAACAGAGAATGAGGAGAAGGTGGAAAGGGGTAGTACAAGGGAATGAAAGTGACCAAAACATGTTATGAGCATATATGAAGATATCACAATTAAACCCACTATTATGTATCATTATAATGTGGCAATAAAATTTTTTAAAAGAATTTTAACCCTCAAGATAAGGAAAAAAAATTATTTACACCTTGATGTAAGAGACCAACTACTGTTGGTCAACTAATGTCAAGTGCTGGTTTTGTCTATGGTACTTATCTCCTTTTTGACCTTTGTGTGACTTTGGTAAACTCATTCCATTTTTGTGGATTTCTATTTTCTTATCTACAAGATTGTGGTAATGCTTTCCCTACCCATTTCATTGAGTGGAAGAAAATACTTGTGAAAAGCTTTTGAAACCCACAATGTGTGGCATATGATATAAAGGATTATTAAGAAACATCTATTTCTTTTTGTATTCTAATGCATCTAACACAAAGTTGTTTATGCACAATAAATATGGGTAACTGATTGTTACATTTTGTGGGATCTATTTATGTATTAATACCTTATTAGGAACTATAGATTGCCAGCTTTTCTTTCTAAATCTAAATGGCTCTAGAAGCTCAAGCTTATTAATTTATTTGACTAATGCTTTTGAATTGTCCTGCTCTAATGTCCAACCAAGGTGGATTCCAGGGCTATGGTCACTGCATATGTTCCCCGTTGTATATCAAAACTAGAATGACTGCATTGGCAAAACCTCCAAAGCTACAGTCTCAGTCAGGATAATCCAGGTTATTCTTCAGTAAAAATGGTATTTAGTGGTTTATTTTAATGATGCTATTTCTTGCATGAGTTAGCAAGGACCTCTGCTCATTATTGGGACCCAAATTCATGGAAATTCTGCTCAAAATGTATTTCCCTTGGTGGGAAAAAGATCATCTGGAACTTATACTTGAAACCTAATGACCAAATAACTCACATAGCCATACTAGTTTTAAAGAGGTAGTAAAATACAATCTAACCATGATGATCAGGGAAAAGGAGTTCTGGAATATTCAAAAATTGACATGTGGTGGCCATGGAAGCACTCCACTCAAATCTCATTTTGAGAAATTCCTAGGGGGTGTGTTGCTGGTGACAGTCTCCAGCTGCAACAACCTTGAATCTAATGCATGGTTCATGCTGAGCCATGTTCTTTGGAGATTGCTCCCAGTCAATGATTAAACATGATGCCAGTATTAAAGCTCCGTCATTCCTATCCCGTGAGGGAACTCTCCTAATAGTTGGTCTTTGCTTGGGGATTTCCCATTAGGTTAACAAAGATCTTGTGGACTTTCTGGGTCTACTGCTGTGGGAAGCCATCCGTGAAATGCATAAGGACCTTCTTCAGCATCTTAGCAAGTGAAGGAATAGTTCTGGCATTAGGAACTTCCTGTGGTAGTCCTACAAGGACAGATCACCCAAAGGCACAGGAACTCCCCCTCAGCTCTGCTTAGACGTCTCCTGCAACACCGGAGATGGGTGTGACGCACTAGGAACTGAGCAGCCTACCTGCCCCCACCTCTATCCTGTTTTGGTGAAGTACTTTCTATCAAAAGTCTTTGATCTTTTCCGATATAAATAAAGCAAACACGGGCTCCTTTCTTTGCTGGTCCCGTCTGGTCAGTGTGCCCGTCTCTGCCCCCGCTTTGAAATCAACTTTCTGTGTTCTTTGGTTATTTCATTACATTACTTTTCTTAACTTTTATTTCTCAGCCGGCCCATCCCACCAAAGGAAACCCATTCCATCATCTATGCGGGACATGGGCAATACACTGCTCATCCTACCCACTGTTTCTTCTCTCCCCTTCCCAAGTGTCAGAGCTGGATCACAGTCTGATCCTTCATACACTGTTTGCTTGACATCTAGTTCTCTCTTGTCTGCTTTTCAGAAGATCCAACTTGAACTTTGCATTATCAGGGAGAGTTCCTGAGAAGAGAGAAATTTGAGCCCATTTGCTAGATTCTATAACTGTTGGTACAACTTGAATAATAATTTTAAAAACCAACAAACAACATCTCATATCTTTCTTTGTTGTCTTCACTACAGCACCTATTTCTCATTTTCCCCCTATTTGTCATTTCTGATTCACCATGAGCCCAAATCGTAATCTGGGTACCCATTTAGATATCCTCCCCTTAAACTCCAATAAATAGCCGGGCACAGTGGTGCACATCTATAATCCCTGCACTTTGGGAGGTTGAGGCAAGAGAATCGTGAGTTCAAAGCCAGCCTCAGCAACTGCAAGGCTCTAAGCAACTCATTGAGACCCTGTCAGTGAGATCCGGTCTCTACATAAAACACAAAATAGGGCTGGGGATGTAGCTCAGTGGTCAAGCATCCCTGAGTTCAATCCTCGGTACAAAAAAAAAAAAAAAAACAACCTCCAGTAAAAAATCCATCACTGGGCTGAGGTTGTGGCTCAGTGGTAGAGCGCTTGCCTCACATTTGTGAAGCATTGGGTTTGATTCTCAGCACCACATAAAAATAAACAAAACAAAATAAAGACACTGTGTCCATGTATAACTAAAAAATATTTTTTAAAAAATCCATCACTAATATCTGTTACTTCTAGCTTGTTCAAATATGTAGGGCCTGACTCTGTTTCCTCCATTTTCTCCTGTCATACTTTTAGTTGATGTACTCATTATTTCTTACAATGAGTATTTTCCTCAGTTGGTCTTCCTGTTATAAAACATTCTTCTTCAGTTCACCCTTCATGTTGCAGCCAGCATGAGGTTTTTATCCTATAATATAATTAAGTAACTCTTTGAACTCTCTATATCTTTGAGGGAAAAAGCATAACTACACTACCTGTCAGTTAAAGCAATTTAAGGTCTGTGCCCTGCATGGTCCTCTGGCCTCATCTGCTACTCACATAGCAGTCTAACTCCTGCATCAACTTGTATTTGATATATGCTGCATTAGATGCAGTTTCCATAATGTGTTATCTTCTCTCTGGCATCCATTTGTTTTGAACATGCTGTTATTTCTCTTTCAAATGACCATCTCACACGTGCTAGCTTTCCTCACCAGTTGAACTCATAACACAAGAATGATTTTCAATGTCAGTCCCACTGAAACCTTTCCTTGAATTCCTTTATCCAATGTAGGTACTCCTACTTTGTGTTCCTATAGTAGCTCACATATGCTCTTTGCCAATAGGTACAGGAATATGCTTTAATAGCTATAACACAGTATAAGAAAAATGACCTATATTTACTAGGATTCCACTTGTCTGCTGGTAAGAGAATATCCAACTTAGAATGGCTAATGTTGACTTAAACAAACAGGATTATTGTTGGTGTCAACCAACTTACACATTCTACCACATATTTTAAAGACAATTATAAACAAAGCATGTCATAAACAAAGGCTCATAACATGAATAACAAACATTTGAATTCTGAAAAATTGATAGTAGCTACCTGACTTTATGTGTTAAAAATAATTTTTAGACCATTCTTGGGCTCAGTGAGAGAGTTGAAGATCATCTAAAGGTGCCTACCCTGAACATGGGGAAAACCTTAGGGATTTAGATCCTTGCAATATGACCTGGAGCTATTTGTTGTGTAGCTAATTCCTAGGAGACACATTTGTCCCCATCTTGCCATCACAGAGAAAAGTGAAGAAGTACTTACCAGATCCATGATCTAATGCTGTCTATTATTTTGCTAACTTGTTAGAAAGGGTGGGTTAGCTTATGTTATGGCAGCAAGTGAATACCCACCTCAAATTTAAGTGACCTAACTATCATAGTTTAATTATTGATTATGAAGCAATAGAAGAGACTTTTCTCTATGCAATGACTTGGGTACCCAGGCTGTGATCGATAACTCAGCACATGCAGAAACTGAAACCTTCACATCATTATTTCAAGGTAATATTCACTTCATTGTCATTGAACAGAAAAGTCATCTCAAAGGTCACATATCTGCTATTCTGCATTTCTGTACAGCAATTATACATGTCACTTACTACAAGAGCTCTTTGATCAGATTTGCTCACCTATGAGAGAGAGGAAAGAGAGAACACTTGGAAAGTACTTCATCAACTCATATATGAAAAAGAAAGAATAATAATATCACCTGCTCAGATTTTTTGTGATAATTGAGTTTATGATATAAAACAATATAGCACAGTAACTAAATCATAATAAGAACTTGATGAATGCAGGTATTATTATCTGTTATTATTATTATTGATTATTCTGTACATACCCTCATCTTAAGAATTGAGGTCACTACAATGAACAATAGTTGGGTAGTAGATTCCTGGAGGTACATGGATTCATCCAATAGCATCTTCTACTCTTGGTTAATTTTCACAGCAGGTAAGTCCCATGACTGAGAACATATTTCATATCTTATTGCCATTCAGAGAATTTGAGCCTCTTCAGAATAAGGAAAGGTGAATATTGCTTTGTTCATTACATCTCTTTATCTTTCCCTGTTTTGAAGATACACTGGCACAGGAAACTTAATATTATGTCCTTCAGTGGCTGTCTAACTTTCAATACTCTGTTCAGGCTTCTTACACAAAAGCTGGAATCCCAATTTCATTGGACCCTATTGGTAAGCACCTTCAATGGCCTGCTCGTTGAGCTACCAGTGGATCTGGAGCTACAGTTATCCGATCTTGTTTTCCTTTTCTCCCAAAAGGTAAGGAGAAAGATTCTACTCCACAAGGATCACAGTCAACTGTACCTACATAGTCCACTTCCAGAGTGGTCCGTCACCACCTTCTCTCCTTTACTTATATCTTTACTTCTCCCTCTACTGCTCAGTCCTTCCCTCAACCAACAAATATTCCAGGCCCTATGATCCTGATCAATACTCTGCCTTAATATACCCAATCTTTTATATTTCTTTCACATGCAAATTTCCTGAAAATTTGTCACCAATAATCATATCTCTTTCATTTCTTCCATTTCCTCATCAGCTCTCTATAATCTGGCTCCTCCTTCAAACATTCCACCAAGATATCTCTTTTTGAAGTCATTAATGAGTTGTCTCATCAAAAAGACATTTTTTAGTTCACATATTTCTTTTTTTTGTATTTGAATTTGTTATTAATTCCTTCTTCAAACTTTCTACTTTATAAATTTCTAAGATTGCAAACTTTGGGACACAAAGATTCTTGCCTGTTGAATGTTCAGGTTTAAAAAAAAAAAACTCATCGTTTAACCTCTATTTATATTCTGGTGTTCCTCAAGATTCTATAAACTGGACCACTGAATGTGTCCATCTCAACTGCTGTCTATGAAAATGTTTTCCACATCTTTATCTGAAGCCCAGCCCTCTTTACTAAGCTTCTGACTGACAGCACTCAACTGTGGCCTTTATATTACACTCCTTCTCCAATGTAAACTTTTGTACATAGAATCAAGTAATCTATTTGAGACTTCTGGGAGCTGTTCTTTTCATATCTTAATTCTGAAAATCCACAGACTCTTTCAGCCCTTATTTTATCTATTAAATAGCCCCTAATTTCTCCATCTAAATGTTGCCCAAATTTTGGCTTTTACTTTATCTTGTGTAAACCCCTGCAAAGTGTCCTAAGTGGTTTTATGACTTAAAAGTTTTCTCTCCCTCAAAGCTATTCTCTAAAACACAACTGGCATGATCTTCTTATAAGGCAGATCTGACGATGCCACTCCTCATGTTGTCTCAGGGATTCTGAGTTCATCTTATCTCTCATGGTTCATTTGTCACTATTCTTGAATTTTATACTCAAGGAAAACAAAATTACTAGGAAATCACAAAATGTAAAGTGCTATTATAAAGACATTTTGATCATATTAGCCTGATTTCCTAGAAAGTGCCTCCCAATAACCAATTTCCACTCTGGCCTAATTTGGATACCCCTTGAAATGAAGGCATTTCTTTTGATTGAATTCAGGGGTACTCAACCACTGACCCACATACCCAGGCCTATTTTTATGTTTTATTTAGAGGGTTTCACTGAGTTGCTTAGTACCTCGCCATTGCTGAGGCTGGCTTTGAACTCGCAATTCTCTCTCAGCCTTCCAAAGTGCTGGGATTACAGGTGTGCGCCACCGCACCCAACTTGAAGGCATTTCTTGTCATAATAGTTACATATCAACTGACCTAGTTTTGCCTATGAAGTTTCAGGCAAGTTACTTGTCTTTTCTGAGTTTCATGGAGATTATAAAAACCCCCATTTCATTGAGCAGCTGTGAGTGATTAATGAGACAACATGGACAATGTGATTTGCACTGTAGTCACCACTCACTCGCCATGGTATTTCCAGGTGCAAGCATAGTCTTTGGCACATTGGCGGCACGTAGTTTTTGGAAAAGCATGTTAGTTATCATAATTATTATTGCAATCATTTCAATAATCATTATCTCTCTGTCTCTTGTACTATGTTCTAAGCTACATTTGTTTTATTGTCCAGTCCAAACCTTTATTTAAGGTTACCTAGTACATAGGATGTATTAAACAGTGTGAATGAGACAGAAAGAATGGATGAATGAAATTAGTGTATAGCAGGTCTTCCTCTGGAGAAAATGTCAACATTGACTGCATGGGTCTTTCATTACAATTCCCTTTGCTATCCAATCTCTTCTTTTCATGTTTGATTGATGTTCTGAAGGTAGATATGGGGATAAGGGGAAGGAGTATAATATATTGACTTTTTAAGTCACCCAAATTTGAACTTAAAAGGGCTGAGGATGTTTCCCCACTCTGCTGAATTGATTATTTGCATGCAAAAAGTGAGGGAAGGCATTGTATGTGATCCAAACGTGCCCATTCAATTTATTGAATGCACAGGTACTTTCTATTAATGTACATTAAATCACAGAACTTCTGGGTTAGAGCATCTTTCTTTCTTTTTTTAAATATTTTTTAGTAATAGATGGACACAATATCTTCTATGTTATTTATTTATTTTTATGTAGTGCTGAGGATCAAACCCAGTGCCTCACGCATGCGAGGCAAGCGCTCTACCACTGAGCTACAATCCCAGCCCTAGAGCATCTTTCTTAAACCTATAAGTATTCACTATGAGTTCAAGATCCTGTGCCCCAGTTCCACACTAGGGCTACCATCTCCTTATGATGTAAATATTTTAATAAAGTGATCCCACTTGTTGTATGCCTGTTAAGCTAAATGACTCTGCATATCAATACATGAGTGGGTATTTGTGAAAAGTGAGTTGATGCAAGTTCTGGTTGATAAAAAACATTTATTCATAGAGTTTTCTCTTTCTACTTCTTAAACTATTTCCAGGTTGCTTAAAATTAAAATTTACATATAGAAATGGAGTTCAAGGAAAGTAACAGGAGTGGGGGATTATGAGAACATAGACTGACATGTTTTTGAGTTATTTAATAATGAAAATGTATTTTTTAGCAATGAAATCCAAAATAACAATGAAAAAATGGGATAAATTAGAAGCTACATGAAGATAGGGGAAATTTATTGTGCAAAGAATATTGTTTACTTGTCTAAGTATTAAATTAAGCTCTGTCTTAAGTAGAAGCAAAAATATGTCCTGGTAAAAATAGACATCTCAGTCATTTAGGTGAGATCAAAATCTTTAATGGTACTAAATTCTAAGAGGAACATATCCATCGGTTTTACCAAAAGAGCGAAATACACTACAAGTTTATTCTCAACCATTTCCAAGACCTGGATGAAATCACTTACTGTCTCTGGGATTCATATAGGGGAAGAAGGAAGGAAGAGTAGCTTCAGATTTCTAAAGTGCCTTTGACTTTAATATAAAATGATCCATATTCAGGAAGAAAATTTCAAAATAAGCTTCAGAGCTATTTCTTTACATGTGAAATTTGATTCCAGCAACAATCAATGCTACCCATGAAGACTTGAAAGAAAATATGTATCCTCCTGCTCACATACACATAGATAGAATTCAGAAAGTTTCCTAGAACATTCCAGATGAAAAGAGTAACTCTTACACTCTCCTCTTCCATAGACTCTATCCGGGTTTCTGTTTTTAGATGTTCACAGAAGGAAAAAAAAACATATATATAAAGTCAGTCTTTTCCAAGTCTCCTGCTGCTCCTTTGTATGTATTTAAACCCAATGTTTTAGCAGAAGATGAGAATAGATACTCTGTGCTGATGTAAATGGCAATGACGTCATCACCCAGCTAGCAGAAAACAGAAATAAAGGGAAGGGAGGTTGAACAGTTCTGAGTGTTGATGAAGGAGCTGTTTATAAAATGTAAGTTCCTGGTGGTCAGACATCATACTTTCCACTTCTTTTCAATTATCTCACAGTACTATCTCTGTGATCTCTTTTCTGAGTTCCAGTAGCACTATGCAAACTTTGTATCTGGTAATACCTCATGCAATATAAAGACAAGGTTCCTTTGATGTCTTGACTTCTTTCCATAAAATGTAGGATTCATTATCTTTCACTGTCACATATCCTGGGTTTTCTATGAGATCAGAGCTGCCATAGAGGCAGGGCTTATGTTTTAGATGCTTTGTATCTTTCATGGTACCTAGCCTAGACCTCTGCTCTTTGAGGGTTTTCAATATAGATTTGTCTTCTGTATATGGTGGCAGACAGCTGTGTAGATTGTCAAGGGAACTTAGCGAGGGCCTCCAGCATCTTCATTGTGTTACTTCACTCAAAATCTTTGAATGACAGGTTCACTTCAGCTATGTTATTCATTATATCTCTTATTTAACTCTTGTTTTCTCTTTCTTCTTTCTATCATTTAGCTACCATTTTCTCCCAGATTCTGCTCAAAATTCACCTTTTCTAAAAGTTTCCTGCTCTTAATTCTTTCCCACTCTGGCTACTACTTTAACTTGAAGTGACTTAAATCTTAATGATTCAGGTTTTCCTTTGTACCTGCTCAGTTTTGAAATGTTTCTTACATATTTCCACTCTACAAACTTTGTTCCTAAATAGATTGGAAGAAACAGTGTAGGGTCATTTTATTTTTTATTGGTGAATGTGCAGGGGGCTGGCACACTGTAATAGGTCAATAAATGCTAGTTTCTTCCCTCTGCAGCAACCTCAAAATAGCAGGCAGTCAAAATCCATTTTTAAATTATACTGATATAACTATTTCTGGAGGTGAGCTTTGCACTAAGGGACCACTGTCACTCTACTGTGTTCATTAATTCGAATGGTAGTGCAGTAAAGTGACAAGAAATTCAGTACGTTTTAGAATTATAAGAAGGCAAAACTAGAAAAGACCACAGAGACTGCACAATTGCTTTAGCAGACCAAGGGTAATGCACTGAGAAAGGAAGTGACTTTTATAAGGTCAAACAGCCAATTCAAGAGAGGGCACTTAAACCTTAATTGTCTTACCCAAATACCCTGGCAACCCTGCCTTTGTACCTCTGCTCCTTCCTGGATCAATATTTGTCAAGTTATTAGCATAGTGCACTTGATACTCAGTTCCTAATGTAGTCTTGCAAGATTAACTTGCTTCTTTTCTTTTGAGTTGTAACTCTTCTGATAAAATATTCATGGCAGTTCATCTTTTGTAGACCACCTTCAAAGCATCTCAAACTGGAGTGCCTGCGGGATTCATTGCATGTGGAAAAGTTATTTCTAAAGTCACAAGATAAACAAGACACATCTTCTAAAACTTTTATTTTCATTTTAAAGCATACTGATGTATTTCTTCTGTAATAAAGATATTTTTAAATTTTTCAAAGTTATGGTTGCCACTTTGGGTTTGTTCTCCCCAGGAGGGGTCACTCAGGCTGCCTTAAGGTTAGCAGAATTTGAGAAGTAAGATGAAGTAGAGAATGTGACATTTTTTAGTGAGCTGCAAAACACCTACAACGTCAGTTTATAAAACCATCTGAAATTATTGTGTAACTTGTGGTTTATCATTGACTTTCCACTTATCTTATTCTTTATGTTCTCTACCATTTCACAAGGTACTAATCACAATACCTAATAAATGCCTCATAAATGCGGATTGTACATTACAGATGGCAAACAGATTTTAAAGGTAGTGTGCATAGCGTATCTGCCTGAAATAATATGAAAACCCAGATAAGCCAGGAATTATTATTACAGGAATTTAGAAGGTCCATCACTGGAGTTTATTAAACTCTGAGAAAAATTAGAAAAGAACAAACCGGGTTTACTTTAAGAAATATTTTCCATATTAAATTGCTGATGTGAGAAAAATAGATGAAAAGTTCAGTGAACTCTGCTGTGCCCATAGACTATAATTAGAACAAGAATATAAAGCTCATAACTTATTGTTTGGGTACTAGGGATTGAATTTTGGTACTAGGGTCTCATCTATGCTGGGCAAGTGCTCTGAACAAAACCTTCAGCCTACAGCTCAGAAACTTTCATGGGCACATTAATTGATCTTTTTATTACATAATTTCCTGATTCTATATGCTACTTTATTTTATTCTTTCTAAGAGATATACATGCAAAAAATTCTCTTTGGAACATTAAAGAAAAATGAATTTACATCTGAGTTTTAATCAAAAAGAAGAAATGAAACACTTAAAAGTAATGAAGTTTCTGAAATAATGAAATCATTCTAATTTCATATCTTAACACTTGTGGATTTTTTTTTTTAACTAAAAATGTCCACATTTTCACATTACGGGGGAGAGACTATGGAGAGGTTGTTTCCCAAGAACATAAATGATCAATTTAAAGGATATAATTTGCAGTTAGCTTTTCAGTACTCCTTTGCTGCTGCTGCTGCTTCTTTTTTTGTTGTTGGTTCTGGGGATTAAACTCAGGAGTACTCGACCACTGAGCCACATCCTCAACCCTGTTTTGTGCTTTTATTTAGTGACAGGGTCTCACTGAGTTGCTTAGCACCTTGCCATTGCTGAGGCTGGCTTTGAACTCACAATTCTCCTGCTCAGCCTCCCAAAGTGCTGGGATTACAGGCGTGAGCCACCGCGCCTGACTAGTCCTTTGCTTCTTTTCAACTATTAATGTCATGTTTAGTCACAATGTTTGGAGGTGGGCATTTACAGCTGAAGAAATAAGGCATAAAATGTTAAGATACCTTGGGATAGGGTGTAGTTCCAATGGTTTATTCTTTTCATTAAAAATACTTAATAACTGTGCTTAATGTACAAGAGAATCTTAAATGAAAATATTTCACAAAATGAATTCCATACCATAAAGATTTGATTGGTCCAATGAAGCCTGGGTGAGTGAGGGAGGGAGGGAGTGAATGAATGGATGGATGAAGGGATCCAAGTGCTTTGGGATCCAGGTGCTGTGGTTCAGTGTGGTATTTGCTTCTGTTAAGTGTGCTGCTGAAGTGTGGGTTTACTTGAATTTGGGGAATGGAGAGTATTTTTGCTGCTTGACAAGCCCACATTGCCTCACCTTTATTTTAAGTTCAAATTTTAACAGTTAAACACTTCCCTAGATAGTGTTTTGTAAGCTTACTCATTCTTCCCTGCCAAAGGCAACAAAACAGGAACATCTAGGGATTTTATTTTAATTGCTGTTAAAAGCGTATTTAAGCACATGTGGAAGAATTTTGTGGAGAAGAATAGCTAAAATCACCTCTCTTCTCTCTTCTATTTTTTAAAGATCAGGTTCTTTTTAAAAAGCATTTGAATGGCTTACTTTAAAAAATAATGCATAGTTGTATAATATATTATTATGTTCAGAGAATAAATATTGCTTGTATTGCACTCAGGAAAAAAATTAGAAATTCTATTATAAACTAATTAAGAGTCAATAATCAAATTGAAAATTTATTTTCTCATTTGCAGCATTTAAAGTGATATTTAATTTCTTTCTGAAGCAGGAATTAAACCCAAAACTTGCTGCTATATATCATAAATTTACTAAACTCAAAGGATAGTCTGACTTGCTATTGGGCTCTTCCTCCACTATTATATTAACGTGAATAATGGCTCCATTTTTATAAAAACTATGTGAAATAATTTACATACATGTATTAGAAAGTGACAGAGAAAAGAGGCTCCTGAACACTGGAATAATTAAAAATCATTGGCTTTAGAATGAGGGGACTATAGAATCCTAGTCTTGAGCACTTAGAACAAATAGGTCATGTTATAAATATTCAAAATCTTTGTCACTAAAAATGAAACTTAACTAACTCAATTCAACATCATTTCTTTTGCTGAGGAAATTCCCCTAAAGATGCAGAACACAGTTTTACAGGACTCTAGGGAAGCACTTCTCAGAGAATGATGCTATGCATTGCCTATGGGATGATTTTCCTTTGTACCAAGATGACATTGTTTCATTTTAATAATCATCTATTATGAAAACACACATTAGAAAAAATATCTTCCCATTTTAGTAGTGATTAAAATATACTTTAATTTTTGCATTCTATAAATTATTTATGTTTTAAAAGAGATTTGTGAAATATTAATATAGTAAGTGGAAATAAAGCAAAAAAATGTGTAAGTGGGGAAGATGCCTGATTATTGGGAAATATATACTTTCCTAGTCTATGCATATTGCAGTTGGAGAAATACTAGACTACATGGTATTTTATATTCCTTCCAGTTTTAAAATACATGCTCCTAAAACAGTAAACTGTAATAGATTTTTTACTAAGTAGCAAAAAAAAAAAAAGATCATGCAGTCACCATTTTGTATCCTAAATGTAAATTTAAGGGACTCTAAGTTAACTTTTGCTTAAAATGAAATTTCTTATGTATTAGAGAATTTCTTCACATTAGTTATCCAAGTTCTTTTAAATTTTAGTTACCCAAAGTCCATTAAATAAAAACTATTATATGGGTAGATTAACCTCTCACCCAGAATCCTCCTACAATTATATGGTTCCAATAATGAATTCTGTATAATATTGGTACACAACAAACATACAAGTGAAGGAGATAAAATAAAGACAACTGAAAGAGATCTAGTTATATAATGTTAATTGAATTTTAATAAAGATATATGAGTATTAAAGTGGGAAAATTATAGCCTTTTAAACTAACAATACTGAAACAATTGGAAATCCATTTGGGAGCAGGGAATGAATCTTGACCCTTATCTCAAACCATACATAAAAGTTAATGTAATATGAACCATAGTCTAAACATAAAAGCTAAATCTACAAAATTCTAGAAGGCAACAAGGTGACATATTTGTTAACATGAACAAAGAAAGATTCCTTAAGATTTATTAGGTAGGTTACAAAAAGCACCATTCATGTAAGAAATACTTGTAAACTGGTGTTTTAGTTAGCTTTTGCATTTGTATCACTGTGGCCAAAAGATCTGACAACTACAATGTAGATATACTTGAGGCTCACAGTTTCAGAGGCCTCAGTCCACAGAAGGCCTACTCCATTGCTCTGTGCTGGAGGTGAGACAGAACATCGTGGTGGAAGGGTTTGGAGGAGGAAAGCAGCTCAGGATGGGCAATCAGGAAGCAGAGAGGAGAGTTCCAGAATATAAATTCCAAAGGCATACCCTCAGTGACCCGGTTTCTCCAGACACACCCTACCTGCTTACAGTTACTGCCCAGTTAATCCAGTTGGGTTAAGACTCATAACCCAATCATTTCACTTCTAAACTTTCTCACACTTTAGGTTTTGGGGGCACCTCATTTCCTAACCATAACAATTGAACATAATCAAAATAAAAAAGAAGTTGCTCTTTGAAAGATACTATTGTGTAAAGAAGACTGGAAGCCACCAACTGGGGGGAAAAAAAAAGAACACAATACATCTATCTGATAGATAAAAGTATTCAACAAAGAAACTTATGAATCAATAATAAAAAAAAACCTAACTTAAAACAAAGAGAGAGATGGGCAAAACACTTGACCAGGCATTTTATACAACAAGATATACATATTGTTGATAAGCACATGGAAAGATGCACATGATTAGTCATAAGGGACACACAAAATAAAGCAATAATAAGATACAACTAACCACCTACTCGAATGGCTAGCACTTTTAAAAGGGACAAAGTCACATCTTGGCAAGGAAGCAGGGTGACCAACAATCCCATACATGCTAGTGGGAATGTGGAAGTCAGTTTTGCAGTAATGTTCAAGTTAAGGATATGATGATCGCATGAAATGTCTATTCAAAGTGTTTATCAATAGAAATGAAAGGTATGTGTTATTGTTTGGGTATGAGGTGTCCCTCAAAACTCCTGTGCTAATGCAGTCATATCTAGAGGGAAAATGATTAGATTGTGAGAGTTGTAACCTAATTGGTACATCAGAGTTTGAACAGACTAACTGGTAACAGTAGACAGGTGGGGCTGGATGGAGGAGGTGGGCCACTGAAGGCATGCCCTTGGAAGGATGCATCTTCCCTAGGATCTCTTCCTGCACCCCTCCCCACCCCCCGCTTCTAGGCAGCCATGAGGCAGCACTTCTCTACCACACTCTTCCACCATGATGCTCTGCCTCACCTCAGGCCCAGAGCAACAGAATTAGTGCACCATGGGCTAAACCTCAGAAACCATGAGACAAAATAACTTTTCCTTTTCTATATTGTTCTTGTCAGGTATTTGGGTCACAGAATTGCGGAGCTGACTAACACAATATGTCCACCTAAAATCTCATACACAATGATCATAGCAGCTGTAATCATAAAAACTCCAAACTGAAAAATAACCCAACAGGTAAATAGGTAGAATACTATACTCATGCAGTATCAGTCTATGCAGCAATAATGAATAATGCTAAATATGACAATATGAATAAGTCTCAGAAATATTGTGCAGAAAGAAGACAGAAACAAAGTAATACATACAATAGTATATGTATGTATATATATATAGTAATATAGTATTCTATTCATGCAAAATTCTAAAAATAGATCAGTGTTTGTTTAAAGCTGGTTTGGAAGGGATTAATGACACAGAAGGAAATTTTGATGTGATAGAAATGCTTTTTATCTTGATTGAGATGCTTGATACACATGTATGCACATTTATTAAAGCTCATTTGTCTATGTACTTAAAGTAGTCATATTTTACTTTACGTAAATTATACGTTGATAAAGTTGATTTGTAAAAAATTATGAAATCAAAATCCTATCTAGTTAGAGAGAAGGATTAATTTCAAGTGAGTGTGGAAAGGAACTTTGTGTAATGATTAAAATATTTTGTATCTTGACTGGGGTAGCAGTTGCTTGGTCATACATGTATTTGTCAAAAGTTACCAAATGTAACCTTAAATTCTACTTGTTTTATTTTATAAAAATTATTTTCTATTAAATTAAAATAATTACTTCAAAAAATAACATACTTAGAATAAAGCAAGAAGGTAGTATTTTTACTTTTTTGAAATTAGCAAAGATATAAAATATATACTACAAAGTATATATATATCATATATGTGTGTGAGTGTATATATATATATATTAGTTCTAATAAAAATTTGATAACATGAACACATTTATACACTGACAGGAGGAGTACAAATTAGTACATTTCTGGAAGTAAAATGCCAATATTTACTAAGCTTCTGAATATGTATATTCTTTGATCAAGTAATTGCACTCCTTGGGATCTATACTAATGAAACATTTGGAAGTACAAAGATTTATGTGTAAAGATATTCATTTCCTATAACTTATAATTTAGAAAATTGGAAAGAAAACTGTCCAAAAAATAGAATGTAATTATATAAATTATGGCACATACCATATGGTTGATTGATAGCTATTAAATGATGT
This sequence comes from Xerus rutilus, assembly GCA_028644305.1. NCBI lineage: Eukaryota > Metazoa > Chordata > Mammalia > Rodentia > Sciuridae > Xerus > Xerus rutilus. Next base: position 35,324,491 of record CM053413.1, read on the forward strand.
TTACATATAATTTTGAATAGTATGGGAAAATATTATGTTAAATATTTAGCAAAGGAAAATATATCAAATAATATTTACAATACTCTATGTATAACATAAAATATGAGTGTGAAGACTTTAAGAAAATATATGTAAATGTTAACAGTAGGTATCAGCAGGAGTCAGAATTAGGATTATATTCTTTACAATTTTCTTGATTTTCTATTTACATAATTTCCAAGTATTTCTGAAATAAAACTAGATTAAAGTTGATATCATAAGTTAAAATAATTCTCTTCTTAAGATTTGCAAATATAAATGTTTATGGTATCGCTGACACAAAAAATTTATAAAATAAAGATATCTAAATATATTCCCCATACAATTATAAACTGTGATTATAGTGTTTTTGACATAGAATAGAATATATGAGTACAAAAAAAATATGATATTACATTATTTTTATTGGTTTGGAATATATTTTTTAGTCTTTCTCCTTAATTGTTATGACTGCTGAAAAAATATTCCTATGTATTTCTTGGGAGGGGCATTAATAGCCTACATAAAATGCATTTACTTCATTTTTAATGTAGTATTAAATACTCATAATATCTTGTGACAGAGACAATACTTTATACTTAATGTGCTTTCCTTACAATTCCCAGTTCCTTTTCAGTTGACAAGTCCTTGTAATAGGTTAATGGTGGTTCCCTTCAGATTTTTCTTCCCCTTCTGCTGTATACCAGAAGCCTCATCATAAAATTAAAACCATAAGATGATCTGCACAGAGATCTGCTAAGCAAGGGAGTCACTAGCTAGCAACAGAAAATAGAATGCATATACTTGTGAATAATGAACTTTGTCAAGTGAAGCTACTGGCATTTAGGATTTATTTCTTAGTTCAGCTTTAACTAATTATACACACCCGTAAAAATAACTATACTTCAACTTAGGGCTGCTATAAAAAACAAGAAATAAAAAGAAAACCCTAACGTATATGGCTTTAGCTTAATAGGTAGGGGACAGCAAGTGGAAAAGGTAAATACAGAAGCTGAAAAGATGAGGATCCACTTCACACTGTGGTAAAACCAGTAAAGCTTGTTAGCATGAGGTGGTGCCATTGGTTACCTTCGGCAATAAGAAAAGAAAATGAGGTTTTGAAAAAATTGTCTTGAGTGTAAGTAAAAATGAGAAGAAATAAAGAGGGTCCAGAAATTCAAGGCTTTATAAGATCGGAAGAAAACAACTGATTCTATACGCTAGCCTACAAAAGAGGAATTAAGAAGGTTCTTTTCAATAAATGCAAATTGGGCAGCTGATTAAAATAATCAGGACAACGATCAGATTAAGTATGTGCTTTATGACTATTGTCCTAACACCAATTGTCCTAACAACCTTAAGATATCTACCAGCAAGTCAAGCAAGAAAGGTATGGGGCAGGAAAGTAAAGAAATATACCAAATCTGAGGGTGGTGGTATAGCATACTGATAAGACTACAAGGAAATAAAGGAGAAGATTCTTGCATTTTAAAATCAAGTTTTACCTTTACAAAAAAATCGTGAGTTTGATCCAAAAATAATAATAATTCCTCAAAACAATAATCCTTATGTCCCCAAATTTTCATTTCCACAGGCAAGAAGCTCGCTAAGAAGTGAAAGTTACACAACCTCAAAGAGCGCACATTCTTTAGTAAAAATAGCCAAAACAAACAAACAACAACAACAAAAAAAGCAAAAAATGTCCGAGAAACAAAATCCTCAAAGGCTGCAGAAGTCATGAGAAGTAGGGGCCAGGGACTTCTCCTTGAGAGCTGAGTCAGGGTCTGGCAAGGTACTTGCAAGGGAGAGTGTTAAGCAGGATTTCAGAATTGCTGCCAGCTGGTACAGGCGTGTGTCCCCATTCCTTCCCTTTCTGCTGGAAGGCTTCGCTGAGGTCATCTTGTTCTTGCTCCACCACTGTATACTGAGTGAGGGAGGAGAAGGTAATTGCTTCTTAATTCATAGATGCTTGGGCCAAAGAAAGTGCAACCCAGTTTGAGTGAACAACTGCAGCACAGCTTGGATTTTGAGCTTGATGCAGTCAGTGACTGTCTGTGACATCTGGTTATCACTTTGGGGGAAGACTGATGGTGTGCTGGGTGAAGAGAAGTTGACAAAAAATGTTTATTTCCCAGAAGTGCAGGCAGCAGCAAAGACTTTCATTGTTCCTAAAATAAGTTCTTCCCCTCATCTCAGGGAAATTTAACAGGGTCATTTAGCTGGTTGAGATCCAAAAAACCAAAAAGCAGAAATCATAGGTGCACTTCAATGTGTACAGCTACTGAAAATATGGGGCCAGCTGTTGTTACAGTATGACATAACTTATCCTGACAAATATATTCATAATGTAAATTTGGAAAACAAAGCAAAGTTCAAAGAAGAAAAATTAACACCCATAGTACATTTAGGAAACTTTTAGTTTGGGTAATGGTTGATGGTTTGTTTTTTGTTAAATACTCAGAAAATGCTGCTCATTAAAGAAGAGAAAATAAAATCACTCTATTCATACTTCCCAGATACAATCACTGCTATCACTGATACATATTATTAAAATACATATAATTTTCAGTAGCAAAATCACAATTTCCATATTGTGTAATCTGCATTATACACATATATATGCACACATCAGTGTATACACACACATACGCACACACATATGTATATATACATATGTGTTTATCTATGTATTTATAATCATTCCAAGTCAAACAAATCTATTTTATTCTTGATATGAAAGCATAATGTGTTTTGTTTTTTGAATGCATTCTTAATTCACCATACAAAATTAAATTGTTTTCTTATTGTATTGCAGACATACTTTTTATACTTTGTATATATTTGGAATATTAGTTATTACATTATTATACAAACATGCCTATATTGTATCCCAATATGTCACTTAACCACAAACTTTCTTTATAAAGTTTTCACTGTACATATATTTTTAAAATACTCATCATGGTTTTACAATATTTTTTCTTAATTTCTTCTGGGTTTCATGTCTTTTATAAATGGAATTTACCCACCAAATTATAACAGATATTTATATCCTCCAAATATCTATATGAGGTTATCCATGTATTGTTTTATTTGTGATTCTTAAATTTTGAGTCACGCAAGGCCACAAATTGATAGTCATTTCCTTCAACATCATTTGCAAAACTCATCCCCTACACCAAGTTTCAAAGCTACTTTTAATCTGCATTAATTTTCTGCATAAGTTTATGGCTTTGCACCCTCTAGGCTACTTCATTCATTTTGTCCATTCCAGTACCAAACTGTACTGCCATCATTAAAATTTTCTTGCAGAACATTTTAAATCTTTTAGAGAAAGTTATCCTTTTTTGGCTGAAAAAAGGGAGAAAATTTACTTTTGCATTGTTTTTCCAGAAGAATTACATAATTAACTGATTCATATCCACAGAAAAAATTTTTTGGATATTCAAATTAATTTACTGAAGATTTACTTTGTTATAGTATTAGTTCTTCTTATCCAGCAATTGAGTATTCATCTCCATTTATTTATATCTTATTTCATACAATTTTTTAAAATACTTGGATCGTAGAACATCTTTTAAGGACTATCAAATGCTTATGTTTCAAAGAATCAAAAGAAATATAACAAAATATACAAACAATAAAATTTCCAGAAATAATGCTAACTATAATAATGAAATGGAAATTAAGCTTATTGAAATTAAGCATACAGTGTATTCAAAGACTAGATTAGTAGAGAGGATTTGATACTGTATTACTGAATATGTAATAACATATTTCATCTGTTTTAAAATGTAATTCTTTCCAGATATTTCTGAAATTGTCATGTGTGAAACACTCATCATCTTACATGACTTAGCAACAATGACTTAGTTATCATTACCTGTGTGTGACCAAAACTTAATCATAGCTAGTTGTTATGACATCAATTGAACTATAAACATTAAAATATATGATGCATATTGAATCCCATTGCTTTTTTGTAGATTGCAGTATAATTTAAAGGTGAAAAGTTATTATGTGCCAAGAAAGGCAATGGGAAAAGGCAGTGGGATATAAGGCTCTTTGGAAGGCAAATATTTTCACTGGAAGAATAAACCCCTTTCTTATGTTCTTGCAAACCTGCAACCAAATGTTCTATGAGACTCAAGAAAGAAATCCACAGTAGATGAAGTTGTGTTAGGTTTTGTTACTCATGTATATGCTAAAGGATTGCCTATCACCAAGGATGCGGTGAAAAAGGTACACTCAAACATTGCTGGTGGGACTGCAAATTGGTGCAACCAGTCTGGAAAGCAGTTTGGAGATTTCTTAAAAAACTTGGATTGGAACCACCATTCGATCCAGCTATCCCACTCCTTGGCCTATACCCTAAAGATTTAAAAACAGCATACTACAATAAATCAGTCACCTCAATGTTTATAGCAGCACAATTCACAATTGCAAAACTATGGAAGCAACCCAGATGTCCTTCAATAGATGAATGGATAAAGAAACTGTGGTACATATACACAATGGAATATTATTCAGCAATAAAAGAAAATAAAATTATGGCATTTGCAGGCAAATGGATGGAATTGGAGAACACTATGCTTAGTGAAGTAAGCCAATCCCCAAAAAACAAATGCCGAATGTTCTCTCTGATTAGTGGATGAGGATACATAAGGGGGGTGGGAACGGGAAACATAGGAGAAATACAGGAACTCTGGATGCGGCAGGGGGAGGTGGGAGGAAGGAAACGGGAATGGGCATAGTAATGACGGTTAATTGAGAGGGTCATTACTACCCCTGGTGCATGTACGAAGACACAAATGGTGTGACTTTATCTGGTTTGCAACCAGAGAAATGGAAAAACTGAGCTCTGTTTATGTACTATGACTTGAAACACATTTAAATAAAATAACTAAATTAAAAAAAAAAAGGATTGCCTATCACATATAAGGAATGGTAAGCATCAAAATTGGCAGGTGTGAGAGCCTAGAAGATTGCAGAGATAATTCCTAGGCATTTAAGAAAAGCTGTGTCCCCAAGGATTGTATCTGGTAAGACCATCTGAGCATGGGTAATGATGATGGTGATTGAGATGATCTGAGAATAGGTGGGTTCTAACTGGGAATATAGTGTAGGATTATCTTACCTAGCTTATTTTATTCTCATTCATGTACACTTTTTAATGAACACTCTTAAAAGTTAAATGTAAGAAACCTCCACAATTAAAGGCTAACAGTTATCTTTCAAAAAGTATAAAATTTTAAAAACCTAAGACATTGTAAAACATTGATGCTTGTTGGAAGCACTTCTTCTCAGTAGTACATAAAATAATGATGATTCTTGCAATGAGTGATGTTTCATATTAGATATATATTTCTTATCAGTTAGACTCTTTTTGTAAGTAAAGGACTCACATAACTAAACATTAAAAAGAATCATTTTACTTAAAGTCCACATTTTTCAGATTGATTCAAGTAAGCCAAGAGCCAGGGAATTACACTACCATTTAGGAAGTGCTTTCTGTGTTTATGCCCTTCAATTGACCTTGTCAGCTTTATCTTCAGATTATTTCTCTATAATACCAAGGTGACTCCCAGCAGCTGCTGGGACTACAAACTTCTTTTTCCACACCTATCAGGATAAAGTGATAAATTTCCCCCAGGAATCCAGAAAAAAGCACAGAATTCTCATTGGATCATTTCAAGTCACATGCTTCACCCTTTGGTCCCCACAGTAATGGGGAGCTCTTGCACAAGAAGAAAGAACCAGGACACGAATGCAGGGAAGGCTAACACAAATGACAAGAAGATAACACTCATTAACCAAGTGTAGCTAGCTAGCTGACTTGCTAATTCCCTGCACATAATCATCATACTCTAGTGCACTTGGGCCTAACTTCCAACTGCCAGCCCCTTGCATCTTTTTGATCAAGGATGCTTTTGGTCTTCGAAATCTTTGACCACCAAACCAGTTAAAAGTGATAGGAAGTTAATGCCCCCAGTGTGAGTGAACATATACCCCAGCTCTGAGCTCCTTTGCTCTGTGGGTGGAATAATTCTTAGATGTATGTATAGCATTGGTTTCCATAGCAGGATTAAATTCCAGTAACCCACAGTGGAAAATTTTGATAATACATCCTTTTATTGATTGCTTTCCCTTCCTTGTCTCACCTCTCCCTTCCTTTTCTGGTACTTTCTCCTTCCAAAGAAATTCTTTGTACTTGTATCTTTGGCTTAGAATCTGCCTCTGGGAAAACCAGAACTCAGACAGTAATATTAAAGTTCACCTTCCTCTATTCATCTGAAATAAAGTGATTATTTTGCAAGATGTCTCTGGAACTCAGTTTCCTCCTGAATATAATGGAGATAATAATGTCTGCCCCACTTTCCTTGAAAGGACTATTATGAAGAACAAATGAGATAATGCATATAAAAATGTTTTGTAAGATGCTGTGCAATCGAGCACTACCATGATTAAAATTACCATATACTTTAGGAAAGTCAAACCCCTCCATTATTGGCAAGTAAACAGCAAAAAGTATTCATCACTGGTAGGATCTCAGGCAGTGCCCTCTGTCTTCCCTTGAAATCAAAAGGACAAGAATTAATAAAAAATCAGATGATTCATCACAAAGGGATTACCTAAGGCACCCCTTTGTGTAGGCTACAGCTGCCCATTTATTTGTTGTTAATACCAGAGACCTCTCAGCAGGAAGGGAGCATAAAGTAAACAGGTAAAAGATGCTAGGAAAGGGCAAAGGGAAGCTGCCTGCTGGGAGCTGCTCCCTCAAAGGCTAATGGAACCTGAACTGACTCACAGTTCAGGCTCCACCAGGCTGCCAACCAGAATGTCACCTATGCCACAGACACTCACCCAATACAGAGTGCTGGTGCCCAGGGAAACTTCAGGTCAAACGGACAAGATGTCATTGCCAATTTGATGGTTTTAAAATTTACTCAACTTTGCAACACAATCTGCCCTGTACTTTGCTATTTTTTATTATTTTAAAAAGTATCTATTATTGAGATCTTAACAATACATATGATACAGTTAATAAATCCTAACTATGTTTTTTAAGGAATTATGACAATGTGAATACAATGACAAATTAAGAAATAGCACATTCTTGACCCACCACATGGCTCCTCCCAGCTGCTACTTCTCTTCTATAAAGTTTCCTTGTATCTACACTTTACCACCAGATATTAATTTTGCCTAATGTTGAATTTTTATATGAATGGAAACATGTAGTAAGTATCCTTTGTGTCTGGCTTTGATCACTAAAATTGTGGTTGTGAGACTCACCTGTGGTGTCACATGTAGCCATGTTTATTCCTTTCATTGTTGTAAAGTATTGCATTGCATAACTTTATCATTAATTTCTTACCAGTTATACTATTGATAAATATTCAAGTTTCCTTCTCTCTTGGTTTATGATAACTGAATCTGCAATGCCACCCTTATAAAAAATAAATTTTTTATAGAAAGATGGACTCATTTTTTTTTGGGCATGTACTTTAGAATTATCAGATCAGAGTGGGTATGTCTCATTTATTGAAAATTACATTCTTCCATAGTAATTATACCATTTACAATCCTCTAACAGTTTAAGAGAATGCCCATTGTTATACAAACTTATAAGCGTTTTCCTTTACTTTCACACATCTTGGCGATGTGCCATTTGCTTTTAAGCTGCATTTCACTGGTAACTAAAGAATTTAACATGTTTTAAAATATATGTTGGCCATTTGGATACCTTCTTTTGTGAAGTAACTATGTCTGCTGTTCATTTTTCTACTGGCTCATCTGCTTTCTTTTACAGATTTGAAGATATCTGTAAGATTTCATACCAGCTTGAAGATAATGTCTCAGCTAAGTGTATTGTGGCTTACTTCTTCCATTTAGTGGCTTCTTTTTTTCACTTACTTTATGTATTTTAGAGAACAGAAGTGTTTGAATTCAAAGTAGTCTAACATATCAATCTGAGAAATTTTGTAGGTCAAGAAATTATGTTTCTACATTGTTTTAAAAGGCTTTTTCTTGACTTTTACATTATTCTCAAATCCACCTGTAATTGCTTTGTATATATGCCTAAGGATCATGAGTAATTTTTATTCTTCATGAATATTCAATCATTTGACCCAGAGTTGAAGAACTTATTTTAATATTTTTGTACTGTATGTGTAGTAGTAATGAAGCTCTCAATTTATATTTGTCTGGAAAAATTTTCCTTCCTTCATTTAAAAAATTTTTTTTAAATGGGAAATTGAGTATTTTGGATTAACAAGTTTATTTCTCTCTCTCTCTCTCTTTTTTTTTTTTTGCAAGTTAACGATCTTACTCCATTGTCTCCTGGTTAGCATAGTTTCAAACAAGATGTCTGCTTTTTAAAAAATTTTTATTTTCTTTTAAATTAACATTTAGTAATTATACATAACTATGAGGCATGGTATGATATTTAAAAACATTTATGCAATGTGTAATGATCAAATCAAATAATAAGTATTTTCTTCTTGCCATTTCTTTATTTTGGTGGCACAGAGCTCCTTTCTACTAGTTCTTCATAAAATACATAATAAGTTACCATAAACTATAATTACCCTACCGTGCTATAGAATACAAAAAACACTATTTCTCCTATCTAACTATATTTTGCTGCTCATTATCCAAGTTATCTTTATTCCTTCTCCTCCCTACCCTTCCTCCCTATCTCTAGTAATCACTATTCTAGTCTTTTCTACTTTGAAATCAATTATTTTTTTCAGCTTCTACAAATAAAAGTGAACATATGATAGTTGTCTGTTTGTGCCTGGATCATTTTACTTCACATACTCTCCTATAGTTCATTTATTTTGCTGCAAATGATGGGATTCCATTTTTTATGGTTGAACAATATTCACATGCACACATCACATTTTCTTTATTCATTCATCAGGATGGACATATCAGTTGACTGCATATCTTGGTTATTGTGAAGAGTGCTGCAATAAACATGGAAGTGCAGGTAAATCCTCAATATGCTGATTTCATTTCTTTGTATATAATACCAAGAAGTGGGAGAGCTGTATCACATGATATATCTATTTTTAGGTTTTTGAGGCACCTTCATTAGGCTATACAAATTTACATTCTAAATAGATGTGTATAAGTCTACTCTTTTCTCTGACTGTTCACCTGTGGTTTTTTTAAATGATGTTGGTGATTAAACTCAGGGCTTTGCAAAAACTAGACAAGTGTTCTACCATTGAACTGCATCTTGAGCTTAGCATTTGTTATTTTTTGCTTTTTGGTAATAGTCATTTTGACTGAGGTGAGGTGATCTCATTGCATTTTGACTTGCATTACCTTAATGAGTAGTAATTTTGAAATTATTCATATATTTATTGATCATTTGAACTGATATTCAGGTCATCTGCCTGCTTTTTAAAAGAACCTTTTTGTTATTCAAACCTTATTTGTTACTTTTGTTATATTTTAAGTAATAATTGTTGGGTTAATAGTTTGCAAATATTGCCTTCCATTCTGTAGATTTCTCTTCAACCTGTTGATGTTTCATTTGCTATGCAAAAGCTTTTTAGTTTGATATAATCACAATTTTCTACTTTTGCTTTTGTTTCCTGTACTTTTGAGGTCTCAACCAAGAAATCATTGCTTATTCCAATATCTTGAGGTGTCTCCCTTATGTTTTATTCCAGTAGCTTCACAGGTAGCTACTGGAATATAGTAGGTCCTATATTTAGGTATTTGATTCATTTTTAGTTAATTTTTGTACTTGGCAAGGGGAAGGAGACTAGTTTCATCCTTCTGCACATGAATATACCATGTCTCAGCACCATTTATTGAAGAAGTTGACATTTTTCTAATGTATGTCTTTGGTACTTTTGTTGAGAATGTTTGGTTTAGAAGCATAGATTTCTTTCTTGGATTTCTGTCCTGTTCCACTGGTCTATGTGAATGTTTTTATGTTAGTACCATACTATCTTATATATTATAGCCCTGTAGAATGTCTTAACATCAGGTATTGAGATACCTCCAGATTTGTTCTTTTTGCTAAAGATTACTTTGGCTATTCAGGGTTTTTATTATGAATCAGTCACACTGATAAGAGCCTAACTAATACAGCATGTGTCTTCTTCAATTTCTTTCATCAGTGATTTGTAATTTTCCTACATTGTAGAAGTCATTGCTTTCCTTGGTTGAATTCATTCCTACACATTTTATTTTATTTCTTACTGGAAACTATTGTGAGTGGGACTGCTTTGTTGATTTCTTTCTCAGCAATTTTATTATTGGTGCATATATAAAGCTACAGGTTTTGTATTTTGATTTTTTATCCTGTAATTTTACTAAATTTGTTTATCAGTTCTAATAATCATTGTTTGGTAGAATGTTCAGGTTTTCCTATTTAAGACATGCCATATGTAAATAGGGATAATTTGATTCCTTTTCTTCCTATTTGTATGCCTTTTATTTCTTTCTCTTGCCTAATTGCCCTGGCTAAGACTTTTACTTCTATGCTGAGTGAGGAGGAAGAATGCGGACACCTGTGTTTTCCTGGAGATCTTAAAAGAAATACTTTCAGCTTTTCCCAGTTCAATATGATGTTGCTTGTGAATTTATCATATTTAGTCTTTACTATGTTGAGGTATGTTTTTTCTATACTCAATTTGTGGTGAGTTTTTAGAAAGGAGTGTTAAATTTTATCAAATGCCTTTTCTGCATCTATTGACATGATTGTATGGCTTTAGATCTTTATTCTATTGAGGTGCATTACATTTAATAATTTGCATATGTTGAACCATCCTTGCACTCCTGGAATAAATCCCATTTGATCATGATGCATGATAATTTTGATGTGTGGTTGGATTCAGTTTGCTAAAATTCTCATGATAATTTTTGCATCTATATTCATCAAAGATGTTGGTCTAGTTTTATATTTTTATTTGTCCTTGTCTGGTTTTGGTCAAAGTATGCTGGTCTCAGAATGAGTCTGAAAGAGTTTCCTTTCTTTGAACTTTATGGAAAAATTTGAGAAAAATTTATACTAATTGATGTATGGAAGTCATTCTACTAGAAGCTGTAAAGCATGATAGTTAAGGACATGTCTCTGGAATCAGTGAAATCTGGATTCCACTCACATAATTGCCATTTACTAATGTTTCAACCTAATCTCTCTAAAATCCAATTCCTCATATGAAAAATGAGAACAATCATAGTAGATAGTCTCCTAAATGAGCTGCAATCATTTTCTGTTCTCTGTATATGCTCATGTTGCTCCATCCATCAAGAGGGAGATCCTATTTCCTATTCCCTTGAGTGTAGACCAGCCTCATATATTCCTTTGCCAAAAGATTGTAGAGAAAATAACTCTGTGCCAGTCCAAGAAATAAACCTGAAGAAGTTTGAAAAAACAGATGCCATGCTATCAAGAAGCTCAGGTGGCACCATGAGATGGAGAAGAAAGAGGCCACATAAGGAACACTGAGGTACCAGACCTCTAAGTGGAGGCTTCTTGGACCTCTGAGCCCAGCCTTACCACCAGCTGAAGCCAGATGAATGAGGGATCCCTATGTAGCAGAAATATCCAGCTGAGACATGTTTGTATCCTGACCCACTGAAAAGTGAGAAATGATAAATTGTTGTTTATCAATCCACTCAGTTTTGGGGTGATTTGTTACTCAGCAATAGATAGCTGTTACAAATATATAATCTACCTCAGGTGATTGTTGTTAGTAATTAAATGAGAAAGCAATAGTAAAATAGTTCTCGATAGAGGAAACATTCCAGTTTAATTCAACTGTTGTTACTGTACTGCAAAAATAAGTTGAAATTTAAATATTTTATTTTTTATGACAATAAGCTTCCAAACTGAATTGTCTATATTATAATTATGAATACATAACTAATAAAAGTTAGATACATTATAAATGTTACCAAATAATGAGGATAAAAATAATATTATATTGAATTTGCTGAGATAAATCGGGATTTTTCTCCAAGTAAAAAATCGGGTTTTTACTTATGTTTTTAAAATCATAGGATTTAGCATTCATTTTATTCCTATTTTTTCTTAATAAAAATGCTAAGAAATCATGTTTGCCTAAATCTGTTGGCAAAGAAAGAGTTATATTACTAGCAATGATGCTACAGTTCTTTGATAAATTCTCCAAGTTATACAACAAGAATTACATAATGGCCTATTGTCAAACATTATTTTTAATAATCTATAACTGATAACTTGCTTGGGTGAGTTGTGAAAAATAGAATTAGGAAGCACCTGACCCTATATAGGATTTGCTATCTTTTTCTTGCATTTACTTATTCACTTTCTCAACCTGGGCACCAACATTTAGAAATGATTCTTTGTTGTACACACTGGAGATTTTTCCACTTGGGCAAGGCACAGAGCAATACAAGGCCTGAAGAGAAAGTACACTGAGAAGTATTTTTAAAAAGGGAGATAAGAAAAGAAAATTTCTGTGAAACATTCTCAAGCAGGTTAATTTTAGATGAAAATACATATGGAAGATGAGCATTTGAAATTTGATTCTCTTAACAGTGTCCATATGTCCATGTAGCCCTTGAAAACCCTGATTCCCAGACCTTAGTTTAAGGCTGTTGCCTAAGAGGACTGTTTACAGACTTGCCCACTGTAGCAAGAAGACAAGCGAACATAGTAACCAAAAATATAGTCAGGAAGCATGATCTCAAAGAAATCACCGGGCATAGGGACAAAGACATTTTTTTAGAGCAAGGGCACAAAGGGGCTGACCAGACAGCTCAGGATGGAAGTCCTAGAACTGTGGGCTGCTGGGAATTGAGGTGAGTGTGGAAATAGCTGGGATGAAGCAACAGGGTAGAGGGGCTTTATGGAGATTGCACCTCCAGATTACTGGGAATTCCAGATTACTGAGAAGATCTTTGAATCTCATAAGGATTCAATACCATTATGTGAGGAAAAAATTATAGAAGAGTAAAAAAGGAAATTGCATTTTTCAGTGTTCTGGTTTTAATATGCTGTTTACTGTCTATTATAGTAAAGCAAAACAAACTGTGATTAAGACAATATAGAACTATACTGTCCTATATGGCAGCTGCTGGTCAGACTGAGTAGTTGACATGTGACTCTTCAGCTTTAAGATGTGCTATATGTGTACAATATGCACCATATTTCAAAGATTTAAAATATGAAAAGAATGTGAAACATCTCAGTAATATTTTGTATTGATTATATCTTAAAATGTCATTTTTGGGGTATGTTAGGTTAAATAAAATATATTATTAAAATTAATTTCAGCTTTCTTTTGACTTTAAGAAAATTTTAAATTATGTGTTTGGTTCACATTTTTTTCTTGGACATCTTTGAGCTAGGTTTGTTATCTATATGAGTTTTCTTGAATCAAAATCTTTTTAAAAAGCAAATATAAATACTCAAGACATAAAAACTAAATAAAACAATATTAAGGCAGTGTAGTGCATTATGATCCCAAATTTGAAAATAAATTAAATGCATACATAGATAAATGACTTGAAAATTCTTCACAAAAATACCAATAATAGATTTTCCTTTAATGGTAGGATTAGGTGTGATTATCTTTTTATTACATGTTTACACTTCCTAATTATCCTAAGTGAATAGGCATTATTTTATTAATAATTGTTAAAATAGCATAATGGAAATATGTCCTATTACTATTTATTTACAATGTAATGAAAATTATAAGCAGAAAAAATGAAAAGGTAATGGAAAAAATGTTTATTTCTACTGTTTAGAGCATATGATAGCATAATTGAAATTATGTGATAAGTTATAAAAGTTTTAGGGATACCTTATAGCTCCTTTTCATTGTTTTCCATTATCAATTAAAAGTTGTTGCTCTCTTTCATTATAAATAAACTTCAAAATAATGAGTTTCAATAACAATAAGGCATTATATTTTATTGATAATATCAGGAGATGAGCCATGAAAAGTATTTGCTCAATATTTCAAAAACAATGTCTGCAAGGAAAATCTGTCTAGTTGGCCTCTACACAAAAGATCAAGCATATGAAAAGAATTTCATAGAGCTGTTCCCAATTCAAAGCAAAAATAAGCATTATTTGATTTGCAGCAATCTCTGATATGGCTACAAATATCCAATCTGGTTTTCCAACACAGATAATGGAAAATGGGGGGAATTCCCACTGAATTTACATCCTTAGTGTTTACTCTTAAAAACTGTGTTTAGATTACTAGAGCACTAATTTTCTAATTACACTCAGTAAACTGAAAGGAAATTCTGCAGTACCTAAAAGTATCTAACTTATAATCAAGGAGCCATTTCCACTGGGACAATGTGAATCTGTTTGCAAGTATATCTCAAACATCCATATCTGGCTCATCAGCAGTTAACCACATGATTCCTTTAAAGGCTGAAGATTTATATCCTAATATATGTCTGAGCTGATGTCTGAACCCTGCGAATGGCCACAGCACAAAGACTGGTTAGTTAAGAAATGGCGAAGTAGTCTAAGCTCAGAAGAAGCAACAGCTCAACATTCATACCAATCACTGATCTTATTTTTAATCTTCTCTGCCTCATCAATTTCTTTCTATTCTTAATAATTACCTTATTGGTTCTCGTTTCTCCTGAAGTTGTGAAAATGGCAGAAAAGACTTGTATGAAAATTTCAGGACGTGTTGTCTTTCTCCAATGATTGGTTTCCACCTGCATGACTTCCTGGTAAAATGTTGTCAGCCAAAGAAGCCTCTTCTATGACATGTTTGCATTACAACTGGCATCATGAAATCCAAGCCAGTGATGCCTGATGTGTGAGTAGAAAGATTTTTGTTTTAGAAAATGTGATATGTATTATGATGGAAATAGGTAAGAATGCGGTAGACAGAGCAATTCAGAGCAATTCTATTTTGCTTAGTGAACAGACCTGTGGGTTTGGAGAAGACTTCACAAATGGGTGTGAAATTTGAGTCCATTCTTCCGGGCAGAGTTGAAACTAAGTGAGGAGAAGAATGTTCTAGACCAATGGTGGTCAGGCTTTAACACAGACCCCTGGTCCCCACCCTAGAGTTTCTAATTGAGTAGAACTATAGTTGGTCCTAATGAGTCTCCAGGTCATACCTACCCTGCTGTTTTGGAAATCACACTTTGAGATTCATTTCCCTAGGCAAGGGGAACCACAAATGTATGATCAATTCTAGGAATGTGCCTCCCTTTCCCATTATCACTAGTCTGTAGCACATTCACACAATGACCAAGGAAAGACAGTGTGGTGTCAGCTCTGAAGTTAATTGGGTCCTTTAAGGCATCATTTTGAGATTTCAGCTTGGTCCTTACAGAAGTAATGGAACAATAGCTAACTCAGTAACTAGCAGTCTCTTAGTCCCTACCTGGCCTGGTGCACCACAGGTTGGAAGCTGGAGCGGGACAAAGATGAAAAGCTTGAACACGCGGTGCTGTCTGCAGTATGAAGGCAAACTCGTTTGTGGACTGGCGTGGCTTCCTGGGTGATGGAGCAATTGGGAAATCATCTCCTTTCTGAGTCTGGACTTTACAAATTATGATACTTTGAGAGTTAATCTTTGTTCTAAGGAGGTATAGGATTTCAGCATGTATTCAAGTCTGTCTATGTGTTATGATCATTTATCCCCTGAAAAATGTGAAAATAAAATAAAAGCATAGCTGTAACTCACAGTAGCTGGGCTGCTTTCAAAAGTAGCTGAATTTGTTGTGGCTATGCCCAGCCTGAATTGTGCTGGGAGCCCTAGAGTACAAAGCAAACCTGAGCTGTTCTTCAGGAGTCTCCAGGGAAGTATCCTAGATTGAATCACTCAGAATGGAGGAAGTGATCTGTGGAGGAAAGGAATTGAAGATCTGAGCAGTTCTTAATAATCTATGGGTAATGGATGAAGTTTTCCAAAGATGGATCAAGATTTTCATTTCTGACATTAGGTGAGCTGACTCTGAAAAGAAAGTAAATCCAGAACAAAGAGAGCAGGGTTGGGATAGGTTGTAGGGGTGAAACTACAAGCATATTCTCTGTGAAGTGTTTTAATTTGGGGCTATTTTCTCTTTGACTACAAGAAATGCAACATTTAGCTCACAGTTTTAAGTTCTCTCCCTAACATTTAATTTGCTTTAGTTTTTCCTAAGCCTTCAATAAGCCCCGATATGTTTACATAACTATGTGATTATCATTTCAAAGGAAATTTTAAAAAATGGAATCATAAGGGGAAAAGAGTCTCATCTTCTCCAAATAGACAACTCCCTCCGGGGGTTCTTACAGCAGGTTCTGCCTCGTTTGAGTGCCCGTGAAGGAGGGTTGCATCCTGTGCCCCAACCCATGGCAAAACCACCATGACTCAAAGTGGCATGGTCTGTGGTGGGGCCAGGAGGAGCACTCAGCATAGGAAGCCTGGGGCTGGGGGGTGGTCACAGGAAGTACGAAGGTATTCTGTATACACACATTTATCTACTATATATGAGAAGGTGATGACTTAAAGTGGAGTGAAAAGCTAATAGATTGCTCAGTCTCCTACCTGGTGCCTTGGAAATGACTCTTGGAACTGAGAGCTCCTGAAGTTTAAGTTTTGTTCACTTCACGGAAGTCTGTCACATTGCAGCCACTAGTGCCTCACTCTCCTGTATCCCCTTTCTGTCTCAGGTGAGCAAGTCCACATATGGATGAATTATAAGGTCATCAAAGGACAGAACTTCTTTTAAAAATCAAAGTATAGTATGTATACATAATGATGTACTTTTTCAAATTGTACAGTTTGGTGGCAGTTTACAAACTGAATATATCCATTAGAGGCTGTGGGTATAACAGAGCACATGCCTAGCAAGGGGAAGGTCCAGGGTTCCATCCTCAGTATGAAGAAAGCAAAGCAAAACAAAAACAAACAAAATAATCTCAAACTGAGCACATCCATATGCCAACATTGAAAAAGACTCTCTGTGTAAACTTGTCTCTTTATTTCTTCGTAAGATCTTTTGATGAAAAAGTGTTCCATTGTAATGTCAAATTTCTACATTCATGAGTTCATGAGTTGTATTTTTTCAAAAGAACTACTTTATCCTGATATCATGCCTTTACTCTACCATCTCCTGTAAGCACTCAAACTGTACACGTAAGCCACCAAACTGTACACATAAGCCCTTAACATACCTCAAGTTAATTTTATTTTCTTCCATGTAAATAACTAAATAACCAATTGTTCCAGTACAAGTTTTAATTTGTCTAACTGATATGAAATGCCAGTGCTATCATAAAACAGGCTTGCATTTGTATATTATTTTGTTTCCATTACCTTGTTTATTTATATTTACAAAATTGTCAGGATGTCCTAACCACTGTGGTTTCTCATGCTGTTTTTCATTGTCAGTAGTGTCTTATCTCTCCTTGGTCTTTTCTTTTTCCATATATATTAAAGATTTGTTTAGGTCAGTAAAATACCATTGCAAGTTTTATTGGGATGACATCAAACTGAAGATCAACTTGAGAAAAGGATCATCTCCATAGTATTATGCCTTCTTATCTCTATAGATGCTATGATGCTTCATTAGTTAGAATTTCTATTATGTCCTTCAATAATATTTTCTAATTATCCCCAGAAACTTCCTGAGACTTTTTAGATTTGTTTATAGGTTCCTTATACTTTTATGCTATTTTTCTAACTTTCTAAGTTTGCCCTTGTATATAGAAGTTTCATTGATTTATCTTACTCAACTTTGGATTCAGCAATGTTACTAAGACTTTTTCTTAATTCTAACAATTAATTTGTAGATTATTTACTTTCTATGTAGGAAATCATCTCATTTCCAAATATCAGCTTTGTTCTTTTGAAAACCTTGCATTTTTATTTCTATTTTCTTATTAGCTGCCTAGAATTCCCAGTATAATGTTAATTAAAAGTTTAAATAATAGGCATTCTTGTTTGATTCCTACTTTAAATATTTAAAATGAATAATTTAGGTATTTAACTGTTAAGTATGATGCTTACTTCAAAGGTTCTCCCCGCCTTACCTCTCTTCCAAATTCTATATCAGAATTATATTAGGTCAAATTCATCACAAGTTTTTTTTTAGGAAATCCAAAACGAAAGTAGTTTTTTTACTTGAGGGTCTACTAGGTAAGCAATCAAGGAAAAACATAGGAGCTACATAAAATCATCAGAAATGTAACTCTTTATTCTTTTTCTCCAACATTCCTCATGTGAATTGGCCTTTTAAGGTCATATCATGACCCAAGATGGCTGCTGGGTTTTAGTTATCACAACTGTTAGAGAGTCAGAAGGAGGAAAGGGAGCTGGAGAAAGTAGAGGAATCAGTTGCTTTTACGGGCTTTCTTAGAGGTCTGACAAGGCTTTTGCACTTATATTTCATAAACAATCAACTATAAGTATAGTTAAGGAATATGAATTTTTGTTGTTGTTGTTTGTGAGTCACACTGATATCCTCCCCCACCAGTGAGATTATTTAACTAAGAAAGAAGAGTTAGTAATAATAGTAAATAGTGAAGTCCTAGTTTTTTCCTTCATCAGATTCAGGAAATTCCAACCTAGTTTTGGCTAGACAGGAGTGTGTTTTTAAAAAAATCATGAATATACATTAACTTTATTGAATACTTTTCTGAATCCGTTCAGATGATCACACTTTTTCCTTTATTTTGTTAATGTTGTGAATCACACTAATTGATTTTCTAATTTAAATGTACTTTGCATTTCCTAGATAAACTCAAATTGGGTGTGATATCCAACAATGTCCAACAACTGCACATTGTTGGAATTATTTGCTAATGTTTTATTTGATTTTTTTTCATACATATTAATGATTGAGATCAATTTGCAACTTTCCTTTTTCATTAGGTCCTTCTTGATTTGAGTATCAAGTTTACATTTTTTCGTACAATTGCCTAGAGGGAGTTACCTATTGTATAAGAGTGAAGATATTAATACTGTGAAGATTTGCAAGAATTTTCTGATAAAACTATTTTTTCCCTAGGATTTCCTTTGTAAAAACATTATTATTGATTAGTAGTTTTTATTTTTTGAAATTATTAAAAGTTTAATTTTTTCCTGAGTTCTTTAATATTAACACAAGGACTTATCAAATCATTTTTTAAACTTACAAACCATTTGCTTACAAGAATCAAGAAAAGCTGTACAAAAGAAAAGACAAACTGTACACCTCAAAACTCTTTCATTAGGGCTACGGTAGTCAGTCTTTTCTTTCTAAAGGAAAAAAATTTTAATATGTCATTAAGATCAGCGCTTACTTTGTTCCAGGACCAAGGAGAATAGGGCTTAAAAGTAGACAATGAGCTCTACTTTAGCTGCAGATAGAGTCCATTCCAAAGCCCTATGTCAAGAGTGCCTGGACAGGCTCAGTGAACTGCAGACCTCTCCTTTAATCACATGCAACCCAGCTCTGCGATTGACTTCTGCTCTAGACTCCACCTGCACTTGATGTTCATGGCTGAAATCAAGCACTGAGCTCTCAACCACTTTGTCGTGACATTTTTCTCTTAGAATATGTGCTCTCCACTGGACTCTTCCATCTTCACTACCAGGACCACTTCTACTCTTTTCTATTCTTTCTTTTAAATAAATCCTAGCTCCTGTACTAATAATTGATGTAAATATTCATCAAAACATGTGGCATCGAGTAAAGGCACATTATTGTTAGAATAGTCTAAGAATTTAAAATCAAGTGACTTCTTAAGATCATAGTACCTTGCTCTAAAAAAATATTTGAAATTTATTTTAGCTGACCAACTTCTTTTTTTAATAAGACAGTTCTTCCTGAACACATGCAGGGCTATTTGTTTTTCCTTTGGCCTCACTGCCTTTTAAAATAAATCTATATTTAAATCTAAAGCAAAACAAACACATTTAGCAATGGTGAATATTTTCTTGCTAAAAATAAGACTTACCTCACTCTTAGAGTCAAGCTGGAGTTTCCTGTGGAGGCCAGATGCTGAAAGCCTGCTGAGAGAACAGCATGTGATGAAATCAAAAGAAAAAACTAAAATGATCATTCTCTGGAAATGCATTTTGTAAACACAAAGCCCACCCAGTCTCCCCTCCCTGCAGCCTCTGGCTATCAACACTTCCATCTCGGGACATTACAGTAAGACAGCAATGAGAATAAATTCTGAACTCCAGGGTGAGAGATCAGAAGGGAGGCAGCCTGATTAAAGACATTTTAATAATAGTCCCCTCTCAGTTTTATTCCATATTTGTTTTTATTTTATGACATTCATCTAAGTCTGGTATAAGGAGCATGTGAACAGCACAGGTACATTCTTATAGCATGTTCTTAGACCAGTGTTCCTCAGCGTGTGGTTCTCAGACCAGCAGCAGCAGCAGCACCTGGAAATTGTTTGAAATACAAATGCTTGGCTCCTGCCACCCCCAGGCCTTCTGAATCAGGAACTCTGAACCTTAGGGATCTAAATTTCACAGTAGCCATCCCCCCAGGTGATTCTAATGCATGTTCAGGTTTGAGAGCCAGGAACAAAAAGCTAGATGACCTGGTCTCTTAGGCTGGCTCTGCAATTTGTTTCCTGTGTGACCTTGAGATAAATGGAGATAATGGGGCCTTGGTCAGGAGACAGTGGGGTACATTATAAACTATAATATGATATAGATGTAGATCATTTTATCTCAGTGTACTCATACAGAAAACAGAGAAGTATGTCAGAGGAGATTGAGAAGATTTGCTTAGGTTAAATCATTTGTTTTCATTAAAAGATTAAAATAAAAAAGCAACAAAAGTTTATCAAAATTTGGGTGATTTCATAGGCAGACCAGATCAGACAAGCTCCAGGGGCAATGTCCAGGTAGGCGGGAGGCAATCCCAGGACCATACAGAGGTGGGGAAAGGACCAATGGTTTTCCCTCTTCTCTTTACATGTAGTTGTACTTCTTTAATCTGCATTAGCCTTTTTTCTTTGAGGATGAAGGAGACCAAGAGGTGGATGTAGTTACCCTTAAAAGCAAGGAGCCACAGTGAAGTAAAGTTAGCTTGAAGAAAATGCTTTCACAAAATTGCAGTTAAAAAAGAGAAACCTAATCGTTTAGACCTCAGGAAAATATATTCTTTCTGTGCTTAAGAGAATACATTAGCATCTTCCTGAATCCAGGTTGAAAAAACTCAAGCTCATTCTCTAGTCATTCAAAAGGAAGCAATTTCCCGGTGACAATAGGGCTATTAAATGTGCCAATTGAAAATGAGAATAATGTGTGGCTTACCCAGCCAAATTCCAAATCAGGATTCTTAGTATTAGTCAAATTGGCAATGCTATTTATTTCTATAAGTTACTTGGAAATTATACATACATATATATGTATGTTATATATATATGTGTGCATATATATGTGTGTGTGTATATGCCATGAGATCTATAGAAATATTAATATATAATATCTGCATATGAAGTCTCTTTGCTCTAAAATGATGTCTTCCAAGTCATAAATTAAAGTGAATCCATGAATCTAAACCTTTTTTACACAATAAACATATTTTATATAACAATTACTAATAGCCGAGCCCAGTAGTGCATGCCTGTAATCCCAGTGACTTGGCAGGCTAAGGCAGGAGGAGAGCAAGTTCAAAGCCAGGCTCAGCAACTTAGTGAAGCCCTGTTAAAAACAACAACAACAACAAAACAAACAAACAAAACACCTGGTGATATAGATCAGTGATAAAGTGCCCCTGGGTTCAGCTCCTTCAAAAAAATATTTTCTGTATGTAGGTGATTTGTTGCAGATCTTTCTTCCTAGATGCAGAAAATACTTTTTTAAGGCAGTGGAAGACTGGCTTTCTAATGCCCAATATTGAGCTATACTTACTTTACTTACTGATTAATTTATGCATGTCCCTTGAAGTTCAAGGGGAATAAAATATGACTAGGAAGGATGTTGGTGTTGATTCTGAGTATTTTTCATTTTATGGCAGATTTCCTTTCAAATGATAGGAGCATCTGGCATAAGTCATTGACCACGCCAACACCAACCACAGGAACAGCCCAGCAAATGGGGTCTGTCTGGCTTATTGGTAAATTATGACATATAGAATGCTGCTACATTCCCCCATGTATTGTATGGGTTGTTCATTTTCTCACTGTTGAGTGTTAAGAGTTTGTGTATAAGAGTTCTTTATAAAATATGATTTTTCCAAATATTTACTCCCAAGCTGTGGCTTGTCTTCTCATTCTCTTGTGTTGTCTACCCTGGGTCTTTTTGTTTCTTCACAACTTTAGAATCATGTTTTTAATACCCACAAAATAAATCTAGGATTATCATTTGGAGGATATTGAATCTATAAATGAAGTTGTGAAGAAGTAACATCTTCATAATATTAAG
Organism: Xerus rutilus; assembly: GCA_028644305.1. Classification (NCBI taxonomy): domain Eukaryota; kingdom Metazoa; phylum Chordata; class Mammalia; order Rodentia; family Sciuridae; genus Xerus; species Xerus rutilus. Next base: position 35,346,867 of record CM053413.1, read on the forward strand.
TCTTCATATCCATGAGCATGAACTATCTCTGTGCTTCTTTAGTTCTTTAATTTCTTTCATCAGAGGTTTATAGTATTCCTCACATAGATTTTAAATACTTTCTTAGATTTATGCCTAAGTATTTCATTTTTAAGATGCTTATACAAATGACAATGTTTTAATATAAAATTCCACTTGCCCATTGCTGGTATGTAGGAAACTGATTAACATTTGTACTTTAACCTTATATCCTGCAACTTTGTTACTTTTTGACTTTGTCACTTTTTTTGCTTGTTACATCTGACTTTTTTCAGATGTTTCTGTATCTGTTGATGTAATCATGTGAATTTTCTTCCTTAATCTGTCAAAATGTGATGGATTGCATTAATTGAGTTTTGAATGTTGACCCACTCTTGCATAACTAGGATAAATTTTACGTAAAAGTCCTGGTTTATAATTCTGTTTATGCCTGTTTGCATTTCACTTGATCATGCCTTGTAGAGAATTTTTGCACCTTTGTTCATGAAAGAACATGAACTTTGTTCATGTAGTATTCTTTTCTTATTATATTTCTATTTGTATTGTATGTTAGTGTAATGCTGTTCTATAATGTTAGGAAATATTCCCTATGCTTGTATCTTCTGAAAGAGACTGGGGAAAATTGTTTAATTTCTTCCTTAAATGTTTAATAGAATTTACCAGTGAGCCCATCTGGGACTGGAATTTTCTACTTTGGAAGATTATTAATTATTAGTTCAATGTCTTCAGTAGATATAGATCTGTTCTGGTAGACTATTCTCTTTATTTTGATGACAATATTTTATAATTAGTTATTTACAACAAATACATATCAAGGTCTTTTTTTCATGAAAGCATTTCTATTTCATAGCTAGGATAGCTAAACTCTGGATTAAGTTTGTTTATATCATTTGCTTTACCAGTTTATTATTTTTCTACAACATTGCCCTTAATTTCTTTGTCCAAATGTTTTCTTTGGGCCTTTGTTATCTTTCAGCTCTGGTCACTGAGTTATTCTCCCTCAGAAGAGATCTGTCATTTACTGATGTAAAATAAGACAATGTAGAGTGTTAACTCTGCTCATATTTTGAGCCATGTCTTTAACAGGATTTAATTCAATCCCAAGAGGAATTCCTTTTCCTTCAAAACAAAACTGTGCATGGGACAAGTAATAAGTCCCTCTGAGAGATATGGAATACATCCAGTTTGTTTCACTTGAATTCCCTGTAATTCAATTACACTTCACCACTATGTAATTATGTGTTTAATCTTGGGTTTCATGGGTAAACACAAAAATTCTATTTTCTTATCCAACTATTTAGGAAAAGTATCAAATTTAACAATTTCTCAAGTGAGTATCCCTATAGGATAAAACCCAAAATTGGCTCTAATCTAATGTTTAAATGTGTGATAGACACATTATAGACATATTCTCTTCCAGATGTGTTAGTCCACCAAAATGGAAAGTGGATCAGGATCGATAATTGCATTATAACAATCAGTTAATACGTATCATATGGACTTTCAAAAAAAGAGTTTTGTTTCTTGTCCCAATGTTGTTTGTTTGTATACAATACAACTAAATAAATAATACCAAAACGATATAATCAAATAGCATATATTAGTACTATATTAACTCAAAATTTATTTATTTATTTTTAATTTTAACTTTGTATTAATTCTAATCAGTTATACATGACAGTAGAAAGCTCTTCGATTCATTGTACACAAATGGGGCAGAATTTTTCTCTTTGATTGTACATGAAGTAGAGTCACATCGTTCATGCAATCATACATGTACCTAGGGTAATGATGTCTGTCTCATTCCAACATCTTTCCTACTTCCTGTTCCCCTGCCCCTGCCTTTGCTCCATCCAAAGTTCCCCCACTCATCCCATGACCCCTGCATTGTGGATTAGCATCCGCTTATCAGAGAAAACATTCAGCCCCTGGTTTTTGGGATTGGTTTATTTTGCTTAGCATGATATTCTCCAACTCCATCCATTTACCTGCAAATGCCACAATTTTATCAAAATTTATTTTTAACATATGTAAGTTATAAAATCACTGATACTAAGAGTGAGATAGGTAGTTCTATCGACTGGATGAGGTAGATTTCATTTTTCAATGTTAGCCACATTCTCTTATTAATAATTAATTAATTCAAAGTATTTCCCTGTATTTGTATTTGTAAATGTATTTCTCTTTATTGCTCATGTTCTTCATACAATTTGATTTTAATATTCTTTCCATGGAGTGGTGAGGTTTACGTTCTCTTCCCTTGAATCTGGGTAAACTTGTTACTATAGTAGAATTGACACTATGGGACATCTGAGGCTGGTTTATGGAAATTGACAGCTTCCACCTGGTTCTCTTTTGGGACATTTGCTCTTGGAATCCAGCCATAGTTCTCTGCAGGATCATAGACTACATAAAGAGGCTACATATGCAGGTGTTGTGGCTTATAGCCCCAGACAAGATCTCCATCAACAGCCCAAATCGCTGCCTGACACCTGGATGAGTGAGTACATGATTCTAGCCCCAGTTATCAAGTTACCCCTCAAAGCCTTCCCAACTGATACTGCAGATGTCATGGAGCAGGTACAAGCTGTGCCCTCATGTTCATTTTGAATTCCAGTTCCTATTTCTAAAGGATGCCAGGGATGTCTCTTTCTGAACTCTATGAGATTTTGTGTTACTCGAGTAAGTTTGAGGTAGTCTGTCATGTGTTAGTAGTAACGAGGACAATTGGTTAGTGCTGGTGAGGCAGATGTCTCCCATCTGCCCTTCATCCCCAGCTGTTTTCCACCTCTCTTCAGCATGCTGTCTTCCCTATGGATGCTGACCTACATCAGCAAGCTCCTGTGCCCTGTTGTCCAGTTCTGTTAGCCAACTGGCGACCCCAGGAGTTGTTTCAGAATGACTGTTGTCCTCAACTCCAGCTACTGCTCTCAAGGTAGTCCCCTTTACAGGAGTCTCCCCATGGGTCTGCTCATTCCTTATAGACCTGTGGTGATTATTGCTGCCACCTAAGTTTCCTGCACTATCTTGCTGTTCCCCAACTTCTTGCACATGACTTTGTAGTAGTTCTTTTGTGAAAACATGTCGAAAATTATCCTGTGCTATATCTTTTTTCTGGGGAATAACTAGTGCAGCTAATGGTTGGTTGACCCGAATCTTGAATTTTAAACCATGATATAAAAGCAGATGCCCCTTACTTGAACTTCTTTAATGACACTTAACACTCTGTAATCATTGTTCAAATTCCTTCCTTTCTTATTGATTTAGATTTATATTCCCTTCTGTTCAAATGTCTTACACACAGTAGACACTCAATAAATATCTGATGAATATAAATATAGATTCTTACCAATCACAAGACACCCAATACTGTAAAGGTAAAGTTAATTAAATGTATTTCCCTAGGTACATTCTCTCATTGTGAGAAATAATAGGCATGGGCTTAGGGTGAAGGTCTGTTTAAAATGGGAATGGCCAGGTGCGGTGGCTTGCCAGGTGCAGTGGTTCATGCCTGTATTCCCAGCACTTTGGGAGGCTGAGACAGGAGAATCACGACTTCAAAGCCAGCCTCAGCAATGGTGAGGCGCTAAGCAACTCAGTGAGACCCTGTCTCTACATAAAACACAAAATGGGGCTGGGGATGTGGCTCAGTGGTCGAGTGCCTCTGAGTTCAATCCCTAGTACCAAAAAAAAAAAAAAAAAGGAAATGACCTCGAAAACATTTCCCACAGACTGAGAAAAACTAACATAAAAGAGTGGTATACAATGAAAATGATCAGATAATTTCTAGTACCATGTGCAAAGAACATGGCATGAACCCGAGTCAGGTAGCCTCCCTTGCTAGACGCCCCACAGGAGATGTATATATTAACCATGGATCCACAGTCTCATTTCTAAACCAAGTTGGCTGTAGGCAGGGAATCATGTATCCTGGTTACTTGTTTTCCTAGAAAATTATGAATACTGTCTATTTCAGTCTGAAATATTTACTGGCTTAGATAATATAGAGTCACATGAACTGTAGTGCTTGGTCTGTGGGATGTACATTGTGGAAAGAGGTCCCAAGTCTTTTGGAAAGATGACATGCTGACTGTGGTCCTAAGGAAGTAGAAGGCATGATGGAACTAGGAAGACCAGAGTATAGGTTCAAATGAAAAACTTATTTTCTATCGATTGGTCATCCTGATGCACACTGAGAGAGCCATGAGTACTAGGACACTTTACTGTTACATTTGGATCAGGACCTGAGTACCAAGAAAGAAAGACTAGAAGAGGGCATTGTGACATGTGCTGCTAGTGCTGGGGAATTTTATGAAGTATCCAGATTATGATGTCATATGCACCACTGAGCTCCCAGTGTGCACAGCTATTCCCTAAACATTGTGGAGGCTGTAAGCATTTATGTAGTGAAATTTGTCAGAATGGTCTACTCTCAGCCTCTGCCAGTGACTGTTGTATCTGGAGATCACTATCCTCACCTCTTTTCATTGCAACACATTTCATATCTTTCAAGGTTATGGGCAAAGGCTGACTTTAAGACAATCATGTTAAAATTCCACAGACCTAAACCACAGACCTATAGTTCATTCTTTTTTCTTTTTTTTTGGTATTGGGGATTGAACTCAGGGGTACTCGACCACTGAGCCACATCCACAGCCCTATTTTGTGTTTTATGTAGAGACAGGGTCTCACTGAGTTGCTTAGCGCCTCACCGTTGTTGAGGCTGGCTTTGAACTCGCGATTCTCCTGTCTCAGCCTCCCAAAGTGTTGGGATTACAGGTGTGGGCCACTGCACCCAGTGTAAAGTCCATTCTTATTAAGTTATTATGGGGTTTTGATGTAGATCCTGGGGAATAGACCTTTCTTCCAAATTCTTCCACATAACAGAGCAGACACAGTTTCAGTGTTTGGGAACAATAGTTGACCTTGGCCATAACTTAGTTCATTTGTACATGGCTTTAGGGATCAAGAAATTAATTCAAAGATAATATGAGAGGGTAGGACCTAATAGGATCACCTTTGGTTAACATTTTTGTCCTGGTGAGTTTTTGGTTTTGTTTTTCTTTTTTTGTACAATCAAGAGCAAATACAAACAATTCTATAGACTTGTTTGCTCCTTTATTTACAACCACATAGGCAAAAACATAAACTCTTGGTTTTTCTTTTCAAACATTAGAGAAATTTCATGTAAACAACATATAGCAGAGAAGGCCACAGTTACAGAGCTGGTTATCCTGAACAGAACAGTTTTTATCACAATTTGCCAAGCTCTCTGGCTTAGGTCCTTAGCAAGTAGCTAAGTGAGGGTTAATTTGAAAACAGAAACTATGTTCAGGTATTCATTTGCAGGTGGATATCAGTGTATGGCAACTTGCTCTAGAATTCCCACGGTTATGAACAAGACCCTCAACTTCTTTGCATCTCAGTTTCCTCTATTTAAGGGTTGTTCTGATACTTGAATGCTGTATCACACATGAAGGCAGATAGCAAAGACCAGGAAATGTAATTCTTCAAATGATACTTTAATCAATATATAATGTTTTCTGTATATAATAATGTTTACTATATCTAGTTATCTGCTAGATAACAGGTGAGGGGTTTTTCCTCTTTCTGACATGTACTCTTACTGTGGTCCTTATATGGCAACTGACGTGGAGGAACTCATTATGTTTTTGCTGAAGGATTGTGGGAAGAAAAGCAGATAGACATAAAAAGTGGAGGGAAAAAACCTATAATCAAAAGTCATTTAAAGGCCAGCAGAATATGTTGGAAATATGTTGTTATATGTATTGCTTGTTAATCTGTACTTCTTCAAAGTAGAGTTTGATGATAATTATTTCATAATCAGTTGTCTTCATTAAACATTGCACACAACACTCTTCACCTAGATTTTGCCCAGAATAATGCAGGGTTTTACAGAAAGCTTTTTGTCTTTCTCTCCAGGGAAATAATCATAAAGCAGGATTGTCCTAGTGAGCCTATGTCATGTGGTAATTATTACTTTGTTAATAAATAGTTGTAGCAAGATAAATTAGAATGTCAGCAGCCATATGACTTAGGACATCTTATTAAAACTGTAGGAGGTCAAAGGAAAATGAAAGAGATAAACATTATTTTTAGTCCCCAGTCTCAGGGTTGGTTGTAGCCCAATCATTTGAACGGTATGCCATGCTTGACAAATCTATTTGTCACAAGCACACTATTGTAGATAGATAGTAATTGGTTTCAAAGCCAACCCACAAAAACCTGTTTAATGGCTTATATAGCTGAAGTGGTCTTTGTGTTTACAGGGTAATGTGGTTTGGGCTTCCCTAGAGGATGCCAGGTCTAGGTCTATATTTCTAGATGCTGTGAGATAGGGAATTCCTTCCTTCCTATCTACCCGCTCAACTCCCATTCAGTCTGTTCGGCAGAGAGGGAGATGGTCACTGGAGTCTTTGGTATGGAACATTTGGTCTTGGACTGAGTTCAGCAAGGGTAAAGACTAGAGAATGCATTTCTGGGGTAAAGGAAAATATGGGGATATGTTCAATAACTCAAAAGGACCACACATTATAATATTGAGACTATTAACTTTTCATTCGACCTTCAAATTTCATGTTTTGGAGGGAGGGGAAAATCCTATTTTGAAGGAAAAATACGCAATGTCTAGTATATATTTTATTTGTAGTTGTATAATTATTTATGGTTATAAATTAGTCATATAACTAAAAATCTATAAGAAATCAGCTATTTAGTATAAAAACAAGCAAACTATTTGTGTTTTTCTAATGGGCCTTACAGGAACTTTCTACATTATTGCCTGTTACCTAAGGTTCCTTAAAGTGACTTTCGTAACCTCACAGGGGAAAATCTCCAATACTACTGAGCTAGGAGCTAAGAACAATTCTCTCACCTCTGAATTAATTCTTTAACCACAGGTTTTTACTTCTAACCGAAACCATAGTAGACCCATTTACATCTTTGTGGATGTTGTACTTTAAAATGGGCACCTTTCTCCTTTTAGTTCTAAGACTGGGTGCTTGGGCTGGGAGCTCATGTGGCAAGGCTACCATCTAGTGTACCAAAGACTTCATTACATCTCGAAGCCAGGAAAAAAAAAAAAATCAAGAGTGGCAGTACACAGGCACGCCCATACCCTGCTATGATTGCTGTCTTAGGGAGAGTTTCTGGTGATTTTAGCTAGATAGGTCAAAACTCACTAAAAGACTTCTTATTTTTATCAAATTTTATTTACCATAATTAGAAATATCTCCAAATTGCAGTTCTTATATTTGTGGTACTTTGCAGTATCCCAGGAAAATACACAAGTATATCCTTGGATTCCAATTTGTGGGAGAAATCAAGATTGCTGAAATTAGATTGTGCATCCAAAAACTAGAATCAGGAATTTTATTGCTTTACTGCTAATTTTCAAACAAATTTAAACATTTTATATAAATAATGCTGATAGCTGTAACTACATCACAGCCTGACACTGTATCATTAAGTTCACACCAAAGACCTACAGAGAAAGCTTTAAATAAGAAGAAGCAGAGGATGGTGAGTAAAGTGCCTGGGTTTTTAAAGCTTGACTGCCTGGATTTCTGTCCTGGCTCCTCTGATTAATTGCTGCATCTACTATGAGAGTGCTGTCCAAAGCCTGGACGCCTCAGTTTTGTCCTCTGCAGAGAATATTAGTAGCAGTTTCACAAAGAGGATGCTGTGACAATAAAGAGAGTTATGACATACATATAAATATGGTTCACTGTTTAAAAGAATGAAATTTTGTATCCTTTATTGTATAACCAGAGATAGCTGGTATTTATGTTTGGAGTCTGCACTACTTTATTTAGACTCATACCTTTGTTAATTAAAAGGAAGGAAGGCTAAAGCTTACCCTCATGTTTTTTTTGTTTTTTGTTTTTTTTTTTTTGTCTCTAGACATCAGCCAAAGAAGGCGGCCTTTTTCTCTGTGCTGAAAAATTGCATTTCAAGGTTCAATGCAGAGAAATAGCCCAAAAATGCAGGGAGGGGGATAAATATGGAAGCATGAATGTTATCAGAATTTTTCAACAGGTAGGAGAAAAGCCAACTGGTTTGCAATGAAAAGCATCTACTCAAAGAGTTTAGCTCTCTCGCTACCCTTTGCTGAATTATATTCAGTGAAACAAAATGAAGTGAATTGTCCTATTTAAACTGCTTGAGTAATTGGAAAAAAATATGAAACAGAAACCCATTGCATCAGACAGTGAAATCATAGAAATTGCAAATGAGACATACAGAAACACAAAGTAGTAACAAAGTTAGTGGTAAAGTCTAACTCCAGAGGTGGAGCTCAGCAGACAAAATGAAAGGTCACTAATATGAAATTCACAGTGATCACTGGCCCTTATGCTAAGCACTGATCAGGTCAATTAATTAAAACATGTATAACTAGGAGAAACCATCCCAGCTTTACAACACTGTCTAGTCATGTAATCTCCTGACTACTGCTTCTTTTAGGTGTAGACACAGAAATTTACTGAGATAAGAAGAGATTCGGCATGAGTAAATCACTCCTATATCCTGAAGGACTGGGCCAAACCTAAAAGCAGGAAGCCAATATATCACCTTGAAAAACAATTCTTGAGAGTAAAAATGTTTTCTAATGTGCATAGGAGGAAGCTTTTATGAGTATCAGAGAGCATAAACATTGAAGAGCTGAGTTGATAATCCAAGTAACCATTTCTCCACTCCTTATCCTGTAAGAGCTAATTCCTTAAAAACCATCTGGACACCAACCTGGATAATCATGGGCTGTTGTAGGCCCTCTAGGAGTCCGATTCCATACTCCCTCAGCCCATGTCTAATTTCAGCAGTAGGTGTGATGGATAGTTCCTACCCAGGCTGACAGTGTCCTGCATGGACTCTCCACAGCTCTTTCATACTTCCTCGAAAACGTAGGGAGTTTGCTCAGACAGAGTGAGAGAGTTAATATCCCCAGTGGAAACCATTATACATTAGGAGATTAAAGTCACTAGAAAAATCTCTCAGGTGCCCATCTTCATAGTATGATTCTAAGGCACATTCTGCATGGTTTCTTAAAAGGTTCTTAGTGGAATTGAGCCCCAATTGCCAACAGCAATAAACAGTCCAAATAACAAATACGCTTGAAAACTATTTCCCTGCATTACTTTGTATTCTCTTTCTGTTATGATTTAGATATGAAATCACCAAAAGGCTCATGTGTGAAATAATGCAGAATGTTCAGAGGTGAAATGAGTATAATAATGAGAGTTGTAACTTCATATTTAATCTACTGTTATGGATTAACTGGGTGGTAACTATAGGCAGGTAGGGTATGAATGGAGGAGATGAGTCACTGGAGGTGTGCCTTTGGGGTTTATATTTTGTCCCAGGTAAGTGGAGCTCTTTCTGCTTCCTGGTTGCCCTGTCCTGAGCTGCTTCCTTCCACCATGCTTTTCTGCCATGGTGTTCCACTTCACTTGGGCCTGGAACTATAGAGTCAGCTGACCATGGACTGAACTTCTGAAACCATGAGCCATAGTAAACTTTTCCTCCTCTATGCTCTTGTCAGGTATTTTATTAACAACATTGACAAAGAATAAAAGAAAGAAAGAAAGAAACTGACAAAACATTTTCCATTATGTTTTCTGGGATTACCTTCCTCCCTAAACTATCTGCCTGTATTTGAGTCATTTTCTCAGGCTGTATTTGTAAAGGAACCCAACCTAAGACTTCAATATTATGAAGTTATTAATAGACCATATTATTGTTTCAACATTTTGAATATATCATCCCACTGCCTCTGGCCTCAATTTTTTCCTGTCATCTATTAATTTTAATGAGGTTGCCTTGTTTATGATGAATCACAGTCTTTTGATTTTTACTTTTAAGATTTTCTTTGGTTTCCTCTGTGATGTGTTTAGGTGGGATACCTTTGTATTTGGTCCGACTTGAAGTTTGTTAACCTTCTTGGATATGTAGACCAACACTTTTGTTTTTGGCAAGTGGGTGATCAAATTTTGGAAATGTTTGGCCCTGATTTCCTCCTATATTTTTTTCTTTTCCTTTCTCTCTTCTTCTGACACTCTCTCTACACTTATGATGGTAGGCTAGATGAGGTCCTATGTGTGTTTAAGCTCTATCCATTATTTCCTTTGTTCTTTTCTCCCCATTTTTTAGATTGGATAGTCTTTACTGATACATTTCATATTTGCTGATTCATCCTTCTGCTAGGTCAAATCTTCTGTTGAACTACACTAGTGAATTTTTTGATTTAATGGTTATGCTTTTTTTATTCCTAGAATTCTGGTTGGTTAATTTTTATACTTTCTATTCCTTTATTGATATTCTCTACTTGATGAGCCCAGACCATCATGCTATGCTCTAGTTCTTTGAACAGTTTCTTTTTGCTTTTGAATATGTTTAATATATACATGTATGCTTTTTGTCTGCTAAGTCCAATGTCTGTGCCTCCTCAGAGAAGTTTTAACAAAGCAGAGACACTTTTTCCTGCATATTGGTACATATTGTTGTTTTACCCTTTTTGTTAAAACTACTTTAGATAATGTTGTATACCCCAGATTGTGATACCTAGTTCTCTCAGGGGTTGTGGTGGTTGTTGGGATTTGTTTGTAGTCTAGTGACTTTTCTAAACTAATTCTGTAGAGCCTTCTAATATTCCTTATAAGTGTTGCCCCCCCCCCATTAGTTCTTGCTTTTATTTTTAAGCTTGCTATGGGTAATCCCTGAGTCAGCATAGCTGGGTGGTTAGTCAAAGGTTGGTTAAAGGAGTGGTAGGAAATTTCTATCTTAATATGGTGCTACTGAGGGTGGAGCAAAAGGACTTTCATTGTAGGTAATGAAAGATTGGATCAGGAAGATGGGGCTTATTGAAAAGGAAATAAAATGCTAATACTTCCAGATCACTTCCCCTTCCTCCAACATGTTGCCAAGGTTACCTGCCTCCAAGGAATTGTTTCTCCCAACAAGGAGTTGTTAATGAAGTATCTTCTGGGCAGATATGGAGAGGCACCCCTGGAAGGATCCTTTCCTACCTTTTGGCCAAGTAGGCAAGATAAAGGGAAGAGCATGCATAAGAAGAAAGGATAAAAGAGGCAGGACACCCCAACTCCCTCAGGAACCAACTTTGGACCCTTTCCTCTGTGGAGGAGTCCTCCCCCCATTCTATTCTTTAAATAAAACTTTTTGCATTTGCCTCAGAATTTCTCGGGTGTTCAATCTTCAATAATGGGGGAACAGGACTTGGATCCTGGTTTTCAACACCAATGTCATATTTGACTATGATTTGTGTCCCCTCAAGTTTTCATGTATTAAAGGAATGGTCCTCTGGGTAGTACTATTGGAAGTGTTGTAACTTTAAGAGGCAGGACTTAGTGGGAGGTCTTTAAATCATTGGAGGTATGTCCTAAATAGGGATTGTGGGTCCCAACTCTCTCTGTGGCCTGGCTCAAGGTGTAATCTTATTGCTCCTGCACACATTCTTACATATGCTTTTGCCATTGCTATTGACTACAAGGTGATACAGCCAATGGGCAACCTTCTTACCTCATACTCTATGCTATGCTGTTTGGACACTGAACTTTCAGACTGAGAGCTAAATAAACCTATTTTCTTTATAAAATTACCCTGTTTCAGGTATTTCATTATAATGGAAATGAATTAATATGCTAGGAAAGAATGATTTTAAATGGTCAATAGACCCAAGTTAAAAGAAGAAAAAATTACATTATTCCTTTTTCATATCTGTCCTAGTCTCTGAATATGCGTTATTGCCACTTTTTCCCTTCCTTTGCTATACCCAGGAGATTTCAGTTTCCATAGAGTTGAAAATGCTGACTTTCTTATCATGGTATACTCTCAGTTTAACAGAATGCCTGATATGCAGTAGGTGTTATGACTGAATCTAGGGAGTGCCCTCCAAATTTCCATTTGTTAAGGGAGATTGGTCCCAAAGGGGGGACTATTGAGAAATGATAGAATTTTAAAGAGGTGGGCCTAGTGGGATTTCCTTAGGTCATTGGGGTGTGCCTTTAAAATGTACTGTGAGATCCTTCCCCTCCTCTCTCTCTGATCCAGTGAAAGATGAGACTGCTTGCCCCTATATGTGTTCCCACCATGCTGTGCCACTCCACACCACCCTCACCAATGCCCAAATCAAAGGAGCCACTCCATCTTGGACTTTGAATCTCCAAAACTCTGAGCTAAATAAACATTTTCAAGGCATGGCACTGACATTGGTTCAGCTCTGATGAGGATCTCATGACAGATGGTACCACATGCAAGAGGAAGAGATCATGTTTCCAGACAAGAAGCCAGAGAAAGTTTTAAGGATCTGGACCAGGCTTCTATAAGACTTGTTTTCATGAGAAATAACTCAGTGTTCCCATGAGAACTACCCTAATCCCTTCTAAGGGCAGCACAACCAATGCCTTCAGGCCTTCCCACTACACTCACGTATTAAAGGTCTCACTATCTCTACATCACCAAACTTAGGACCAAGTATCCGATACATAAACACTTGGAGGACAAATGCATCCAAACCATAGCACCTAGATGCAGGATAGGACATCTAGAGAGATTCAAAATACCCAAGGCTGCAGAAGGTATCGTGGCTTTTTAGGATGTCTTTGGTTTTCATTCATTTAGATATTTTTTGTCAATGACTAACATGATGATTACCACACACTCATTCTTACCTGCTCATGATAGGAAAAGAAAGCAAAGGAGAGAAAGGAATCATTCCCGTTTCTTTTGACTTTATAATAAGCTTTCTCTGTCCTTGATATGCTACTTACTTCAGGGCTTATGGACTCATGCAAGTATTCTGATCAAAGAACTGGTTGTATTTATTTGTAATCAGACAAGCTATTTGACTATAATGGTTAAAACCAAATAGCTTGTCTCTGATTATTACCATTCAGTTGGGTTTAGAAAATAATCAAAAACTCAGAAATTGCTAATCTATAAGGATGGAAACTACTGGTATATGCAAAGTAGTAGCTCTGACCTGAGTGTGGTGGAATTTTCACAACTATAATGAGTGGGCTTGATTGAGGCATCAAATGTGGTTTTTATAATGCAATACATTTCTGTATGGTTGCTTTCAGGGACACACATTACAAATCACTATACAAATCATTGGAGTCTACCCAGCAAATATGATTCATAGCCATAAATAAGGTATTGCGTCTTTCAAGAAACTCCAGTGCCAAAGAGCCGAAAAATCACTTTGAGCAAAAATGTCACAAAGTGTAGTATAGTTGAGACACAGTGAGTTTATTTCACTGTTTTATTGTGGAGGCCATGAAGAATTACAGATCAGAGAGAAAGATTTGGATTTTGAAGAGATGAGTTATACAGTTATTCACAAAAAGAAATCTAGATAGCAATATTATTTCCCATTTTATAAGCAAAATAAAAAAGGTCTCTTAGAAATAAACTGAAAGGGAGATATCTCTTGCTTTCAAACACTAACTCTCTTTGTATGGAATTTGTCCATTTTCTCCATGTGTGCAAGAATAGCTCGGCTTCAGGAAAAGCAGTCTCACTCCTGGCTGACCCTGGAATTACATGTACTTAAATGCTTAAGTACCCCAGTCTTTAGTTGTGATGATTCTTGGCCTTCATTGTAGAAGGAATCTTCAGCTTATAAAAAGTCATATTTTTTTGGTCCTATGTGGAGTGATTTGTCCATAAAATATAATATGGTTTTCAAAACAAGCATCACAATACTACATACAAGAGGTTTATTTTTATTTTAATTAATAAAATAACTTCCCTAGCTAAGTCCAAGGAAAATATTGTATCTCAGGATTCAGAGAAAAGCCATAATGGATATTCTGTATGTAGCAGTTGAGTGTAGGATGGGAGGATTCTGGGTTGGAAATTTGATCCAGTAGTTCCAAGAGCAGAAGAGATGCTGGTGATTTATGTTGGAGGAATCTCTTTCTCTTTCTCTATTTCTTACCTCACCTGTGTGTCTGGGGGAATAGTTGCTAAGGTAATTCCCAGCCAACTCTGAAATTATGAGTACTTAAGTTCTTAAGTATCACAGTCTTTAGTTGTGTTTCTGGTAAGAGCAATATCCTGAAAACATTAATGTTCTATTGCTGTGTAACACACTATTACAAACTTAGCAACTTAAAACAACATTCATTGATTATCTCACAGTTTCTGAAGGGGAGGGATCTAAGCATGTCACAAAGGGGCCCTCTGCCAGGATCTTACAAAGCTGCAATTCAGGTGTTGACAGGGCTGTATGTCTTTCTAGAGCATGGGTTCTTCTTCAAAGCTTGCAGAATTTAGTTCCTTGTGATAAAAAGGCTGAGGTCCCAAGTTCCTAGAGGCCACCTAGTATCATCTGTTACACAGTTCTCTCCATAACATGGCAATTTATTTTTCCCCAACAGGGAGTATGTCTATTACTTATTTTCTCTTACCTCTAGACCCCCTTTTAATAGGTCAGGCTTACCCAGGGCCATCACACTTTTGATTTTTATCAAAATCAACTGAAATGTTCAAAATCCCATAATTTTTGCCATACAATACAAACTACCATAGAGTCATATCCATCTTATTCCCTAACCCCACCACACTCAAGGAGAGGGGATTATACAGATACAGTCATCCTGGAGAATATCTTATAGTTTTGCCTGTAAGAAAACTCAGTGTGAGTTGGCTGAGTAACCTGAACAGAGCAGGGTCAAGGAGATAAATCTACACAGAGGAGACACATTATTGGATAATAAGGGCTTGGCTTGAAAAGAGAGGACACTGAAACATCAACTCAGAAGGACCAAGACTATGAATAAAGAAGTTTCAGGTTGGAAATTCAGAAAAGAACAAAGGCATTAAGGCTATTAGAAATAGGTATGCTTTACAGAGGAATAGAGCCTTTTATTCAATCCAGTTTTAAAATAAGACTAATGTGGGGATATCACCAATTTATCATGTGCATGTGAAATAAAAATAAAAGGGAAGCCCCAATTTTAAGCACTCTTAAGGGTTAAGGTTGAGATTTTAATTCTATTAAACAAAATATGCTTGAACTAGAATAAGAAATTCAGGAATGTCTGGATCCTGCCCTGCCCATTATTTTAAATCCCTTTGGTTTCCTAAGGGTACTGTATTCAAAATAAATAATAGAGAAATGTGGATTCAAAGTAATTCTTCATTGATGGTTGGAGAATATTCCATACCACGTTGTGGGCAATCTCCTAAGAGCTGAAGAGGAGAATGGGGGCTAAAGTTTGGGGCCTAACTGGAATCTTCTAACCGCCAACTCTCTATTTTCCACTCCCAACTTCAAATCTAAAATTAGGGACCAATGTGGTCAAATAAATTTGAAGAGAGAGACTGTGCCCAAACTCTGCTAAATATTAGGTTGTTTTCATTGTAGTATCTATTTTGTTTGTTACCAGCTCATCCCATTGTTGAAGTTAGGGGCTGGAGCTCAATTCTCTAAAATCCAGTTTTAATTCCCTAATATTAGACACCATGTCATATGTTAGGCACTGAACTAAGATCATAACATTGTGATAAGTTCAAATTATGCTGTCATATTTGGAGTGCTGTAGTTAGTTTAATTAAGAAGTTGTTTTTGCCTTTACTGGTGCTTTGAAATGTCTCTTGCAATTGTTTAAAATATATATCAAAGGCTTATTTTTCAGATTGTACAATGTACACATTTACCATGGAATCTTTGGAATATGTCATAAAGAGGTAAGGAATGACAATATGCAGTCTTAACACTTTAATTCCTTTCCTCTTTTTATTAAAAGCTCAATTTATTAGTCAGTGATTCAAAAATAACTTTGCCTTGAACTTGCCAAAGTGAGCAGGTTTTCTGGGGTAGGCTGTGCCCATGGTTAGTAGAACAGAGATTTGGTTCATCAAAGTAATGGAGTGAGCTACTAATATGTATAGAAAGTTGCACACACCTATTCATATTTTCAGACTTCAGGAATTAGAATTCTGCGTCTAGTGGTATGAAACTATCTAAGTTCCTTGATAATGTTGGTGTGACAGTCAGTCTTATATGTCAAGTTATTTAGTCAAACATTAATCTACCTGTAATCTCAGCAGCTGGGAAGGCTGAGGCAGGGGGATCTCAAGTTCAAAGCTAGCCTCAGCAAAAGTGAGTTGTTGAGCAACTCAGTGAGACTCTGCCGCTAAATGAAATACAAAATAGGGGCTGGAGCTATAGCTTAGTGGTAGAGCACTTGCCTAGCATGTGTGAGGCACTGGGTTTGATCCTCAGCACCGCATACAAATAATAAATGAATAAACTAAAGATCCATCAACAACTAAGAAAATATTTAAAAAAAAGAAATACAAAATAGAACTGAGGATGTGACTCAGTGGTCAAGTGCCCCTGAGCTCAATCTCTAGTAGTAAAAAACAAAATAAAACATTAATCTAGGTGTTACTGTGGAGGCATTTTATAACTATTGTTAATATCATAGTTAGCTGATATCAAGGAAGAGAAATTATCCTTGAAAATATGGATGTACCTGATCTAATCAATGGAAAGATTTTTAAGAGTGTGTTTTAGTCAGCTTTTGTGTTGCTGTGATCAAAATACCCAACAAGGGCAACTTGGAGGAGGGAAGTTTATTTGGAGCTCATGGTTTCAGAGATCTGAGTCTATAGATGGTCAGCTCCATTGTTCTGGGTCCAAGATGAGGCAGCCCATTGTGGAAGAAGGGTCCAGTGGAGGAAAGCTGCTCAGGTCATGGCAAGATCAGGAAGCGAAGAGCCAGAGAGAGAAAGGGGCCACTGAGGAGACCCAGGACCCCCACCTCCACCTCAATTTTTCACTTCCTCCAGCCACACTCCACCTCCCACCTATCATTCAAACTAGAATGGACGGATTAGGTTATAGATCTTGTGAGCCAATCATTTTAATTCTGAATACTCCTACCTTAGCAGGAGCTTTGGGGGAACACCACATATCCAGTCATAAAAAAGCAGAACTGAGTGTTCCTTGCTGAAGAAAAACTACTCTGTAGAAGCCTAAGCTCATGCCCTAAACTTTTCAGCTTCCCCTTCATAATGGTTTGCCCCATGGATTTTAGATTTGTCCAGTCAGTTCCCTCAATCATTTGTATATACACATGTCATTTATATATACACAGACACACACATATAATATGTATAGGTTCAATATACATGTATTCATATGCCATACATACACACATAACATATACATGAGTACAAGCATGAAATATCTACATGCATACATCTATGTCATATATATTATATAATACCTGTATATAATATGTACACACACACACACACACATTGGTTTAGTTTTTCTAGTGAAACTAGCTGATTCAGTAGTCAAATTCCTTCTAGAATTATCGTATGAATGCAGAGGTTCTCCCTTATTTGTGGTTTCACTTTCTTCAGTTTCAGTTATAAACAACTGTGATCTAAAATATTAAATTCAAATTTCAGAAATAAACAACTCATAAGTTTGAAATTGTATCATTCTAACTTTATGACATTTTCTAGCAAATGAATGGATCTAGAGACTATCATGCTAACTGAAGTCAGTCAGTCCCAAAAAACTAAAGGTTGAATGTTTTCTCTGGTAGGTGGAAGCTAACCCATAATAAGTGAGGGGGAAAAAGCAAAGGAAAGACAGAGGAATGAATCTGATAAAATTTTCCCATGTGTATGTGTGTGTGTATGTGTGTGTGTGTGTGTGTGTGTGTGTGTGTATATATATATATATATATATATATATATATATAAACAACCATGAATCCCACCACCATGTACATCCATAAGAATAGGACTCTAACTAGAATAAGATATATTCCATGTTTGTATAATTCTATCAAAATGGATTCTGCTATTATAAATAACTGAAAGAGCCAATTAAAAAAAGAGAAAAAAAGAAATTGTGTCATTCTGAGAGCATTGTACTATATAGCATGCTATCTTTCTTCAACTCACCTTATATGTGAATCATCCCTTTGCCCAGTGTGTCCATGCTATATATGCTATTCTCCCAT
Organism: Xerus rutilus; assembly: GCA_028644305.1. Classification (NCBI taxonomy): domain Eukaryota; kingdom Metazoa; phylum Chordata; class Mammalia; order Rodentia; family Sciuridae; genus Xerus; species Xerus rutilus. The sequence continues at coordinate 35,364,914 of CM053413.1, forward strand.
TAGTCACTTGGTAATCACCTCAGTTATTAGATTGTCATGGTCTCAACAGTGCATGTGTTCAAGTAATCATTATTTTACTTAATAATGGCTCCAATATGCAAAGAAGTATTGCAGGTAATTCAGATATGCAAAAGAGAAGGGTAAAAGTCATTTTGAGGTATAAAATGAAAGTTATCAACAATTAGGGAAAAAATCTTATGCTGAGGTTGATACAAAATGAATTTTATATCTGAATCAATTGCATTGCCTAAATCAAAGATATAGTCATTGGCCTTGATGGCCATCAGATCTACCCCTATTGGAAAACATAAATTAACCTTTTATGACAGAATGATTAGAAAATGTATGTCCCTAATAACTGAACCTCATGACTTGTATCTCCTGCTTTTGTAAGCTCTGACATCACTAAATATTTTAAGAATTTAATGCATCATACCAAAATATATTTTTACCAGGTAAAATAAGCCATTTATGATTCACTGACTGAGGACAACCAATCTTTTTAAGATTGAGAACCCAGAGATTGGGTCTTTTAGGATCATCAGAGAATGTCTTTGAATCCCAGGGGAAGAAATCATACTAAGTCCCCACCACTTGCACTGTAGCAAAACTTCAAAACTTCAAGGCTTTGTCTGGGGTCTACATCTCTTGGCTGAGGAGAATCCTGGCAGACCCTATAAGACCGTATACATATTAGAGACCTCACCCAGGAGGATTCTCTCCAGAACTGGCAACAGCCTAGGCAAGGACATCTTCATCAAAATCACAGATCAAGAGTTCCCTGTCATCATGAAAGTTTGATCCTTTTTAATCTTTCCCCATGCTGTCTTTCTGTTTATGAATGGCAAGATGAAGCTATCATTTGGAAGTCACAACTGATAACTTCTGCAGAAAACGTAACCGAATGCAAAACATGTCATGTTAAGCCTAAATCCCTACGTGATCTTGGAGATGCTGTAGTTCACTCTATAACAAATCTTAGTGATATTTCAAGTGTGACTATGTGTTCAATTTGCATATCTGAGCCTTTCTATAAAGTTAAGCTTTTACATTCATGTATTCAGATTCCTCCTTTAAATCAACAGTAGAAAAAACCTACGGTGAGTATTTTGCAGTTAAATTATGCCAGAAACTGCATAGAAAAATGAAAGGGAAAGATAATATGACAGTTGACTGTAGGCAAATTTTTGGGGGGTAGTACAAGAGATTGAACTCAGGGGGCACTCTACCACTGAGCCACTCGTCACCTCTGTTTTGTATTTTAATTAGACACAAGGTCTCACTGAGTTGCTTATCACTTCGCTTTTGCTGAGGTTGGCTTTGAACTCTCAATCCTCTTGCCTCAGCCTCCTGAGCCGCTGGGATTACGGGCGTGCACCACCATGCTCAGCTTGTAGACAAATTTGTAACCCTAATTCTCTAATTGCTGGTAGCCTCCAATCATGCAATAATTCAATAGTGGAGTCTTGTATAGATACTACTAGTGCTTCCCTACCAGTCACCCATAACAGCAAAGGTGTCTCCCAAGGTATTGTATGTTTATCCCTCCAGGATTCATTTTTATTCAAAAAGGATTTGACAATCAATTATACACGTGAGCAGCTTCATATTTAAACAAGGGAGAATTAAGTGGTCAAAATAAATAAAGAATTCTAATGATACCCCCTAGAATGAATTTGGAACTGAACATTGGTCTATATCTTTTAATTTGCAATAGAGTAAAGGAGAATTTTCCAGCAGGCATAAATCTCTTGAAATGGGCATCTTTTGGTAGAATTCTCCTTATCTGGTTTGGCATAAATGTAAATGAGGTTGTTATTCCATAGCTGTCTCAAACATTACCTACTGTGTTTGACTCTACTTCAAAGGATGTAGCTGTCCAACATGCTTCTCTCAATTCCCTTGCTGAAGTTGTTTTAGATAAGGATTGCCTTGTTCTATCTGTTGGCTGAATGGGAGAGATGCGTGCAATAGCTAACATCTCCTGCTACATTTGAATTAACATGTCTGGTGTTGTAGAAACTCAGGTACACAAAATTAACAAACAAGTTTCTTGGTCAAAGCAAGTCAATTTCTTTTCTGGATCATTCTTTGATTTATTTGATTTTAATTGGTTTGATTTGTGAAGGCCTTTCTTAATAAGTACATTCTAGTCTCTTTGGATTATCCTTCTGATAGACATCATAGTCATCTCCCTGGTGTGCCCTATCTTCTCAAGAGTCTTAAATGCTTGTATGCAGCCATCCATTGTGCATCAAATGATCTCACTCTGGTTAAAATAAGAAAAACACAAAGAGGACACAAAGAGTTTTCAACTGATCTCATGTGACTTGTGAATTCTACACTGAGACCAAACAAGTCCATTATGATGGTAAGATAAGAGGTTGGTTGAAAGGGGAAAAATGTCAAATTAAATAATCAGGAAGCTATCAGCCTGAGGCTCTCTGTGCTTTCAGTTCTTATATCACAAACTGTAACCTAACTTACTTTGTAAACATAATCTAATTTAGGGGTATATTTTTGGGTAACAAATAACCAAATTTCAGCCAATCACAAACAGTTGAGCTTCAGCCAGTCATAACCAGCCAACTGATCACACCATACCCAAAGGAGGGAAATGCCAGGTGATTGTCAATCAGATGATGGTCTCTACTTTGCTCCTCATTGGGTTTATAAAAGCTAATGGCTGCACCAAGTTTTCTGGAACTCTTCTGGTTCTGAGAGCTGCCTAATTCATGAATCATTCTGTACTTGAACTGTTAAATTTAGTTTGTCAAATTTTTTCCCTTTAAAATTTGCTTCTGACCTTGTCAGTATTGGAGTGAGGGTAGAAGATACACTAAGGAGAAAACAGTCCCATTTAGCCAGTAGTCTTCTGTTATTTCAGTGCTGTGAAAATGTGGTAGGCACTTAGAAATGAAGTTTCTGAAGTCACTTCAATGGGTTGTTGGAGATATCTCATCTCTTCATTCTTGTACAAATCATCCACCTGTCATTGTCTTGAGGAAAGAAATTACCTCTTTTATGACTGATGTCTTACTTCCTCCCAGGCCCTATAAATCCAGCAATACCTCCAGCATTTCTTCTGAGGTCCATTTGCTCCCTGAAGGATCTTATTGTGGACAGAATTTAAAATTACCCCATGTTAGGACCTTTGCACAGGCCATGTGTGATAGGTGGGAAATTCTTCCCATCTCTTTTCCTGACAATCTCCAAAATATGGATTAATTCCACCACACTGGCCACTTAACATTTATGCTGCCACTTTTCAGCTGGTCTCTCTTTAAATTTCTCAAGTGAGAGAAATGATTGAGTTTACTGTGCTGCAAACTGCAATGAGTCCATTCTGTGTTGTGGCACTTGTAGTTTGATCTCCATGTGGTTGAAATGAAGTTTTTCCCTCTAATCTTAATGGAAGCTGTCTGCACCTTCCAGACCCATCTATGGGAGCATGGGACTAAAGACCCTCAGTTTTTGTTGTTGTTGTTGTTGTTTTTTGGTGGTGCTGGGGATTGCACCCAAGGCCTTGTGCATGTGAGGCAAACCTTCTACCAACTGAGCTTTATCCCCAACCTACAGACTCTAAGTTTTAGGGTTACTTCTAAAATGAGTTCCACTTCCCTCATCTTTACATCTCTATTGGCTTGTCTTTGTTGTGGGTGGGGAGCTTTTCATCCATCTCTTCTAAATGTTTGCATCATAGTTATCTTGTGCTTCATTTTAGGAGGCAGTATCCATTGAATTAGGCAATGGTTCTCAAAGAGTGACCAAAGACCAACATCATCATCATCACTTGGATACTTATATAACCAAAAGCTTGGTCCCTGTCCCCAATGCCAATCAATGTCAACTTAATAGTGAGGACACCATTTTAAGAAAAAGAAAAAAGAAGGTTTATTGCTTTGCTACCAAAGGAGAAACACGGGGGACTCCTGTCCCAAAGGCTGTGACTCTCCCCATCCAGAGAGACAGCAGGGTTTTAAAGGAACTCTTCAAGGGTTACATTCCAGGTGTGCTTTGGTAGGGGGCCTTGATGGTGTTTTAGGATTCACTTGTTAATTTGGGAGATACTTACTTCCCAGATCCTCAGCAGACATCTCCTTCCTGTAGTGGGTGTGTTCAAGGGCATATAACTAGGGGAAGAAAAGATGACACTGTCTCCCTAATCTTTCTTGTTAGGGAGAGGGAGAGGGAGAGGGGAGAAGAGAGAGAAAAAACATTAAAAATAAATAATAAACCTTAGAGCAATGAGGGCTATAGTCAGAAGGTGAAGGGACCACTGTTATACTTATTAAAGGTGCTGATTCTCAGAACCACCCTATACCTACTGTATCAAAACTCACAGGGGTAGCACCTATAAGTGGTGTTCTTAAAAAATCTTCTAGGTGATTCTGATGCATGGTATTGCTTAAGAATCACTATTTTAAGGCATTTACCAAAATTCTACTTTAATACATTTTCATATGTATACTTGGCTGAAATTATCAACCCACTTAACCTATTTCTCATAACTCATGTTTGCAGATTTAAGAAATAACTACAAAAAGCCGGGCACAGTGGTGTACACCTGTAATCCCAGCACTTTGGGAGGCTGAGACAGGAGAATTGCAAGTTCAAAGCCAGACTCAGTGATGATGAGGCGTTAAGCAACTCTACATAAAACACAAAATAGGGCTGGGGATGTGGCTCAGTGATTGTGTACCCCTGAGTTCAATCCCTGGTACCAAAAAAAAAGAAAGAAAAACAAATAACTACAAAATTAGAAACCATAATTATGTTTTACTACAATTAGAACCTGCTGATTATTTGACAGTCATCAGACATAAATCACCATGAGTGGAGCTTTTGGCCAGTAAGTTCAGCTGGAGTAATGTATCATCCTCTCTCTTCCATCTCTATATCTTTATCTTGTTCTCTAATCTGTAAAATAAATTATTGTTTTGTAATATGCTGAATTAAATTTTTAACTTTGGTCAGATTTATCATGATCTTTTTGTTATTAAGAAACATTTCTTGGCCAGGCATGGTGGCACACACCTGTAATCCCAGCAACTCGGGAGACTGAAGCAGAAGGGTCATAAGTTTGAGGCCAGCCTCCACAATTTAGTGAGGTCTCAAGCAACTTAGCAAGACCTTTTCTCAAAATAAAAATTAAAAAAGGCTGGGGATGGATTTCATGGTTAAGCACCCCTGGGTTCGATCCCTAGTACACAAAAGAAAGAAATATTATTATTATTTATTTTTGCAGTGCTGGAGATAGAACTCAGGGCCTGCAGATTCTAGGTGTGTATTCTATCACTAAGCTACACCTCCAGCCCAAAGGGAATCTCTTTATTTGTTGCCTTTTATCATAACCTCTCAAGTCCTTTTGTTGGTGTAAATTAAAGTTTCTCAGCCGGGTTCTATGTTTTGAGACAGGTGATTCTTTGTTGCAGGGAGCTGTCCTACACCAGCAGCATCCTCTGAGTTGTGACTACTCAAAATTTCTTCAGGCATTATTCTGTGTTCCCTGAGAGCCAAAAGCAATTCCAATTGAGAAGCACTGGTTAAAATGGATATCCATAGAATGTTCAAGTAGAGCAAACATTTCCTTGAGAGATTCCACAACTTTCAAGGACCAAGCAGAAACATTTCCTTTTGGCCACGCTTTTTATTGCCCTAGAGATGGTTTTGACAATATTTTCACTAATTTTATTTTGCCATTAGCTGTAAAAATTCATTTTTAGATTGCTAAGCAAATATCCTTAAGTTTTTTTGATTCACGCCGTAGAATCATTCCGAGAATTCACTGTCTGAGAAGCCTCATTTATAAACACAACAGGCTCCAAGGAACACAATTACTATACATTTTCTCAAGGAAGGGAGTGGTGGCAGCATCGTAGACTGTTGATTTAAATTGTCTTCTTTTTTTTCTTCTTTCATTAAGTGGTAATTCAACTCTTCATCTTTTGCGATTTTCTTTACTCACTTCTGGCAATTATTGCTGGCGATTATGATGTTAATGAGTTATGCAGAGCAGATTGAAAAAAATGAAATATATTTTTAGGAAGTTAAGTTAATGGGAGCAACAACTTGAATGCATACAAAAAGCAGACATCTTTCTTATTGTGCCCTGATTGATTTTATAAGTCAGGTGTTCATGTGAATAGATAACCTTTACTTAACACAGGGAGTATTTTGACAGGAAATTCACTCTGATGAGCCATAAAGGAAGTCTTTTGTGAGACTGCCTGTTAAGCATTGTGTCTGATTTTTTTTCACACTGTTTGAGTTAATTTTAAGGTCTCCCAATCTAAGCAGAAGATGCTGATCGACATGAAAACTAGAACTCTTTTCTTAGCTCCTTTATAGTTGAATGCTAAGTGGTCTTAACATTTGTGGTATTGTTCACCAAGGTGACATAAAATACAATCAAATTCACACACAGATGACTACAGAAAAGCAAACCCAAGTGACAACACATATCAATAGAATATTTTCTTTTACCTTTTTCTTATTCTCCAGTGACAGAGCAATTGAAATAACCCTTCTTTTTGAATGCCTTTGATTCAATCAAGGGCATGTTTTATCCTCAGATGAGATTGAAATATTAGCACTTCACTGTCAAAACCACCTTTGTTTCTACATTAATACTCAATATTTACATACCGATAAGATGCATCTTAATATGCCAAGACTCTCATCTTTCTCTACTTTCACTCTCATAAACTACTTTTTTTCTGCATAAATTTGCAAACTGAGGTACTACTGAAAATATTATATTTCAATGATCCCAGACTCTTTCATGAAGGGATTGGAAATGGGAGTGAGAGCTAATGTGGATTAACAATCGTTTTTTCCCTCAAGGTCAGAACACTTATTTAAAAATAATATCCATTATTAGAAAAAAAATAATTTTAAACCAGCCAGGACAGAAACATCAAAATAAGAAATTGTTATTAAGAAATAAAAATTTGGCAAATGTGTGATGTATAGATTGTAGAAATCACTGTGGTCCAGTAGAACTCCAGAGATGATGGATGTGTGCTAGATATGCCCTCGTCAGTGGGTAGTGAGTGGCATATGGGTATCAAAAATGTGAAATATGATAACTGTGATTGCGTAATCCAATTTTTAATTATATCTAATTTTAATTACTTAAAATTTAAGTTTAGATAAGCACACATGGGAAGTAGCTACTGCACTGAACATAACATCTATGATTTATATACTCATATATTTGTTCCTACTTTTCTTATTTTACAGAAACCTATTTTAAACTGCTTTATTGGTACCATTGTATATAATTCACTCACTGAAAATGTCCAGTTCAATAACTTTTTAGCGTTTTTACTGTTGAGCATCATCACCATAATCAACTATAGAATATTTTTATCACCCCCAGAAGAAATTCTGCACCCTTTGCCATCATCCATCATGCCTAATACTCCCTCCCCCATCTTTCTAGCCCTAGGCAACCATGTGTCTACTTTCTGTCTCTATAGACTTGCTTATTCTGAATATTGCACATAAGTAGAATCATAACACTTGTCATCATTTTTTGGTCTGGTTTTTTCACTTAGCATAACATTTCAAGTTTTATCCTTGTTCATTGCTTTGTATTGCCACATAATATTCCTTTGTATGGATAGAATACATTTGTTAATTCATTCATCATACAATGGACATTGGGCTGTTTCTGTGTTTTAACTATTGTGTATGGTGTGGTACAACATGCATGTACAAGTTTTTATGTGAACATATGTTTTGATTTAAACAACTAGATATATTTAGTGGCTACTATATTAGGAAGTACACAATTCAGAGCAATAAATTAAGCAATAAAAATAGGAAAGGAGTTATCCTTTACTTCTTGGAGCACATATTATTGGTTCCATGTATGTGACTCCTTAGTTCTCACCACTCTTGAGTTGGGATATTTCCTTGGGGCCAGAAATAATGGCAGTAAGTAAGGGAAAGATATGAGATAACTATGTAGATTTAAGTAAGGATTTAAAATCATAGAAATGAATTAAAATGGATTCATTAAGTAGGATATGTAAAAGCAGAGAAGCCCCTGGCTAACTATATTCCCAAGGAGGACCTAGAGGACACTCTCATCAGAAAGATGGCAACGGTTGCACTTGGGACAGGGACTCTGGCATCACTGAGAAACTCAGTGGATACTTCTCACTAGTTATAGAAGTGGGAGTGTTTATGTTAATGAAGATAATAAGGAACCAGAAACTTTCAGCCATTTTTATTGGTTAACATTATATCTATGACCATACATAGCTGCAATAGACTATTTTTAGCTAAGTACATGGCCATCCTGAACAAAGGAGATGGGATTGAAGAATTAATATTAGGTTGACAATTATCACCATCTTCCTTGTAAGGTGAGCACAAGTAAAACTCAAATGATCTCACAGCAGGGTTTGTACCTCCCTCTAAGGTCATTTTGTAAAATCAATTTCTGAAGAATGGACCCTAGAGATGTGACTATTCTAGTGTCTTCATGCAATTAGAGGCCAGCCTCCCTTGAGGGGGCTTAGGTGTGCTGTGGAAAGTAGTATCTAACACAGGCTAGTGTGTGGCTAATACAAAAACAAGATGGATTAAAAATATATGAAAACATTATGAAGAAGAGAAGAAGAGCTCGAAACAGAGACAAACAGAGGTTGTAGAGCTCAATCAACAAGTCAAGTGCTAGAACACAAGCCACTTTTACCCAAATGCATAGCAGAAAAATAAATAGAAGAGCTTTCCCTGGAGCTCCTGAACAAGAGTCCTGATCAGTAATTTACGTATGAGGTCGAATGGCTTTATGGACTGAAAAATGGAAGTTCCCAACTGAAGACCTTATATCTTGGCCACAGAAAGACCATGTTAGCCACCACCTTCTATTTGTGCATATGTTATGTTTCTGTGTGCATATCCACGTGTGTGTGCATGCAAAAGCAAACATGTGTTCTTGTAAATAGCATTTTGCAGGCCAGGCATTCTAGAGTTAACCTTCATACAAATTTTCAATTTCTAAAGGATCTGGGGAGTGCTGAGAAACCATTCCCCGTACTCACCTGCGAATTCACTTGTAAATAATGGAATCCCCATGAAGATACAACATCATTATGTTTCTGTTCTTTTTTTTTCTTTTACACTTTCTGAAATATGTGCAGTGACACTTTTGATCTCTCCAGAGACACTAGAAAATACTTATGGGTGAAAGATAATTTTTCCAATATTCATAATTTTTCTTTATATGTCTCTATCTCTTGGTACAGGTACAGCACACACATGACAACATAGACAATATACACATTTTTTCCACTTAGAATTAAAAGTCTTCAGAAATTTCATTGGAATGGCAATAAGAAAAGCGTGCTCATGCATTATTAATCTCTGCTGTAAAAAATGGAATTTACAGTAACATGATGTTTATGGCTTGTGCTTCTGAGATGCAGAGACATACACCTTTTTTTGCCAGGCACTTTAAAGCAGAACTGTTCCACTTCATGCTGATGGCACTGCAGTATCAAACAGCACTGATGAAATTGCTCAGGGTCTTCCAAACAAATTTCTAGATTTCATTATAAAAAAATTGTCTGCCCATTTGTACTGCTTGTCTTAGTCCAAACTGACAGCAGGAACTGGAAACTCTCCAAATCTGTTTTTGTAGGGTTATCTCACAGGCTACAATGGTAGTTGTAGAAGTATATTACAGAATTCCATTACATTACCTCACTGTCTTTCAAAAAAATTCCTATGAAGAGGATTTATTGTTGTTTTATTTTGTTGTTTTGCAAGAAGACTTCTAGAAAATTTGCATTTAAAATTTCCCACCCAGAAAGGTTGAACATAGTTGCATCACATTTTCTGGAATACTGAGCATGAGGACTGAAATCCTGTGTTTCCAGGTGTATCATCTGTGCTGTGCTCTCATAAATGGACTCAAATTTCCATAGAAATAATTACATTTTGCACCCATCTCTTCATTATATATTTAAAGTCATTGTAGATATGGTAGAGGTTAGCTGGTTTTGGTTAGATATTTCAGCCTAGACTTGCTGCAGATTTACCTTTTAAATCAAACATGCTTTTTTCTAGGAGCCCCTATAAAATAAGTTATGTGTTAGGTTGACCCATAATAAGTTGTCATTTTCTTAAGTCAAAAGTTGTTGAATATAGACAGTTTCATTTAGTTTATTGTAATATTTGGCCTGAACTAGAAAATAACTCAGAATAAATTATAACTGCCTCTCTTCCTTAAAAGTTTACCCCAGAATGGTTCCAGAGAAAGTACTCTTTATTTCATAAGTTCTCTTGCAAGAGATATCATATTGCATAGAAATCAGACAACTCTGGTTCAAATTGTGTTACTTCCATTTTCATAATAGTAGATTACTTACTAACAGTGATTCGGCTATTATTCATAGCAGTTGTCATGGTTTTTCATGTTTGTAAACATATTTTCAGGTATTCAGGGAGAAAGCTGAGCATATGTTCATCTTATAGAAAGGGAAACTGAGGCCAACTGTGATTATAATGACTTTCCTATATTTATCACTTCGCAGTAATGTCAGACAGAGGTCTCTCCACTGTTAAGTCCTTCCTGGTACCTCCTCGCTCTGACAGGGCTATCTGGGCTGTAAAGGTTCACGATCAAATAGTGCCTCAGTCTCCCTGCCTAGCATTATTTCATTTTACTCTCACCTCTAAAATGGACTCATAATAGTGTTTGTTTCATAGGCTTGTTCTGAGGATTGAGGTAGTCAACATTTGTGAAATATTTGGAATTGCATAGACTTTTCTGAGCTTTTGAGAGCTTTATTTAAGAGCTTTCTGTCCTGGGAAGCTGAAACTTGATGAAAAAAACTATACTTGACTTTTATGACAGTGAGTTTTCATATGCATGAAAATAACAATATGAAAGATACAAGCAAAGATTGATGATAAGCATGTGTATTTTATTCTGCTATAATAGAGGTCTTATTTTCACCATCCAGGGAGTTCATCCACATTCCCTTTTGTTTATGGTCTTATACTGGGCTGAAGAATAATAAAAAGCCAAGGTTTTTATCATAGCACCTGGAAGCAAGCATGCTGTGGGCAGGTGCTGAGAAACCATTCTCCATCCCTTGTGCCAAAACACCTCAGCCCTTTCACTGCCACAGCCCTGGACTTGGACATCATTGAGGAAGCCACTGCCAACCCAGCAGGCCTTTTGATGCTGTAGTGTTCTAGGAATTGAGATTTTGAGATGAGAGTTCTGGCTGCATCCCACAACCAGTGCTTTCTATAAGGCCTTTGGGATCAAAGCTGATGATCTCTGGGCTTATTGCATGATGGCCAGGTATGAAATGCTCAAATTGGTAGCTTCTGGATTATGGTCTATTACCAACAGACTACTTCCTCTAAAGACGAAAATGGTACCTAAGTAAGACTGTGTTGTCAGCCTGCTCATAGAGAAGTCTTATCTTGTTTGACAGGTACTTAATGTAAGTGCTTCACCAGCCACATAAAAATTGCTGCCATCCTATCTATCTATTACCCAAAATACTTGATACAGTTTGCTTTCAGGTTATTAAAAATATCTAGATTAAACCTAAAGGTTGGGATTGATCACGTGAATATCTTTCTATTGGGGCTCTAGGAAGCAAAAGCATCATGGACTCTCAGATCCAGGATGGGAGGTGGTAGTGACTTGGTTCTTTGACATTCTGTACAGTTGTTTGTAGACAGTCATTCGTGGACATATGGAATCCAGTTGGGGAAGACATAAAATTTTCAGGCAAAACAAATGACACAATGGATCGCAGTTATGTAGGGATGCTCACCATTATTATTCTAGATGCAGAGAGCAGGGAGAGCAGAAGCCAATGGAATTTGAGAGAATGAGATAAGAAAGAAGGCTCAGAGTGCAAATTGAGGCAATCTAGGATCCATGGGAATATAGCATGTTTCATTCATAAGACAAAGAGGTCTTAGAAATTCTCTTTTAATGCATTTTCTTTGTTGTATTAGTTCCTTAAAAAGAAGAATCAATTCAGATAAAAATTTTGAAATTTTGGGCACAAGTCCCTTGGTTAGAACATACATTAGTACAATTTTAATAAATGACATTTCTTCTACATTTCATAAACAAAGGTTAAAAAATATCAGTGAAAAATAAAGGAAACAATGTTGAAATCAATATAAGTGGGAAGTATTTGCTCAGCTGAACTATTAGAAATCAATTATCTTTTTTCAATACTGGGAACAAAGTTGGCTCAAGGCTGGAATTTCTGTAGATGTCTGCTATGGTTTAAATGTGTCCCCAAAATTCATGTGTTGGAACCTTAATTCCCAATGTGACAGTATTAAGATGTGGGGCTTCTGGGCACAGTGATGCATGCCTGTAATTCCAGTGGCTCAGGAAGCCACGGCAGAAGGATCCTGAGTTTAAGCCTCAGAAACTTAGCGAGGTCCTAAGCAACTCAGTGAGACTCTGTCTCTAAATAAAATATAAAAAAGGGATGGGGATGTGGCTCAGTGGTTAAGTGCCCCTGGGTTTAATTCCTGGTACCACCTCCCACAAAAAAGATGTGGGGCTGTTTAGAGGGGATTGATCCCCTAATGCCATTACTGGGGGAATGGGCTCCTGATAAAAGATTGAGTTCAGCACGATTATTTCTCTCATGTGCCCCCTGCCCTGCCACCACCTTGTGATGCAATATGAAGGCCCTCACCAGACCATGGCTCAATATAGGCCTTTATAGCCTCCAGTACTGAAAGCCAAATAAACTACTCCTTATCATTTGCCTTGTCTCCCTATTCTTTTAGAGTAGTGGAAAACAGACTAAAAAACTGAAAAAAAGGTTGCAGCATTCCTGAGTCCAGAAATTTCAGTGTTACACTCAAGCAGATTTTTAGACTGTAGTGCGTCTCTTGGTCTTTAACAAAAAGACCCATCTGTAGGGACTAATGTTTTCCCAACATATCTTGAGAAATGTTACCATGAATGTTAAGAGAAATGTTAAGAGGTCTTAATAATTCTCTTTTGTTTTTGCACTTTGGGGTATATTAATAGACCTCATCAAATGGTAGGTATCATTATATATGAAGCACTTTGCAGATATGATTTTAAGTTTTTAACTGTCTTATATGCCATGCATTACCATAGCATGTTATAGTTAAGGGAAGAAACTCAGAGAGGTTAATGGCTCTATCCAAAGCCATACGTAGTAAATGACAGTAAATGATTATGATGGGTTTCAAACACAGATCTGCTTCAATCGGCTGCCTCTTTCTTCTTTCTTCCTTTCTTTCTTTTGTTCTTCCTTCTGTCTCTTTAAATAATGACCATTTCTTTCTGCGTAAATCCTACTGAATGACAGAGGTCCTCACTGTGTTTGCTGGAGAAGCTGGTACTCTTTTTTCCTTTGGAATTAATTATAAGAAGGAATTTTTTTGATAAATTTAATGCCTGATTTAAATGGCTATTATAAAAGGCAGACTTATTTAAAAAAAACAAAGGAATGAAATCATTCCATATGAAGCAGGATATAACCAAATTTTGTTGCTGAGTAAGACTTGAAAATTATTTTCAAGACTGCATTAATGCATCATCTACTGGCTTTCCCCTGTCTTGTGCTGTTACTTTGCCAGATTTGGATTTGATTTAATAAACAACAGCTTAAGAAAAACCACTTATGAAATATCCTTGCAATGCAGAAACATGTTCAACTTGAAAGCATCCTGCAGACTTGGTTGTACCTGAAGGCCCATATTCTATAGGTTTCTAGTTTTACCTTGAAATAAACACCTCTGCTTCCCCATTCTTGTACTCTCACTTGTAAATCCTGATCTGTAAGTTTACTTCTGTTTTCTAGCAGGAACAACCATTGCTTCTTTACCTTTGCTTTAACCACATGTATGAGTAACATAATTGCCATCTTCAGAGACCTCTACCTCCCCAGCCTCCCCTCTCTGTATCAAGGGTCTTCATATTCCAGATGGATGATTTCTAAAGAGAACTGTTTGATGATAAACTTATCTTCCTAACTCTAATGCTATCAAGTTAAAAAAAAAAACACCTCTCTTTCCATTTCAATTGCAGTGTGGATTTTCCATTTTATTTCATGAATTCAGGATGCCTGGCTATTAGAAACTCTGAGTTTTCTTTTTTACATGTTTCAAACTGTCTTCTAACATAAACTCTCATTCCATATCTTAACTCGTTATTTCCACCATAAATGTAGAATCCTGAGGCTGTTAGATTTTGACTTTTGAGGTCAGTTTCCTGTTTCTAAGATAGTTTAGGTCATGGGAACACAGGTTGAGAAATTCATCAGAGATTTTGAGATATTCAACCAAAGTGCCTCTTCTCTGAAGATTCTTTCACAATTCACTACAATGGTTTTTCTTCTTTAAATTCTATTTTCTTGTAGTGAGAGCACTTAACATGATATATGGACCTCTTAACCAATTTTTAAGTGCATGATACATTATTGTATCATCAGCTATAGGGACAATGTGGTACAGTAGCTCTCTAGAGCATATTCATCTTGATGTTTTTTTAAACTTTGTGCCATGGATTAGTAACATGGAGCAATTCTTTGTGACAGGAGGTGGAAGAAGTTTGGGAAGAATAGGAGAAAGTGATCTGGGATATAAGTAGAATTGCCAGATAAAATACAAAATTCCTAGTTATTACTGAAATTCATATAAACCATGAAGATTTTTTCTTTTTGTATAACTATTGTGTTAGTTTGATTTCCATTACTACAATAAATTCCTAAGATAGTCAACTTACAGAGAGAAAAGGGTTTTTTTGTTTTTTTGTTTTTTGTTTTGATTCACAATTTTAGAGGTTCTAGTCTTTGAGCAATTGACCCTGTGCTTTGGGCCTGTGACAAGGCAGTACATCATAAGGGGAGCACATGGCTGAGCTAAACCACTTACCTCATGGCCAGGAAGCAATAAGAGTGAAGAAGAAGAGATTGGGATCCCATCATCCCCTTTAAAGACACATCCTCGATATCTTAAGGACCTTCCACAAAGTTCCTCCTCTTGAATTTACCACCTTCTAACAGAATCACCTAGGACTAGTCCTTTAACACATGGGCCTTTGGGGAATATTTGACATCCAAACTATAGCAAGTATGTTCCGTGCACTAAAATTACAAAAATACTAACAATTTCTGTATTGTTTTTTGAAATTCAAAGTTAACTGGTTGTCCTGTAGTTGTTTGCTAAATCTGCAGCCATAGATAAGAAAGAAGTATAGACACAAAGGACAAGAGGTAGGCATGAATGGGATAAATCACCTAGGAAGTTGTGTACATTTTGAAGGGTTGGTTCAGAGAGAAAAGACAAGATGAAAAAATGATGTGGATGTGCATGTAAAAGGAAGAAAGAAAATACGCTTCTTAATTTCAGAAATTACACTTCATTGAAATATTTGAGAAATAAAATGAAAATAATCTAATCATTTATATACAGATATAATTAGACAAAATGCTAAATATTAATGTTTTATCATTTTATCATCTAGAACATCAAATTTGGGCCGTTGTGAAGTTTGAGTGCAAGCTAGTTTAGTTTTTACAAATCATTTCTCTTTTTATATGAAATAATGACTTCAGACCTTATTTTGCAAAGTTTAATTTTTAAAAGACAAGATTGCATGGCTTTGTAAAATAGTTTATGTTCCAGAATCTATTCCCAAGATAATGACTTATGTGTTTCTCCCCTATATTTATTCTTCTCACCTTTACTGGAAGCCCATAGCTAGTTTTCTTGAATAGACCTCTGAGTTGTTTTGGCCTGGCAGACATCTTCAGTTCCTTAGAAATTGCATTCTTGACCAGGAAAAGGCTACAGAAAGTAAGTGCTAAAGATAGTTGCTTCTGTGGGCAACTAGAGACAGAGAGAGTAAATGACTATCAGATCAACAGAAGTGAAGCAGGGAAATACGTCCTAGGAAAGAGAAAAGAGATAGAGGGTCACTGACTTATTTCCTGGTGGCAAACTCCATCTGTAGACTGATAAGGATTGCTTCCTTAGAGATATGCTGAGAGGCTCATCCTTGGAGCCAACAGAGATCCTCAGCTTTCCAAAGTATGCAAACTGCTGAGGCACAGAGGCAGCAAAGTTAGACCTGAAGAGACTCTGAGTACTAGGCACAGATGCCTCAGTGGTAACCATGGTGGACCCATGGTGGACGTCCTAGGGGCTTCCTCATTTCTAGAAGTTACCAAAGACTTCAGAACTTGTTTAACACTGGGAGAGGGGAGTGGTCCATGTAATAATGATGATTAAAGTTCCTACTAGCACAGCAGGATGAGTCAAAATTAAGTTGATTTAAAAAAATTAAGAAAGTGAAATTTCCTGCACACCTGTGGCCTAAGAATTTGTACCCACACCACATATTTGCTTCATTTGAATTCTGCATTTACCAATTACTAGGAGGAAACCTTTTACTTTTTTCCTCATAATTATGCCTAAGGTAACATGATATGGAATACCAATGTCATAAATTTGTTCCTAAGTTATTGTGGCTTCTAGAAAAATTCCCAACTTGCTTGATTTTGATTCAAGTAGGGCAGACTAATTGTGTTGCCTCTAAGAGTTTGAAATAATTGAATCTCTGTTTTTGTCTTTTGATCCAAGTCCTAGAGAGTGGTTTTCAATATAATAATATTTTCTTAGCTTTACTTCAGCAGTCAAACAAGAATATAATCCAAAAAGCCCCCTGTATTCACAGAGACAATGCTCTTATGATGAAACCATAGAAAGAAGTTGTAATTAATGCAAGGAATAATGTGAACAATCTATTAACATAATCTGAATGAAATCCTTGCACTGTTAAATGCAGACACTAAGTGCTCATATAATACTTTATTAATTAACAAAGTATTTATCCACAGGGAAATGAGGATAAGAGACCATACACTTTGTCAGACTACAGGAAAATGTATTAGTGCTTCATAAGAAATGCATACAATTCAAACAATAGCATGATTATCTTTTTAAAGCAATTACATTTAATCTCAGAAGAAAGAATAAATACATTAATTCTTCCATGTTCCCTGATAAGCCACTAAGATACATAAGCGATCATTTTCTTTTCTTACAGCTCTGGAGGCTGGTGGCAATCCAATGTGTACTGCTCAGGCAACTTCTACAGTGAAATGCCACTTAGCACACAAAACCACATTATGAGCTTAACTGACTTTGGCTGAATAGAATTCTCTTCCCTGGGACTCTATGGTTTATACTTAACTTTGCACATTCCTTTCAGCTTTCAAGACTTGGATGATGAGAAGGTGGATTGACCATAAGAAAACTGTTTGGTGCCGAGTTCCAAATCTGTTTTCTTATCCTGGTGTGCCTGGCAGAACTGTGTTATCATCATTGAGAATGCCGTTTAACTTTAGAGCTCCAGGGAATGAAGTCAAAGCATCTCTATGATTTCTTTCTGTTGATATATTTCAGATTTTCTTGCCTTCTGAAACAGGCAGTTGATAACCAGAAAGCACATCCCTCATTGACCCTAGCTGATGCCACAACTCTGTGATGATCCACCCATAGGCTATGCAGCCTCTAAAGAATGCAAGAGAACTTCGGCCTATAGGCCTCTTGTTTATCTTTCCTAAGCAACAACCTCATATTCAGAGTTCCAGTTTCCAACCCTATACCAGTCCCTTGTCTATCAATATTCAAAAGGGCTGCTCCAACTTCTACTAAGTTGCTCCACAGACGTTTCCTCCATTGGCTGCTGCTCCTCAGAAGCAGCACTCCTTAGTTTATCCCTGGACCCAAAGCCCAGGGTCCTATGTGTCCTCAGATGTTATAACCCCCACCAGGGTTCCAGCAAATAGATGGGAGTGGGTGCAAGGAGGTTGTATGGCCAATGGTACAATTATTACCTGAATAAGAGGAAGTTAAAGAACAAAAGACATGAAATCAGGGGGCCTAAGTCCTCCATGTCACATGATGTGATATAAAGAAAATAATTGAACCCTCAAAGGCATCTTTTTCTAAGTATATAATTATTTTCCTTTTGTTTTCCAGGGAACCATTGCAATGAACAATTATTACTTTATATATAAAAGTATATTAGAAAAGTATAGAATTCAAAACAAATGCATTGCTTCATTGTTTATTCTCCAAAGAATGAAAGAGTGCTTAAGTCAGGCCTTTGTGATGTTTTCCCTAAAACATACTCACAATTCACAATTCTCCATGGAGGAAAATGCTATAACCATCATGTGTTCAAATGTATTTGGCAAAGGCTGCCTGTAGCGTCTCCTAGAAGACAGACAATGCTGCTTGGCATATGAAAGATTCTGAAAAGTTGCATCCAGAAGACATTTATTAAATTTTGATTCACTCAATGATTACCTTACTTCTTTGACCACTGAACTTAAAAAAAAGTTTTACTGGGTGTGGTAGCACATGCCTATAATCCCAGCTACTCGAGAGGCTGAGGCAGGAGGATTGCAAGTTCAAGACCAGCCTCAGCAACTTAGCAAGACTCTGTCTTAAAATAAAAAAATAACAAGAACTGGAAATGTGGCAAAGTGATTAAGCACCTCTGGATTCAATCCCTAGTACACCCCCACCCCTGCAAAATAAAATAAATAAATAAAACATTATCTATTAAATCCTCACAGAAAGATACAAAAATATAAACCTATAAACAAGATGTAAACAAAAAATGATCAATACTACATGGAACCATAAGCAGAAAGAGCAGGTCCATGATCCCAATCCATTAGTGGGGACATGAAGCCAGTAACACTGAATTTCATTGGCAAACTGAAAAATGTTTTATTCTATGTAACTGAAAAAGTTGCATGATTTATTTTCACACATGGACAACAAGCTGCCCAGGTATGCTAGTCAGCTTTCTGTTACGGTGACAAAATATCTGAGATAAACAACTTAAATGAGGTAAGATTTATTTTGGCTCACTGTTGGTTTCAGTCTATGGTTGGCTGGCTCCAGTGCCTTGGGTCTGAGATGAGAGAGAGATGGTGGCAGGAACATGTGGCGGAGGAGACCGCTATGTGCATGGTGTCTAGTTTGTTGGGTGGGATTGGGGAGGCAAGAGAGCAGGACTCAAGGGAACACATAGTCCCCAACACACCTTGAAGCACGCACTCCCTTTAACTAGGTACCACTTCCTACAGTTTCTACCATATTCCTGAAGTCCATTAAGCTGCGAATTCAACCATGAATTAATTCATTGATGGGGTTAGAGCACTCATAATCCAAAAGCCCACTTCTGAATATTGCTGCATGGGGGACCAAACCTTTAACACATGAGCATTTGGGGGACATTCCAGATGCAAACCAAAACACTTGGAAACAAAATTCATGGGGTTCTGATGAATATATTGCAAGATATACATAAGAATTTTCCTTTTCATTCTGGAAACTAGCTTAGGAAATATCTTGAGATTCTCACAGTCACCTTTGTATGTCCCCATATTGGGGGCTGATGTGATGTAGCATTATCATCATTCCCTCATTTTGAGAGTCTGTGTCTGAGAGAATCAACCTTCTGACTAGGTAATGTGTTAAGCAGAATTGATGTATGGGAAAACTTTATCCTTAGTCAGATCCAGGTAAAAATGAAGCAGAGATTAAAAAACACCCCATTTTGAGGATAGGATACAGAAGATGAGTTCTATAAAAAATTATTTGAAAATAGCTAAAATAAGAATTGTAATGATTCTCACACTAGTTTCCAAGTTTTATTTTTTGCAGTCACTAAAAATCACTATTAATTGTAGTCATTAGAAAGTGCTATTTATTTCACTGAAGAATTAATCTGCCTGGAAGACCTCAAATTCAAAATGGCCAGGATACATGTCCTCTGCAGGTCTGTCTCAATACATCTAGAAAGATTGTTCTGTTAGGTGCTCTCAGCGAGTTCTGTGTTTCTTTGCAGCACTTACCAGAGTTATAGAAATTAGTGTAAGCCAGAAACATTAGGATCTTTGTGCTTCCAAACTGTCTGATGTTGCTTTTTTCTTCACATTCATATAGTCAATTTGACTTCTCTTGTCCCAGGGGTAAATGCAATGACCTGTCCTGTGTCACTCAAAATTCCCAGCAAAGTCCTTTTATTTGCTTAGTACCTGTCAATTCCTGGTCAGAGCGCTGCTCCTGGTACAATTTTGATTGGCTCTCCCGCTTTAATTACCACTGTAATTCAGGGATCTCTTCCTCTTTCCCTCATTCTTAAGTAGGGCAACCATCATCTGGGTTTGTGTGGAATGTGGAACTTTCTGGGCTAAGACTGAAGAAGTCCTGAGCAAACTTGAATGAGTTGTTTACCTTATCATCTAAGACACCATTGTGTAACTGTTATGTTTAACAACTTTCCAAAAGATTTGGGATAACAAAAGTGAAATAAAAGTAGAGAGAAAAACAGCAGAAATTTGAGATCAGATATTAATGTGACACAGATGCCTGGTCACACTCCTTTGTCGGTATTTAAAGACAATTTCTTAGGCTCAGATTTTGCTGTGGAAAACTTTCTCCCATATCCTTTTTTTTCTTTTTCTGATTCCTATAGCTCTTTTCTGTTGATCTACCATAGAAATATCCTGAAAATTGCTGCCACTTTGTAATGAAGAACAATTTAACTTCCCTGTTTGCGTCTCTGCCATTTCTTCACGAGGGACCATGCCAAGGCTTGTCTTTACAGCATCGTGTCTGACAGTAATAGAACAGATCTGCAGGGGCACAGAAATGGCCTTTTATGGTCACTTCTGCACCTTGTGTCAATCAGGTGCTCAGTACATACCTGTTGAATACAGGCTTAAATACCCTAAAATATGTAAATATAATAATACACTGAAATAGTCTTTATTATAAAAAAAATTATGTCAAATAATAAACATGTCAATGCTAGTAGGTTCCAGAGTTAATTCAGTGTTTCTTCTCTGTCATCAGACTCATGTCACATCCATCTTTTGGGCCTGCCACCTCTATTCCTTTGTTATATCTCTCCCCATTGCCAAGAGGTAGTGGAACTATTTCCAGAATCACAGAGCAGATGCCCACATCAGCAGAGGAAAATGGGGGAACTTAACGTCTGTTCTCTTTTTGATTAATGAGGAAAATCTTCCCTCAGCAGCTTCCATCAGATTTTTTTTTTGTACCAGGGATTGAACTCAGGGGTACTGAGCCACATCCCCAGCCCTATTTTGTGTTTTATTTAGAAACAGGGTCTCACTGAGTTGCTAAGCACCTCACTATTACTGAGGCTAGCTTTGAACTCGCGATTCTCCTGTCTCAGCCTCCCAAAGTGCTGTGATGACAGGTGTGTGCCACTGCGCCCGGCTTTCCATCAAATTTATCTTTGAGATTCATAGAGTCAATCAAGGGAGGCTAGGCAAACCAGACTCTAGGAGAGAGAAACAAGCTGTCCTAGCCAGGATGGGGAAAGGCTACATGGCTAGTGGCTGGACAGCAAACAGACTTCTATTCACAGGACAAGTGGACTGTTGTCAATATTTTCTTGGTCATGAGATTTCCCATGAAATAAATTTGTGTGCATAATCTCTTGAGAATTTTAGCCACTTTGTAGCAGAGACTGACTAGACACTCATCAAAATTATTTCTCCTTCCATAACTCAGAGGAGGACTACCTCTCTCAGCTTCTTGCAATTAGAATGGATTGGTTTGTCTGAGTCCTGCAAGTAGAAATGTGTTGGAGGAGCCCTACCTAAGAGGTTCACATCTTTCACACAAAACTAAGATGCATAGGAAAAAGCAGTTTTATTGATTTCTATCACTAAAATTTCTAGATTTAGTTGTTAGTGCGGCATAAACTTTCCTGCCTTACCTAAGACATTCATCTAAAGAGAAAATTATCACTCCGACTTCAATAACATCTTTAATTAAACTAATAGTATGTAAATCAAAACTGAAATTTTACTCATTTTTCATCATATATCCCTGTGGCTCTAGAAGTCAATTTATATTTAAAAATTGACTAGAATTTGTATCTTGAAAACTCCTACCCTTAGTAGTGTTTATTTGTGCAAAGAAAAATGGACTCAGCCCATTGAATTATTTTTGCCATCTTCATGAGGTGACTTGCAATTCAAGATGATGTTGGGCTCCACTTCATTATTCAACATACTATGAAAGGGAGCATTATGGAGTTAGTTATATGTCCTTATTTTTGTGTCAATCGTCATAACCCTGGCTCTTACTGTTGTATCATTCAAACATTCAACAAGCCTGCTGTAGACAAATTTTGTTAGTCTTTGAGGATTATAAAGATGAACAGTGTCTTGTCCTCATAGAGCTAACTTATAATATATTCATGTAGTTTTCAAAGTTTCAGATTTTCTACAGGTCATATAAGCAACAGTAAAAATGTATGCATCATGCAATACAGCACAGAAGAAAATGTCACCAAAGCTGCCTGGGGAGATAGATTCTATCCTATCACATATAAAGCCCAACTGAGTGACAAGGTTGATATCAGTGTTGAGTAATGTTACTCTTTATCCTAGTGCAAAGTTACATTCCAGTCAATCCAAAAGCAGTT
The DNA here is from genome assembly GCA_028644305.1 of Xerus rutilus. Lineage (NCBI taxonomy): Eukaryota > Metazoa > Chordata > Mammalia > Rodentia > Sciuridae > Xerus > Xerus rutilus. The sequence continues at coordinate 35,387,454 of CM053413.1, forward strand.
TGGTTTGCACAGAATCTTAGCTATCATCAGTGGTGTGTTGGAAAGCTGATTTTCCAAAAGAAAAGTCTTGATTTATAGCATTTGTTAATTTCCATGGTGTAAATCTTTCCATCACAGCCAATTTAAAGCTACAACACTTCAACAAGTGGTTGGAAAAAAAAAATCACTGAATGCTTAAAAATTGACTTTTGTGAGCATTTATAAGCCATTTCCAGCACACCACTGGCTTAATCTGATAAGATTCTCCTAACCAATATATTTCAGCATATGAATTCTTAAGAGGAATTTTTAAGTTTAGGATCTGATGAATATTCATTCATTCATTTAATAAATATTATTTGTATTTCATATGTACTTACCTCTGTTATTGGTACTGGCGATATTGCAAGAAATAAAATGAGACACAGCTCCTGCACTCATGGAGCTTCTATTCCAGGGAACAGTGGTGAGTATAATGAGGAAAAATAAAGTAGGATAAGGGGAATTTGAGATCTTGTGGAAAGTGCCACCTTATATATGATTGGTCTGGGAAATCCTTATTGGTCAGATTGTGTTTGAGAAAGGCTGAAGAGAAGTGATGGAAAAGCATGGCAGATATCAAGGAGAGGACACTGTGAAGACTGTATGCTTGGCATATCTGTAGGAGAGTAAAAAGAACACTCTGTCTTGGTCAGAAGGAATAGGGAGAGAGCTGTAGCAAATTGGGCACTGGGGGTAGGGAGGCAAGGTGGGGGTACATGCTATCGTTAGCTGTAATTCACAGAATGTCTACTTGGTGGCAGTAGTGACTTATGGATAGGGCTTCACTGAATCTTTACAAGGCTATGAGGGAGTTAGCATATTCTTCCTTCTATCAATAATGGACTGGAAGCTTAGAGTAGTTTTGGTTTGAATGACCCCTGAAGCAAATCGTGAAACAAATACCTGAGTGCAAATAGTTTGGGAGGTAATCACAGGAGATTCTAGTTTTCAGAGCATCTTAGCTGTCATCAGTGGAAATGAGGGAAATGAGTCAAGGAAAGAAAGAGAACAGAAAAATGACGTGTTATCAAGTCAGTTATCACCCTGGGCAACTAAAAGTTAATCTCATCAGGGGACTCTGAAAGTTAATGTAGGACATGCCCTTCAGAATTGTGTCACCTGAAGGGTGATGGAACTGGAATATGCTGATCCCAGATTCCTAAGAGTTATAGGTTGAGGCTGTCCCCCAAAGCATGCTAATCAGGCTAACGATTAGAAGTTGGCCATAGGTGCTCTCAAATGTTAATGCCCAAACTGATATGGGTGGAGTGCTGGTGACATCTACTACTAGGAGTTGAGGAACTAGTGTTTTGCAAAATCAGGATTTGCATACAAATTCATAATATGATGCTGCATAAAAAACTTAAAAGATCAAGAGGACCTTAGTTAGACCCCTCTCTGTGTTATTTTTTCCTTAACAGGGGTCAATATCGACGCTCTGTCTCAAACACATGTAAAGGTTCAAAATGAATATTCCCACTAAACATTGCTAAAATGTGACACAAAATGATCATGAATTTTATTTTGGCCTGATTGCCAATATAAGAAAGAATTGGCAAGACAGTTTTCATGATGTCTGAAACCACAGTCCTTTAAATAGGTCAGAAACATCTACCAGTGATGGTGCCAGAGACAGGAGTGACTCAATAGCACCAGAGATTCAGTTTGGTTCTTCTTTCTCTGCTGCATGCTGGACAACCGAGGAGCTAAGCAATGATGCAGTGAGGCATTGCTCAGTGTGGTAAGAGGAAAGGGAAAGCTGGACTATTGTGTTAAAAGAGAAGGCTGAGGTGCCTACAATGAAGAGCTGCTGTCTCTGTCCAGGGGGTTTCACACCATGTCCACATATAAATGGATACAAAGCAGCTCTGGCTTTCAGGGAACAGCCTGTGTGTGTCTGTGGTCTCTCTGCTCATCCATCCATGACACTTAGAAAAAAGAGATGGAAAGTGGAAGTGATGGGAAAGAGCCCTTTGGGTTCTACCATTCCTTACTGTGTGTGCCACAAAACTCCACTATCCTGAAAGGTAGTGGTCAGGCTTCCAAGGGAAATCCTATAGGGAGTGTGATACAGAAAGCTTTGCATAAATTAAATGCAACACCACCCGTTCCTAGACCTGAGAGATCACATTGTTTTCCTCTCCAATCTCTACTTAGATTATTTATTTGAAACATGCCTTGTCCCTAGGCTAGGAGTAAAATAGCAATTTTGATGCTGAACATAAGGAGAAGAGAACAGAAAGATTAAAGCAATCAAAACAAAATTGGGCATGTTTTGGAAAAAAGCTAAAACGTGGCAAAGAGAATGGTATTCTTTGCTGATACACAAAGAGCCAAAAATAAAATAAATAAATGTTAAGGCCATGTTCAAGATAAGCACAGTTGTTCGGTCTAGAAAAATGAATATTATAGCAGAGAAAGACATGATCAAAACCAATGGTTTTCAACCATGTTTTCAACAGCAGAATGCTTTTATTTCGATGTAATTGTACATGGAGTTCAATTGATAAAGCAGATAAAAATGCAGCTGCTCCGGTAGAATAAGGGGAGGCCAAGGGCACTGTACCTCTGCTTCTCTTTTTTCTCCTGCAGCTGCTCCTGTAGCCCTGCCAGGGAATCCTTGCTCTCTGCAAAATGGAATTTGAAGAGCAAATATTGGAATGTTGCAGCTTTTATGCATTTCATAGTTTCCCCGATACAAAATAGTGTTCGCTCCTCTGAAACCAGTGGAGATATATTAACGTTGCAAATATTTTCTCTTTTCTCATGTTCATAATTCTGCAGAGTAAATAGAGTAGAAAGTTATAACTGCCAGCAAAAGTCCAAAATTTGAACCAGCCCGTCTTACCTTTCCTGGTGTTCCCTGCTGATATTGGCAGGAGACAAAGGTATGTGAACAATACAATATTCACACCAATAATAAAATTCCTGCCTGCCCTTATGGTCTGATTTATTTGAACTTCTTATCACCTCTTAAATCGTTGACCTGGGGACTGCTGGTAATTTGCATTGCTTCTACTGAGTAAGTCCAATATGTTTAATATTTATCTTGAAGAGGTCAGAGAACTTAGGTGAACTCTGTATCTAGTTAGCTGGAATGATTAATTCATACATCCAAAAGCTAAAGGGCGCTTTCTGTGAATTGCCTGCATCATTCTTTGAAATGCAGCAGGATGGTTTAATGGCTTAAATGCACTGGTGATGAAGGTTTGAGGAGGGCTCAGGGCTTTTTGGTCCCATGAGGAACTGTAGGCACAGAATCAAAAAGGGCTATTTAGCCCTGGCTTAAGCCATAACCAGGATAGAAAGGTCCCTGGCCCTGTAATTTAAATCATCATCAGTCTCCAGTGAAGAGGAGGAGGTGGTATATATCACTCTGAGTGGATGATCTGGGCAACAAGAAAACAGCCTATAATACGCATGGTGTTTAAAGAGAGACAGCACTGGAAGCAGGGATTGGTAGAAATATGAAAGTTCAAATTACCAATTCTTCCCTGCCTTCAGCCTGCTTGCTCATCTGTAAAATGGGGACAAGAATACCTACAATGGCTTAGGTTTGATTATCATTAAAAAGTATTCACTCTTTTTCCACTAACTTCATGGGCAGGATAAACTTCTCTACCTCATAGATGCTGGGTTTAGCCATGCAGATTCATTGGCCTCTTGCTGGGCCAGGTTCTTTATCACATTTTGGCTTTGGGCTGGTCACATAACTTGCATGCCCAATGAGATTGCTGTATATATGATACAGTGACAGTTGAAAATCTCCTGGCCATGAGAAAAAGATGTTCCAGCTACCCTGCTGTCTAAGGAGGAGGAGAGACTGATGTAGTAGACCTGGATCCAATCTGTAGCCCAAAGCCAAGCCCCACTATGTTAGTTGGTCAGCTTTCCATTTTTGTGACCAAAATACTTGATGAAAACAACTTAGAAGGGGAAAGAGTTACTTTGGTCATGTTTTCAAAGGATTCAGTCCATAGTTGGCCAGCTGCATTGCTCTGGGCCTGAATTGAGGCAGAACATCATGGTAGAAAGGCATGGTAGAGAAAAGCATCTCAGCTCATGGCAGCTGAGAAACAGAGAGGGTGGGGGGAAGAGACCAGAGAGACAACAAACCCTTCCAGGGAATACCCCCAGGGACCCACTTCTTCCAAGTTCTCACCTCCCAGTAGTCCATTCAGCCATCAGTGCATTAGGTTATCCACTGTTGAGGTCAGAGTCCTCAGTATCAAATCACTTACCAAAAGCCCCACTTCTGAGCACATGAGACTTTTGGGGGACATTCCACATCCAAACCATAATATCCATCCACATCACCAACCCCCATCAGACTCAGATATGTGAGCAAGAATAAATGTCTTTTTAAGTGACTATGTCTTAAGGCACTTCGTTACACAGCAGTGGCTAACTAATACACCAACGTATAGGTTATTATAAAGATTAAAGGAGATAACATACAAAACATGTGGTATCTTGCACATCTACCAAAAAGCTCTGCATAAAGAATTTCTGCTATTATGAACAACAGTATATAATAGTATCCCATTAGTATTTAGATGAGTATTTTTCCTTCAACTGTTGCTGGTGAAAAAAGGGGTATCACATGACCGGAGTCTTGCCTGATGAGGAAATGCATGAGAATGCTAGTATTCTTCTTCACATTTCAAGGCAGATTTCCCCCGGTCCTGTTCTAACCCTCCTATTCTTTCACAACCTGTGTGAAACACTGCAAAAGTGGCAAATTTAGGTATTTCTTTGGGACTCAAGTTTCTTTTAAAAAGTGATTTTTCATGGAAACCGACTGAAATATTAGGCTTTCCAGGAGGTTCTTTGGGTATGCAGTTCTAAGCATATGAAAACTCCTGGTCTGATGTTGGCTCTGCCACTGGTTTTCCTGTTGCCTGAGGAACTTAACCTTCCTGTATTGCACTTCCCTGATTTACATAATGGGGCTGATTATAATTGCCAACCTCACAGGATTGTTGTGCGAATTAACTAATGTCTGTAAAGTGCTTAGAGGTCCATAGATGAAAGGTGCTATATAAGCCTATTATTATGTCATCAAAACCGAAATTCCAATAAGATTACACTTTCATTTAAATTTTCATTAATTTTGTCATCATTCTAGATTAATTCTCGCTGGTTTTTCTAGATCAAATAAATAAATAAATAAATAGGAGAAAAGGGTGATATATTAAAATATGAAACATTCACATGGAAAGGAAATTAGCTAGAAAATGCTAGCACTTAGAAGTGATTTTTTAAATTATTATCCTTTAATGAGCCCTGATCATGTAATCAATATTATGTAAAACCTAGATATGGTCTCTGAGTTTACAAACTAAATTACGAACCTGACTGATTAAATAGCTAACATTTCCTATTTCAAGTGTGTAGAAATGAATGCTAGAGAAAGGCCTATAACTTGACTCATTTTTAAATTAGACCTCTTGTTCTAGGAAATAACTGAAAAAGTTTTTTAAAAGATTGTAAATGTATGAAGAGTACATTTAATGAGGTTACCGTGTGGTCTGCTTAATTCTGTATTGGGCGCGTGTGAAATGGCTTTGATGGGAGGCCTACTAAAGTGACCTGTAGGTAATTAGTACCATAAGGCTTGATTATAAATCCCCTCATAAAATCGTGAGATGTTAGAGCATGAACATCTGGTTTACTCTTTTTATTTTACAGATAAGAAAACAGAGGCCCTAGATTTTTAAATCATTTTCCCAGTCACATATCTAGAGGCCAGGAGGTCTGGGCCTCCAAAGTCTCCATCCAGGGTTGATTCCAGTAGAGCAGTTCACATCCATGAATAAGAGGATTAGTTACTTATCTGGGTTGTGATATAAATCGTCTCTTGCTTGATCTTGGCATCAGTGGTACAGTAAATGGACATGGATAGGCCTCATTGCTCATGGAAGTTAAATTTCTTGTGTTATTTACCCAAGAAATGTTCGCATCATTTGAATACCATATCAATTTAAGAAAATAGGGCATTATCCTGTATGTCCTAAATACATAGAAAGAAGTCCTTGTCCCAAGGCTGTTGACAAAAGAGGCCAGATTAGGCAGTGGAATCTGTTTTCTTCTTTGAAAATCCAGGGAGTAGACTAAATATCATGCAGTTCTCTGACTCTACACATCTGTGCATCCACGACTAGAAGTAGAGAATGGGGCTCGATTAGATGTTTGCTGCAAGGAGAGTCCATGGGGTTCCACTGAACTGTAATGCCTGCAGAAGGAGATGGATGCTGCTGCTTTGTTTTCTATTAGATAGGTGCTACATACAGATAATAAAGGAAAAGTCTGTTCTGAGGCCTAATGCACACTTATTTCTTAGATTGCCTCATGCTGCTGATGTCTGAAGATGCTTTTTTTTTTTTTAAATTGTTAGTGGTACCAAGTCCAACTAACCTTCACTGGGTTATGGATGGGGGAAATTATGTTTCATTTGATGACTTGCAGTGATGCCAAAAGAAACCTGAAAGACAAATGCCTGCCTTAAATATTGAGACAGAGATAGATGGACTAAGAGAAGCATGATGGGAAAATAGTAGCAAAGGCTTTAGTTGCTGAGAATCTTATTCTTTCACTAGTCTTGATTGGTCCTTATGCCGGTGCCAATTTTACCCATGCATTCATTTTCTGTCTCTAAGAAATTAAAAACGTTGGTTTCTTAACATTAAGGTGAATTTTCATGAGGTCTCTCTCACTCACTCCTGCATTCATTCATTCAGTGCTATTCAAGTACATTATGAGAGGTATTAGTGACAAATGCTATTGCTGATTTTCATGTCATCTCTCTTCCATGTCACAAACTGCTCTATTTTTTGTTGTTATTGTTACTGGGGATTGAAACCAGGGGCACTTAACCACTGAGCCACCTCCCCAGTCCTTTTTTTTAATATACTTTATTTAGAGACAGGGTCCTGCTGAGTTACTTAGGGTCTCGCTAAATTGCTGAGGTTGGCTTTGAACTTGAAATCCTCCTGCCTCCCTTGCCTCCTATGCCCCTGAGATTACTCTTTTTTTTTTTAATTAATTTGTTTAATCCTCACCAGAGCCCCCGTGATGTTGTGATTATTATTATCCCCATTTTACAGATAAGGAAAGTCACACAGAGGTTAAGCCACTTGCTCAAGGTCATTGTGCTAATATGCTCCTTATTTCTTGTTTTCTTTTTTATATTTTAAAAGTATTTTGTCTTCCATTAGCCTCTCTTTTTTTTTTCCTTATTTGCTGTATCTTATGATGTTTTACATCCTAAAAGCCACAGAGAAGCTGCCTTTTCTAGGGTTAGCCAATCCTGAGAGATAAAAAAGGGCTGGGAAAGCTGGGCATAGTGGCGCACACCTATAATCTCAGCATCTTGGGAGGCTGAGGCAAGACTGAGTTTAAAGACAGCCTCAACAACAGTGAGATGCTAAGCAACTCAGTGCGACTCTGTTTCTAAATAAAATACAAAATACAGCTGGGGATGTGGCTCAGTGGTTGAGTGCCTCTGAGTTCAATCCTCGGTAACAAAAAAAAAAGAAAAGAAAAGAAAAAAAAAGGGCTAGGAGTGTGCCTTTCATATGCAAACCAAGTGATCTCTAGTCTGTGCCCCCACAGAGGGTCTCACAAGTCAAGCAAAGTGTCTCCTACCTCAAATCATTCCAGGATGAGGCAGAGGTCTTAGGGAGCACTCCTATAGCCCAGAACTCACTGTAATCATTCAAACCAGTCAATAATATACATACAAACAGATATATATATATGTATATATATATATATAGAGAGAGAGAGAGAGAGAGAGAGAGAGAGAGCGCATGAGCGCAACTATTTGCTCTGCCTGCTTGCCTTTCCTGCAGAAAAAAGCTCTAACCTAGCCTTTCCCCTGACTTCTGCTGCTGCTGCTTCCTGACCAAGTCTGCTGCTTCCTCCTGGGGTCCTGTGTGATATGCCCTGTCTCTCGTTTCTAAGGCAGCTGTGAGTGACATTCAATTTTTCTTTCAATGGCAGTGATCTCTGTGTAATCTGTCAATTTTATAAACGAAGATCTGAGGACTGTTCCGTGGGGTGGTCTTTGAGACTTAAATTGAGCCGTCTGGCTCCAAAGTTTGTGCTCTTGGTCTATGTGCTATATTGATATAAAGAAACTCCTTACTTTAAAGGGTTCACCATCCCGTGGGGAAATGCAATCAGAGCAAATAATGATACAGCTGTAGGCGACCTGGTTATGAAGAGAGCCTTGTTTGGCTAGCCTACTCACTGTCAATGCGAAAAGGATGCGTGTCTTGGTTTCATTGGTGGTTTGGCCTTGTTTGGCTAACCTACTCACTGTCAATGCGAAAAGGTTGCGTGTCTTGGTTTCATTGGTGGTTTGGCCTTGCTTGGCTAGCCTACTCACTGTCAATGCGAAAAGGATGCGTGTCTTGGTTTCATTGGTGGTTGGTAGAACTCAGGTGAATGGGCTCTGTGGTTTAATTTAGTTGAGTTCGATTCTATAAATACTTAAGCACCCACTATGTTCAGGCACTCTGTCAGTGCCTGAAGATACAAAAAGAAAGGGGAACAAATCCACCTGCAAGAGTTGGAGTGAAGAACAGACATGTAGCCAAGGACCCTTGAGATGGAAGGACAGGGACAAATGCAGAGGAAGGACATGACGGGTGGAGGGAGGGGAATTAGTTCAGTTCCTGAGAAGTTGGGCCGGGATAAATGATAAAATTGCTGTGAAGAATTATATACTAGGAAAGTTTGGTGGGAGATGGCACAGAGCTGGGCCAGGGACAAAGAGTGGAGTTCAGTTGAAAGGAAGAGAATCAGGAAGGGTTTTGAGACACGTTGTCAAGCAAGTCTGATGAACGGGTTAGCGTCTTTGAAGCTTTGTGTCGAACATCAAAAATGAGACTCTCTGCAGACTCTATTCAGAACTTCCAGCCTGGATCACAGACATTACTACATAGCAGTGGAAGGCAGGTCATAGCCATAACGTAGTGTCACTTCTCAGAGTTTCATAGATCTGAGTACAAATTTTGATGTCCTAACTCACCAGCTGTGTGCCTTTGGGAAAGTTACTAAACCTTTCTGAAGTGCAGTAGGAATAGCTTAACCTATCTAATATACATGATGTGACAAGTACACAGTTTGGGCAAAATGAAAGTTTTCTTCCACCTTCTGTATCCTTCGCCAATTCTATTCAAAATATATGTACAAAATATATGTACACGCATACAGCCTGCAGAAGATTATATGAATTCTAAGAATATACCAAAGGCTGCAACTGCAAGACTCAAACAGGTTTCTGTTAACACACACTGGGCCAAAAGTGTGATAAATATTTTCCTTCTTAATTTCCTTGACCAATGCCTTAGTATCACTCCTGTTTCTGGGTGGACCTTCAGCATGAGCAGTTTTGTGAACTCTTGAAGTAACAGAAGCTATGGTAGTATATGGGTAGAGAATCACTGATAGCTCAAGGATGATAAATACAAAGGAGAATTACATATCAAGCCCTTAGTGACTTTTCACTGCCTAGTTTGTGATTTTCTTTTGCTCTCTGTCACCAGATGATGAGGCCCAACTTATCTTCTTTCCATGTTTCCTTCTTGACTTCTTCTTTTTTTTGTTTTATTTTGGTACCAATGATTGAACTCAGGGGCACTCGACCACTGAGCCACATCCCCAGCCCTCTTTTGTGTTTTATGTAGAGACAGGGTCTCACTGAGTTTCTTAGAGCCTCGCCGTTGCTGAGGCTGGCTTTGAACTCGCAATTCTCCTGTCTCAGTCTCCTAAGTGCTGGGATTACGGGTTTGCGCCACAATGCCCGACTCCTTCCTGACTTCTGTATCTGATTTCCCTGAAGGAGGCAGATGGACCATCTTATGAGTGCTCATTGTGGGGCAGGCTGTTGGGGGCACTTGATGTACATGGTTTTAAGCCTGCTAGCCACTGATGTGCTTGGACTCAACTCCCTGGGGGCTCTGGCTTGTCCATGTGAAGAACTGGATTGATCACTGGATGACCTTGACCTCCTACACAACACATTTTCACATCATTCATTTATTACTTGCTCTCATTTATACAACTACAGGAGTTGACTCATTGTGGATAAATGGAGCAGATTCAATAGCTTATTTCTCGATGCCACCTTAACGAAATTCATAAGGAAAAAGCTTGAGTCAGACTGTCTAGAATATATCCTGACTCCATAAGCTGGTATGGCGACATTAAGACAATAATTTAATAACTATGAACCTCAGTATCCTCAACCCAACAGTACCTAACTCAGAGTTATTCTGATAATTTAAATGAAATAATGTTTAGTCCAGTGCCTGTTAAGAAATAAGTACTTAAAAGGTATTAGTTACTGTTTTCATTGACATGGGAAACTCAATGAAGTAGCCACCACTCACCTGTGGTTATTTGGATGAAAATTAATTAAAATTGAATTTAAAAAAAATCAGTTCCTCAGTCACACCAGCTATGTTTCAAGGTCTCAAAAGCCATACCTGGCTGATGGCTACCGTATTGGACTGCAGATACAGAATATTTCCATCATCACAGAAAATTCTGTTGGACCATGCTGCCAGTAAGTAGCATTGCTATCCAATCCCAGAAATACTCATAAAAGAAAAATGTGAAATGCACCACATACTTAAAAAAGAAATGAGTTGTGGTGTTCTAGGGGGGCTTGAAACTCAAAGAAGTATACCCCCGATAGCCACCAAGGTGTGCGTCAACCTTTTAAGAGAATCGCAGCTACATGATTCCATGTCGTCTGCTTGATGGTTGTTTCTCCCTCCCCCTCTGCTATTTTCAATATCTTTCTGATGGAGTTACGTTCCATATGTAATATTGTTACAGGTGCAGAATTGTTTCTCTCCATCCTGAATGCCGTCGCACGTGTGCGGCAATAGAGCTGAAGGCCAGCACACTATTACTGTTCATCCAGGCCTCTCACAGTCTGTGGGTCAACAGCATTCTTCTTTGCTTGCTAATGCTTTATTGTCTCTTAGTATACATTGGAATAATAATGGTAATTTATGCAGATATTTTGTATGCATAGCAAATAATGAGAAACACCTGCAGAAATTTCCCTCCTTCTCTGAGTTCAGCAACTAATTATATTTTTAAATAATGGCTACCATTGAACACAATTATCCAAATCACTTTAAGTAATGGAATCTTTTTAAGGTGTTTTTGAAAATTTTAGCACAGTTTTTAAACACTCATTTTTATCTAGAAGATGGGAGAAAAAAAGGCTAGTGGGCGGCTTACTCACCCAAAAAAGAAAAAAAAAAACAACAAAAAAAACGTTTTCTGTCAAGAATGGATCAGTCCTGGATTTTCCTCTGAGCCCTGGTCTTGGATCCCAAGGCAACAAGCAGCTGATAGAAACCGGGTTTCCTGTAGAGTTACCTTCCTGCTTTTGGTACACTGCTTTTTTTTTTTTTTTTTTAAACTTTTTCCTTTCTTAATATCATATAAAAATAATTAGATTACTTTCCCAAATCCTTTTTTTTTAAAAGGACAGGTGGCCACATGATTGTCCCTTCTGTCAATTTGATAGTTTGAGTTGGGGAAAGTGTTGCCTGGGGAGTCAGAAGAAAGCTGTTTTGTCTTTCTGGGTCTCAGTCTGTCTCTTCTCCCATACATTTGGGATGTTGAGAGAGAGAAATCTCCAATGCCTGTCTCACTCTAAAGAACCAGAAGCCCAGAACAGAAGTGGGCCTCTGTACTTAGCCTGTGACCAGTCAAGCTCACCAAGGAGCATCTGAGACATAGAACACACACACACACACACACACACACACACACACACACACACACACACTCCTATATCTGAACCTTAAGTTAGAGCAATGTTCTGGAAACTCTCCAGATTTGGGGGTTGAATACAGGGGGAGCTTTCTCCTTCTTGGCTACTGCCATTATTACAAGCATGGCAAAGGGTGATGGAGTCCCTGTCCTGGCATTTCTCAGCCTTCTTCTATGTGGTAATAAGAAATCATTGGTCTATAGGAAGAAAAAGCAACTTGTATAAATCATATGATTTTCTTCTAGATTTGGGTTCATTGGGTCACTTGACATTTATGGAGTGTTTCTTAAAGAATGAAGAAGTTGCAGGAATTCCTGACCTCATGGAATCTACAATCTGGAGGTGGAGGTAATTACATATCAGTCAAATTCACAATAAAATAGATGGAAATGAAATGATGCCTAATGAAAGCTTAGAGGGTGGAGTTGCTTGTTCTTATCTTGAATCTCCTGGAGGAGGTGAATTTGATGAGGGTCCTGAAGGACAGACAAACAGCAAGTGAACTCTAGGCACTCATCTGTGGATTAGCCTCATCCTAGACTGAACTTCAGCTTTCCTCATGGATGAAAGGAGAAAAATAAGAAAATGCAAAGGATCATTTTCTAATGCTAAGCACAGCAAAGATGTCCTTTTTCATTTTTCTGAGTTTATGTTCTCCCCATTATTTTGCTGTTAAAGTTTTTATTAAATGGTGTTTAGGATATACGGCAATTTTCTAGGTTGTTTGCAACCTATTTTGAAAAAATAAAGAGCTGACAAATTATTAGTCTCAAATCCCAAATACTTTGTTTAATATTTTACCAGTTCCTTAAATTTGAAATTTGAGTCAGTTTTCCTATTTCCTTGTTTAGTTTGCTAACTTCCACGTCATCTGTGATCTCTCAAGAGAAAGAAAATGAAGAGCCAATGGATTTTGCTTTTTATTATTTCTTTGCAAACAAATTAAACCTGCTAATCTCATAAAGAGAGATAATAAGACAGAGAGGGAGAGACAGGGCTACAGACAGAGACAAATTGAGAACAAGTGTGGGGAGAGAATAAGAGTTTGACATGTGTACCAAAATATTAGTTGCTGGTGATTTCCAAAAAAATGTCCACAAGATGCTAGTAATGTTGCATTTGTGGGAAACCTGTTGAAGGAGATTGGACTATTACTCCATGGAGAGCCTTGGAGCAGACCTGGATCGCCTGACAAGGAGAGATGTATGAAGAGTACCTCCAACTCGCATCGATGACAGAATAGGGCAGCAAAGGATAATCATGAGAAGCATTTTTTAAAAAATTTAAATCTATTTGAAGAAAAGAAAGTCACTCTTTCCATTTTGAAGTTTGTGCTAATTTAAAAATTCGAAGTTTCTCCTATTTCCTGAATACATTACTTTCCTTTGTGAGGTGAGCTTCTGACATGACTCACGTTGCAGGTGGAGAGTTAAAAATTAACCGCCTGTGCTTTTATCCTCACACAACAGAAAGGTGTGTGCATCTCAACAAAATGGAGACTCGTCAGCAGAATCCACGCAGGTGGCCTGCAGGATCCTGGCAGCCTTGGCAATGAGGTGAAGAGACCGAGTTGGTGCCTGAGCCAGGGTGGCCGAGGGAGGGGAGGGAAGGAGTTCATTCGGAATCAAAAGAATAAGTCATATGTTGTGCCAGTCATGATATGCTCGCTGAGCTCTTGCTTCTTGGCAATCAACTCTCTTTTTACTACCTTCCCCAGGACGCTCAAAAGAGAGTCTATTTTCATCCCGAACCTCATTTCCCATGTTCAACTTTCAAATAAATAAACTCTGTGGTGAATGAGAAGGATTGTGGCTTGAAAATGGCTTGACAAATACAAATGCTTCCATTCTTTAAAAAGGATCCTTAGAATAGAATTGAGGGATGGTATTTGTATTACTCGGAATTGTGAAGTCTACGAAAAAACATCACATCCATCTTGCATGGATGGCTGCAATCTTTCATAGATACTTTCAGTCCTGTGACCACAAGAGCAGATTCTTGTCTCTGTTACTAACAACAGTTTACTTTTACATTAAACATGATCTTCAGGGGGGGAAAAATCTACTTAAGGGACATCTCCTGGTGGTTGCTGTTCTGAACATAGCTTAACACCAAGAGGATGCGTCTGAGGCTGTTCTCAGTGGCTGGGTCAGAAGAGTGGTGTGGATCACAGTCATTTGGAGAGTATAAGATGGAGCCCCTGGAGAAATGCGACTCAGTCAATCTTTAAAAGTATATATCAAAGGCACTTGGAAAGATCATCTTTGAGCAACAGGTTAAGTTTAAGGTTTTTAGCCCCCAGTGAACTTTAAGAATAAAATGCTTGAAAGTACAAGCATGGTCTAGACTTATTTTTACACTTACCATGCTTCTTTAGAAGGTGATATTGCCAATAGCTAAATTATAAATTTATTCTGAAATCTACGATGAAAGCCAAACTTCCTTTCCTCTATATACACGTTAAGAACTTCCAAATTGTCCTAAAATGTAGACACTGTACCTCCAGTGTCTATTGAGATTTTCCCTTCAATATCTTTAGTAATAAGCATCAGACTGCTTGGTTGTTCTTCCCTCCAAATTCCAAAATTTATGTCTTACTGTAAATAGGCAAGAAAGGTTTGGGAAATCTGATAAGGTCTCTAAATAAAATGTACAAGTAGATTAATACAGTGTGTTTCACAGAAATTCGTTTTAATATCACAAGAGATTTTTACTTCCCCCCCCTTTCTCAAATCGCAGTACTAAAGCAAGGCCACAAGAGGGAACCATTGTTCAAATGTTGGAGGGATTGGGGCTTTCTGAGGAATTCAGCCAGCTCAAATCTCTTTAATATAAGAACCTGATCAAAAGGGTTGAACAAAAAAGTAGAGATACATGTAATCATCATTGCGGTTCTGCTTTGAATTGCTGAACTATTTCAGTTGTTAAATATCCAAATAATCAAAAGTATTCATAGGCTGTAACCCGGTAACAGAAGCCAAAGACCAGAGTCAAGCACCTAAGAGAAATTTATGTAATAAAGCAAGCACAGACAGGTCTTTATTTTTCCATTCATTTTAGTTTGCACTAAAATGAGTCAAACTTTTCTGATGCAAAAGAAAATGCTGAAATATAAGGAAACAAAGACCAATCCAGACGTTTAAGCTCAGAAGTGTTGCCTATCACATAGCAAATAATAACAATGATCAGTAACCGGAGAAGGGGAACATATGTTGTAAAGAATTCTTGCTTACAGCCCTGTGAACCAGCACAATTGTGAAATCCAGACTAATGTGATAAAAGACATATAGAATGGCTTCTTGGAGGTCGCACAGCACCAGGCTGGCACGGGTCCAGTTTCTGCACCAACAGAACTGCAAAACAAACTGGAAAATATTTGATGCCAGTAGGACTTTTATAGGAAAACAGATGACGGCTGAGATTATTAATCTTGACAGTTTCCTGATTTATTAGGACGTTGTCATCCTCTCCTTTTGTATAATTTGGCAAATGATCATAGTATTAGACTTAGTGGAGGCAGAGCTAAAGGTTTTTCCCCTTCTTGAACAGTGGCAGCAGGAAAAAAGAAACAAATCTTGGGTTTAGGCAAAAGGTGGATGAAAAGAATTTTCAGTTACAAATTGTCATTTGACAAATACTAAGTCAGTGTTTTTTTTTTTTTATGACTGCCAATGTAGATACAGCTATATAACTAAAATGTATTAATTAACTTAGAGAAATATACTTTCTGTTTATTTAATAAATCCAAAGCAAAGGTGACTGAATTTAAAATCGAGGTCTCTAGCCATCAAGAACAAGTATTTCTGTTTACCATGCAGGCACTGTAAAACAAAGGAAACAATCAGAAAATAACAGTCATCTTTAAAAGCCATCCTTCTAAATCGTTGTACCCCATAAAACAAAAATGCATGGGAATTCTCACTCTAAATTGTTCATGTAAAATCACTGAAACGGTCTTAGGTGATTTCACTGCAGATTCAAAACAGGAAAGCAATTGACATATTGTATTAGTGATCTCCTTCACCAAGATATCTTTATATTTTATTTTTTATAATCTCTTGCATTTAAAATAACTCAATAGGAATTAATCCTCAGTAAAAAATGCACCACAATTAAAGATATTTCCAACTAAATGATGTTATCCCTGAGAGTTTTATCAAAATATAAAATCCCTAAACTTGAATAAACATTATAATTAAATACTTTTTTTTTATTAAGAGAAGCCATGTCTGCACCTATGCTACAAGACTGACATATTGTGCAATAAACAGCAATCAGCCTAAAGATGCTATATTAAACAAACCAAGTTTTGTTTTGCTAAACTAAGCAAAATTAGTTGAATGCCCTAAGTAATAGTTGCTGGTATTTTTTTTTCTAAATTATTTCTCCACTTGTTTTTGTGTCTATGCATAAATTAAAAATCTGCTGAAATTTATTATTCATCTGAGATGTAATTAATATGCAAAATTATGCAAATTAAGATGCAATTAGGCTTCAATTCTCTAGTGGAATTTTCCATTATAATTTAATACAAAGTAATAGAGTAATTGGTGTCACGTGTAATTACGGTTACTCACGTGTACTTGCAGACGTGCAAATGATGTGGTATATGTTAGTTATCCTATGCAAATGGATCATGCAATCTCTTAATACTTGGGAATGAAGTAAACAAAGATGGTCTTCAAAAAAAGGGTGAGAAGGACCCCTCTTTCTTCTCATGAGCTACCATTTTGAAGAACTATATGAATAATTGTAACTAATTTCCCTGCATTTATTTCTAAGAATTTTCAACTTGGCGTTATGCAGTGCATTGTTTATTACTTTAGAAAAATTATTTCTAGTAAAAAAATGAATTTTTAAACAGAGACCTAATAGTGATTCAGATGCCACCTGGATGTACCCAGAATGAGAGCAACTAAACCAAAGCTCTCTCTAGCCCGGCAGAGGCTGTTTTTGTCACCAGGCTCAAAAGATCCCCATCTCAAAGAAATAACATAGCCAGCTTTGCCAAAGAAATCATTGTAACAATGTTCTGTTATCTCCTGACTCCAAAGTTGACCGATTAATTTGCTTTTCTCAACCTCTGTAGAGGCCAGACGGTTTAATTTGTCTAATACCAAATTTCTTCCCTCCTAATTTTCAGATTTCTAGGAGAATTCAGTGTCATTTCTTTCTGACTGCATAAAGCACTAAGCAAATTGAACTCTGTAATTCTCTCCATCACTAACTCTGCCGTTTGGTTGAAGGGACTCCTCTGCTGACTACCGTGTGTCTCCCTAGAGAGAAGAAAAGAACGGGGTCTCTCCTGTGCTTGTCCTGAGCCGGGAGCTGCTGCTTCTAATTTCTCTGTGAGAAATGATTACCGCTTGTTTTAAAACACCCATGCTGTGTTGAATCCTGCACAGAAAACATTATGATCTCGACTCTTTCCTTCTCATAACTGAAGCACACACTTTAAGACGAGTATTTTATATTCTCAGCTCCAATTAACCTGAAGTGTTTCTCTTCCCAATGTCTCCCCCCACCCCCATCCCTTTCACTAAGTCTCTCCTTCCACCCCTCTGTAAGAGGGAGATTTTATTTTTTTCCACGAGGGGATGTGGGAGATACTTTAATGCAATTAATAAGAGTGGGCATTGATAAAGAGGAAAGGGTATGATAGAGAAAGAATATTGTGAATACACAGCTTTACTCTTTCTCTACGATATTCCCACTTCTTACGTCTTTTCCTCCACCTACTCTGGCTGGTTATTCAAAAGAACAGGCATGGATAAGAGAAATAAAAGCTACCATTAGTCTCTCATGCTGCACCCTCTTGCAGCCCCACCCATCCATCCATATGTGGCTTTCTCATTCATTCCAGTAATAATACCAATTACTATGCAGGCAGGGCCATTCTTACTCACATTTGCAGCGCACTGTGGACATTTATGCTACACTCTGAGCAACACTCATATCTTCGGCAACATCGATTATACAGCTGTTGTACAATCATTGTAAATGAAATATACAATGCCCTGTTCAGCTCGCAGAATCATTTATAATCGCGGGAGGTGGAGTAGGAGAGAGTTGGCCCTTCCTGCTGCCTGACTTCTCTCTGGCACTGGCCTTACTGAGTCCTGACACTTCCAGGGTCTTAGGATAATGAAGGCGCCAAACTGCAATAAGAACCCCAAAGCTGGAGCAGTGCTATTTTTCTCTCACAGGAGAGACTTTCGAATTCAGATTTAATGCACAAGTGGATCCTTGAGACTTCGGCATCATAAACAATGAATGACCTTTCCTGCACTTGGCTTTGCCTAGACATCTTAGATCAGAAAGATGATCCTTGACTCAAGTTTTCTGAGGCCACCCAGCCAGAACATCCAACATAGGCATGTGTTGTCTCTGCTTTTTTTCTCTCTTCCCTGATTCGCTTTTCCCATTTGTTCTCATCTTCAACAGGTTACATTTGTTGGTCAAAACCAATATTAGATGTCTATTCTTACTTCTCCAAGGCTCTCTACAAGTTCAAGTTGCCCTTCTCAACTCCTGGATCCTGCTCTCTTTCCTGAGTGTGACCATTCTAGCCCTCAGATTCAGGTCAGATGAATTGACATGTAGCACTCCCCTCCTGACCACCATTCATTCACCCATACACTGTTACAAGCAATCATTCCCAATCAGATGATATCTATTTTACAGATCAAATAATATCTCAAGGAAGGCCAGGCAGATAATACATGATTGAGCTGAGACTCACAAAAACATTAGCTTTTTCCACTATAGAAGATTTATTTTTATCAAACATTAGATATTGCTGTATTTTTAAGAGCTTTGCAAAGGCTTTCTTCAGTATTAATACATACTTCTTTTTCTTTACATACTAACATCTAGGAAACCTGAAAATATCTTATAATTAATGAAATTTTGACAGCAACACTCAGCAAAACAGTCATTACATGGTGCTGATGTTTGCACAAACTGTGACTGAACAATTGAAATCCTTTGAGTGTTTAGACAGCAATCGTTAATTTAAAGACCATGTACAGAAAGAACACAAGGCTTTCCGTTTAGGAATTCTCCATTGACATCATCTGGTAAGATCAAGAAAGTGCCAACATGAAAACTTTTGTTAGGGGTCAACAACTTGGAGGAAATTTCTGGAGACAGTAGGGAGCTCTCTTTAATGAAGTGCCACATCACCAATGCCCCCAACAGCAATTGCCATGGTACTATGTTGGAAAACAATTGAAAACTAATTTATAATTGTCAGACTTAGAATGTGGGGGAACTTCAAAGAATACCAAACCAAATTATCTCACTTACTATTTATATATGTACCCAACAGTGATAATATGACAAAAATCTATGCTGAAATAACTCTGAAGGGAATTCAATAATTTTCAATAATTCTAAAACAATAATTCTAAGGGATAAGAAAGCATCGTGTCATAGATTAACTGGTGGTCATCTTTTCTTTCTCAAAGACCCATAAAGTAAAAGTGCATCTTGCTTTGATTGGTCTCTCAGAAAGTTCATTAGTAGCTCATTTGATCCTCATGAACATCATCCGAGGTATGGGTTGTCACTCTCATCTACACGTTAGGCATGACTTGCCCAAGGCTACACATCTACCAAGGGATGAAGCAAAAACTTGAACCCAGATAATTTGGCTCTGGAATTTATGTTTAATTTGGGCTAAATGTGGTCCACTGACAGAATTTGTTAAATTTACACATTGATTTTTGTCATTGTAATCAGCATTTAAATTGGGAAATATTCTGTAAGAACTTGAATTTTAGCTTTTCATGAATTCATTTAGCATCCGTATGAAAGATCATTACGCTCACCTGCTTACAATGGAGTGAGGGATCGGCTGCTTTCCCCCAAGAAGGTGCATGCCTCCAGTCTGCCCTAGCCTGCTTTCTTCCCGTTCTTCACTTCTTGTGTCCCTGCAGGGATTTGATATTGTGTTTGGGTGTTGTGACATCAGAGCTGTGTGACACTGGGGACAGTCCCTGGAGACCCTTCTCTTTGCACACCATTGTTTTTTCTCACCTCCTTTCTCCACCCCTACTTTGCATAGCACGAGTGAAATCAGGACGAAACAGGTTGAAACACTTCTGGCCCAAAGTTGTGTAAAATCTTTGGTTTTAGCCTGGACAGCAAGGCACAGGTTGATCAGAGAAGCAGATGCACCAGGAGTGACAGAGAATAAGGAGCTTATTGCAAGGAGTTTACCCCATAAAATTGTGGGAGCTGGTAAAATAGTTTATGTAGGGCTATTATTTTTGTATCTTGATCTGGTCCTGACATCCACGGGACTGGCAATGGAAAAAGAAGAATGGGTATGGAATAGGGGAGGGCGAGGACAAGCTGTAACCCCTGGGGGCACTGGAACTCACCTCTAGGTCTTTAGGTTTGCTAATGTGGGTGTCTTGCAGGAGAAGCCAGCCGCCCAATCACAAAGGTAGACATGATCCTGGCCCAGGGTGCAGAGAGACTGAAGGAGGATACCTGGCTGGGTTTGGCAAAGTGGCGCTTGATGACTGTCCCACACTGATGAGGTGAATCTGCACAGCTGGGACAAAATGTGCCACAAGCATAAACACGGCTACAGCTTCACTCTGTCTTTCAGCCTCACATGAAACTTCCTATTGGTCAAGTGTAGCCCAGAGCCATGCAGGAAAGAAGATTCTGGGAGATGTAATTCTGATTTAATTAAATGAACACTGCACGAACCCATAATAAGCAAACGTCAAGAATCACTGCTTGTCATAAAACTCCTGACTACATAGCTTTAGCTTCCCATCTCTAAGTGACTAGGAGGACCAGAAACATGTTGAGACTTTTTGTTGTTGAGAAATTTAGAAAGATTCATGGCACTCCAGTCAGGCGCTACCCATACCATGATGCCTCCCTATTGTTGGCTACCTTTACATAAAGCCTAAAAGACATTGTGCAAGTCCAGCTTCTATCTTGACTACCACAAGCATGTCTCTCCTTCCTGGTTCAATCCTACCTGGATTATCTAGTTACACTGCTCTTCTCACCAGCGCATCTGAATTCCAGGACTACTCCCTCAAGGTAAGGATGCTTCCATCCAAGCAGCAGCAACTCTTACTTTACTTTTACCACAGCTGTTCTGTTCCCATCCTAAACTAGTCTCTGGCAAAAAGAGCTGCAGATTCTTGTGTGGTACACAGCATAGGTCTTATGAAATCCTATCCCTCACCAGCTGACTGACATGCATTAGCCCAGACATCACTGCTCAATACAGTGGCTTCCAGAGCAGGCAGGAAACAGAAGCACCTGCCCTCAGGGTTCTCCTCATCTGTCATGGCCCATATTGCCTTATGACTGGGCTCTCATTTTCATAGCTGTGTAGATTACAGTCATGTGCGCCAGTAACCTTCCCCGTGCACATTCACACAGTTCAGATTACATAACGTTTACAACCTCATCCTCACTTTCTGCTTAAATCTGCCCTAGGTAACAGCTTATCATAAGGCTGACGTTAGGGACCCAGAGTATTTTCTACTGCTGACCAACCTCACTTGAGACTATGTTAATGCATCAGAGTTATTATAGTAACCTTGAACCCCAAAGAAAGGACATTTCAATCTTTTCTCTCCTGGGGTCTCATTGGTTCCTTACATATAGTTGATCACCTTTATCAGTTTACATTATTAGGAGTAAAGGAGTTAGGAATTTCAAACTTTAAAGATTGTTCTGTTATATTCAGTCTTAGCTAAATTTTGTCTGAATGTGATTTGAGGAAACAGGAGTGTGGGGCCGGCAAAGGTGGAAAGGCCAAGAGGAGAAGGCATGATCATGTTAGCCTCTACTGTGCGGGTTGCTCACCCATGGGACTTCGTAAGAGGTCCTATGAAATCCATCTCAAACTATGCCTGAGTGAAGAGTGAAGAGGGAATCATTTATATATTGGTCTATTAATTCATTCACACTTTGGTTGCATATATTTGATTTCTGAGTGGGAAAGCTCTTGTGGGGCTGGCTATGCAGCAGGGACTGGGAAAGAAGTAGGGCTGAGCACATTAAATGGGGAACAGAGAGGTCAGATGTAGTCCACCAACTGCAATATTTATCTTTACTCATGCCTTCCTTTAAGTTCCTGCCCACTGACCTAGTTATAGGAGACCATTGTTTCCCTAAAATCCAGACTTACTAATTTTTATAGTATAGATACCAAATTTTCCGAGAGAAAGCATCAGATTTTCTTTGTGATCTTCTCACGAAGCTAGACTTTAGTAAGCCCATCGGGATCAGACAGCTATGAAGAACACCAATATCTAGTCATTGTTCTGTTCCTGGACATATGCTTCCCAGCCCTCTTGCAGGAAGGCAGGTCCATGTAAATAACTATGGCCAATGAAAGAGAAGCATTGCTCTCACTGGAGGCAGAGAAAAGCCACTGCACAATTTCCCAGGCTCTCTCACCTCTCCTTGAGTGTAAAACATGGTGGTTGCTGAGATGATAAGACCAGAAGAGCCTGGATCACTGAGTCATCACATGGAACACAGCTGCCCTAGTGGTGGTGGTGGTAGTACCCAATGTATAATAGAGCTTGTGGGAACAAGTAATGAACTTTATATGTTTAGCTCCTGAGATCTGGGGACTGTGTGCTATATATTATTATAAGATATTCTGTCTAAAATAACCTTAAATCCTTGCAAATTTCTTTGGTCACAATAATAAGAGCCAGAAGAATGAGCTATACTTTAATGTTATCAATTATTTAGAATGTGCTATTACTACTTATTTATTTATTTATTTACTTACTTACTTACTTACTTACTTACTTACTTACTTATTGCAGTGCTGGAGATCAAACCTAAGGCCTCATGCATACCAGGCAAGCACTGTACCACTGAGATACACCCCAGCTTCCCAAACTATTATCTTTAATGCTCAAGAGCAATTAAATTCCTTAACAAGAGAATGTATTAACATTCTCAGATTATAGTAAACTTTGTAATATTTTCTGTCAAGTCAGAATTCATCTTTGACACTGGAAAATTTCAGTTTAGAACCCAACACTTGCCACAGTGTAAAATCTCTTACTGTGTCCATATGCCTGGGATCCCCAAATCTCCCATCACTTTGTGTCTCAGGCTAAATACATCTGCTCCATTGTTCATTATAACATAACCTTTTGCTTAATCAAATAACGCATATCTTCTCAAGAATAAGCTTTTGAATCACAGAGGTTTCCCAGAAGCCCATATTTGCAAGGGTGCTACTATCATTCATTTTTGTGCCATGGCACCGTAGTTGATAAATAGTTGACGCTGAATTTAGTTAAAAAAAAATGACATGAGCTGAAGAAGTGGGAGGAAGAGGAGATGATCATGGTGCTGGAGACTTTGTTGTGAAGTGTCTAATTGTCCCCATTTTGCAGATGAGGAAATTAGGTTTCAAAGGCTCAGGTAAATTTCCGAACACCACGCAAATAGTGGTCAATGTTGAAGTCCATGAATTCCAAAATCTTAGATAAAACTGACCTCCTTTCCACAACAAGTGCGACCTTTATGTTGAAATAAATAAAACTGAATGAGAGAAAATTAAATTAGACCTTTTTTGAGCAAAGCTGGAAAATCCACTACCATGCAGGGGCATAAGGGCTCAAGATTCTGTAAGGCTCATGTTCATTATGGTCTATCATCACAGCCAACACCAATAACCATATGCCTATTTCCTAAGGGTGATTCCTTAAAATATTGAACTCTTAATATGTTTTTAATCTACTTTTATTAATAAAAGTTTTAGTTAATAAAAAAAACCTTCCGAATCAAACTCTTGGGTGACTTATATTATTAACACCTATCTCTTTCTTCATAAGAATGGCTCCTTTGGTCTCAGAATGCAGGAGACAGAACTGAATAGCATTGGCTTATTGTACCTGTAGTCTATTTGACCTTTGTGCATGGTGCAAAGCTTTCTGGAATGAAAACTAGGAATATTCACTAGCACAAACATCTACCACGAGAAGCTTTCTAAGACGCAGGTTCTTTACCTGTATTTTTAATCTTTTAATTAATTATTTATTCTAATTAGATATCCATGACAGCAGAATGCATTTTGATTCATTGTACACAAATAGAGCACAGATTTTCATTTCTCTGGTTGTACATGATATAGAGTCACACTATATGTGCAGTCAGTCATACATGTACCTAGGACGTCACCTCACACTCAAGGAAAAAGCAAAAGCTGGCAATCATATCATCATGGAATGCTACTTACAGGCAATTTTTGAAATACATTAAATTCAACTGCCTCATTTCTCAGAAGAGGAAACACCGCTAATGCCTTGAATTGGTCTTACAATTTATACAGATTTACACATCCATTGTCTTCTCTATGATATGATTTCAGCATCAGCCAGAGGCGGTTAAGTAAGTTGTCTAAAGTCACATGGTTGATCAGTGACAGAAAGAAAAGGAAGTCTTAGAAATCAGAGGTTCATTAATTTATTTTATTTGATTAATAGAGAGAGACTAATGCCCAATAGATGTCATACTTAAAACTTTTTTTTTGAGTAACAAAAAAGCATAAAATAGTTAATAAATGTTGAACTATTCTAAAGCTGTATATAATCAAATAGCAAAGAAAAAAGTTGCCAGTAGAGAGTAGGAGGTGACGAGTGCCTCAGAGTGGTTCTCATGATTTCTAAGGTAGTTCTTGTAGGAGTGAATGCATTCAGCGGGGGAAGAGTCAGCGTCTCAAGGATTTCTAAGGTGGGGGCCATTTGAATAGACTTTTGTATGTGCAGGATTATTTGAATATGTAGACCTGTTGAATATAAACGAGGAGAATTGTTCTAGACAGAGACAGAAGCAAGCAACGTTAAGACAGTAGAAAGAGATGAGGACTGTTTCCTCACTTCTCAGTCACATTACCTTTTCATATTTTAATGTTCCTAAAAACAGAAATTGTCTTAGCATCAATTTCAAAAGGAACAGATCATCCACAAGGTAGTAGAATAAGAGGTATGTTAAATGAATGATGCTCTTCAATCGATGATCTCTCATAGTCAAGGATTTTTGATAACAGATTTTGACGAAATCAAGGGTAAATGAAGCGAAGTAGCAGTAGCCTTGGATTCAACCTTCACATTATGGAAAAATCATGAAGGGCCTTGAATAACAGATGAAAGCTTAGACTTTATTACCTGAACAATCAAGAGCCACTGGAGTTTTGTTTTTTTTTTTTTGAACAAGAAATGATAGCACAAGAATGTTGCTTAGGAAATTAAACTGAAAGCCATGTACATAGGATGAAAGTAGGAAGAGATGGAGACTACTGAAAAGTGCTTAAAATAGTTATGGAGAGGAACAACCTGGCCACAGTACTAATTAATTACCTTAAGCAGAAATTGCTTATTTATCCCATGATCTATAGGCTGGTGTTTAGGTCAAGCCTAGCCATATAGTTCTGGTCTCAAAGAGTTAGCTAATAGGGAAGGCTGGTGGAGGATGGCCTGAGTAGGCGTGGTGCACGTAACCTTTCATCATCCAATAGGCTAGCTTACACTTGTTCACAGAGAGGCTGGGATGTTTCTGCACAGAGTAGAATTCCTAAGGCCACCAGAGGCCTAGGCTTGAGACTGTCACAAGGTCACCATGATTGTATTCCATTGGTTATTGGAAGTCACAAATTCAGATCAGATATAAAAGATGGAAACACAAAATCCACCTTTTGGTTCAAGTAGCTATAAGTCACATTGCAAAGGGTATGGATACAAGGGAGGGAAATATGTTTTCTATTAATATGTATTAACTGTACATATTGATGTGGTTCAGGGTGACACCTCCATACATGCTATAGCCTGTACTGATAAATTTAACCTCTCTTTTTCTACACTCCTTACCCCTTCCCAAACTCTAGTAATCAATATGCTATAATCAGGTCAACATTTTTTTTCAAACTTTCACATATAAAATAGAGCGTGCTATACTTGTCTTTGGGTTAATTTACTGAACATAACATCCATTGGTTTCATTCATTTTGCTGCAAATGACAGAATTTCATTCTTTCTTTATGGCTGAATAGTATACACACATATATGTGTGTACATGTATAAATATACACATATAATGTATTATACTATATATGTGTGTATATGTATAAATATACACATATATTATATTATATATGTGTGTATATGTATAAATATACACATATAATGTATTATATTTTCTTTATATATTCATCATTTGATAGACAGTTAGGTTGTTTCTGTTTCTTGGATAATGTCAGTAGTGCAGCAACAAACATGAGAAGGCAGATGTCTCCTCAACATGATCATTTCATTTTGTTTTCTTTGGAAAGAGACCCAGGAGTGGGATTGCTGGATCATATTGGAGAGCTGTTTTTAGGTGGGTTTTTTTGTTTGTTTGTTTGTTTTTGGTTTTGGTTTTTGGTACGGGGGGCTAAACCCAGAGATGCTTAACCACTGTGTCACATCCCCAGCCCTTTTTATTTTTTTAAATTTTGAGACAGAATCTCCCTAAGTCACTGAGGGCCCTTGTTAGTTGTGGAGGCTGGCTTTGAACTTGCAATCCTCCTTCCTCAGCCTCCTAAACCACTGGGATCACAGGTGTGCGCCATTGTGCCCAACTGTTTTTAGTTTTGTTAAAAAATAACTTCCATACTGTTCTCCATAATGGTGGTACTAATTTACATTCCCATCAAAAATTCTTTTGCTTCACATCCTCACCAGCATTTGTTATTTTTAATAATATCCTTTTTAACTAGGGTGAGATGATATTTCATTGTAGTTTTGACTAGCATTTCACTAATAGCTAATGCATTTTTCATGTAACTGTCAGCCATTTGTGTTTCTCAATTTGAGAAATGTCCATTCAGATCATTTGTCTACTTTCAATTGCATTGTTTTGTTGTTTTTTGAGTTCCTTATATATGTAGGATATTAATCCTTTGCCAGATGAATAGTTAGAAGATATTTTCTCCCATTCTAAAGATTGCCTCTTTACTCTGTTGATTGTTTTATTTGTTGTTCAGAAGCTTCATGATTTGGTAGGATCCCATTTGTCTATTTTTAATTTTGTTTCCTGTGCATTTGGGGTCATATTCAAAGACTCGTTGCCTATACCAAAGTGTTGATGCATCTTTCCTGTGTTCTTCTAGTTGTTTCATAGTTTCATATATTACATTTAAGTCCTTGATCCATTTTGAGTAGATTTTGGTACAGTGTGGGAGATTAAGATCAGGTTTCAATATTCTGTACATAGCCATTCTGCTTTGCCAGCATGTATATCAAAAAGACTATCCTTTCTCCAATGTATGTTTTTGCACCTTTGGAATCAATTGGCTGTTGATGTGTACCTCTGTAGTTTGTTCTATTGGTCTCTCTGTGTGTTCTTTTTTTAATTTTTTGAGTATTTTTTTTAACTCAAAAAATTCTTCTTCTTCAGGGATTGAACTCGGGTGCACTCAACCACTAAGCCAGATCCCCAGACTTATTATTATTATTTTTTGGTACCAGGGATTGAACTCAGGAGTGTTCGACCACTGAGCCACATCCTCAGCCCTATTTTGTATTTTATATAGAGACAGGGTCTCACTGAGTTGCTTAGCACCTTGCCGTTGCTGAGGCTGGCTTCGAACTTGCGATTCTTCTGTCTCAGCTCCCAAAGTGCTGAGATTACAAGCGTGAGCCACCTCGCCGACTCCAAGCCTTACTTTGTATTTTATTTAGAGACAGGGTCTTGCTGAGTTGCTTAGTGCCTCACCATTGCTGAGGCTGGCATTGAACTTGGGATCCTGCAGCCTCAGCCTCCCAAGCCAATGGGATTACAGGTGTGTGCCACCATGCCCCGCTCTGTGTGTGTTCTTAGTACCACATCTCTTAAAATGTTGAGATTTATATTATGGCCAAATAAATGATCTATTCTATAGAATGCTCAATGTGCTGAAGAAAAGGGTGTATATTCTATAATTGTTGGGTGAAATATTCTGTAAATGTTTATAAGTCTATTTGTTCTATAGCATATTTTAACTCTGATGTTTTGTTGTTATTGATGATTTTCTGTCTGGGTTATCTGTCCATTGATGAAAATGTGGCACACAATTTTCCATTATTATTGTATTGGATCCTATCTCATTTTTTAGATCTAATAGTGTTTGTCTTGCAGAATTAGGTGTTTCAGCAGGGAATGGGTTGTAGAGCAGAGCTGCTTACTTCATGGTAGCCAAGGAGACAGAGAGAGAGAGAGAGAGAGAGGGGGAAGAAGAAGAAGAAGAGGAGGAGGAGGAGGGATGAGGAGAGGTCTCAATATACCTTTCAAAGTCACACCTCTAGTGATTTACTTCCATCAACTAGGTTCTTCCTCTTGAAGTTTTCAGCATCTCTCAATAGCACCACCAGCTGAGAACCAAGCCTTCAACATATGAGCTTTTGGGGGACACTTAAAATCCAAACCATAACAGATCCCTCAGTCAGCCCAATGTCTATTTTGTTTGATGTAAAAATAGCTACTCCTGGTTACTTTTTGTTTCTGTTTGCATGGAATACCTTTTTCCACCCTTTCATTTTTAGTCTGTGTTATTTTTACTAGAAATAAGTCTCTAATAGGCAGAATATTTTAAGGTATTAGTTTTATATTTATTCAACAACTCCATATCTTGTAAAGACTTATTCCTCTTATTTTGTTAAATGTCTTAATTTGTTTTGAATACATTCATTCTGTTTTTCCTCTTTTCTTGTTCATCTTTGTGTTTGGTGGTTTCTTGTATTGAGTTTTGATTCATTTGTATTTCTCTTTTTTGTGTCTATTTCATCAATGGGTTTTATACATACATATGTTTTCATGATGACAGTTATTTTTGTTTTACTTTTGGACCTAAGGTTCTCTTAGGCATCTTTTGTAAAATTGGTCTTGTGATGATGAATTTCCTCAGTTTTTGCTTGACCTGAAAAGTCTTTATTTTTCTTTCATGTCTGAAGGATAGCTTTGCTGAGTATAGTATATTTGAATGACTTATTTTCTTTCAGAATTTGTAACATGTCAGTCTATTCTTTTTGACTCTGTAGGATTTCTGTTAGGAAATCCACTATTAGTCTAACGGGTTTTCCCTTAAATATGACTTCCAGGTTTGCAGCCTTTAGAATTCTCTTTTCTTACATTATTGACAGTTTGATTATAATAGGTCAGAGGGAGGATCTTTTCCAGTCACATCTATTTGGTGTCCTGCAGGCCTCCTGTACCTTGATGTCCTTATCTTTCCCATGATTAGGGAAGTTTTCAACTATTATTTCATCAAATAGATATTCTATGCCTTTTACTTTATATTCCTCTTTAGGTACTCAAAAATGTTAATATTTGTTTATTTAGCAGTGTACCAAATGTCTAGAATACTCTTTCTCTCTTGGTACTGAGGATTGAACCCAGGGGTGCTTTGCCACTGAGCTACATTTCCAGTATTTTACTTTTTATTTTCAGAAGGCTCTCAATAAGTTGCTGAGCTGGCCTTGAACTTCTTGTGATTCTTCTACTTCAGCCTTCTGAGTCCCTGGAATTACAGGGTTACATCACTGCATCCAGCATCTCTTCAATCTTTCCTTCCTTCCTTCCTTCCTTCCTTCCTTCCTTCCTTCCTTCCTTCCTTCCTTCCTTCCTTCCTTCCTCCCTTCCCTCTATTTTCTCTTTCTTTCTACTTTCTGAGTCCGACTGGGATATTTCAATAGACCTGTGTTTAAGTTAAGATATTCTTTCTTCTGATTGATTTAGTCTATTGTTGAGGCTTTCAACTGTGTTTTTAATTTGACTATTGAGTCATTTTAGAGATTTCTGTTTGATTCTTTCTCAGGATCTCCCTTTGCTGAATTTCTCAATGATATTCTGCATTGTTTTTCTAATTTCATTCACCTATCTGCCTATATTCATTTGAATTTCATTGAGCTTGTTTATAATTATTCTTTTAAATTATTTATGAGGTGTTTTATCAATATCATTTCATCTGAGTGCTGTCTTTAAAGAGTTATTTTGTTCTTCTG